>VDFB02000017.1:464993992-465363458 GCA_007258455.2 Sequoia sempervirens
TGTCAAGCATTTTCTAAGATGAAGAAATCATTAAGCACTCAATTGTGCCAAGTAAGTTGACCTATAGGAGGCAATTGCCTTGCATTTGTAATCATTATTCTTGTTGTCTATTTCAGCATCGACTCATTCAATTTTGTTGCTTATGTGTTTGCTATACAATGAATCTAGTGGCCACCTTTTCTTTTGATTGTTGAGTCAAACCTGCTTAACTGAGAAGTGTCATTCTTAATGCCTTGTTTCTAGCCTTCAGTTGTCAATTCCAATGTATAAATAGAGGAGCTATCTACCTCAATGGGGACACATACTTGCATACTTGTTGCTTATTTATGAGTTGTTAGTTTATTCTAAGTTTGTGAGAGGGTTTGTGAGAGGTTTTGTGAGGGATTAGTGAAGAACATTTTGTAGGGAAGAAGTGATAATTGCTAAGTTGCAAGCTGATTTTAGGAGAAGACTGAGCTAGGAATCCAATTCGGTCGATTGGATCTTTGCACAAACAGGCATGTTGAATTCTATTGTTTAATGCATTTTAGGCTTTTGTAAAGATTGTATGGCTATGTTTGTCTCGTTTGAAAAGAAAGTTATTCTATCATGAATTGGATATCATCTTCTTTGGAGAAGTATAGAAGATGTTTGATAAGTCTAGTTGTTAGAAAACCTTGATAGAAGGATTATATGTGTATACTATATTGTGTTACTTTAATGTGCTTTAATACCAGGTAAACCTTCATGGACAATAAGGTTGGTAATACAAGAGGAATGATGGCATGCTAGAAATGTCATCATTGTTAGGTAGCAAGGTTAAGCAAACCTTGATGGATAAACTTTACTTAATGGATTACTTATTTCTTCTAAAATGTAGGAAGGGAATCTTTCCCTAGGGATAGGGTATAAACTAGAAGGTTATATTAGTATTCAACTATAGGGTTGAGAATTGTATTTAATGGTTATACTATTTTCTTATTTTGAATTAGAAGTCTATTCCTAGTCATGGAAATCTAAAAAGAGGACTCACTATTGGTGACCCAAAAACGTATTGTGAGAGGACTATGGGTGTAGATGCACCAACTCCTCACATGTTGATTATGACCTCCAGATAATATACAAATGTTGTAAACATGAAAATATTTGAGGTATTTTGAAAGAGAAGACTTATGATTGGTTCATGATCACTTGAACGTTACTTTACTTTGATTGAAACCCTAGGTTAGGAATAACCTATATTGTAGGGAAGTCTTTTATTGTTAAAGGTTATACTTTTGAATTGAGGTCATTTGTTGATAAGTTTATACTTTTGAAGGAAGTTATTTAATATTGAGACATTATGCTTATTTGTATGGCTAATTGGTAAGTAAGAGTTACTTTGAATTATTTACTTAGTAGATGTGTTAGTTAAACATAGAGGTAATAGGTTATTCATGGGGTTAGGATAATCCAATGAAGGGAATAGCCTATACATAGGTTATGAATGGTCAATAAAAATCTCGTTGGGAAGGTGGGTGAAGTTATATGATGTCCACTTGAAGTACTGGGTGATGAATACTTTGGCCAATATAATGTAAGTTGCCACTGTTTACACTATCAATCCAATGTGATCCAAGATTACATACTAGGTAGAGCAATGCCATATGTGTAGGTTATAGCCACTGTGTGACAGACCTAGATATGTAGGATACAACACCATGCTTGAGAAAGGTCAATTTTATTATGAAGATACCAAACCAATATCTTCATCAAAGGGTAGGGCCATTTACCAATTTGGTAGATGTGCAAGGGACTGCAATGAGTCCTTGGTTGACAAAAAAACACTTAAGTGATGCTTCTCCTCATCAATAGGCGACCATGGTTTGGAAGAGGGACTGTTTGGACCATTTGTATACCTAGTGCCAAAGAGCTCATGGAAGCTATGTAAGTATTTATGTATCCATTTCTATGGAAGATTGTAAAAGAGGAAATGTAATCATGAAATTATGTGATATGAAAGTTGAAATACTTTATTGTGATGCAATGGGAAAGTTTGGAATGATGTTAATTTCAAATGTGCATATTAATCTTACATTTGAAAAGAAAAATTTTATTACTAAGTGTTGGCATCATAATTTATTTACTTGAGGTTAAAAACATAGTAAATTTTTTGAGGTTACATGCATTTAATCTACTCAATTATTATATGGTTTACTCTTGATCTACAAGAAAGATGTTACTTTGATGAAGACAATGGATGAGAATTTTAATAGTATGATATAACTATTGTGGTATTAGATTGACTTCAACCATTTTTTATGATTAAATTGATTTAAACTGTAGCTACCATAAGCATGTTTACTAATGTCCATACATTTTGTGTCATCTATTATGACATCTATAATTTGACTATACATAATATAGTAATTTACAAATAAAACTATCTGTTAAAAAAGTGGAAACTATGCACATTAAACCTTTGGGACCAATTGCAAATATAGTAATTTACAATTTAACATACTACATTTACACATTTAAATCAATAAATTTCATCGTTCTACCATAAATAATACAATTCACTATACTCTCCTAATATATTTACACATTTAAATCAATAAATTTCATCCTTTGACCATAAATAATACAATTCACTATTCTTGCTAATTCATTACTATAATTGTCAAACATTGGCATTATTTTTTGTGGCCAATTTGAGAAATACTATTCACATCAATTTGATATAATTTATATGCTGCAGCAATTAATAGTCTTCATGTCATTTAAATGATTTAGGTCAATTTAACATTTTATTTTTCTACATTAGATCATGAGCGAGCATGTCTTGTTGGAATATTAAGGTTTACATTAATAAAATCATCTTAGTGAATTGTTTATTTTTATTATTAAATAACAAGTTAATAATTTACAAATGAAATTATCTCTAAAACTGTGGAAACTATGCACATTAAACCTTTGGGTCCAATTGATATAATAGTAATTTACAATTTAAAATAGTACATTTACAGATTTAAATCAATAAATTTCGTCCTTCTGACCATAAATAATGCAATTTACTATACTCTGCAAATTCATTACTGGTAATTTGTCTTGACTAAATATTATGTTATTTGAACATTGGCATTATTTTTTGTCATTGTTTAACTGCAAATTTGGAAAATATCATTCACATCAATTTGATATTATTTATATGCTGTAACAATTAATAGTATTCATGTCATTTAAAATGATGTATCAATTTATCATTTAATTTTCTGCATTAGATCGTGGTCATGTCTTGTTGAAATATTAAGGTTTAAATTAATAAAATCATCTTAGTAATTTATTAATTTTTGTTATTAAATAATTAATTACATTCTCATTGGCAGTTCAGGAAATTATATTTTAAAGACTTTATAAAAGCCATACTGTAATGCATTCCGGAATTAACTCAATAACATAATTTATTATTTTGAATGTTTTTCTGTGAAAATGTAAATGCTCTTCCATTTCCAATATGCCTGCCAAGTTTTGAAACAAAGTAATTGTGATATGTATCAGAGCCCAACGTCAATTATTGGATGCACATAAGTTCTCACAGAATGAAAAAAGTTTAAACCAAATATCCAAATTATATATAACATGCTTTTAGCCTTAACTGTCAAGGCACCGTTCAACAAAGCAAGTCACTATATTGCATTAATTTCACCTTTGCAACATATAAAAAAATACTGTACTCGGCCAGTACAAAAACAAATAAATACACTACATGCCCCGATAAGCTAGGTCCTTCTGAGAAGTTACAAGGAACCTATCAGACAGGTCTTCCTACAACAATTCTCAAAACATTACAGTGTATAGGTAGTACTTTCTATCACCAGACTTAGGAGGGAAAAATACCTATTTTTGTATTTCATCATCATGTTTAATTGGATTAGTACTTAAGAAGGAACATCTACCTTGTATTCGGTATTAACTTTACTAGAATTGCTTCAGAAAGGAAGTTCAAGTACACCTCATCGTCGCAGACTCTCCACGATGTATGATGCATACAGGTCCCTGTAAAATCACAAGTCAAACCTCAGGGGCTTAGTCCTACTTCTCAAGCCAAAAAGTATCAATTATATATATATACCATATTCATAACCACTAAAACTTATAGCGTTAAGCTCATTTACATTGAGTGTTTTACAACTTCAATAGCAGTTGATGCAGGAAGGAATGCATCCACAGCAACTTCTTTGTTTTCATTTTTCTTGTCTATATGCTGTCAAGAAAAACTCAAGATAGGTGGTGTAGAAAGATAGATAGCCTTGACCGAGGCTTATAGCTTACAAAATTTTAACTATTAACGCTAAAATATCAGAAATCAAACAAACGCATTCAGTATAGTAGCATTCTTGTTAAGCAAAGGATACAATCTTCAAAGAAGCGCCGAATCTCTTGTAAACGATGAGGGGCAAGCTCTGAGATGTCCTTGTAATGACGGAACTCGGGATCATCAGCACAAACAGCAATTATCTTGTCATCCTTCTCTCCCTGTTGATATTATTCAGGTTACAGTATATAAAGTATTTTAGTTAGGAGGTTTAGAAAGACATGCAGCATGTTGCTGTTGTTTTCCAAAGCATTAATTACTTTGCAGTTATCCTCTACATAAATTTACCAAGTGTTCATAATCTAATCCTGAACCAGAGTACACAAATACACCTTTAAAATCTAGGGCATCCATATTCCAGCCTGTGAGAAATTAGAGGTACAAAAAGTACCTAAGGATTGCTTCCACTACACCAACTTATGGATACATACCTGATCAATCATAGGCATCACACCGATTGCTCTAGCACGGAGAAAGCATCCCGGAAGAACAGGTTCCTGTTAATTTTCACAAAACGTGATGTTCTTAATCACAAACATTTAAAAAGGCTACAATTTTATTTCAAAGAATACATCTAGAGCTGGTGACATCGCAAGACGCATATGAACGTTTACGAACATAGTCAGGCATTGCACAATATCACACTCAAGCAATACATGAGAGAGAGGCATAAATGAGTGATACTTATTACTAATTGATGCTGATTTACCTGCATGAGTACCAGTACATCCAATGGATCATTATCCTCACACAGTGTTCGTGGAATGAACCCATAATTATGAGGATAAACAACTGATGAGTACAAAATCCGATCAACCTGCATATAAATTAAAATCATAGGATAAAAATTAGTAACCCTAAGATGGAACCGAGTTTACACATACCAGTAACGTACAGAAAGTAGCAACTAGAAGAAACCTAATTTTTCAACTCACAAAGTAAAAGCTTACCTTGATCAGACCGGTCTTTTTGTCCAGTTCATACTTCACTTTACTTCCCTTACTAATTTCCACAACCTAGAGTATCAAAGAAAACATTTTAGCCTCCTAAATTATCAAAGAATAAAAATATTTGGCCAGTAACCACACATCAACCTTTCAATATCAATATACTACTACCAGCAAAGAATGCAAATTTCAAAAATTTAATACCTAAGATAGAAAACCTGGGGCTTAAACGAGCATGTGACTGATATATGGAAGAGGGACAATAAAATACTGAAAGATGGGGTTCCTCACAAATTAATCCCAATTTAATAATATAAAAGGCAAAGGAAGTAAAAGTCTAGACTCTATTTTAGGAATAACCAGAATCCAAGAATCAGTCGATTCTATCAGCACCCAAATTTTTTGGCATGATTTCTTAATGAATATTTGCAATGAAAGTATGGTGCTAAAGTTCAACTGTTTATTTCAATCCTAAGAACTTTATAGCCCTATGTATCAGGTGAAGAGCTTGATAACTCTTGGATGGCAGACAGAAGTATGCAAACAACTTTGGCTACCACCAGGGTCAAGTGACAACTTAAAGATAGGATGATGGGAAGGTTCTCCAGCTAAAAACAGCTGGTTTTTGGAGCATATTTTCAAGTGACTAACCATATTTTCAAGTAGATTTATTAAAGCAGACATATTTTCAAATAGATTTATTTAAACAATCATTTATTCAAGAATAGCATCTGCCAAAGAGATTAACAGGAGCAAGACATACAACCCCGGAGAGTAAAGAAAGAAAGAATAAGATCATACAAAAGTACCATTAGCTATTATGCAATGCAATATGTACTCACACAATTAAAAACTGCAGGAGCTCCAGGTCCTGCATCCAAATGTTCAACATAAAGGGGTTAAAATGATATATCAAAATGTAAAAAAACAAAGCAAAACTGTAAATTACTGAAGATTCCGGTCTTACAGGTACATGACAAAAAAGGTAAAATGCACTTCCTTCCTGGACTGAAGAATACGTGAAGATACTACAAGACAAAGATCACCCATATTTCTTTTCAAACCAGGCAATTATTGGAAATACGGGAATAACAGTAGGGAGTTAGATTCTACGATTTGCAATAAAATTGGTTTATTGGCAACCAAAGTGTTTACCATAAGAAGATAATGTCACACATGCAGTGTAAACAATCCCACCCTTCAACTTATTCATACTTGAATTATTGCAGGCAAACATTGGGTTATGATTAGCATACACAACTGTAACTTTATCCACACTATCCAACATCACCCTATAATTGAATGCTACTTAAATAAGACTGTATATGCAAACATCTTAACGTGCAAATAGCTCAACTAGAGTATTGATTAGATTCTCGTATAAACAGAAATGAGCATAGAGCAAATGAAGGACCTTACCAATCTCAAGATCATGCCAAGGATGTGCAGCAACAGACCTCCGAGACATAGATGAAAGAATTCTTTCGTTCAAAGGTGGATTAGGAGGGCGTGAATCCTTAGTTCCATTGCCTGCAGCATTGGTACTTGGGGGAGTCATGTTTGAATCCTGTGACATAAGCTTCTTTGTTTCACCTATTCTAGCTTTGAGGAACAACGCTTAAGCAGATTCTCCTTTCAACCAGTAGAATGGGAAACAAGTAAACCCAAGCCTCTGATTACCCTTCTGATTAGCAACAATCAAACAATAATTGAGCTTAAATTGAACCAGATCCTGCATGGAAAAATCACATTTCATGTCATTACCTGCTGATATGCAAAATTATTAATATAAGAAGCATATTCTAAATATTTACTTTCAACAAATAGCGAGTAATAAGACAAAAGCTGTAACTAAGTGAGCTGAAGTTTTGTAATTGACAAGAAACAGGAGAAACATGCAGGTCCATGTCATAGTTATGTGCAAAACAATGAAACTTTCATGATCAGATTACATATATGATATATGTCATTACCTGCTGAGATGCAAATTTGTTCATACAAGGAGCAAGTTCTAAATATCTAATTTAAACAAACAGGGCAGAAAACAAGTAATAAGAAATAAGCTGCAACCAATTCAGCTGAAAATGAATATAACTCGTAATTGACTAGCAACAGGAGAAACAAGCACGTCCAGGTCATAATTACATGCAAAACGATGAAAGTTTCATCTCATATTCTGACTACTAATTGCAACAGGAAGATCAGTGATTATAATGACTTTACTATTTGCAAAACTGCCCAGTATAAATATAAAATAGGATCCTTTTTCAACAAGATATGATTTTACAATATGATTTGCTGAATAATAAAGAAGCTGCATGTAAATGATCTGGATGGCAAAAGTGTAACAAAACAGATAACAGATCTAGATTGAAGGGCTCGTTTGAGTACAATTAACAATAAAAAGTAACCACAGGCAGTGAACATAACCGGTATACAAGATATCTGCAGGTCCAAAACATTTGAGGGATATCAAAGATTTAAGGATGCTTTAAATGAAGAATTAGCTACATCTGAAAATTTACCCAGTTCTACCCTGTCGGGTTTCTCCTAAATATGTTGTAATGAATGACTGTGAAATTATTTGCAGCTTCAAATAAATGATCCATGAGCTGCCACCTAAAATGGGGGAGTACAAAACCTAGAAGACTTTGAGAAGCAGAAATGAGTACCTGAAGCAATTCAGAAAAACATATCTAATGGAATACCATGGAAATGAGGACTTAAAAGATGGTACCAGGAGCCAACAAAACATATCTTCATACATGTTTATAGTAATTATCAAGAAAATTCTCCAGAAAGGGTAGATACATCGAGTTCAACAATATCAAAACTAGCTCAAAAATTTCATAGCTAATTCCAGGTATGTAAGAACCCAAGTAAGGCCCTATCACTTAAGCAACATGCAACTCTAACAGACTAAGGCCAAAAAAACTACTTCCAAGTTTAGGTGTGATCTCCAAATATACAAAATGTCAGAAAACAAAGTTGGGATGTTAGAATGAATTCCCTCAAGTTTTACAGTTACAGTTGTTCCCTGAGGACAGCTCATACAACTAAGTATCAATAGGTAAACGCATAAATGATTTTAAAAGTAACTTCCAAAATTTGAAAATATGAAATTATTTTAATAATTAAAACAATTCACCAAAATATATCTAATGGAAAACTATGTAATTCAAAACTTATAAGATAGTACCAGGACCCAACAAAACACATCTTGTTACATGATTATAGGAATTATCAGGACAACCCTTAGCAGACCTGACTGATAAAACCACAAAGGCTAGATTAATCAAGCTCAACATTATCAAAACTAGCTCATAAATTTCATAGCTAATTCCAGGTTTATAAAAAACTAAAGAAGGTACCATCATTTAAGCAGCTTGTCACTCAGATGAATTAAGGCCAAAAATACGGCTTCCAAGTTAAGGCGTGATCTCTAAATATGAAAAGTCAGAAAACAAAGTTAGGATGTTATAACGATGTCCCTTAAGTTTTACAGTTATAACTTCAAGTTGTCCCCTACAGGTAGCTCATACAAATAAGCATCAATAGGTAAACATATAAACAAATTTGATTTTTGGAGTACATTACAATCCAAATTTGTTTCTGCTCAATATTAAATATGAACACTGTCAGTTCTAGCAGTACAGAAGAGGAGGTGAGACAAATTGTAACAATTTGACAGGTGTGGGACCTATGGGTAGATGCAGAAACGGTCACAATAATAGAAATATCAGTTCTGCAAAAACGAATTTAAGCAGCTATTCTTAATTAAAGCAGCACCCAAAGAGGTTAAGGTGTGCAAAAATGTATACCTTGCCAACTGGAAATACGCACTCAACCTAAACAGTAAAATCATGAATCTTCTTTCACTTCGTGACTGTTTCAGTCATATAAGCAAATCGCTTACACAGACAAGACAAAATGTGGCCAAGGAGTAATGTTTCTCAATTTCTCAAACACAATGGAAAAATGTCCAAAAAATACACAACAATTCAGAAAGAATAGTTAAATTAAAAGCTTTAGCAAAGTAACTCAATTAAACAACGTTCTTATCATTTGAACATGGCATTGGCCGAGTTTTTGCCAGGTATGACTGCCATGCCAAACAGCATGTTTGAAGAAAACGGTAAATGAGCCAGTCACGTTTGAAGTGGATCTAAAATGCTATCACTATCAGAATCTCAAGATGGTTTGGAACCTTTAACAGTCTTATCAGCCAAAATGCAATACCATCTCTACCCTAATTAGGATAAATAAACCTCTAGAAAGTGACTTAAATTATCAGGAGGAGAAAAGGTTTCTTGACCAACAATTATGGCTACTATTGGAGAGGGCACTAGGCTTAAGCAACCGTCCACGTCTATAGCAGAACCAAGTGGCTCATACAACACATTGCAGGTGATAAAATGAGGGGCATGCCAAAGGCCAACAGGATGTGATAAATTGTGCAGGATGCATAGGGATGGAACTCTAAAGCTCAAAAAGCATGCCACTAGCATCTTGTCACAAATAGATAGTTTTCCTGATGGAGAAATCAACTGTTCCAAATATAGCTTCTCTCGGTAGAGAGAAACAACAATACTGCTGATCCAAATGGGAATTCAAGACATTATTGTACCAAGAACTCCAAGCCATAGTAGCTTTAACATCATTCATCATATCAAGTAACGACACCCACCATGCCCCTAAAGGATCAGCATTGGAAGCAAGGCTGAAAGATTTATATCGAATGAAAGTTTCCTTTGAATCAGAGAATTCATTGGCAAAGTATATACAGATGAATCCCCTGCATATCTCATGGACAACTTGGAAAATGCACCGCCCAAGGCACCAAGGATAATCTGTCAAGATTTGATCTCTATGCACGCAAAGAGCGTATCAATAAAACCTAAGGCGCTCAATGTCAAACACATACAGATATTAATGCGTACAAATATGATGTGTAAACATCAACTTCTTTCTACTGTAATATATTCTTACTGCATAACATGCACATATAAATTACATATACACTTCCCCACCATGCAGACATGATGTACACAAGGATAATACATAATTAGTAATTACAGACTGGAAGGACACATACATATTGCATATACATTTATTCTTCAACCAAATCTTTCAAATTTAACAGTCCAAAAGATAAAACCGTACCCCTCTACAACAAATAAAGCTAAATTTGTTTGCAACAACAAACCACCATACCAAAATTCACCCAAACACTCTCTTATCTGTGAAATAGAAAAACTATTACAACCCAATTTGGGGAACCTATATTCATTGCACATGCTCTCTAAACTAGCCAAAAACTTTTGATGTCTTCACACTTTCTGAGCAATTCTCCACACAAAAAATTATAGTTAAGACTCTAAAACATAGAAGTGCAACCTCTCCAAAACCTAGCCCACATCAATCACCAGAAAACCAACAAATTTCAACCAGCACTCGCAGAGCTAAAATGTAATATGCATCCCATCCATGCAAACAAGCCCATTCTAGCTTAATTTAATCATCTTAGAGCACTTGAATCTTGCCGGTCATGCAAAAAAAGTGAAAAAACATGTTATGATATGTAAATTAAACCTAACATACAACCATGAAACTGCTCTCGACAACCCCTGACAAGTCCAGTGCAAAATCAAGGGCTCTCTCAACTAGAATGCCAGTGTCTGTAAGTATACACCCTGCATATGCATCAAGCCAAATTTGATTTAACAGATGCATATCTACAGCAGAAAGGTCATATACACATTGGGTACACAAATGTGCAAACAGTACAATATATCTAAGCTGTACAATAACTATTTACACATCGAAATAACATGACACGCCACATTCACATCAATCTCTTAGACACGGATCTCTTTTGTAAAGCAAATCTTGACTTACAGAGTTGGACTAATACATAAAACCACACCTTGCCACTATATATAAGGTGTACACTAACTATTTACACATCGAAAGTACACAACACACTGCATTCGTATCAATCTCTGACACGGATCTATTTCATAAGCAAATCTTGACTTACAGAGTTGAACTAATACATAAAAGTAAACCACACCTTGCAACAATATATTACTATAAATTTATTTTAAATGGCTGACCACCTACCAAAAATAAACAGAAAATATTACAAATTAACCTGGAAAAATTGATGAAATCAAACAAAATGCAAATGACCCATCCCATTCATTCAAAGAAACAAAAACATCCAACAAGGGAATATCAGATTGGCAACCGCCAGTTTGATTGTAGAACTCCTACAAACAGACATTCTATTTCCAAATATATTCGACTAGCAGAGGCCAGGAAGCTGATGTCAACAAGTCCTAATAGAATCTAAAATGTCAACCTCCTCAGAGTAAATTCCCTGGAGCCTAAAAAATATAAATTCCTGCTTATACATATGTTATACCATAATGTGTATGCATACATCCGTACACATTTTTGTAAATTAAAATTAAATATTTACATCAATTTTCAAAGCAAGACTCTCTTACAGAGATATGACATTGCGCATACTCCAAAATATTTGCGCAGCGCATCACTCAAAACTCCTTTCAACAGAAAACAAATAACAATATGATAAACAATCTGCATACTTCTTCACATACATATCTAATTTAAGGCTGCAAAAACATCCAAGCACACCCTCCTAACATGTTACACCAAAATTCCAAATTCCCTTCAAACAACAACATATACAGAGAAAACAACTCCAAACTACATGGAAAAAGACAAGTAGTCTTGACGGAGATTAAAGAAAATTGAAATAATACATCCATTAATTAAAAAAATGACCGGCCAAAGATGAATCAGATCGGCCTTCATCAGCTATTCATAGAGATCAATATTTATCATATATCTGACCAACAGAGAGCTGAGATACTAATCCCAACTATTCATTACAACGTCCAAGTCATAATAGCATGCTACTGTATCTCACTTGCCGCCAATAAATCTTGCATGGCTGAGACAATTATCTGAGCTCAGAACAAATTTTGCAACGCTTTAGGGACTATTAAGGCTTAGATCTATGAAATTAAAATGAATTCACAAGCATTTTAAAAGATTTGCAAGTTTATTATGTATTGCTCTTAGCATGTGCCTATAACTCTGTTCTTTAACGAAAACCAGAATACTAGCTCTAAAGTATTCGCAAGACAATGTGTCGAGATTACAAGAACAGATAAGAACAGATCTCGAAGACTAATGACAAAATTTAAGATAAAGTCGTCTAAATACCTACTTAATTTAACAAAATGAATGAAAAGAAGAGAGAATTTAAAACGTGAACTCTTTCAATAGACCCTATCCCATTGCATAATCTAGGCATGTAAATATAGTCGAACGGACTTATCCGCACGGCTTAAAGCACAAATTCCTTTGGTTTTCACCGAAAACTCCTACGAAGACCCCAAACTCAAAAGCGTACCATCCGCATAGTAAAATGCACAAATTTGTTCCCGAAAACAAAATGACAAACAAACGAGCAGTACAATGTGTCCTAGATTTAAACCGTATAAGAAACGCATTACAAAATTTACCTGTGTAGAGTAGTATAAGGTGGCTGTGCACAGGGGTAAAACTTTCATAGATCTAAGCTAAAATATTCCTAGCATCATAAATCACTTATCGGCTGAGAGAGCGACACAGTAAAATTCACTAGAATATATAAGCTCATTTGAAAAAAAAATCACAACAATACAGTGCAGCCCGCTAAAGTACCGGCGCTTAAAGACAGCAGAAGCAATAAATAGCATACACTTCACAGCCAGGCGGAGCAAATCAAACTGCCTTTCACTACAAACAATATTTTCGCAGCAGATCTCAACATTCCTAAAAATATCACATTATTTTCGCTCGACATAACAAAACAGAGTACCTGAAAAAATGAAAAATAAATCGATTCCTAACCTCTTCTGTAGGAAGCGAATTGTGCAAACGAAAGCAGCACTGCAGTGATTCGAACTAATGACCTTCGCCTATGCAAATACTGGTTCCCGCCTCTAGAAATTTATAGGGCAAGCGCAGGAAGAGTAAAAGAGGAGAGTATTGTAGGGAAGCATAAGGAATCGGAATAGGCATCGGAATAAAGGTCTTTTTGGGTAACGGAGGGTGACACGTCAGCATGTACAACTAGGACAAGACCCCTTCTCGCGGGTGCGATGACTGCGACAGCATTCCTAACGGTCTTCGTTTCTTCAAGGCGCGTGCGCCTCAAATCGGACGGCCGACATTGAAGGAGGGAGTGATCGACGCCGTTGATGGCGAGTGGAGGGTAGGAAAACTGGGTGCCAGCCTGGATAATGTCCTAATTTTTTATTTTCCCGTGGAAGGATATTTTGTGAGCTTTTTTAAGGGTCGGCATTTGGGCATGGGTTGTATGGCCATGTATTTTACGTTGACCACGCGGAGTTTTGCTTTCGGTTATGTGATTTTTTTTTCCTTTTTTTCCTTTTTTTCCTTTGACGTGGGAAAGCAAACTCGCAAGTCAATGAATTTACCCTAATTACTCCGAAGGGATTTCTTAGGTCAGAAAGGGCTTGCGGAAGTTTAGAATCTACCGTTTGAAAGTAGTTAAATACGTTGTAAGATCATTAAGACTATTTTCACCCAACATACATTATTATTTTATTGCTACTTTGATAAAAAAAAAATGTGGGAAACATATAATTTAAAGATATTATGTTTTTTTTTTTAAACGTGTGAGAGGCATGTAGTTTAAGGATAGGGATATATTGTTATTATCATTTTATGTTGGTTTACAAATAAAAAATATTTGATTTAGGGATCTACATAATAATTACATTAATCATATATAAATCAAGTTTCTAATTATTTATTGTTTGTTTGTTTAAATGTTTGTAATGATTTGTTGTGGTTTATTAACTAAATTTTGAATAATAGTGAGATTAGATGATGTTGATAGAGAATTATAGTAGTATGTGAAAGGTAAAAGACAAGAATGTTATGGTGGTGACTAAAGGTGTCATTACATAGAGAGAGTTTTAAGATCTATTTTTAGTAGATGAGAGGTCTAATAAGATTAAAAAAATCTTCATCCTTCGAAAAACCACTTCTTCGTAATTCTCAAAATTTTAATAGATATTTCACTAAAAAAATATCTCCACCACATATCATACATCTATAATTTTTTTGAATTAATTATTGCTATAAAATATAAGATCACCAACTCCTTTTTAAAAAAATCTGAAACTAAAACTTGTTTATTGTTATAGATCCATAAAACAATCTGCTTATAAAACACTCCTACAAATTCTAGAAAGACCTGCCGAAGTATTTTAAAAGACCGCATTATCCCACCAAATCTGACATTCTTCACCTCGTTAAAACCCTCAGAGCACAAAGTTTAAGTAATCTTTTGTCCTATTGTTATACCTACCTGTAGATCTAGAATTTCAAGATAACCATGCCTGTAAATCAAAAACTAAATCATTTTTAGTCATTAATACCGGTAATCTGCTTGTCAATTTGATGATTTAAAATTATTTCAAGTTCTGTTAAAGCGGAATTTGACGTTTCCCCACAAATTTAACCTGTAATATATATACAGTTCCCTAAAATTATGACCTGTAAATAGCTACGTGCCTGTAGGCTTAAATTATAATGTCCAAAACACGCAAAACAGGGTAAGGACCATCATATTCCAAGCCTGAGCATTCTCCAAATCCGTAGAAACAAAATCCCTGCCAAAGCCTGCTACAGTAAGGAAGATTTTGTATTCTGATTTCATTGTACTCTTCCTATTTTCTACTGTCGGGCACTATCTCATCTGATACTGTTAATAAATACTAAGTTTTGTTGCTACCATGATTCAACATCATCTATGCGACATGGATTTTATAGAGAATTTGATCTGCATTACCACGTAGCTTTTGAGCATACTTGGAGTAATTTTATCAAACTCAAAAATTTATACACCTTTAAAAATTGTAATTTAATTTTCTTTTATTTGATCTTTTTGAAGTATTTGGCAAGTATCAATTTCGTGGAGTGTTTCAAAAAAGTTTCAAATTTGTAATTCATTTAATTTCTAAAATTTCAATTAATTCTGGTTTCAGTTGTTTTTTTTATCTGGTCTTTATTTGTAGACTTTATAGTCTTTGTTTGTAGACTTTATGTTATGTAAGGGTGTTGTTTAAAAGGACAAACCTTTATTTATTTTTACATACCTAAGACATCATGAAGGATACCTTATACTCTAACTATCTTACACTCTAACTATCTTACATGCATTGTACTATCTTTAGAGCATTACAAAGAAGTTACCTTTGACATAATTTCACTTTGGAAGATTGTTTGATATGTCTATAATATTTGTTTAATCAAAGGAGAAGATCATGTCCTAGCAAACTCAGATTATCATAAACATTATTCATTCTATGGAATTAAATTTTAAAAGTGAGATGAATAGCACAAGTCAAATCTATACACAAAGATCAAATTTGCAAGCACGAAGATCGATTCTGTTGGCATTGAAATGAGCTATATGAAAGGAAATTCGCAGCCATATAGCACTATTTCCACATAACCCCAAGAGAGAAAATTGTGCAAACAAGTATTCAAAGTCCACATGCAAAAGAAAAGACAAACATACCATCAAGATGACACAAAGATATATTGTGGGAAAACCCTCAAGAGGGAAAGCCCAACCTCCAAAGCATCCACACTAAATGTATTATTTCATGAACAAAGATTATGATACATCTGTAGAGTCTCCATGAATACCTTTGAAGCATCAAGATCTATATATGCACTCCATGTGAACAAGCAAATGAGAATCATGTAACCACACATCTCAATTCATGCTTCCTATATCCTTGCATGTGCAACTTGTACAAGAGATGCTCAAACTAGCCTTAGCCAACAAGTCAACTAGCCAACCCTAACAACTACGCATGTGCTTTCTTTTATAGAAGTAACCTTGCACAAAACCACAAAGTGGTATTACATAAACCATGTGACTAAAACCATGAGCTTAGAAAACCATTACCCCTTCATTTACTTTTTGGTACTAAGTTTTCTCAATATTAAATAGTTTTTAGTGTGAAAACCCACATTAAATATGTATCTCAATGTTACATATAACACATAAAGTGGCCCCAAGAATGTTAACCCACGTGATACATGCACCCCTAGATCTCTTAGGTGCACCACAAATAATTTTTAAATTAAAACATTATGCAAGGTGAACAACACACATTTTCCAACACTAAAGAGTTGCATAGTGAAATTTCAAGTACGATAGAGTTATCTGACAATGTATGTACATATGTTACAATGAGATTAATACATAAAATAGTATTTGGCATCAAACCCTAGAGATATGTACCCTAATCCCTTCCATTATTTTTAGTACTTAATTTTAGATATTTTTTGGTAGTATTTACGAGTAGACCTAAATTTATAGTAGACCTCAATTTTGAACCCTGTCAAGACTGTAATATAAGTAAGTTGATGCATCTCCTTCGCCGATGTCTTCTATCTCACTATTAGGTTATCCCATAATGATATAGATCTATGATAGTAAATATTGGTGATATGTTGACTCCTCCTAGAAACTCTATCTTATATGCATTTTTCTCAAACTTGTACAAGACCTCATATAGCTCTATCTTCCTCCACTTCAACTTATTATATGTTCCCTTAGGGAACATCTCCTTACACAAATATATTAGTAAAAATTCATAAACCTAGAGTTATATCTCTTATTTCCTCTTAGTTGTGTGCTCATCATATTGTATGTTGCTCCTTTCCAACTATGCATACACCTACTTGTGCACATCACACATGTACTTGAAAAAATATTATCCCTCTAACTTCACCTTTGCTTTTCTAGTGTGTCATGTAATTCCATGATTACCCTTGGACTCTACACATATTATTTAGAATGGATTTCTCTCTATGCTCCAATTTAGTGAGTTTTATATGGATTTCATCTACAAGACTAAGTATTGAGCCTTGGAGTTACTCACATAAAATATCACAACGTATGTCATAGGCTCTAGTTTATCATCTTCATATATATATCCATCTAAAGGTGGTATGATATTAAACTAATCTACAACTAGGTGTTCAAATTCTTTCACAACATACTCTAGAAATGTCCCACAAATTGTATCATATTCTAACACAATAATGTGAGGAAACCCATGCAAACTAACAACTTCCCTAAATAACATGTTGGAAAACTTTATGGTATCATTTATCTACTTGTATGGTAAGGAATACACCATCTTTGACTATTGCAAGTATTAATTAATAGTCATTATACATTCTTAGTAGCCTAAAAACAACATTTGTGCTTGAATGTTCACATCACCTTTTAAAAATTGGTAATGGTTGGTATAAACCTAAACTTTGGCTTCTCCTTTTGTCCAACTAGAAAACTCAACATTGCTACATAGATTTCCACACATTTAAAAACATGTGTGGCTAGAAATATCCTTCACTCAATTGTTCCACTATCTTATGAATACCTAAGTAACTATCTAGCCCTTAGGTGTGCTTATCCTTTAATTTATTTTTCATGCATCAAATCCTTATGTATGTACAACAACACACTTATATTTGAATTAGTTCGTCCTACACCAAATGTGTTGACCATTTTGTTGGTCCCTCTATGTGGTCTTTCTTCGCACTCTCCAAGCCTCCTTGAAATATTCATTTGACACTTATTGTTCCTCTGTTAAGTTGAATCCTATGACTCCCACATGCATCTCATGTACTAAGGAGCACCTTAAATGAGACTTTTCATTTTTGTGGCTCATAATAAATGAGTAGCTTGTAGGAATTCCACTCATTTTATGTGTCTTTGGTTTACCTTGCCTTGACAACTAATGAATTGTAGTGCTTGATGGTGTGTGTGTAATACAAAATTCATGGGCTGTAGATAGTGCCCCCATTTCTTTAACACATATATATCACATAGAATTCATGATCACACATTCAATATCTCTTATGTGTATCATTTATCTTATTTCTCAAATATATAATTGACCTTCCCTCTTGACTCATGTAACGACCTATCCTATACGTGAAATAAAAATTCCTTAATTTTACAACTTATAACGAAAGAAATTTTACAACTTATAATGAAAGTAAACGAGTAATGAACACTATAATAATTTTTTTCTTTTCTTTTCAGATGAAATACATCACATAAATATAATTCAATGCCTTTCATAATAATATAACTTTTTCCTTTTCAAAGTAAATAAAAAATTACAACATAAGAATACATACACAACTTAAACAAATTTTTGCACAAACAGTAGTAAGACGGCCCAGGATCTTCCCTTTCAAATCTTGGTTCTTTAGGCGTCTGCTATGGAGGAGAAACATCACTCAGGTGCTTTTCCACCAACCACAAACTAATAATGCGGTCCCCCACACATTCATTTTTCAATTAATGGCCCTCCCTTCGTCGAAAGGATTGGTTGAGTAACTAATTATGTTAACCAACTAAGCATAGTGGTGTGTCCTACATAACTACATTCTTGAAAATCCTACAATCTCAAACTAGTGTGTACATTTTGGATCACTATGAACTGACAATGTAATCATCGCTCGATTTAAGAGGATGTAGGTACATTACATTACTATGGCCATAGTATTCTAGTTCAATAAACAATTGAGTAAGTCATCTATCACTTACACTACTTAGGGCTGATTTGATTTGGGGCTACCTTACTCTACACGTAGGCTATGTCCTTAAATGGGTATCGTTTACCCCAGACTTCCTACCTCAAACAATCTACTAAGAAATGAGCCAACCAACAAGTGTCTTATATCCTAACTCCTAATTTTAGGAAATCTTTATCCTAGGAGTGTTTAGCTTGTCATAATTAACCTAATAACATAAGCTTGAGACCATCCTTGGTTTTGACATCACTTCGTTCCTAGTAGGTAATAAATACTTCTACGTATTATCCTTATACGAAGAACATACACAAACTGCAAGATTCAATCAAAAGCATATCAAACCTTCCTTTTAAATATTTTTCCATTATTTTCCTATAATGCAAGATAAGTAAAACTAATCCCTTAAGCTCCTTACACATTTAGTCCCCTTTTTACAATCCCTTTATCCTTGAATCCCTTTTATATTTTCCCTTTAAATGCATTGTTTAACAAGATAATACTATCTTGCTTGAGCTATTTGAAACAATAATCACAAGACCAAAAGAATACAACACTTCAATTAAAGGATTACAACAAAAGAGAATTCATGCCTGATTTTTAAAGCTTTTTCTCCTAGAACTGCTCTTCTAGACACTCCTTCAAACAAGCTTCCAGAACTCCAACTAAAAATAACCTCTTTTGCAAGTAACTCAATCTATACTGAACTCTTAAGTCACTTCTCACAAATTGGATTCCTCTACTAAAATCTTACTTAACTATGACTCACTTTAACTCACTCACAGCTCATAAGTAATAATTATAGTAATTGGGTAATTGCTGGTAACAGTTCACTATATTTCTTAAACTCAACAATACATATAATAACAATTATATAATCGAATGGATATGGGAGCTCAACATAACACTAAACTCAGATTGCACAATGGGATACAACAAAGAATGGTTGAGAATCTATATATAGGCCCAAAAATATAACGAATTCCACCATTGAGGGCATGTAAATTGACAACAAAGTGCCCAGACTTATTCAAAATGCTACATGGTGGGTTTCTAAACCCTGAATCATCAAAACAAGAGTGAATCGACCCTATTTGAGCCAACATTTCAAGACTCGTTCAACTCAAAAAAGAAAAATGCCACTTACAGGAAAAATGTCCAATTTTGGCGCATAAAGGAGAATGATTCATCATTGCTGCGAACTGGTCAAGTTTCAGCTTGCAACACTACATTTCCTTCACCTGGCGTTGCCTCATTTCTAGCTGTTGAATTTTTCTTTCAGAATTTTGATGTGTTTCAAGCTCACATCATTTCACGGGAAAGAGTTTTCTCAGAAATATTTTTGCTCATTTCAAATATTTCCTCATAATATTTCAATTCATACTTTAGCTTATGTTTTAAAAACAAAAGGCTCGATTCATTTTATGGAGACTTATGTTTTCTCAATAATCCACATTATAATGTTTACTCTAAGTAAAAGATTTAAATCTTTTAATTTCTACACTTTAGAGCTTAAATATTTAACTATATGTAATTATATATTATATATATATAATATATGTATTTATATTAAATAATTAATATATTCATATACATACATACATACATACATATATATATATATATATATATATTTTCTACATTACTCTCTTATTGTATATATATATTTATATATGTGCATATATTACCTTACTATAATATATATACATATATTTTATCCCATATATAATATATATATATATATATATATATATATATTTACACATATTTACGTATCTGTCTATATACGTTTAATATTATTACTCATCGATACATACATATATGTGCAATTTCTGAAATGATAATATTGCAATATTTATTTTCATCACAAATAATAAGTAGGGTGTGTATGTATATACATGCGTATAACCATTATACCTCTATGTATATGTATGTATATGTGTAGACATGTCAAAATTACATCATGTACGCTAATCATATTCCATTCATCAAATAAATCAGGAATCATTTAAATCAAATCCAAATCCTTACATTTTCCATCATTTTACGATTTAAATAAATCAATTATCAAAGTCAAAAGTCAAAAAACCTAATCGGCGATGAAGTAAGCATAATCTTCGTAAATCTAATCTGGGCTAATCACGCCGCACTTATCTGGACCACAGCCGCACTTTGTCGTCAATTTTATTGATTTGTTAAAATCTCATTTTCTTTCAAGCATGACTAGAGTCAAACATGGCATTTATTCTTTGTTTTCAGCATACACCTCTGACATTTATGGCAGGAATTTGAATTCAAATTTTCCCCTCTTAGACACTCTTCCCAAATCTTGCATGTCCATCAACTAATCACCATGATGATGTCCTCCTATCAATGAAAACTTGTTTTTGATCCCACATTGGTCCATCTTCAACAATTAGCATTTTGAAAATCTTTAAATACAAGCATCATCCTCAAGCAAATCCTTCACAATCTTCACAAGCTCCACAACTTGATGCAAGGTCATTCTCTTTGAGAACTTATCTTGTCCATTTATCATCTCCATCATCTATAGCAATTTCATCATCTTGAGCTTTTTTATCAAGGATTGGGAAAGGGTCACTAGCACATGTGACACCAATCCACTATGAGATAGAGTTGGATCATGTCTTTCATATGCATTATTTAGTTTCTATTGTTCCATTTTTATTGCATGATTGATGTGTTTTCATTATTTCATAGGGATGTTAAAATGGTGTTTTAAACTAATCATTTTGCAGATTTTAGCATCCACAAAATGGCGCTAGAGGGAGGGCAGCAACCAATGCATTTCATTTCTATTTTCTGTTACTTCATCTTGTTTTCTATTTCATGAAATAGAAATGCTATTAGTAACACTAATTTGAGTTCATCTAAGTCTTTTTTTAAGCAGTGTCTTCTTTTATTTACCTAACATATGTCACTGCTTTCAATTTGGAAAGGTATCTATTTGCCTTAATTCATGCTCGGTTAAAGGCTTCTTTATTTTGGCTGCATGAAATGAAGCTTCTGTTTTTCTGCGAAAGATTTGGACTTTAGTCTGGGATGGTCTATGCATTGTGTAGTGAGTGCTGGGATGTTTATTTCAAATAGATTTAAAACATTGATTGTTTTGCTGTAAAAATACAGTCATATAATATCAAGTTTTGTGCTTACCTTTCCTGATTTGCTTAGGAAATATGATTGCTTCCGGTCACTGTTTTTTCATTGAACGTGACACGTTAATTCCATCTACTTGAAAGTCTCTTTTAAATGGTTAAGCGCAGATTTTGAATTGCTGAGTGAATAATGTCTAGACCCTTTTCATTGAATCCATCCTGTGCATAAACCATTTCTTTGAGCCATTTTGTCAAGAGGTCCACGAGCCTTGTCTATGCGACCATATCTTGCGTAGATGTCTGCCAAAGCAATGTATTGCATTTGCTTAAAAGTTTCTAAAGCCTTTTCAAGTCCATTTGGTGCGTATCATGCAATCATTTCATTCTAAACAATATTTCTTTTGAGGAGTCCAGTGAAAAAGTTCACACGCCTTGTGTAAGCTTTTTGCATACATATCTCCCACGGTAGCTGCCATTACAACATCTGTTTGGGCACGGGCTGGAGGGATGACAACATAGGTTGTGGTGCACTTTACACCTGCCAATTACATTGTTGTTCACCTTGAGCTGACATTTCTTTCAGGCATTTCTTATAACAGTCGACGTGCCTGTTCTTTGTGTCCACTTGCATATCAATCTTTCGCTGTGCGTGTTCCTCTAAGTTAGCTATAACTGGGGCGGTACAATAAAATGACACTAAACATTTTGAAGGGGAGGATGCTGGTCAAAGGCTGAAAATTTTGGTTTTTGCTTGAAAAGTTCCTCACGCGTTTAATGCTTCTTCCTGCGCGGCATTCCTTAAGATCACATTTCAAAGAAATCTTCGGTCAAACAGCTCACATGTCTTCTCTATGCTTCTGCGGCACTCTGTCACATAGGTCGCACGCCTAGTCTATGCTTCCATATTTCTATCTAACAGTTCACATGTCTTGTACGCCTTGCAGGTTGCATTTGCTTAAAAGTTTCTGAAGCTTTACAACAAATCCATTTTGCGTCCATAGCTTTGAATACGATCCACTCATCTATTGCTAACTACAGTTACTAATGACGTTTTTATCATTTCTTTGGAATGATCTTTCAATGCAGTTCAACACGCCTTGTCTATGCTTCCGCATCTTGATGTTGTCTATGCTTATAGACTGTCACACTGTCTACGCGCTTTGTCCACGCTTATAGACTGTCAGAACAGTTCGCGCGCCTTGTCTATGCTTTCACATTCCTGTCAAACATTTCGAATGCCTTGTCTATTCTTTCATATCTGCGCACCTTGTCTCTGCTGTTTCCCATTAGGCCAAAGCTTGTCAGTCAAGGAATATAATGACGACCTGTCTTAATAATCATGTGACCTCCAACTACAATCACGACTTTCATTACTGACCACTTTATTACAAATCAGGTTAGCAGCAGTATACTCTTTACCTATCTCTGCCCTCACGGAATTTACTCTTCACTATTCATTGTACTGATTAAGCTGGCAATTGCTGCGTTATGATTGACTTGACAGAGATATTTATGAAATCTGACAGAAGGTTATACATTTTGTGTTTGAAAGGAACTCATCTCTGCAGGGCTTCTCTGCGTACAACCTACCCATAGGCCAACTTATGATGCGCAAATTCCAATGGCCCAATGATGATATCCAAACAACCAATACACTATGTTCTTTTACCTTGAGGCAATCTTTATAGATTTTCATTTATTTGCAAAGGTGTCCATTTGTCAAATCAATTTATGAGTTGTTGTCACATGTGGTTTCAACAATCTAATTTGATTTTGGTGTCAGACTGAAGTTCAAAAATTTGCTAATCTAAGATTAATTTCATTATCTGGTTTGACCTTTTAACAATCTTGGAACACACGTACTCCAACATAGAAATAAGCATTCATAAATGCTTATAAAAGCTTATGTCCATCGATGGATTAGGTAAAAAGGTTGCCAAGAAAGGATGGGTCATCTTGTCTATTTTTAGAAGTAGAACTAAAAGCCATTGGCTGCATGCTTGTTTCTTTTGATATGAGTTAATATTGTCATGCTTGTTTATTTTAATATCGGTGATTATAGGGGGTCTCTTCAAAAACTGATTTTTAACATTATAACTATTGTCTTTTTCTTCTATAGGTACCAAAAGCCAACAAAACAAAAGTGAACAAGGTACAAAAGGGAAACAAAGACTAACGAAGGAGGTACAAACAAACAACGAAGGCGAAAAGGTGCAAAGCAAAAGAGAAGGAGGAGAATTTTTGTTTGAAAACACAATGTGTTTTTTAACACATTAAATGTTTGATCAAAACTACTTCACAAAACGAAAACGAAAGGAGGGGAAGATTTTTTTCTTTGAAAACACAATGTGTTTTTTAACACTTTAAGTGTTTGATCAACACTTCACGAAATTGTTTTCCTTTTCGTTTTAGAACATTAGTTTTCAATTGGGGCTAAAACGAACAAATTGTTTTTCATTGCAAAGGACTTAAAACGAACCTTAGAACACACTTACTAGATTTCGTTTTGGTTTAAAATTGAACAAGGCAAACTTCACACTTGATTTTGATGCTTAAAATGAAGTCATCATTGCTTTGAGGCTAAAACGAACAAGTGCTTGATTGTGTTATTTTGTCTTTTGAGTGCGTATCCTCTCCCCTTGCGCTTCGTGCGATCTAGGGTGCAAGAGAAACACTCAAAATACATTTTATTGCTTTAAAACACTTCATTTTGGGCTTAAAAATTGAACATCTTGTGCGAGTGTGAGTAGGGGCATTTTCGCGTACATTCTCGTTCTTTGTGCCATCAAAGAATCGATCGAGTTACGGATTGTGTCTTTGCTCGCTTTTGTTTATCTTAGAGGGCCTGCCTTGGGGAAAAAGTACTCACCCAAGCGACGACTCAACCGGTAACACTCTAAAGCCAAGAGTATTTCCAGCCGGGATATAAATGAGGATTTTGGTTAAACGCCATAATCACGCGGTTGGCTCCGACAAGATGGATCCGAAAGGGGACTCTTGCCACGTTGGGTCAACTCCTACGAACGGAAAGTCCTTACTAGAACCTATGTGTTAGAATTTGCCAAATCCTTAATCTGTTTGTTGGTGCAAGAACGGTCGTTCTGAAGCCGCCCCACAATTTTACGGCTTTTAGTAGAGATGGAAAGCATGCCATGGGAGTTTCATGGGTGTTGATGCTTGGCTGCCGTATAAGTGAGTATGAAGTGGAGGGAGCCGGTGGGTCAAACATCTAACCATCCGGCTAAAGTAGCGTGGTGGACTTGTCAGTGGGGACTCAACAAACATTGTCTATCACATCCATAGGGCTTGTATTATTTTTGTTTGAAAACACGGTGGGTATTCGAAAACATTTTGCAAACAAACACTTAAACATGATCATGCAAATTTCAAACCCCTTTTGATAGAGCAAATACCTTTTGACGAATTTAAGTGTTGTTGCCTTCCCTTGGGATTATGTCCTTAGAGGTTTCTCATCACTTGAATTTATATCGTCATTTGCTCTAACTAGGGTTAACAATAGGAAATCCCTTTGCCTCAATTTCTTGGAACTCCCACACAACACTTTGTGGGAAGAAAAGGAATTTAGACATTGGACATCTTAGTTTGAAACCTTAATCAAAGAGTGTGTTTGTGGTAAAAAGTACTCATTAAGCAAAGATAACAAATTGGACCCCACACATGTGCTTGATATCTCTTGGTTATATTGGTCTTTTGATTGTTTTTAGAGAAAAGTGTGTTCTTCAATACCTTGGCCTAGTAAACAAAGTATCTCTAAGTCTCTTAGGATCATCAAAACTTTCATCTATCTTCCAAACATTCATCAATCCATCTCACCAAAACAACTTTAGATCTTTGCAAACATCATTCTAGACTTGGGTACATCCTTAAACCAAATCAAAGTCAATTGTTTAATTAGGTGTGTGGGAATGCATCCTTTCTCACACATCTAATTGAATTAGCAAACCTTTTGAATAAGTTCATCCTAAAGATAACATCCAACATCTTAGGGTTTACAAGTTCATCATCCACATCAAACAATCAAAATCAAAATCCCTAAGTCTAGCATTGATTCAAAGTTCCTAAACGTTCATCACTCATATCATCCACCTTTCATCCTCCATCTTGCCATTGGTCCTAAGAACCTTAGAAGCCACTTTCATAACAAGGTCAAAACACAAGAAGAACATGGAATATAAACTTGATCCATACATCTTGGGTAATCCAAATCAGTTGAATCTTCAAAGCCTTGCAATGCCTATCAATTATCAAAATCCATGCATAGGATCATTTCCTTCGACAAATGTCAATGGTACAATGAGTGTGGGTATGCCCAATCTGAATTTTGGAACACATCTCCCCATGATAGATTTCAATCAAAGTCCAAACTTACAAGTCTATCCTCCAAACAATCAATACATGAGTCTTCAAACGAGCAACATCATTCCACCAAATCCCTACAAACCAAATATGGATGTACCAAATGCATTTTTTCGAAACATGAATCCTAACTCGGAAACCTTTGGAAAAATGATTCCCAATACCAACATTGTTCATCCTATCATGCCAAATCAGAACATTATCCAAAGTCAATTTTCCCATAATCCCATTCAAAAACCGCAAACATGCATGCCAAAACTACTTGAACACAAGCCAAATCAACTATCTCAAGTGAGTCAAAATCAAAATCAAGAACAAATTTGGCGAGATCAAATTGCGGAACTTTCCAAAATAGTTGAGGCATTGCGCCAAGGGCAATCTCCACCACCATTATCAACATCATTCATTGGTTTAGGGATTCCCCCTTTACCTAACACCAATCATTTCACCCAAATCAATCCACATAACATCAATCAAACCATCACGACAAATCCTTTGAATATACCATTGGCATCACACCAATGGATGGTATCTAATCAAACAACAACATTGATCCCAAATCAAAATACGGTCTCCCAAGGGCCTATCACCTCGGTCAATCCAACCATCACTATCCCTTCAATCATTCCAAACACCACTATCACTCCCATCACATCTCAACCCCTCACTACCATGATCGCCCCGAGCGTATCTCAAACACTTGTCACTACATCCAACGCAATTTCAATCCCACCACCACCACCATTGCGACTAAGCCAAGTAAGCAATTACAATGCTTCATTCAAAGCATACCAACAATTGCTCCAACAATATGAAACAATTCGGCAAGCGCCTATAGCCACGCACGCTTCTCAAGCTTCACAGCAAAATCAAGCTCAAACATCGCTGCAACAACAACAAGCAACACAAGCTCAACAAGTGCAACAATCCTTTCAAGTTTCCCAAGCCTCTCAAGCTACCCAACCAACACGAGCACAAACACAAAAGATGACAACTATTGAAAACAAGGATCAAGATCAATCCATCATTGAGTACACGTTTACTTCATCCAATGATCAAATCGACATATGTCGAGAGTCACTTTTGAATCACGATCAAAATCCACCAACAAAACTCGATAATGAGCCAATTCAAGAAATATCAACATCACTTGACTCTATGGTTGAAGACATTCAAAATCTCTCCACTGCAATTGTCGAAAACAATGATCAAAACCTCTCCATTGAGGAACACATTGAGGATGTATTCACAACCGATAATCAACTCACCACCATACATCAAGAGCCACTTTTAGTGATCTTTTCAAGGAGTGTTAGACTATTTTGATCCAATTGACATAATGCATGATCCGCTGATTCAATGATCATATTGAAAATGTCTCTACACCTTCTTTAAGTGAGTTAGAGGACATGGTCTCAAGAAGTTATTCCAAAGCAAGATCAAAATCTTCACTAAGGTCTAGCAATGGCCATTTTCAAACATGTTGATCCCCTTTGACCGCATGGTTACAGATACTGAAAGAACCCTAAACTTGACACTTGAGGATATTGAGCCACTTACCATGTATAATGAAGATATCCAAGCACCATTTGTAAGTGATCCATCCTTTGAAACCGACCCATGTCAAGAGCTTGATCCAAAGCATATCGAAAGCAATCCCAAAATTAATCAAGATCAAGAATTTGTATCTTCAAAATACTACAATACTCTAATGAACACTCTCTTATCCATGCAAGATGATCATATCCATGTAGCACATATTCCTCCATCTACCCATGAGATGCTTTCTATAGATGGGCACGTAGATGATCTTCATCAAGAACAAGATTGTGTTACACAAAAAGAGAAGATTCTTAACTTCTACAATCAAACGGAGTTGTCAACATCAGGATCGAATATGTCCCAAATTCAGATTGAGGACATCATGAATAAAGATATCCATCATTATGCGCCCAAGGAAACAAGTCAGATAGAACATCCAGAGTCAGCAGAGCAACAAATAGAAATAACGTCACCTACGGTGGTCATTTATCAGAGAATTCATTCTAAACAAAAGCTCTCGGAACAAGCAGAATCAAAGCATGAAGGTACTAATTCTACCATACTGGGGGCAACTTCGTCTCAAGCAAACATCAACATAGGGAGCATGAAGAGTCCTTATGATGAAGCTAGTGTCAATACTACAACCAACCACATCATGAATCTTCATCCACCCATCACCCCATCCATGAATTGGGACCAACTTCGAAGAAAATTTTTGAATCAAAGTACAAAAAATGTTATCAAAGCAAAAGAAGCTGAGAAGTATAATGGACAAATCAAATACAAATGGATACCAAAGAATACAAAGAAAGATCATCCCTATCAAACTCCATCAGTCAAAGAAACTGTGGGGCAAACTAAAAGAGGGAAAAGTATCCATCAAAGATGTCCGCAAAATCAAAAGCAGGCTTTTCAAGCAACGTACAAAGTATATCAAGCAGTTGGTCCTAATTCCACGCACACTTCCGTATCCACCCATCAATGCTCATCTTCCCAAGTTTGGAGAGTCAAAGGTTCCAAACTGTCAACCAATCCATCTCTTACCCCTAAATGCACTCCATCCACGCCACCACGCATAATAGCCAATTCTTACATTGACCATGTATTGGCAACAACCCTTCACGGATTCGTATAACGTATCAATATGTGCGCATTAAAGACAAAGCTTCAACCCGTGATCAACGGCAGACAAGAATCCCAAAAGTGCTTCATTCAAGTGCATGTATCTTAGCAGCAGCCTTTCAAGGTGATATCATGGCACATTATGACGTAGGTTAATTCCACGCCAACACTACACCAGGTGACCAAGCAAGATGAATCTTCATAAAAACAAAAAATCAAAAAGAAAAATCCAAAAATCAGAAAAGTGGAGAAAGTAGTAGCAGAAAAAAATCAGTCCTTCTAGGGCGAAACCACTCACGGTACTTTGGGCAAGACCATGATGAAAACCTGGCAAACAGGCGTCATGTGTAGAATCGAGCATCTACGTGCGCCACTTCAGATGAAAGCATCTCATCCCATCCGTAATAAATTGAGCATTCCATCCATCTTATCCATAATAAATCCATCCATCCATGAACCATTTATCCAATCTATCTGCATCCGTCATCTTAGTTATCTTGATCTTGATGAAATTTTGGGGCACACCTTATGCTTGCTTACGGTGAACATCTTGACATGGGTTGTTTTCATTAAATCCTATCCTATGCAGCATTATCTGAGCCATGAAGCATTATCCAAATGCGCATTCGTTATTCGAGCACCTTATCTTATTGCAAGATAAATCCTTGGCATCCTTCGTATGCTTACCATATCCATCCATCCATACACCTATCCAAGCATCCATCTGTAACATTCCATACATTGCTAGACATTGGGGGCAGATATATACATCTTGCTTCAAGAATAAATCTTGGTCTATATCCTCCAGCTTGTGTGGCGATTCAAACATTGGTAAACGTGAAATCAAATTGGTCAAACATTTGTGATCTAGAGTCTGAATCACTAGCCCATGGCATATTTTGACGAAAAAAAAAAAAAAAATGTTCCTTATCAACCGTCATCTTTCATCGAACATCAAATCACTATCAGTCGCATCTAGGTTGCACTTCAAACGTCAACATAGCATCATCTAAAACATCTTTTGTTTCAAACCAAGCTTCATCAATCATGATCAATCTAAATCTAATCAAGAAATCATCAGGATATCCTTGTGTTGCTTAACACTATCCTTTCATTGTTGTGCATCCTCAACAATGATTATCATCATCAGTCTTGATCAAATCATCATCAATCCATCATCATCTTGGGGATATCTTTCCCAAATCCTTGTGTTGCTTAACACTATCCTTGCATTGTCGTGTATCCTCGACAATGTTATCATCATCAATCTTGACCAATCAATCCTTGCATTGCTGTGTATCCTCAACAATGTTATCATCATCAATCCATCGACCTGATCGATCAACCTTAGCTTGGTTTTCAACAAAAATCCCAAATAGAGCATTGATACTGCCACATGTTCATATATCCAAATCATCAAAATCATGCAAAAATCCAAAACATCCAAAACATATCAAAATCCAAAAACACTCAAAAAATCAAAACATCAAAAACATTAATAACTACGCCGCTTCGAGTTTAAACGAGGCAAGCACTTCGACTAAATCTCCTCGACATCAAAACTAAAAACATTCAAAAACATCAAAATCCAAAACATCTAAAACATCAAAACCCCAAAACATCCTAAAACATCAAATCCAAAACAGCTCCCAAAACATTCCCTTAAAACGCCAAAACGCCCAACATTTGAAAAATCCATCCGCCCCATTCCCGCCGGTAACCCTAAATAATCAATCATCCATAATAACTGATTGCCATCTTCATCCTTTGGCAACGCAAACAGAAACAATCATAGCAGTTAGCAAAATCAAGCTTCAATCGTAAAATCAAAATCGAAACAACGAACCATTGAACACAAAATCAAACTCTTGATCAGTCGCAAACATGTAAGTCAACCTTATATCAACAGCCTATCAATCAACTTATCAAACCATCATCATCCTGTACAATGCAAGTCCTAGGATATATCGTTCCGACAATGGGCATCATTTATGGATATCACCTTGATTCTTATCCTATCAAAAACAAATCCTTTACAAAGGTATGAAGAATATTGGCTTGTTTGTGTAATTTGATCTTTCTTTGATTTATCTTATTGTGCTCACTCCAAGGACCTCTCGATGATATTTGAACGAAGGATTTAGAGAGATAGGAATGGGGAAACGATCATTATCCTTTTGTTTTCTGTGCTTGTTGGACGTTCTTGCAAAATAACTCGGCGAATACTTGCTTTGTTAGATATGTATGGAGGATGTCAGATAGCTTGTTGACTATTGCATTGGATTGGTTATACCTTCCTGTTTTGCGGTCCGAGATGTTTGAGGACTTAAAGTGCATCCAGCAAGGTTTCCATGTCGCGTGAACAAGAATACTCCTATCCATTGTCGAGTCAAGTCCATCACATCTAAGTACAACGCTTCATCCTACCTTTTATAATTGATGCATCGTACTTAGGTGTGTTATCAAAAATAAAGTAAGTGACCCTTTGAAAATCCCAATCCTTGATAAGCAAATCATCATCATTTATCATCATCATCATCTATCATCATCATCTCTAATAAAGTCTCGACCAATCATGGACTTGTTGATCCTCTTGTCATCATCTCATTTCTGCACTAACATCATGCATCCTTCATGCATCCATCATGCATCCACATCATGCATCCATCCCCGGATCCCAAAACCACTCAGCCAAACCATACCCGTTATATCATCATTCATATCATACATCATAGGAAACATAATGCTTCACATGCATTGCATATCATCATCATAATATAGATCTGTTAGTCTAAGCATTTCATAAATCACCCGTTGCATAATCACAGCATATCACATCATCCATCTCATCCATCTCATATCATATCATCATTTAATTTGTTTAGAATAATATAGATTTGTTATTATAAGCATCTTGAAATCATCTCATACCGCCGCCCATAACCACCCATTTGAACTTTATCATGTAGATCAATTCTCAAATTGAATCTTTTCGCCAGATTCCTCGAGGGGCAATGTACTGCTGTACTTTTCCATCGCATCCAAAAAATCAGAAAATTTTTAAATTTTAATTGCGGAAATTTTATTCTTTGAACCAACGCAACAAGTACATTGCTTCAAAGAGGGGCAAAATGTAGACATGCAAATTCACATTATGCATTCGATCAGATTCGGTCAAATTAGCTCTTACATTAGGCAAATTCATCACTTTCATCCATTCATTAAATAAGTTCATTTATCAAATAAATCCTTATCATTCAACCTTCATCCTGCATTATCCATTTAATTAAATAAATCAAAAAGCCATTTAAATCAAATCCAAATCATTTTCCATCCTTTTCTGGATTTAAATAAATCAATTATCAAAGTCCAAAAAGTCAAATCAGTTAATCAGCATTAAATCAGCATAATCATCATTAAATTAATCTAATCCTAATCTAAGGCTAATCACATCCCACTTGCATTATCTAGACCTAGCCACTTGCACAATAAATCAATTTTATTGATTTATTAAAACACTCATTTTCCCTCAACATGACAAGTCAAACAGGGCATTTATTGTTGTTTTTCCTTGTCCCCCTCTCAAAATTTATTGCAAATTTGAATTCAAAATTTCCCCCTCTTGGGCACTCTTCCCAAATCTTGCACATACATCCATCAATCACATGGTGACAAGTGTCCTCAATTCATTGGCTTGTTTTTGATCCCACATTGGTCCCTCTTCAACATTTGGCATTTTGAAAATCTTCAAATAGGAGCATCATCCTCAAGCAAATCCTTCACAATCTTCACAATCTTCACAATTTCATGCAAGGTTACTCTCTTAATTTGAGAGCTCATCTTGCTCATCACTCCACCATCTTCATAGCATTTCATCATCTTGGGCTTTTTATCAAGGATTGGGAAAGGGTCACTAGCACATGTGACACCAATCCACTATGAGATAGAGTTGGATCATGTCTTTCATATGCATTATTTAGTTTCTATTGTTCCATTTTTATTGCATGATTGATGTGTTTCATTATTTCATAGGGATGTTAAAATGGTGTTTTAAACTAATCATTTTGCAGATTTTAGCATCCACAGTATGGATTCAAGTCCTTGCAGCGTATCTCGAGCAGTGGTAATAGGCGTGTCTTTTGGGGGTTGGTCTAATCTCATTGGCTCCCAGTTGTCTTACTCATAAGTACAACTTAGTAAGTCATGATTGGGAAAAAGGAGTGCTTTAGCTCAAGAGATTAGTCATCTAATCAAATTCAAGTATTGGCGATTGGATCTTGTCTAGGAATGTTGTTTAATATATTTTGGTTTGATAATCACTTGACGGTTTCTAGATTTGATTGTGTGAATATTTTGATTATTGTTAATATTTTGGTTTGTTAATAGTGTTAGACTCACATCAAGTTTTAGTTTCAATACAATTATACATCCTGAATCTAGTTATTTGATGACATAAAGCAGCATAACATGACTTTATTACCTTGGCTAAGGATATTATTGCAAATCAACTTTACGTGCATTAGAGTTAGAATAATATAGTACTTTGGATTATGGACTTCTTTCTCTATCACCTTATGTGGTACTAAATCTATATATAATTTGATTAAGAAATTGCATTTATTTAAAATGGAAGGATTTTGCAATAGAAATTAATGTATCATGAAATAACATTTTTTATTTAAAGTGAAATTACATGATTTTATTGAATCTTATATAATAGAACAAGAAAATTTGGCTAAGATCCAAGTTTTTTATTAAACAATACTAATACTTCATTTAAATATTTCTAATATAATGTGCGGAATATGATTTGCTACTTGATCAAATTTTTCATATTAACTTTATCCACATAACTATATTCTTTAAAAAAATTGTTGTACATGTACAAAAGTAAAAATGTGTGTCATAATAGTTTCTTATCTTACATCTTCTTGATCATATTATTTTTAATAACATATCAACAAGTGACATACTCTTGTGAAAGGATTGGATCATGGTTCAATTTTTATTTCCTTTTATTTGATCTCGAGTTAAGAAAAATGTATAAGGATATTGATTTTAGCGTTGTGATTACATATTAAGTGTATCAAAGGTAGCTAAGAGGTTATAATGGATTTGTGTTGACTATCATTGATATAATAATTTTTAAAATTAATTGTGATTGATTTAAAAAGTAGAAATTACATAGCATAAGTCTTGATCATCTTTTATACATGGAAGACATCAGATCACTAAAATATGTAGTTTCAGTCCTTTAATCTATTGACTATATTTTAATATGAGGTATGTATTAATCAAGAAAGTATTTTATTATTACAAGAAAAATGTAAAAATTAAATGTCAACTTCATTTCAACAGTACTTTTAAAATTACACTCTAAGATCTTACCTAATCCACAGTGAACATTATTTCAATCAAGAGAAGCAAGATTTCATTTATAACCTATCTATAACAAAGTTTAACCAAAAGTAGCATTAACTCTAAAGATGTGAAGTAGATAATGTTGTGTATTTAAAATATTTGTTGGAAGTGATAAATGTCACCAAGGACAGATTGGCTAATCAAGGTCAAGTCTTAAGGGTATACTAAGATTAATGCAAGGATATAAATGTTGTTAGGGATATAATTACATGGTTAGAGTTATTTGTTTTGAAATAAATTATATAATGCTAAGAGATATAAATTTTGATATAGGTATATTATCGGAATGTTTAAGTTATGCATTTTCTTTATATAAGGTTGATTTACATAATACAATTGATTTTCTTATAAATGAATAATTTTGGATAGACATAAATATAATGGATTAAAATCATTTTTCCTTTATAAGATAGATTTACTACAAGTTATATATAAGGGAAAAATTTATTGTTAATTATTCATATCATACCTTATATTTATCTTATTGAAATATGCAAAGTGTATTTATTGCTTTATTATCAAGTTCTTAAAAAAATTTAAACAAGCTATGAAAAACAAAACCATTCGTAGTTTTCAATATTAAAAATGCCTCTAGTTCCCTTGATGATGAGCACGAGCGAGAGTGGGAGCAAGAGTGGATGCGAGGGTTTTGAATCCTCTATGAGCAAGAAAAAATCAAAAGATGGTGATGTTGAAGATGACAAAGACAATGAAGGAAATGAGGGGTTGGGAGGATTTATGGGGTGTGGAAGAGGAAGGGGATAAGATTCTTATAGACATTCTACTCAAGGCTATATTGAAGGAAAATTTCCTTGCCTTCTCATTGTTTGCTAGCCATGCGTTTGTGGATCTTATTGAGTCTTTGAAGGGTTGCTTTAATTAGAGCCTACAAAAGGGTTTTCTCTCCTAGATGTCTGCCCTTCCAGACAAGGATCGTGTCCAAGATGGGTTTCTTAATGAGGGGGTTGTGTGTGGAAAGGGCTCTAAATCTAATGGGGCTCCACCATGCATGAGATCCTCGTAGTTTGGTGCTCGAGAGGGAAACTGTTTGAAATCAAGGTGAAACTATTATAATAAAACTTTAAAAAAGTGTATGCAAAACTAAAAATAGATTTCTTATCTAAGATTACCCACAAAGCTTATATAATGGCACACTCAACAATAATATAAATAAATAAATAATACCACAAGTGACATAAAATTTATGTCGAGAAATCCTTTTAGGGAAAAAATCCACACCCAAAGAGATCCAAAGCTTGTATTAAACTTTAAATGAGTTTACAACAATATAACTTCTCTCTCAAAATTCTAGCAGCACTTTGTTACTTCAACAACCTACAAAACAACATAACTTCTACTAACACAAATCTCTAATTAATTTATAGAAGATCTAGGATGAGAATACCACTATAGTATCTCAAAAACAAGGTTCAAATCCACTTACAAAAACCATACACCCCACCTCTTGGAAATCTTGTACAAAATTAGTAAAAAACCATAAATGATCACATGGCCTTCACATGGGTGTCTAACCTACAACCAATAAAAATTGGTCAATATTGAGTCCTTCATTACTCTTCAATGGCTTCGACAACTAACATGCACAACATGCAAACCTTGGTGCCCCACTCAGGATAACATGCAAGATGCATGCAACAACATGCATAGACATGTAGGTTCAAGTGGACACCTAGAAGGAATATTTTGACAATATGCTTTGTAACTATCATTGATAATGAGGTCTACCTCTATGAATGTAATTATAATTTTTCATAAGTAAATAAATATTAAATATTTTTATCTCCCATGACCCTACCACAAGTGACATATAATTTATGTGGAGAAACCCTTTTGGGAAAAAACTCCACACCCAAAGTGATCCAAAGCTTGTATTAAACTTCAAATGAGTTTACAAAAATACACCTTCTCTCTCAAAATTCTAGCAATACTTCAACAACCTACAAAACAAAATAACTTCTATTAACACAAGTCTCTAATTTATAGAAGAGCTGGGATGATAATACCATTGTAGTATCTCAAAAAAAGGATCAAATCCAATTTCAAAAACCATACACCCAACCTCTTGGAAATCTTGTAAACTTAGTAAAAAATCATAAATGATCACATGGCCTTCACATGGGTGTCTAAATGACAACCAATTAGAATTGGTCAATATTGAGTACTTCATTATTCTCCAATGACTTCGATGGCTAACATGCACAACATGCAAACCTTGGCAACCCACTCAAGGTAACATGCAACAACATTCATATACATGAAAATTCAAGTGGTCCCCACCCATAAGGAGACACCTAGAAGGAATATTTTGACAATGTGCTTTGTAACTGTCATTGATGGCAAGATCCGCCTCTATGAATGTAATTACAATTTTCCATAAGTAAATAAATATTGTATTTCTCATAAGATATTTTTTGTAAATGTGTTTGTATGGTGGTTGATTTAAATGAATGCTAGAAAACCTTTAAAAATATATATATGGTTGTCTTCAATTTGTGTATGGGTATGAATTCAAGTCCTTGCATTGTATCTGCAAGCAATGGTAATAGGTGGTTCTTTTGGGGGTTGGTCTAATCTCATTAACTCTGTGTTGTCTTACTCATAACTACAACTTGGTAAGTCATCAATGGGAGAAAGGAGTGTTTTAGCTCAAGGGATTAGTTATCTAATCAAACTCAAGTATAGGTGAGTAGATCTTTCCTAGGAATTTAGTTTAGTATATTTTGGTTTGTTAATAGTGTTAGGCTTGAAAAAACTCCTAAAATTTTGGTTCCATTTCTAAACTCTACAAAATTTCAACCAATTTCAAGTATCTAGACTTAGGGTTTTGCTTGTTGTCATTTCCTTTGGATTTTTTTATCAAGATCTCTCCTAAAAACCCTTAAAGTCTTAGCCCTTGTCAATGTTATGATCCATCATTGACCTTCTATTGCATGTCCCCGATCATGTTAAAACCTCTTGAGCCAATGAATCCCATGAAATTATCGGCCCTTTGTGCCTAGGCCCCTTTTCTTAAAACATCTTATTTACACATGCAAAATATCAATCACTTAAGTGACCATCCATCACTAAAGTTTCTTTTGTTGTCAGGATCATTATAGCGATAAGTGATGGATCCTTGTTTCCCTTTACATCACCTATCACTAAAACTCTTCAAGCTTCTTTCCTTTTTTCAGTGACGAGTGATGGATGTTGTAATGTTCTTATATCACGCCATCGCTAAAATGTTTCAAGACTTCTCCTAGTTTTTACAATGAGCAATGGAAGTGGATTGAAGAGAGCGGTGTGATCGCCATGTGTCTGGATTTCATGCTATCACCAAGGTTGCTCATCATCGAAATTATTTTCAACTTCAAGTCTACTACAACAATACGCGATGGCTTGGGATTGTGTTGTGGTGTCATCGGGAAGTTCTCCTCACTGAAACATTTATGCAGTTTAACCACTTTTCTATGATAAGTGATAGGGTGTATATCCAAGAATATTCCCTTCAATGGGGTATTGTTGCTTGTCGCCAAAGTTTGGAGGTGATATAGGGGGACTTCTGCGACAAGTGGTGAAATGTAAACGATGTGGCAGATATGTGGATAACTACGTGGTATATTTTTAGGTTGTCATCATTGTTTCCAAGTATGGATGAAAAGGCAAGTGGCAATGCTTGAAGAGCATCCTTGATTATGTTTTAAATCCAAAATGATCAACGACCAAGATTCAATATTGAAATATTTTTTCTCATCTTGCTTGCGCGAGCTAGGTTTGATCATTAATGGCTACATGCTCAAATAACTCTACTTAATGAGGATTTCCTACAGTTTATCTCACCATTTGCAATTATCGAAGAGTCGATTAATTACTTTGAAGCCAGAAGAGGAACGTGTGAGTTCGGAGTGAATAACCACAAAGGAAGTAAAAGCAGTTTCCTTAGGTAAGTGAGTATGAATTGTGCATGAGTTGGCTTTCATGTTTTAATTCCCTGGGTTGGTAATATTTTTATCACGTATAATTATGTTCTAGGCTATTTTGTATTGGGTTGGTTTGAGAGTTCTTTCCTACAAAAACACTCTGAGAGTATAGGCTGGTGTCTTTTCTATAAAGTGGTTTTCTAGCTTGTGTCTTATTTTATGCGAGATGGGTGAACCAAGTGAGTTAGTCAAGCCAGTTAGAAGGTCTAGGAGGCTCAACCTGCATGAATCTTAGGATGATGTTCCTAAAACTACACCTAGCATACTGAGAGCTCTTGCAATGCCAAAGGGAAAGACAAGGTTCTATGGGAAGAATAAGAAGGGTGTTTTCAAGAGCACCTATAATTTGAGGAGCGAGGTTGTTTCAAAAGAATTGGTCAAGTTTAAAAAGAAGGAATTGATTAAGCCTGAGAAGAAAGCAAAGAAGAAGAATAAGTATCACAAGGCTTCTTTGGGGAAGCACAACTCTCCTATTGAGGTTTCAGACAGCCCTTCAAGTGATGGAGGAGATACTGGCCCAAAGTATGGCCATTACCTTCTTTCTCTGGTGCCATATGAGGATTCTAATGAGGGAGGAGTAGTAGCTTCTCCAATTTCAGCATGAACACAAAGCGAGCGAGCATACTCTAATGCTGACGAATCAGAGTAGCGTCTCAGCCTTGTTTTTTTTTATGACACTATTGCCACTATAGCAGGATCATCCTCTTCATCATGTATATCATTTTTGTCTTTGGTGCTGATGCGGGAATCTTTTTGGCTAGTGTGAAGGAGAGGTGTTGGACTCCGTGTCTTCAATGGAAAATATGCCTTTTCTAATTAGTATATAAGTTTTTACCTTGGGTATTGATGGAGAATCTTCTTTGGTTGATGTGGACAAGGTATTTTGGTGCTACTACATCAACGAATGACACCTTTTGGAAGGTTGGTTGGTCTACTTCAATCGACAACGTGGAGTTTTGTCTTTTGATTTCCCCTATTCTAAAATGATTAAATGTAACTATTTAGGTGGTATCTAAACCTGAAATGAAATGTCTACCAAATCAAATGTAATTGAAATGGTAATTCAGCTTGAATCTTGTTGCTCCCATTCTTCTATAAAATGGGATATCAAGGTCAGTTACAAGGGTTCGATTTTTGGGTCTCAAAATGGTCTAAGTGGAAAACTAAGCTCATGAAAGAGCAAACTGTAAATTCATGCACATATGAATAGGTCAGTGAGGAGTTTAGGGTATGAGTTGCTTTGTAATGATCTCAAATAGTTTTACAGTAGCAACAATTTATAAATGAAATGCTAGTTCAAAAGCACATTCTCTCCTATGCAATTTTCTTCCAAATTATAAATGAAATGGTTAATGATATTTTTGTTTGTCTTCAATTATTTTAATTGAATGAGTGATTTTATTTTTGCTTTGATTCAAAGAATTGATTAAATGTTAAAGTGAGGTCATATATTTGTAAGGAAAAAGCATAGGATTTGATAAGTAGTTGTGTTTTAGGCACAGTGAGTTGAAATACTGTAATGTAGTGTATCAATAGTCCATTAATTACTTATTCAAATTGCTAAGGTATTAATGGTTATTATGAATATGACTCCATTACCCCAAGATAAGGCTCTAGTATTTTCATTTGGTTATCCTAAAGATAAATGAGTTAGTCATGCACTTGACCAAGGGCTTCAAATGAGAACAAAAAACCATCTAAAACACCTTCAATTACAATATACCAATTTGAAGTACCATCTAATCCCTTGCTATATATAGTAATATGTTTAAACGTCAGCCAAATCTTTGATGAATGTTATCTAACTACACTTTATAGGAATATATTTGTGTGCAAAAATGTTCTTGATCAAGTGAATATCACATAAACATGACAAGGATTACCCTCCTAGGTTTCATAAAGCCCGAAGAGTAGAATTAAGGGCCTCAAAATCCTTACTTGTTTGTTGGCCAATCCTTACCCTTGTTGAGTATTGGGTTCTGGTAGATTCATAGGTAAGTGGTAACATCAAGTTTAGTTCTAAAACAATAACCAACAAGGCTCACATCAATTTTTAGTTTCAGTACATTGAATCTAGTTATTTGGTGACACAAATTAGCATAACATGACTTTATTACCTTGGCCAAGGATATTATTGCAAATCAACTTTACTTGCATTAGCGTTAGAATAATATAGTACTTGGATTCTGGACTTCTTTCTCTATCATCTTATGTGGTACTAAATATATATATAATTTGACTAATAAATTACATTTATTTAAAATGAAAGGATTTTGTGATAGAAATGAATGTACTATCATATACTATTTTTTATTTAAAGTAAAATTACATGATTTTATTAAATCTCATATAATAGAACAAGAAAATTTGTTTAAGAATTGAGAATTTTATTAAACAATACTAATACTTCATTTAAGGATTTATAATACAATGTGTGGAATATAATTTGTTACTTGATAAAAATTTCCATGTTAACTTTATCCAAATATCTATACTCTTTAGTATTTTTATTGTAGATGCACAAAAGTAAAAATGTGTGTCATAATAGTTCCTTATCTTACATCGTATTGATCATATTATTTTTAATAACATATCAACAAGTGACATACTCTTGTGAAAGGATTGGATCATGTCCAATTTTTATTTCTCTTTATTTATTCTCGAGTTAAGATAAATGTATATGTATACTAAGGATACTGATTTTAGCGTTCTGATTACATATTAGGTGTATCGAAGGTAGTTGGGAGGTTATGATGGATTTTTGTTGACTATCATTGATATAATAATAACTTCTATTATGAATTGCAATTGATTTAAAGAGTAGAAATTGCATGGCATAATTCTTTATCATATTTTATACATGGATGGCATAAGAAGACTAAAATATGTAGTTTCGGTCCTTAATTCTATTGAATATATTTTAATATGAGGTATGTATTAATCAAGAAAGCATTTTATTATTACAATAAAAAGGTAAAAATTAAATGTCAACTCTATTTCAACAACACTTTTAAAATTAGACTCTAAGATCTTACCTAATCCATAGTGAACATTCTTTCAATCAAGAGAAGTAATATTTCATTTATATCCTATCTATAACAAAGTTTAACCAAAAGTAGCATTAACTCTAAAGATGTGAAGTAGATAATGTTGTGTATTTAAAACATTTGTTGGAAGTGATAAATGTCACCAATAAGAGATGGCTAATGAAGGTCAAGGCTCAAGGGTATACTAATATTAATGCATAGATTTACATGTTATGGATATAATTACATGGTTAGAGTTATTTGTTTTGAAATAAATTATATAATGCTAAGAGATATAAATTTTGATATAGGTATATTATTGGAATTTTTAAGCTATGAATTTTCTTTATATAAGGTTGATTTGAATAATTTAATTTATTTTTTTATAAATAAATTATATTGGATAGACATTAAAAAGTTTTAATATAATGGATTAAAATAATTTTTCCTTTATAAGATATAATTTTATTACAAGTTATAAATGAGAGAGAAATTTATTGTTAATTATTCATATCAAACCTTATATTTATCTTATTGAAATATGCAAAGTGATTTTATTGCTTTATTATCAAGTTTTTAAAAAAAATTAAACAAGTTATGAAAAACAAAACCATTCATAGTGTTCAATATTAAAAATTCCTTTAGTTCCCTTGATGAAGAGCATGAGCAAGAGTGGATGCGAGGGTTTGGAATCCTCTATGAGAGAAAAATTCAGAAGATGGTGATGTTGAGGATGACGAAGACAGTGAAGGAAATGAGGGTTGGGAGGATTTATGGGGTGTGGAAGGGGAAGGGAACAAGCTTCTTATAGATATTCTACTCAAGGCTATATTGAAGGAAATTTTCCCTTCCTTCTCTTTGTCTGCTAGTCATGCATTTGTGGATCTTATTGAGTCTTTGAAGGGTTGATTTAAGTCAAGCCTACAAAAGGGTTTTCTCTCTTAGGTTCTTGCTCTTCCAGTCAAGGATCATGTCCAAGATGGGTTTTAATTAATGAGGGGGTTATGTGTGGAAAGTGCCCTAAATCCAATGGGGCTCCATTATGTGTGAGATCCCCATAGTTTGGTGCTCAAGAGGACAACTGTTGGAAATCAAGGTGAAACTATTGCAATAAAACTTTTTAAAAAATATGAAAAACTAAAAATAGATTTATATAATGGCACACTCGACAATAATATAAAGAAATAAATAATACCACAAGTGACATAAAATTTATGTGGAGAAACCCTTTCAAGGAAAAACTCCACACCCAAAGAGATCCAAAGCTTGTATTAAACTTCAAATGAGTTTACAACAATACAACTTCTCTCTTGAAATTCTAGCAACACTTTGTTACTTCAACAACCTATAAAACAACATAACTACTACTAACACAAATCTCTAATTTATAGAATATCTATGATGAGAATACCACCATAGTATCTCAAAACAAGGTTCAAATCCACTTGCAAAAACCATACACCCCACCTCTTGGAAATCTTGTCGAATTAGTAAAATTTCATAAATGATCACATGGCCTTCACATGGGTATCTAACCTACAACCAATCAAAATTGATCAATATTGAGTTCTCCATTACTCTCTAATTGCTTTGATGGCTAACATACACAACATGCAAACCTTGGTGCCCCACTCAAGATAACATGCAAGATGCATGCAACAACATGCGTAGACATGAAAATTCAAGTGCTCCCCACCCACAAGTGGACACCTAGAAGGAATATTTTGACAATATGCTATGTAACTGACATCAATGATGAGATCCACCTCTATGAATGTAATTACAATTTTTTATGAGTAAATAAATATTAAATATTTTAATCTCTCATGACCCTACCACAAGTGACATAAAATTTGTGGAGAAACCCTTTTGGGAAAAAACTCCACACCCAAAGTGATCCAAATCTTGTATTAAACTTCAAATTAGTTTACAAAAATACAACTTCTCTCTCAAAATTATAGCAGTACTTCATTACTTCAACAACCTATCAAACAACATAACTTCTACTAACACAAGTCTCTAATTTATAGAAGAGCTAGGATGATAATACCACTATAGTATCTCAAAACAAGGGTCAAATCCACTTGCAAAAACTAGACACCCCACCTCTTGGAAATATTTTAAACTTAGTAAAACATCATAAATGATCACATGACCTTCACATGGGTGTCTAACTGACAACCAATTAGAATTGGTCAATATCGATTACTCCATTACTATCCAATGGCTTTAATGGCTAACATGCACAACATGTAAACCTTGGCAACCCACTCAAGATAACATGCAACAACATGCATAGACACATGCAAGTTCAAGTGGTCCCCCCCATAAGTGGACACCTATAAGGAATATTTTGATAATGTGCTTTATAACTATCATTAATGATGAGATCCACCGAGCTATGAATGTAATTACAATTTTTCATAAGTAAATACATATTATTATTTGTATCTCTTATTACCCTAGGCATCCAAGTACATTCAAGGATCATATAGACACATGGGAATGACTTAGGATTGCAAGGTTAATGTCACATTATCCTAACATTCTCACTTGATATTATATATTACAATCACATCTATAAGGAAACATAAATTATAGTCAAGTACAATGATTAAGGTTTGTGGCATTCCTGCACTAAGAGAACTTATCAATGGTTACTGGCTTTGTGAGAGAATATGAAAAATTTTTGATTAGTGGAAAAATAGGTTTTGATGGGACCCAAAACCCATTACAATCAAGTTTTAAAGGGACTTGAAACCCAACCAAAGGAGACTTGCAAATAGATAAAAACATAGACCATCAAATTCCCAACATCATCAACTACCCTAAAGATACACAAGAATGGGATACAATGAAAAAATTTTGAAGGGAACTTGAAACCCTCTACAATTAGGTTTTAATAGGGATCGAAAACCCAAAAAAATATTAAAAACTTCCTGAGTCAACCGGGAAAAAAATAGCCTACAACAACTAGATTGTAGCATAACATATGCTCAATTTAGGAAACACTAAGCCAATTTGACTCCCCACCACAATAGAGGAGTTAGAGAGAACCACTAAGAATTGAGGAGCATCATTCTTCATACAACACCATCCAACTTGATACTCCAACCCATACTCCACCTCTATAGGAGAGAGCTCCCCTCTATAGGAGAGGAAGAAGTGAGAACCATTACTACCAAAGTCACCACCTCCTGCAAAAATAAGCTCCACCTTAATAGGAACCAAAAAAATAGAAAAGAACTTCCCACCACAACTACAACATACAACTCCACCTCAGTAGGAGAGGGATTTGCCTCAATAGGAGAAATCTTCACCTCAATAGAAAATAACAACTGTAGAACCCAATGAAAAGCAACCACTCTAGTAGAAATAGTAATCACCTCCTCCTTTGGCATCAAGAGGGCCTAGTACATGAGGAAATACTTTTATAGCACCCCAACCACCAACAAAAATTTAGAATTCTTAAAACACACAAAATTTTGGGAGAGAAGATATAACTTTATGCAATGTCCAACCAATTGCAACAAATTAGGAACAGAATCAAAAAAGGCTACCAACATCTCCACAAACAATGGGGGCATAAATAATAACAACCCATCCAAAACTAAGAACAACCCCTCCAACAAAAAAAGCTCAAAAAGAGTAGCAGGCCAAATAACCCTTAAAGATAAAACTTCTATAAACACCAAGTACCAATGGATAACCCCATAGTAGAGCAGCCTAAAAATAGCAGCACAAGCTCAGGGGCCAAAAAACCAAAGGGAAAAATAGCACCCTGCCAAAGCTAGAAAACTTGACCCAAAGACCACAAAAAACAAAGAACCAAGCCCAAAGCTAACAGAAGCTGATGGGACCCAAGAAGGAAAGGGGATCCCACATAGGAAGAAATATGGGAGTAGGCCATGCCATAAATCACACCAACTACCCCAACATGCCAGTCAAGGCCAAAGAAAGGCCAAAAACTCTCCACAGGAACAACCAACGAGAAGCACCACCAATCCCCAAAAGGGAAATCAAGAGCAACTATCGAGAACCAAGAGCTAAAGCTACAAAAATAACACCACAAAACAAACAACAGAGAGATCCTAAAGGGGACAGGAAGAGCCAAGAAGGAAGGAGTCAAAGAGTAGGACAATACGATAAGTGCACTAGCTTCCCCAACATGCTAGTCAGAGCCAGAAATAAGCCACTCCACAAACAACATCCCCTCAAGGGACCCACAACACCAAGCAGGAGAAAAGCAAGTCCAAGGTAGCCTCAAAACCTTCATTAGACAACACCAACACAACCAAAAAAGCTACAGTAGTCTCCCAAATAGTAGCTCTGAATCTATCAGAATGCACCTTAATACAACCTCACAGTCGATCCAACAACAAAGAATCTCTAGCAGCAACACACCCACGACCACTCCAAGTAGCTTTCCAAATGCAAACTCACAATCATTGTGACAATTGTTAAAAAGTATAGTTGGAACCCCCACAACAACCACAAGCAACAAAGGACAACCATCAACAACAACAACCAAAGAGATGTCGTCTGCTTCCTTGCCAACTCCATTAAACTAGTTGTTAGGAAGCTCCAACCGCAAACCAACCAATTCATCCTCAGAATCTTCCACGAGCAAGAAAGAGGCTAGAAAAATTGAAAGAGGACAACCATCAATGGAAACTCCCAAAGAGATGCCCTATGCTTCCTTTCCAACTCCAATAAACCAATCGTCAGGAAGCACCAACTGCAACCCATCCACCTCATGCTCAAAGTCTATGTCACCCTCACCCTCTGCAACAGGGGAATTCAAAATCCTATCCCTGCTCTACTTTCTACTGCTTTCCTTCAACTACCTTTACTTTTTTTTAAATTATCCTCTAAAAAATTTTGTGATATTAAGGGTATGAGCCTTTGGTTGTTGGCTCTACAGGTAAGAAGCCCCACCATTTCACCAAAGGGTCTCCCCTTAACACCAAGGTCAAACAGTCTCAATTGTTGATGCAGTAGGGAAAGACCCTGCAAGGTTTGAACCTTGGTTGTTGGCCCTACGAAAGAATATGTCAAGTTTTTCTAAAAATACCTTACCATTCTCAACCATTTATCATACAAAGTGATATTGAACATCAACATGCTTAGTTTAAGCATGTTACATAGGATTTTTAGCCAAACATGTGACACTCTAACTATCACATCTGATCCTCATAATCTTGCAATCAAAACCAATACCTATATACCAAGTCTCTATAACCCTATCTCCTCCTTAGAATCATGTGTAGCAGCCATATACTCTACTTTTGTGGTGGAAAAAGAGAATGTAGGTTGCATTTTACTCATTCAACTCACTGCACCTCCAACCAAAGAGAAAAAATAGCCACTAGTAGACCTTCAACTATCTGAGTTACTTACCCAATCCGCATCAACAAAACCCTATATGTCCAATGACTTAACTACATCATTAGTATTATGATAAACCAAATAATAGTCAGAATTTTCTTACAAATATCTAAACACCCTTTTAACAAAACCTCAATTCTCTCTACCAGGATTAGACATAAACCTACTCAAAACTCCCACTACTTGGGTAATATCTAGTCTCGCACAAACCATTTCATACATCAAACTACCAACAACACTAGCATAAGGAACTATATAAATATCTTTAAAAACATCATCAAAATTAGGAAAAATATCTAAATTAATCTTAGTACCAACTGGAAATAGAATATTTACTAGCTTATATTCATGCATATTAAACCTTCACAAAATGGTATCAACATACTTACTTTGACTTAACCAAAGATCTTTGCGAACCCAATCCATATTGATCTCCATCCCAAGAATATATTTAGCAACCACCAAGTCCTTCATGTCAAATGTGCCAAAAATTTAAGTCGTGATCTCCCTAACCATCACCTTTTGTTACCCATTAGCATGTCATCAACATACTAAACAATAATTAGTATATGATCATCAATAATCTTAATATAAACATAATGATCATCCTCGCTCCTAAAAAACTCAACTTCGATGCAAAGGCATAAAAAATTTGGTACCACATCCTAGGTGACTATTTTAGACCAAACAATGATTGTTTTAACCTGTAAACCAAGCTTTCTTTTCCTTTCATGGAAAAACCATCAAGCTACCACATATAAATCTCCTCCTCAAGATCCCCATGCAAGAAATCAATTTTAACTTCCATTTGCTCAATTTCAAAATAATAAGTAGAAAAAATATATAAAAGGAATCTAATAGAAGATAACTTAGCAAAAAGAGAAAATTCACCAAAATCAACCCCTTCTCTTCAGAAGTAGCCCTTGGTCAGCAGTCTAGCCTTGTATTGCTCTAACTGATTGGACCTGCACCAAATTTCTTTTTAAATACCCACTTGCAACCAATGGATTTCTTCTTTTGGGAAAACTAACAAGATCCCAAGAAATAGAACTATCAAAATTCATCATCACCTCTTGCTAGGCCTACATCCAAGACTCACTATCCTCCAAAGAGAGATTCTCCTTGAAAGATATAGGTTCATCATCAGTACTTAACAAAGAAAATACACAATGGAAATCTAATGGGCTATACATGTCAAATGGATTTTGTTTTCTTGTGGACCTTCTCAAGGTATGAGTAATGGGATCTGCTTATTCTTTTGTGTGCTCATCCTAAATATCATTTGAACTCTTTGAACACTCTTATTCTTCTACATCCTTTAATCCATTTTATTATTCTTCCACATGTTCATCTTCTTGATTTTATATTTTTTACTTGAAGTGCACTGATTTAGTCTTTTCTTTATCCTTTTATTTTTATTCACTTGAATAATCTCTAAAATCCTTTAAAATCACATCTCTAAAATAAATCATTTTTTGGGTTAGATTCCAAAGCTTATAACCTTTTGCATTTTGACTATAACCTATGAAGATGTATTTATGAGCTTCTAGATCTAGTTTAGATCACTTTCTTAAGGAACATGAACATAAGCCTCATAACAAAAGACCGTTAAATGTGAAACAAAAGGATTTCTACCTATCCACACTTTATATGGAGTTTTATCAACAAGAATTTAACAAGAGTATCTATTAATCAAATAGCAATCAATACTTACAGCCTATGCCCAAAAGCATCGATCTAGCTTCACACCACTCAACATACTCCTAGCTTTTTCTATTAAGGTCCAGTTCATTCTTTTTACTACCTCATTTTTTGGGGAGTATAAGGAGTAGTCTTCTACCGAGTAATACTTGTTGTAGTGTAGAAAAAAGTAACCCCTTTTCACACCTAATTTGGGAAATATTAATAATAAAATGAACTAAATGATGCCTTAATTTAGTGTTGTAATATGTATTTTACATATTCACATTAAGTTTAGGGCCCTATTAAATAAAATGGACTTAATTGTGTCTTATTTGTGGTGTAAAGTATATCTTTACACTTTCACACTTATCTAGGGATTTATTAATTAATTGAGGTTAATTTTCCTTGATTGGCCCCTTTAATTCAAATCCAAGACTAATTAATTGCAATTTCCAAAGAAGAAAACCCGACATTCATTAATGTCATAACATAACACTTATCATTGGAGAATGTCTGTCCTAGATAAGTGACCTAGGACCCATTCGCCCAAGGGTGAATGGGTCCTTACTTAGACCTAAGACCTAAATTTTTATTATGTTTTTGGTGGTATTTCGACGATTTCAAATGTATATTCACATGTCTTATTTTGTTATTTGAATTTCAGGAATTAATGTTACATATGTATAAATATAAGATCATTTCACTATATTTCATCCTAGAATTTTCAAGTAAGCATTCCTATAGAACTTTTATGAGATCAAAATCATTTCAAGAGAATTTCAATGCATTCAAGAGTAGATTTATTGAAGAATTATTGCAGCAATCAAGATCCATTATCAGGTCAAAGTATTCTTGTATCATGCATATTATTTGAGCTAATATGTTGATGTAGTGTTCAAGATCCATTCAAGCATTCAAAGGCATTGTTTCAAATTAAGTTTCAAGATCAAGATCCACATCCATTGAAGTCATTTCATGTTAGTTGTGGATCTAAATTATAAGGTTCAAACAAGGTTTTGGTAAGTTCTGACATAGGCTTGTTCATACATCATTCCTTTCATGCTATTTCATTTCATTTCAAGGTTTAATTACCAAAAGGTGGCTTGACCAAGGAAAACACCCATTCACCAACAACAAAACATTTTTACCTCTTGATTTGTGTTTGCAAATTTTAGGTGGAAGATATCTTGAAGAGAAAAATTGCAAGGTTGTCAAAGTTGCATCTGTTGTCATCATCGTTGAAATTTCACAGAAACTCACCTATAGGATTTATTTTTGGCTATCCAACTATGAAAATCGGGGATCTAGGAGTGTAGAAACAGAATAAGAGAACCTAGAAACTATTTTTACAAAGCCCTAGCCAAGACCCATTCGCCATAGGGAGAATGAGCACTCAGTTAGCTTCAAAAAAGAACTTTTGGTGATTGGTACACATCATTCTCCCTCTCTCAAATCTGCATTCTAATTTCTAGTTCCATCATTATTGAGCTTAATCTATCAAATTCAAGTTGTAGATTGCATTTTGGAGTTAGTTTGCTATTTTTATCTTTCTCCCCAAAGTGTTGTTTAATCAAGACCCCCATCCTTGCAAAAAAAGGAAATCAATAGATTCACACCTTGACTTGACTCATGTTGAGGTTGATAGTCATTTCATTGTGTGAATCTCATTTCCTTATGAAATAAAGGGTAATAGGTCTATCTACTATCATTTTGGTAAACCCCCTTTTTCTTTCAATCAACCCAACCTATGTTTTCGATGTTTCATTATGGTGAGCCTGACTTTGATCATTACGATTTTATAATTTTAGAGTCCTTTTGCATCCTAGATCTATATTTTTCATTCATTTGAATTGAATTGGATTGAATTGAATCTCATTTAGGGTTGTTTAGCTTGCATTAACTTTGTATTTCATTTAGGGGTTTTAGGATCAAGCATCTTTGCATTCTTTAAATCTAAAAAATATAAATAAAAAAAATCAGTCATTTTGCATATCATTTACATAGCATTGCATCATAATTCACTTACATTTGAAAATTGAAAAAAATTGCACATTAAATTAGGTCTCCTATTTTGTGATTTTGTCATATTTTTCACTTGCATTCAACATTAGTTTCACAGAAAATTCAAACTGTAACTTACAGTTTCTGATCAAAATCTAGAAACCACTGGAATCATCTTAGAAATCTACAAAAAACATTTTTTTTAAACCCTAACTAATGGCCGCCCCTAGGTGAATGAGTCCCTAATCAGGGTCATTTCCTAATTTTTTGGGCATTAAAACATCTATTTTTGCATTCTATTTTGTTGTTTTCAGTTTTCTATTTCAGTTTGCAAAATTTTTGTTAAGTGAAATTGATCATATTTATCTTAATTTGATAAATTCATTGCACTGTGTGATTTCAAAATTACATTTAAAAGACATAATTTTCAGGGTTTTGCATTGTGTAATCAGAAAACTAGCTTGTTATAAATCTAAAAAATCTGAAAATCCCATTACATTTCAAACAATGGACTTACACATTGGTAATTTATGGAAGTATTTAACATCTCTAGTTGATGTTTCAAGTTATGTTTTTGGAAATGATCCCAATGCAATTGAACCTAATCATGCTCAACCAACTCCTACTGAGTGTCCTCATGAATTTGACATCATTGGAGAAGATGATAGCATGAACACTTTCATAAGTGATTGCCTTAACAATCTTGAGAATAATTCATCCTTTCAGCCATCCATGCAACAACCAACACCCCCTACCATCCCACCACTTGATATGTTTGGTCTTTTACATCCTAAAATTAAGTCACAAACTAAGCCTAAAATTCCAATAATGAGTGAACCTGGCTCCTCTAATCAAGTGCATACCTATCCATCTTATGTTAACAAAGTGACCCACACACCCATCAACCTAGAAGAGACTTATGGCCAAGGCTTTAATATTTTAACTAAAAAAGGATCTGACATAACTAATGAGCACAAAATTCACAAAATTTTAGAGCAACTTCCTATTGAAGACACTAAGGGACTAAGATATCAAAATCCTTATCCCTCTACATCTTCTAAGGTTACAAATTTCCTCCCTCATAATGATGAAGTATTGTCTCACAAGGATGATAGGATCACTTTAGGTCCTTCTCCTTTGAATCAACCTCAAAAAGATCCTCAAACAAGCAAGAAATCCAAACCTTACAAACTCAAAAAATATTCATTCCTACATACTAAAACACAAATTTAATAAAAGATGGAACACCTTCTTCATGTAGGATGGATTGCACTGCCACCTCCTAGTAAGGGTAACAAGCCTAAGAACATGAATTATTGTGCATATCGTAGAACCCTTGGGAACCTTACTGATGAGTGTCATACCTTAAGGATGATCCTTGAGAAATTTGATATGATGGAGATAATCCCTTAAAGCATTCGCTTTGCTTCTTGCCATGTAATAGTTGTAGGATCCTAGCATGCTCACTATTACATGTTTAACATTTATTGCAAATCATTTTCTTTATTGCAAGGAGCTCATTCTCATCACTCATCGGCTCATCTTTGTCCTACACTTAGTGGGGGAAAGGAGTTTGATATCCTTGTCCTAGTTTTGGCACTTGATGTTGTCCCTTTGGCTAGTTGTCCTCCTTCCGTATATACTGAACAAGATTGGGATGCAGACGACCTGCTATAGGTTGACTTGCATATGCCTTACTAGTATTTTGCTTTATTTTCTTTTGCATGTTTCTTTGTGTGATTGCATGTGCGTAATGTGATCCCCCATACTATTTTTTTTATTTATCTCTCTTTATGTGCATTCTGAGCTATGTGTATCTACATTCTTCTATATGTTGTAAACATTTATCTTTTATTTTATCTTGTGTTTTCCTTTTGGCGATGACGTAAGGTGTTGAGACATTTAGGTCTCTTGCATCTTGACCCAAAATATTTTTCTTTTTTTTTGCTCTCTATGTGTCATTCTTCATGTTCTATGAGTATTTGGGGAATGATGATGCTTTTGAGCTCTATAATCACATTGTAGCAAAGATATATTGACCCCGAATCCGTAGATCCCTTACGTGTTTTTGGGGGAAACCCCTTCCCCTTACATGATACAGTTTCATTCAAGAATATATGACTTGGCATAGGGTTTTCTGAATAAGCTCTCATATCTTCCTTATGGTTAGCATTGAATATTTGCTACTTTAAAGCTATTGCTCACAACAATGGTGTTAGAAATTGCTTTAAAGTGGGGGAATACATCGACACTCATGTTTCATTGTGTGATTTTCTTTATTCTTGTGATGTGTCCTTTTCTTTGTGGTATCATTGGGTTTGATTTCCTCTGAGAGCGTGATATTTCTTAGCGTACAACTTTCCTCTTAGTGGTGATGCTACGCGTTGCATTACCTAAGTTTTGATTCTCTTATTCTAGACCTGTCCTCTCTTGGAGACATTAGGTACAATGATCCCTAAGAAGAGACCTTACACAAACTAAGAAAAGTCCCTTTGAACAAACCTACATATAATGTTCATAAGTGTTTAGCATAGTACAACTTGTTAACCTTGTGAAGCTCGAACCCCCAAATTCAAGGTCACCAAGCATAACACACCTTTCTTGCCAGAAGAGTCTTTCCCATGTTCATGAATGCTTAGCGTAACACAACTTGTTAGGACTTGTGAAGCTCGAAGTTTCATATTGTGGTGCCTTATTGAAGTTGTCAAGAGGATAGCTTTGATATGGTATGGGATCCTAATAAGATTCTCACATTTTCCACCCATTGGGGGCTCACCTAGGGGACAACCTAAGGTTCCATTAGCCCATGTGAACGTATGTGTTGTTTTCATAGTGGACACTGAGTTCTACTTGTGAACATATTGGAAAAACAACCTAGACTTGATCTACATCGAGTTGGACAAATAGTTGAAGCTTGATTTGCCTCCCTTTCTTCTAGGCTTTGATGTTGTATGATTGAGTATCTTTGTCACTGTTGCATACATATGTGTCTTGAATGTCTACTTTAGTGTGAGATTGCACTTGTGCTCATCCTCTCACTAAAGTTGGGGATAAATGTATTGTAGGAAAAATTATCCCTTTTTCACACATAATTTGGGAAATATTAATAATAAAATGAACTAAATGATGCCTTAATTTAGTGTTGTAATATGTATTTTACATATTCACATTAATTTTAGAGCCCTATTAAATAAAATGGACTTAATTGTGTCTTATTTGTGGTGTTGTAAAGTGTATATTTAGACTTTCACACTTATCTAGGGCTTTATTAATTAATTGAGCTTAATTTTCCTTAATTGTCCCCTTTAATTCAAATCCGAGACTAATTAATTGCAATTTCCGAAGAGGAAAACTTGACATTCATTAATGCCATAACATAACACTTATCATTGGAGAATATGTGTCCTAGGTAAGTTACCTAGGACCCATTCACCCAAGGGTGAATGTGTCCTCACTTAGACCTAGGACCTAAATTTTTATTATGTTTTTGGTGTTTTCTCAATGATTTCAAATGTATATTCACACGTTGGGTTGTGTTATTTGAATTTCAGGAATTAATGTTACATATGTATAAATATAAGGTCATTTCACTATGTTTCATCCCAGAATTTTCAAGTAAGCATTCTTATAGCAAGTTAAGAGAATTTCAAGAGCATTTCAAGGAATTCAAAAGTAGATTTATTGAAGAATTGTTGCAGCAATCAAGATCCATTATCATGTCAAAGTCTTCTTGCATCATGCATGTTATTTGAGCTAATATGTTGATGTAGTGTTCAAGATCCATTCAAGCATTCAAAGGCATTGTTTCAAATCAAGTTTCAAGATCAAGATCCACATCCATTGAAACCATTTCATGTTAGTTACAGATCTACATTCCAAGATTCAAACAAGGGTTTGGTGAGTTGTGACATAGGATTTTTCATTCATCATTCCTTTCATGATATTTCATTTCATTTCAAGGTTTAATTACCAAAAGGGGGTTTGGCCAAGGCAAACCCCCATTCACCAACAACAACAACAAAAAAATTACCTCTTGATTTGTGTTTACATATTTTAGGTGGAAGATCTCATGAAGAGAAAAATTGTAATGTTTTCAAAGTTGCATTTGTTGTCATCACTGTTGAAATTTAACAGAAACTCACCTACATGATTTATTTTTGGTTTTCCGACTGTGAAAATGAGAGATCTGAAGAGAACCCAAAAACCATTTTTATAGAGCCCTAACCAGGACCCATTCACCATAGGGTGAATGAGTCCTTAGTTAGCTTTGAAAAAGCACTTTTGGTGACTGGTACACATCATTCTCCCTTTCTTAGATCTGCATTCTAATTTCTAGTTCCATTAGTATTGAGCTTAATCTATTAAATTCAAGTTGTAGATTGCATTTTGGAGTTAGTTAAATGCTATTTTTAATCTTTCTCCCCAAAGTACTTTTTAATCAGGACCCCCGTCCTTGCAAAAAAAGGAAATCAGCAAATTTACACCTTGAGGTTGATAGTCATTTCATTGTGTTGATCTTATTTCCTAATGAAATAAAGGAGAATAGGTCTATCTACTATCATTTTGGTGAACCCCCTTTTGCTTCCAATCAACCCAACATATTTTTTGTTGTTTCACCTACATGCTTATAGAACTCATCAAATACCCTAGAATGATATTCACCACCATTGTCAGATCTCAACACCCTTATAATATTTTTATTTCTCAACTAAGGCTTTAAATTATATAAACTTAGTGTAAACCTCATATTTAACTTGCATAAAACAAATCCAAGTGTATATTGAGAATCATCAATTAATGTAGCATAATATTGATATTTTCCAAAAGAGTCAATATCCAGTAGTTTAAACATATCTAGATGAATGATCTCTAATAATACCTTAGCTTTATTAGTTCCAACAAGAAATTATCTATTCTATTTTCCAAACACACAATTCTCACGCAAATTATTTTTTCCAATAGAAAAATCAGAAAGACCGTCAACCAAATTTTTATTAAGAATGGTCCTAAGACCTTTTTCACTTATGTGACCCAATCTATGGTGACACAACATACATGCATTTTTAGTGCCAGTCACATTGGTAAAATTACAAAAAGTGGAGGAATTAAGCCTAAACAAAGTTCCAATTTGAGATCCTTTAACAACCACCAAATTCCCTCTTACCAACCAACTACTAGACTTGTCAAATGTCACATGCATTCTAGAATCATTTAGCTTGGATATAGAAATCAAGTTTCTCGCAAGTCCTGGAATATGCAAAACATCAACAAGAGTTTTAACTCTTCCCACTAAAACAAAACTTCACCTTTTTTACCAAAATCTTAGTGTTATTATCACCAAGCAAAATTTCTCCTCCATCATAAGTTGGACATGTAGAAAACCACTCATTTTGAGGATTCATATGGTAGGAGCAACTTAAATCAATAAGCCAAAAAAATCATTACTAATAGTGTTAGATGAAATAAACAAAGCATCATTATCACCTTCATTTGAGGACTTTTTCATGGAGGAATCTATATAATTATTTTTCTTATTCTTACATTCCTTCTTCACATGCCCATGTTTACCACAATTCCAATACTTTACTATGCTTTTCTCAGGGGTTTTAGAACATCCTTTTGACTTATCCTTCTTCTTGTCCCCTTTAGGGCCTACTTTCTCCTTGGACCTTCCTCACACATGTAAGGCATCATTGGAGCCAACATTCATATAATTTCTTCTCATTTATTTTGAGATAAGTGTAGCAATGTGTAACGCCCTTGTCAAGAACCCTAGAGGACAAAACCTAAACAACCAAAAATGGACAATTTTTTTTTTTTAAAGTGCAATGTTGCGCAAATGAAATTGAACATAAACTTAATTATTATCCTACGTCCTCTAGGGTGCACGGCCACATTACTTATTTCCATTAACCAAATTAAAAACCATATAACATAGCAATAATCAAATTATAATCATCATTAAGCATCACATTAGTCATTGATGAGACAAAAAAAATATCTCATCTATTAGCCAAATAAAAACTTGTATTTTGCTTAATTATGAAGTTTATCAAGACTGAGCATGATGAGGAAAGTAAGATATTTTCAGTTGCAGTAGTCAAAGATTCCATCATATCTTGAAAATTACAATCTAGATTCTTGATATTTTTGGATAAAAAATTAGGAAACAAGAAGGAAAAAAAACCCATTAAATTTCACGAAAACCCAATTCGTGGTTTGAGAGAAAACTTCACCAGTCTGATGCTCCAAAAATTTGCTTCAATGCTCTAGAATTTGTTCATTTGTTTGTTTCTATGCTCTAGAATTTCTAAAACTAAGTGAAGGATCATTTATGAAGAGGTGGAGAAATTTGGGCTTCTATGAGTAGTTAAGGGATAATAGTTGAGAGCATCCACATGGCAGTTCCAAGTATTAAGGCAAGTTGTTGGGTTGTGCAAACAAATGGAGCATATCTAGGAGACAATTTTGGGCAGTTTGAACCATTTTGCAAGCATCTAGGAGTTGTTTTATGAGCTTTAATGATACACAAGGGAAAGGCATAACTTTTTCAGTAGTCAAATGTCTTTTTGGAACTTGTTTAGGGGCTGCAAAATAGGCATATTTGTTTTGGACGACCAAAGAAGATTGACTCAGCAAGATGAATGAAAAACTTATCTTTTTCCCTCAACACATGTTCCTATCTTCTAGCAAGTTGTTGCACAACAATTAAAACTAAACTTTGAGATTAGTTGAAGATGGGAATTCTATAAATTCATTGTAATCAAGGAATCAAATGGGGAAGAGTTTTATAAAATAATAGAGTTTAGTTTTTAGCAACAATTGTTGTTTGTAGTTTTATTTCTTAGCAGCAATTACATTTCCAATATTTCCCTTTACAAGATTCCTAGGATAGATTTGATTCTAGCAATTACATTTCTAGTATTTCCTTTTACAAGTTCCTTAGGATAGATTTAATTCCAGCATTTCATTTACAAGCTCTTAGATTAGATTTGATTCTAGCAATTTCTTTCATGCATTGTCTTTTAATTCCATTTGTAGAAAAAGCATGTCATGCAAATGATTTCTTCTCCCTCTTGTATATTTACATGGACACCACCCTAGGATGATATTGATAAGTTAAATGATGAAGAATGCAGTGACACTCATCACATATAATCAAAAGAACCATTAGATACAATCATAATTGAACTTCAAAGAATAACTTATTACACTCATTTCAATTAACATGTACATTATCACTTGATTACATAATTCTTTATGCACATGAGATACATCAATTCAGTTTACAATTACAAATGTACAGTAATACTTTCTCGATACAAGTGAAGAGTGTTCAACATAAGATACATGGTACATGATAAAGATACAATACATTTACAAGTACAATGATCAAACTCCCTAGAGTAGATGTAGTGCAGAAGTCAATGGATCGGATGAAGTCACCACATCATGAACAAAAAGGGAACCCTATGGAGAATGTAACATGTTCCACCCAACCATGTGAACCCAAAATTTCACCCCCCATGCTAGGAGGTAACAAAGGGCCCCACCATCACTGAAAGACAAAGGACTATGACATCACAAGGCTGACTACAACTAACACAACAAGACTATAAGGGATTCCCACATACAAGGAACAAAATCACATAGTGATACAACTTTCAAAGGCACAACAAACATAAAAAGGAAATGCCATTCAAATAAATGCAAGGTTGTAGTAGGGAGAGTTTCATCGCATGGTCTATGCATGGGTTGTTCTGGCAGTCTTCCTCAAGATGCCCGCCCCCATCTGTGGTTGTCCTGATAGTCGCACATTCGACACTGGCCCCACAAGATAACACATGTGGGACCAACTATCCTCTTGTGGAGACAAGGATAGTGGTCATGCTGACCATGCCTTCCCAACCCAACCTTAACCTGAATGAGTGCTACAAAAAATGGGTGAGGCATCTAATCATCTTAGTTAAATGATATTCTACCCAACCCCCTAGTTAATTAATTAGGTTTTCAGTTGATTAGGTTACTCCCACATGGGTTGTCCTAGATGCCACTTTGTGCACCAGCCCCCATTGGAAGCCACTCCCCCTTCTACAACTAGAATACCCAACTGAACACAATAGGGCTACCAATATGCACAATTCCCATAACCATATGAACACACACAAAATTGAGGAATGAACCATCCTACTCATGAATCAACCATGGAACAATTAAACAAAGAAGGGTTAGTTTCCCCACAATAACACATAGCAACTATCACAACCAGCAATATCTAGAATCTGCACAAACATTAAGCTAATAACACAATTTCACCAAACCTCTAGAATACTTTCAATGACTACCTTCCACAATGACTTACACAAATGAATAATAACTCCCTACACACCAAACTATATTCATAAAAGAAAGCATGGGGTATACGTCTAGTTTATCAAACCATCACTTCGTGTTCACTAGGTTTTCTACAGAAGATATTATTTTCCCAATTCATGCTGGGAAGCAACATTGTATTAATGCTATCCTTGATCAATGTATCTTCATGTTATAAATGTATTGTCCTTATTCTTATTTTATGGATATTGGTGTATGTTTATCTTTCATATAGTGTAAAGATGTTGATTCAAAAATTAATGCAGTCATGTAACCCCAAGGGAATTTGTCATATGTTGTACATGTATAGTTTCATCTCAAGTGTTGTATGTTAATATTATGTTGCATGTTAGTTACTTTAAAAAAAAAAATCCATAAATAATAGATGTTTTTTTGTCCTTTGGGTTAGCGTGGCGGGGTGTTACACAATGAGGTTATCCATCTTTGTCTTTGTACCATACCACTAATAGCAAAAATTAACTTTCCCAAGATTCAAGTAAAGAAAAAAGTAACAAGATGCATTTATCTTCCTCTTCTAACTTAACATCTACATATGCAAGCTAATTAAAACCAAATTAAAATAATTTAAATGATCTATAATAGAATCACCATCCTTCATTCATAATGAATATAACCATGTTTTGAGATAAAACTTATTAGTAAGACTTTTTGTTTGATAAATATCACCTATCCTCTTCCACAACTTGTATATGATAGCGTCCTAAAAAATGTTCAAGAGGAAAAAATTTAAAAGACACGACTGAATGGTTCCCCATTCCTTCTTATCAATTTTCAACCAATCCTCATCAAACATTCTCAACAGCTTATTTTTATTGGAAACTTCCAACCATTGATCTCTTTCTTCTAGGAGATCTTTGAGATTGAACTTCCACATCTTGTACCCAAATCTATTGAACGTCTCAATATCTAGATGAGAGTTAGAAGATATGGTATATAATATTCTTCAAAAATTTGTAAAACCAACAATTCAAAAGCTCTCATTGCAGCCAAAAAACCTTCAACACTTAAGAGAAAAGTGTACCTCTCTCAACATATTCGTTAGCTCTACTACCAAATATTGGAAATCAAGGTGAAACTACTACAATAAAACTTCAACAAAGTGTAAGTAAATATGAAAATAGATTTCTTGACTAATATTACCCACAAAGATTATATGGTGGCACATTCGACAATAATATGAAGAAATAAATAATACTAGTGACAAAATTTATGTGGAGAAACCCTTTAGAGAAAAAATTCAACAATGAAAGAGATCCAAAGCTTGTATTAAAATTCAAATGAGCTTACAATAATACAACCTCTCTCTCAAAATTTCGTCAACACTTCATTACTTCAACAATCTGTAAAACAACACATCTTCTAACAAAAGTCTCCAATTTATAGAAGAGTTGGGATGATAATACCACTATAGTATCTCAAAAAAGAGTCAAATCCACTTGAAAAAACCATACACCCCACCTCCTAGAAATCCTATAAACTTAGTAAAAAATCATAAATGATCACATGGCCTTAGAATGGGAACCTAACCCAGAACCAATCAGAATTGATCAACAACTAGTGCTTCATTACACTCTGACAACTCCAATGGATAACATGCACAACATGAAAACCTTTGCACCCCACTCAAGATAACATGATACATGTACAAACATGCAAATCCAATTGGTTCCCACTCATAAGTGGATGCCTAGAAGGAATATTTTGACAATATGTTGTGTAACTATCACCCATGATTGGATCCACATCTATGAATGCAATTAATGTTGGAATTGTTGTCATTGATGTTAAAGGGTAATCATGTTGATCATTGATGTCCATGAATGTGCTCTGAAAGGTTAAGTCTTGAAGAGTTTCCTAAGTTCAAACTTCAGGCATCGGGCTTACCTCATAGTGTATGCAAGAAGAATGAAAAGAGTTAGAGTGTCTCAGCAAAGTCTAATTTCAGACCTCAAGAATCGAGAATCCCTTATACTGCATGATGAACAATTGCAAGTCTTTCAGGAATTAGGCTCCAGGTCTACATCATACTTTATATCGTAAATAAATGAAGGAATGTGTTACAAATAAAAAGGCATCGGGCATTAGAGCTAAGGCTTACACATTACAATTGTTGGACGTCAATGGTCGATATTAAGTTTTATGCCTTAACATAAAGTTAAAGTATTATGTATGCAATAAACTCGAACTCTAACACCTAAAAAGGTTTCAGAGTTCACGAGTTAGAGTTAAGGTTTTCCCTTAACCGAAAGTTAAGTATAATGAATGGTGGAAGCTCAAAGGTTGATACACAAAAGGGTTAAGTATGCCAAAGGAAGTTCGGGCATCATGGATCAGAAGGTTTTCTTATGCCTTGTCAAAGGCAGGTAAGTGGTAAATGGTAAGAGTGGACCTCGACATCTAATGGCTTAAAGTATTATTTAGAGTTTCGATGATCGAAAAAATAGAAGCTAAAGCGGTAGATGGTAAAAGGTAAGGTTGATGGTTGAAACCTGAGAAGAGTAAAGTGTCTCATACATCCATGTTCAGACTTACCTCTTAAGTCCTTTGTATCACTTCATGTAAAAGGTAAGAGGTATTAGCAACTTCCAACCCTTGAAGGAAAAGAAACATAAAGTCGGTGAAACAAAAGAAGTTTTTACAATGAAGATTAACGATGTTGATTTAAAGGAAGGTAATCTAATGGCTATGTTTTAAAGGTAATATTTTTAATGAGTACCATCAGATCATGGTGGCAAGATGAAGATCAAGGGCTTTCATTCAAAATGTGAAAATAGATTTCAAAATTTGGCGAGCAATTACAAAGTGAAAGTTGATTCAAGCATTTTCCTAACAAACCATTTAGGGTGATGGTTGTGATGTAGTTAGGATTTGAGTAACGATGAAATGGTTATTGTTATAGTCAGGATGTGTGTATGTGAGTGGGTACCGAATATAGAATCTTGTTATTTCATGTGTATTGGAGAGGTATCGATGAAGTATTATTGGAATATATGTAGATTGTTGATTTGAATACTTGTTCAAGGGTGTTATAGGATATTTTAATATACAAAAATCCATCAGAATGATGAATATTGAAGTATGAGCAGAGAGAAGAGGAGTGCAGAGAAAGAAAGGAAATTTAATGATTTGAAACTTGGTGCATTCTCAGGTTGATGAAGAACCACTATCAGCACATATGAACTAGTAATGTTATAGAATTTGGTGTCTTAGAAAGGTTGAGTTGGTGCTCAATTAGGTGTGCAGTGTACCAAGAGGTTGGTGCCTCAAAGCATTATCTTGGGTGTAAATGTACCTATAAGTGGGTGCTTACAAAATATGTGTAAAATCTTTTATTGTGAGGTTGGATTGAGTAGTAGACTCAAGCAACTTTTCTCACCGTGTTTTTTTCCCTTCTAGGTTTTTCAATGTATATCCGGTGTCTTCTTTTTGTGTGATGTTTTTTGTGGAATCTTAAATCTTGTCTACTTTTCTAACTTGATAAAAAATTGTATACACTGATTCACCCCCTCTCATTGTATTGGTTTTCTTTCAATAATTAGTATTGGAGCTCATGGTTCCTTGAATAAAGTTTAATCAACTTAAGATAGATCTAGTTTCGAGAACACTAGGGTTGGACAAGAAGGGTATTATTCAAAAAAAGCATTATTGTTTGTTGGAACAAACTATGCTTTCTAGAAAATCAAAATGGAAACTTATTTAACTTATCTTAGATTTGATATATGGCAGTCTATTGTAAAAGGTTACAAATTACCTATAACTCCTCTTATTGATGCAGATGGTAAGAGAGCTTGTGAAAACAATGCAAAAGCTTAAAATGCTATATTATGTGGTTTAGCCAATACTGAATTAGTAAAAGTTATGCATTGTCAATCTGCTAAAGATGTATGGGAGAAACTTAATAGTATCTATGAGGGAGATGATAAAGTGAAACAAGCAAAATTGCAAAATCGTAGAGGAAAGTTTGAGACTATTAAGATAAAAGATGAAGAAAATATTGCAACATACTTGCTCAGAGTTGATGAGGTCTTGAATGTAATCAAAGGTCTCAATGAAACTATTGAAGATAAGGTTGTTGTAAAGAAGGTGTTGAGGTCTCTTCCAAAAATATTTGATTTTAAGGTCTCAACAATAGAAGAAGCTAAAGATTTGAATAACTTTTCTATGGATGAATTGTTTCGCTCATTAACTACATATGAAATAAGAAATGAGAATAAAGGCTTGAAACAAAGAGTGAAGTAGCATTCAAGACTTCCAAAATCAAGAAGATTGAAGATGATTCAAAACTTGATACCATTTCAAAAGAGGAAGTAAATTTTGTTAGAATATTGAAGAAGGGCATTGGAAAATATAAAGGCAAGCTTCCTTTCAAATTTTTTAATTATGGAAAAATAGATCATTTCGCCTCAAAATGTCCTTTAAATGAAAATAAAAAAGGGAGATAGTTTCAAGAATCAAAAAAAAATCAAATACAAAAGAAGAAGAGTCTTTATGTTGATAAAGAAGTTAGTTTTTTATATGATTGTTATTCTAGAAGTGAAGTGGGTGAAGATTCTAAATAGGAAGAATAAGGTGAGTTAGATTTGGAAGGTGAACTAGCATCTACTTTAGAAGACTTGAGAGATGAAAGAAAACATAATGCAGAGTACAAGTTAAGGATTGAATAATTTAAAAAACTTGTTGTTGACTCAAAACTACAGTTAGAAAAATCAAAGAGAATAGAAGAAGTAACTAGTTTGGATTTGAAGAACAAACTAGGAGAATTTCAAAAGTTAGAGGTTGAATTTATCTCTCTAAGGAAGGAATTAGAGAAAGTAAACCTGTAGTTAAATAGAAGTCTCAAACTTGGAAAGAGTTCAAAAGTACTTTATGAAATGATTGGTAGTGAAAAAACCATTTTCAACAAGTTTGTTGGTTTAGGATATGAGGAAGAAAAGAATTCCAAAGATGATGTCTCTAAAAGGAGTGTAACCACTTCTAATAAATCTGAAGGGTCCATGAAGGATAAGAAGATTGAAGATCACAAGAAAATTGATGATGGATTCATCAAAGTGCGCAATCCAAAGAGGAGGTTCAAAGATCAACATGCAATACAAACTAGGTTTAACTATGCCTTTCATGGTTATTGTTTTTCATGTAATCAGTATGTGCATAAATCTATAGATTGTAGGATTAGACTCTTGAGGAATGATAGACATAATTTTATAAGTAAGAATCATTTTTCTTCTCTAAGTGCTCTAAATGATGTATGTTATAAGTGTCATGACTATGGGCACATTACTAAGTTTTGTAGAAGTAAGTTTATACAACCTCCTAGACAAGAGAAAAATACATTTACTTCCCCTAAGAAAAATAGATTTTCTCATGATCATGCAAGACATAAGAAATAATTTGCACTGAGTTCTAAGGAAAAGAAGAGAAATCTAAAGAGGTATTGGAGAGAGAAAAATTCTGAGTTGAAGAATGAAGAATCAATGATAGTTCAAATAGTTTTTCACACAAAAGGAAAAGGAAATCCTTGGGTGATTAGCAATGGTTTCTCTAGTCATATGACTAGAGATAAGAGTGAATTCATGAGTTTGGAGAAATGGAATGGTGGTATAGTCAAGTTTGGTGATAACACTATTGCTAAGATAATTGGAAAAGGTGCATTGAGCATTGATGGTAAAAAAAATGCTCAAGATGTGTTGTATGTAGAAGGATTAAAAATAACTTGCTTAGTGTTAGCCAGATGTGTGACAAAGGGTACAATTTTCTATTTCATGCTAGTGGATGTGAGATAAGAAATGCTAGCTCTGGTAGACTTGTTGTTGAGGCAAGTAGAACAAGTAGTAATTTATACCATCTAAATAAGATGAAAAGTGGAAAATTCCTGTTAGGAAAAACTAATGAAAGTTGGTTATGGCACAAAATGATGGGTCATATTAAGTTTGATCATCTAGTGAGAGTCAACAAGAAGAATACAGTCAGGCATATGCCCAATATTGGAAAACCTACAAATAGATTTTATAAAGAATTCCTTAAAGGAAAGCAAACAAGGTTTAGATTCAAGACAAAGGATTATTCAACTTCTAAACCCATGGAGTTGATACATACAAATTGGTGTGGTCCAACAAGAACTAAAATCATTAATGGAGAAAGGTACTTCATGTTACTAATATATAATTATTCAAGAATGATATGGGTAACTTTTCTTAAAAAAAAAAGTCTCAAGCTATAGATTCAAATGTTTTAGAGCTATGGTTGAGAATGAAATTGGTTCAAGGATTAAATGTTTAAGGTCTAACAAAGGTGGAGAATTTACCTCTCATGAATTTGACAAGTATTGTGAAAAACATGGAATTAGAAGACATTTATCTTCAGCTAGAACACCTCAAAAAAATGGAGTTGTTGAGAGAAAGATTAGAACTGTTCAAGAGATGGATAGAAAAATGTTGAATGAAGCCAAATTATCTGATAGATATTGGAAGGAAACAATTCATACTATTTTTTATATTCTTAACAAAGCATAATTAAGAGTGAATCATGATAAGACTCCATATGAGTTATGGAAAGGCAAACCTATATATGTGAAATATTTCAAAATATTTGGAAGCAAATATTTTATAAAAAGGGATGAAGATACTTTGAGTAAATTTGAGATAAGATCAGATGAAGGAATGTTTTTGGGTTATTCAACTACAAGTAAATATTATAAGTGCTACAATAAAAGGTTACAAAAAATAGTTGGAAGTGTGAATTTCAGAGTGAATGAATATTACTCTCAGATGTTACACAAAGATGAAATGTACTCAAAAGTCCTTGTTTATGAAGAAAATGAATTATCTACAAAAGAAGAACCACAAGAGGAAACTAATACTAATGAAGAAGAGAAATCAATCATTACTCCAAAAGCACCACCCAAATTTTTCAAAATAGATCATTTTAAGAAACAAATTCTTGGAAAAAATTTGATGGTGTCATGACTAGAAGAAATCTTGCTCAACAAGAACAAGTGAACTATTCTTTACTATCTGAAATAGAGCCTAAATCTTATGAAGAAGCTAGTAAAGATGAAAGCTATATTGAATCTATGAAAGAAAAAATTAGTCAAATATAGAAAAATCAGACTTGGGAACTTGTTCCTAAGCCTGCTAATAAGAATGTCATAGGCTCAAAATGGGTATTTGGAAACAAATTGAATGAAGATGGGAAGATAAAAAGAAACAAAGCTAGATTAGTCTGCAAGAGTTATGCTCAAGTTGAGGGTATAGATTTTGATGAGACATTTTCACCTATATCTAGACTTGAAGCTATTAGAATGTTTATTGTGTATTTAGTTTATAAAAATTTCAAAGTATACCGGATGGATGTAAAATCTGCAATTTTTTTAATGGCTATCTAGATGAGGAAGTTTATATGGAGCAACTTGAAGGATTTACTATGGCTGAAAAAAAAGATTATGTATATAGATTGAAAAAGGCTTTGTATGGTTTAAAACAGGCCCCTAGGGCTTGGTATTCCAGGTTGGAAAAATATCTCCAACAACAAGGGTATAAGAAAGGTATTGTTGACAAATATTTGTATTTCAAATGTGAAGGTGAACATATATTGGTTGTCATTGTTTATGTTGATGATAGTATTTTTGGTAGCAACTATGATGAAATGTGCAAAGGTTTCACTACTGCAATGCAAAAAGAGTTTGAGATTTCCATGTTAGGAGAATTAATATTTTTCCTTGGTTTACAAGTCAATCAATTAGACATGGGAATTTTCATTTCTCACACCAAGTATGTGAAGGAAATTTTGAAGAAATTCAAGATGGAAGATTGCAAGCCAATTAGCACACCTATGGTCATTGGATGTAGGCTCAACAAAGATGATAAATATAAATTAGTAGATCACTCATTGTATAGGTCCATGATTGGAATCCTTTTATATCTTAGTGCAACAAGGCCTGATATCATGCAAGTAGTTTGCATGGTTGCTATATTTCAAGTTGCTCCTAAGGAGACACATGTTAAAGTTGTGAAGAGGATTTTTCATATACTTGAAGAGTACATTAGAATATGGTCTATGATATCTTGTTGGTAATGATTTCACTTTAACTACATACATTGATGCAGATTGGGTTGGTTGTGTGGATGACAAAAAGAGCACTAGTGGTGGTGCCTTCTTTCTGGGAGATAGATTGGTAGCTTGGTTAAGTGAGAAACAAGAAATTAGTTTCTTTATCAACTGTTGAAGTTGAATATATTGTTATTGTATCTTGTTGTACTTAGGTGTTGTGGATGAAACAAACATTGCAAGATATTAAGGTGATTTTTGATGGGCCAGTTAGTATTTGTTATGATAATACTAGTGTAATAAATATCTCTGAGAATCCTGTTATGTATTCCAGAACGAAGGACATATCTATTAAATATCATTTTCTTGGGGATAAAGTTGCTACTCATAAAGTCCAATTAGAATATGTTGCTACAAAGGATCAACTGGTAGATATTTTCACAACCACCCTTCCAAAGGATTCATTTGAACAACTTAGGGAGAAATTAGGATTTGTTCCTTCTCCTCTTTCTACTTGAATTCAGAAGGTATTTATCCAGGGGAGAGCATAACATAGTACTTCTTTATCCCTGGTTTATCCCTTTGTAATTGATATCAAAGGGCGAGAATGAAAATAATGTATGTTGGATGAATAGTGTGAATAATGTTGCCATTTTCAAAGTTGTTTCAGATTTTTTCAAAGAGTTGCCATTGAGTTTCTCACAGTGTGTTGCCATCAATGACAAAGGGGGAGATTGTTGGAATTGTTGTCATTGATGTCCATGAATGTGCTCTGAAAGGTTAAAGTCTTGAAGAGTTGCCTAAGTTTGGACTTCACGCACCGGGCTTACCTCATATCATTTGCAAGAATAATGTAAAGAGTTAGAGTGTTTGAGCGAAGTCCGATCTCAGACCTCAAGAATCAAGAATCCCTTATACCGCATGATGAATAGTTGCAAGTGTTTCAGGCATCAGGCTCAAGTTCTACGTCATACTAAAGGTTGTTGGACTTCATATTTTAGTCATACTTTATATAATAAAGAAATGAAGAAGGAATGAGTTAAGAATGAAAAGGCGTCAGGAATCAAAGCTAAGGCTTACACATTACAATTGTTGGACGTCGATGGTTGGCATTAATTTTTATTTCTTAATGTAAAGTTAAAGTATGATGTATGCAGTAAACTTAAAGTTCAACACCCGAAAAGGTTTTGGAGTTTGCGAGTCAAAGTTAAGGTTTTGTCTTAATAGAAAGTTAAGTATGATGAATGGTGGAATCCTGAAGGCCGATACCCGAAAGGGTTAAGTATGTTGAAGGAAGTTCAGGCATCATGGACCAGAAGGTTGGCTTATGCCTTGTCAAAGGCAGGTAAGTGGTAAGTGGTAAGAGTGGACCTTGACATCTGATGGCTTGAAGGATTATTCAGAGTTTCAATGATCGACAGAATAGTTTGTGGCTTAAGCTAAAGTGGTTGATGGTAAAGGGTAAGGCCAATGGCCAAAACCCGATAGGAATAAATTGTCTCTGACATTCGTGTTCGGATTTACCTCTTAATTCCTTCATAGCACTTCATGTAAAAGGTAAGAGGTATTAGAAACTTCTAACCCCCAAAGGAAAGGAAACATAAAGTCGGTGAAATAGAAGTTTTACAATGAAGATCAACACCACTGATTTAAAGGAAGGTTAATCTAATGGCTAAATTTTAAAGGTATTTTTTTTTAATGAGTACCATCAGATCATGGCAGCAAGCTGAAGATCAAGGGTTGTCATTCAAAATGTGAAAACGGTTATTTTTAGAGGTCAAAATTTGATGAGCAATTACATAATGGAAGTTGATTCAAGTATTTTCCTAACAAATCATTTAGGGTAATAGTTGTGATCCAGTTAGGGTTTGAGTAATGGTGAAATGGTTACTGTTGTAGTCAGGATGTGTGTGTGAGTGCCGAATATAGAATCTTATAATTGCATGTGTATTGGAGAGGTATCAATGAAGTATTATTCAAATATATGCATATTGTTGAATTGAATACTTGTTCAGGGGTGTTATAGGATACTGTGATATATGAAAATCTATCAAAATGATGAACATTGAAGTATGAGCAAAGAGAAGTGAAGTGTAGAGAAAGCAAGATAATTTAATGATTTGAAAAGGTGCATTCTCAGGTTGATGAAAAACTAGTATCAACATATATGAACTAGTAATTTTGTAGAGGTTGGTACCTTAGAAAGGTTGAGTTGGTGCTCAATTAGGTTGGCAATGTACCAAGAGGTTGGTGACTCAAGCAACTTTTCTCACCATGGTTTTTTCCCTTATAGGGTTTTCCATGTATATTTGGTGTCTTCTTTATGCATGATGTTTTTTGCAGAATCTTAAATCTTGTCTACTATTCTAACTTGATAAAAATTTGTACACATTGATTCACCCCCCTCTCAGTGTATTGGTGTTCTTTCAACAATTAAAACTTGTCATAGGTAAATAAATATTAAATATTTTTATCTCTCATGACTCGAGGTATCCAATTACATATTCCAAGGATCATAGAGACACATGAAAATGATTTAGGATTATAAGGTTAATGTCACCTTATCCTATATCAATACCTTTGTTGAGGCACCTTCTATACTTTTTGGGTATGTTCCCCCTCCAATCTCTTTGTTGTATCAAGATTCTAGTATTTGAGTGGCATTAGTGGAGGATTTCACCAAGACTTTGTTTGAAGTGGTGCTCAATGTTTCTTTTGTTGAACATGTGTCTGGTGGTTTTTCCATGCTAGTTGTAGCTCCTACTATTCATTTGGTGTTTGGTGATACTTCCATGAATTTCTCATTGAGGATTCTTAATTCTCTTTTTAACAAAGCCTCTTCTTCCATGGGGAATTCCCTCATAGGGAGGCTCTTAGGATTTTTTCTAAATATTGATATTGTTCATAACTAAGCTTCAAAATGATGGTGCATTTTTGGTCAATTTTAAGTGGTTCCAGTTTATAATGGTTTCTTCCTTTTCTCCTTCGAACTCCTTGAGGGTAGAAAGTGTATCTCTCAATGTGGGCCTTGGTTCTTTTGAAAATCTATCTTTTACTTGAAAATATGGACTACAAGATTTGATGCTTCCAAGGAAAAATCTAACTGGGTCTTTATTTAGGTGAGGTTCCTAGGGCTCCCTTCAGAACTTTGGAATGAATATATCATAAGAGGTATTTCTAATGCTCGTGGTTCTTTTTAGCTATTGAAAAGATCATTAAAACTGTGAAATGCAATTTTTTTCCAAATTTTGTTTTGTGTTGATATTGATTAGGTGTTACTAAATACTATTACGTTACACTCCATGTTGGGTGTCTAGGATCATAAAATCCATTATGATTCATCTTCAATGGTTTTCTTTCATTTTCATAGAGATGGGAATTTTCCCATTTATTCCAAGATATCAATGATAAGCTCCATATTCAATCCAAAAGGATCTTCCTTCTTCTAATCATAGGAATTCATAGGCTAGTTTTGAAGGGAATGATTTGGTCTCTATAGTTAGAAGCCTCATAAGAAAAACTAAGGGATCTTCCCTAATGAACAAGAAAAAACCTATCATTGTGTGTCCTTTGGTTCCTGATTCTTCTTTATATTTAGGTAAGGATTTAGACCTAGCTATTGCGAATTCTATTAGGGACCTGAGGGGATCCCCTTTGAGGATAAAATTAAACCAGATGCTTCTCCTTTGGTTAATATTGATTCTTTAAATAATTATAGGATGGCCCAACCGATTCAAACTTTACTTTAGAGCTCTTTGGAGAGGTTTTGTTTCAAAGCTTCTTGATTATGTTGGATGAATTTTATTGTTATGTTGTTATTTGTGTTGGATGTCTCTTTGCTATAGTGTTTTTGTTTGGTTTTTTGGGGCCTTTCTTATCTTAAGGCTAGTTTATTTTTGGGTTCTTGTTTTGTTTTTATTTCCTTTTTTATGTACGATATTTTGGGGTCCTTCCAAAACATATTTGGTTCATAGCTTCAATCAAAAACACTTTCCTTAATAAAAAATTCCTCTAGTTCATGTTTATAGGTCAAGCTATCATGATTAAACTACTACATTTATATCCTAACATAGTTTCAACAATGGTGTTTATTGGCATCATCCCTTTAAATTATCAAGAAGTAATAAGTAAATATTAATTTGTTTAAATTAGAGTGAATGGGAAATATTCCTCAAATAAATAAATTTAACCATAGTTTAATGATAACTTAAACATCACCTTAAAATGTTGAAAGGAAGGAAGAATGTATCTAAGATAATATTAATAAACAAATATTGGTCTAAATGACTAAGTACTTAATGAGTTATTTCTCCCTTATTAGGTAGCAATTGAAGAGGAGTTGTCTTAGGGAAAGTGGCCTTAGAAATAGATGGGTACACACTCATAATAGTTCATATCCAACATAGACATAAATATAACTAAAGATATATTACACCTTGATCCCATGGATATGGGTATGTAGTTAGTTTGGGTAAATGAAAGTGGTTCCTATTATGCAAGTTTTCTAAAGAAAGCATTATTATTTTTCTAAATATTGGTTATACCAACTTGTGCTAAATATTTAAATAACTTAATTAAATCACTTAAATATATCCTTTAACTAAATCTAAAGATATAAATTAAATTTACTATATTCTTAAATTGACTCCTTGAGGCTTTAAGTTGAATTATGAAGTGGGACTCAAGCCCTTTTAATTAATATACTCCTAATTGATTATGACCTCAATGCACTTCCATTTGGTAGTTTAATCTTTAGTGAGTGAATCAATATATGGATTTTCGTGATAAATCAAAATCTCTAGCTAGAGAACAATATGTATCCTAATTGAATATAAGAATATTTGTCATGTGTATAGATAGATGAATACCTATCTCATATAGATAGAATATTGTCGAAGTATATAGATAAAAGAATAAGTTATAACTTTGGTAGAATTAATAATTTTAAATAATAATAAATGATTGATTAATTAATTTTTATGTGTAAATTGAGGTTATGTCACATTTTTCTCTTTTTATTAATTTTTGAAAGATCTTTATACGTGGGCACCTCATTAGGCCCTATTGTTGAGAGCCATTTTTTAGTATTTTTATATTTTATTTACTCTTTAGGTTACACTTGAAGGGGATGTTGGTGTTAATTGGTATATTATTTATTATTTATCTAGTTTCCCTCTTAGATATTTTTCACATCTAACTAGTTTACTTATGGAATTTAGTTTTAGTTTCTCAAGTCATGTGATCATTACATTTGTCACAATCACATGTTGTCTCTTGTCTTATCCTTGCCTGTATAAACAAAGGGTCTCTTTGTATATTTGAATTTTATTATATTATACCAATATTGGCATTATAGCATTATTTTTTTCTTCTCACTCTTGTGGAAGTTTCTTTGGTGTTGTAAAATATTACTACTATAAAAAAAAAAAATTGGTAACTTCACTAGGTGAAATCAAATTGATCCATTCTTTTAGTGCATAACCTCTTTTTTTTCCTTTTGGTTCACTAAAACCTATCCTCCTAACTCATTTCACTATCATGGACTAGAATACATTATATTAATACTAGAAGTAAGTTTTTACAACCCTTGTAATTATGATTACTATAGACAAGCAATGAACAAGTTTCATGAATAGAAGTTGACCTTATCCATATTGATGTAGATTTTTATTTCTTTTCATTACTTTATTAGGTATTTTCCTACACATAGTTTAGCTTGCTTAAGTAGACTTAATTAGGTTTAATAATGGTGATTGTAATGAGTGGTGTCTTATCTTATTACACCTTCCTCATCCTTTGCATTTATTATATATGCTCTTGCCTAGGTTCACTTTTTACTCTCAATCTCATTTCAAGTATTTTTCTCTCTTGATTAACATGAATAACATTGTTCATCATATTATTTGGTCATGAATATTATTTTAGCTATCGCTATGGAATTTTCTCTTGGTTTATTTATTTATTATTAAAAAATCCAATATGATAAGAGAGCCATGATGTCTTAGTCTAGTCTTTTTTTCTTATTTCTAAGAGCATTAGTTTTATGAATTTGGGGTCTAAGGTAATTTTTTGGTGATATGTGTATTATCTTTACCTACTCCATTATGTCTAGGATTTATTTTTACTCAAATCCAATTATAGGAATTTAAGTTATCATTGGTTGGTTTTTGTGCTTTTATGCATGAGTTTTACAAGTGGCTCAAATTTTTAAGCATTTGGGAAAAAATATAAGTGCACAAGTGTATTTTCCAATAGAGAAATCATTAATTTTGACTATAAACTTGTCTTATTTGGAGTTATATATTTTGGGGGGCTAATTTTTGTCCTAAAAATGGTACAAAAATATTTTGGTTGGCATAAGGATATTCTTTTACAAAAATCTAAGGTATATGCATTATTTTGTTGTCGAAGCTAAGGAATATTTTGGATCATGGTACAATATCTATACTTTAAATAATATAAGTTCATGATCATGGAAGGTTCTTAGCATTTTATTCAGCCATGATACCTCTAAATACCTTGCTAGTGTGTACAGTCTTATAATACATAGCTAAGAAGTTTCATTCCCTCCACTAGTGGCAAACTCCTCATAGCTATAGCTACCACATTTTATCAACTTCTCTTCCTATAACTAGCCACCTCATCCTTTAGTCAACCCATCCATTTACTAGTGACCACCTCCTCTTATTGTCAGAATTGAAATTGTCAACCTATATATAATGTACCTACATGTTGTTGTACTCACCAGTATAAAGATTCTATAAGCATGTTAGGTCAATAACTAGTCTAGTAGGAACCATCATATTTATTGAATATTTTACTAAATTTTGACCATAAAACCATTATTTATGTTGGTTAGAAATTTTATACCAAGACCATTATTTTTCAACTTCAATATGGTAGTTTCATCTATATAATTGTTAGTTTTCTAAAATTTATGATGGTTTTGGCATCAAGGAAGAATATTCTTCCAATAGGAAATATTTCATTAATGATGTCAAATTACATAATGTTGATGTAGGAGGACCCTTCCACCAACTCAACCCCCTTCACTATTATATTTTTTCATTTGGCGCACCATTATTAGAGGCCCATATTTTGGTCATCTAGAGGCATATTCAAGTGCAACTTTTTATTATGGATATTTTTTCATTGGTTATGTTTTTGTGTGGTCAATTTATCAATTTGACGCTCCCAAATTCTAGAATTTGAGTCTTATTAGACATATTATTAAGTTTAATCCTACTTTTCAAAACTTAAGCCTAATTAAATGTAATTTTTGAGGAATAAAACCCGACATTCATAAATGCCATTATACAACACTCGGCTTTGGAAGATGTGTGTCCTAGTTAAGTGACCTAAGACCCATTCGCCATAAGGCGAATGGGTCCTCACTTATATCGAGGACCTTGATTTTGCATAATATTTAACATTGTTCGATGTGTGTCCTAGGTAAGTGGCTTAGGACCCCTCTTTGAAATATGTTTTTAGTGGTATTTTAATGATTTCAAATCTATAATTCAATGTTGTTTTGTGATATTTGAATTTCAAGAATTGATGTTAAGATATGTATAAATATAAGGTTATTTCACTATGATTCATCCTAAGATCCTAGTAATTTTGATTCAAGCATCCTAAGACTTTCAAGCAATCAAGAAATTTTAACAAGAGCATTATTGAGAGCATTCATGAGCATTTTCAAGGAATTCAATGGCATAATTATAGAAGAATATTGCAGCAATCAAGATCCCTTTCATCATGTCAAAGGTGTATTGCATCATGCATGTTGATTGAGCTAATATGGTTATGTAGTGTTCAAGATCAATTCAAGCATATCAAAGGCATTGTTTCACATCAAGTTTCATGATCAAGATCTACATTCATTGAGGCCACTTCATGCTAGTTTGCATATTTGTTATCTAAGGGTTCAAATAAGGATTGGTGAGTTGTGACATTGTTGTTCATTCATCATTCCTTATTTCATGTTTCATTTCATTTCAAGTTTTGATTACCAAAATAGAGTTTGACCAAGGCAAATCCCTATTCCCTAACAAATAATGTTTTTCTCTCTTTGATGTGTGATTACAGATTTTAGGTTGAAGATCATTTGAAGGGAAAAATTGAAAAAAATTGCAAAGTTGTCAAAGTTGCAAGAAAAAATTTCAAATCACAGAAATTGATCTACAAGATTTATTTCCATATTTCTGATAGTGAACAACTAGAATCTAGCAGTGCAGACTAAGCAGAAGAGAACCCAGAAAGCATTTTCTAGGAACCCTAGCCGGGACCCATTCACCATAAGGCAAATGAGTCCTCAATGAGGTTTGAAAAATCATCTTTGGTGATAGGTACACACCATTCTCACCTTTCCATGTCTTCCTTTTGACTATTGTTTGGGTCAGATTTTATTGTTTCTCATTTGCACTTTGTAACACACATGTTGTTGGGAAATAGGAGGGTCATCTCAGACTGAAACATATGAGAACAGTAGTGCCTTAGGTAATTTATTTTCATCAGATTTCCTCAAAGACACTACCACTATGCCACAAAGTGGAAACAGGCACAATTCATTTCCCACATTGACCCTTAGAGAGAAACTCATGCAAAATAGTTCCAACAACACCTATAATAGATTCAAACACGCAAAATCAACAGCCATGAAAGATGAGACAGAAGAAATGAACACATAGATATACATGGGGAAAACCCTTTCAGGTAAAAACCCCACACTCCAAAATCCCAGATTGCCATTGTATTATTCATCAACAAAATAGTTACAATACAATATTAGGCTCACAGCCTTTACAGAGTTTACATCTTGTTTCATTCTGGAGAAAATCTAGCAACTCAAACCCTCGAGACTATCTCTCTGAGCAGGAGACATCTCACGGCTACACGGCCACACGACTTGACCACTGACTTCTTGGCCTCTTTGTCACACAGACGCTCAGCCTTCACCTTCTGCAAGATCTGTCTCTACCACGACGTCACAACCACTCGGCAAGCACTCAGGTTCTCAGCCAGTCCACACCCAGCATCTCGGCCTCTCTACTAGCATCCGACCTCTTAGCCTGCATCCAACATCTCAACCTCCAAAAATATCCCACACTACTGTACCTCTCTCACCAGCACCTAGTGGTACAACGGTACACTGAAGGAGATCGGCTAGTCGAGAAGTTCAGAAACTTCTGAACTCTGCGACAAGGTTCCAAGGTTAGAAACTGCAACGACCCTGTGACCAACACATTGTTGCCATGTCGAGGAGTTAAAGAACTTTCCAACTCCGTGACATAGGTTCCAAAGTTAGAAAATCCATTGATCTCGCAACAAGCTTGATTTCGCCCAGTTGTAAACTTTCAGAACCCCACGACAAAACATAGGCTGATGAAGAAGGAAAACTAAACTGCTCCAAGAAACGACCAAGCCAGTAAATTGAGTCACAATTCTCAACATTCTCCCACTTGACGAAGAACTTACTGGCTCCTTCCAATGCAAACATAGAATCTTAAACAATGCTTTCATGCTCCAACAAAGATGCCTGCAAAATGACATCTAAGATGTCCACCAACTCAGGCAACAATTCTAGCCATCGACCATAGGAAAAGGAATGAGCCAAGGCGTATATGCACCAGTCTCAAGAACACAAGCATCAAATCCTACAGACGAAAAAGACACCAACACAGCTACCACTCTACTATGCTCACGAGCTAAACAAAAGCAACCTTCAAATCCCTCAACCTGAACACATACATGAAGCCATCCTCCAGAAACAAGACAAAACATCAGCTAGAACAACAACTAGAAAACTACCTACTCCCATCTAGTTGATCAACCCACGCGACTGAAAATAGCACCCACAGCACGTGCTAATCCATCCAATCACTCATATGTCCAAGGTATTAACATTAGAAAACTCATGCCACCATCACAGTAAACCCATCAACCATAGAAACAAGCTCCATGCACCAACTAGTCGAAGAAGACAAAGCACAACCAGGAACTCCCACTGCATGGGTAACGCCAAAACTGAAATATCATGGTGTAACAAGTCTACCAATAGCATAACATAGAGAGTGTAAACATGTATTTTCAAGGAACCATCCACAATGATATGCACATCATATAGTTGTATAAAATCCTCCTACATACACCTCTAAATTCTAATTGTGTCACCTTATTCTCCATGTATCCATGAGCACCTGCAACTCATCATCTCATGCTAAACTTCAAATGCAACGCTACACCATCATGAATTTCTCAATCATATGACCAATGCACCCAATACACAAAGAACCACCAGACCATTGTCAAAGCTCCAATCATCAGAACCAGTAACTTATCATGACAACATGATCTACACATCCCCCTTAGGAGATCTCATGCTCCAGGTGAACATACAATGGTCTCAAGAGCAATGCATCATGCTAAAACTCTAATGCGCAATCAAGAGTATACCATTACATGGAACAAAACAAACTCTAAACCAACATCACCTATCAAGCACCACCAACACCTCAACCAAAGACTCACAAGAGTCCTCCATGGCTCTAGGATGTTACTCATCCTCAGATAGTGTCCATGCAAATGCGAAAGAACCCTTCTGCAGCAACAGGATCTAAGAGTCCCTCCTAGTAACATTAGCAGCACTAAAGAAGACCATTCACCACCAAGTGATGAATCCATAGTCATTGCTAAAGCTCCCACTGAACTGTGACATCGAGTTCTCCAAGCATCATGACCAAACATCTTCTAAAGTGAAGATCCTCTAGGTCCACAACAGCAACATGTCCATCTGACAACAATGCCAAGCAACACTAAGATCTCCAAACCAACTAGACCAAAACCATCACTGTCACAAGCTTACACAAGGTCATGTATCCAAGCTATCCATGACATCAAAATACAGTGCAACAAGTTCCCATAACTGACTATCCGAGTACTCCACACCATCCATCCTCTTATCTCAAAGCAACTACACCAATGCACAAGTGACCACAGACAAGGCCAGCTAACAAATCTGCACCAACACTGAATCAACCTCATGGATATAGATAGTTCACCTCTGAGTTGTCTCACAACAAACATGTAGGTAAAGACAACCTAGAACATTGCACAACCTATAGATTCATTCAAAAAAAACATGCAAACCCATCATCGCACTGGAAATGACAAAAATGAGATCTCAAAGAGAACAACAATGTAGAAAACTTGACTCAAACACTAGATCAAGCTCAGATCTGATTCACCAATCACGTCCACAATGAGCACCATAGTCAAGAAACCCATGAGTACCACCACAAGAATGTTGAGTGATAAATCACGTACCAACACTCCCATGTAGAGAAGACATCACACCTCCTCAAACCATGTCGAACTACAACTAACTCATCTAGTCACACCCAAAAGCCAAGGTCTAGAAAATAGCTTAACAGCAGCTCCACATAACCGTAAATTTTGCTTGACCGTGTAAAACCTGTAAAAGCACAGAACCATGCAAATACAAACAACAGCTCAAGAACTCTAGGCCCATTTCTAGACAACTCCAAAACCACCCACATGCACATGCATCTGAGAGACAGGCTATTCAAAAGTTTCCAGATCATCCAATGACCAACTCCATAGCCTTCATGCAATCGGGGTACCAGAAAAATCTGTGCCTTCCAATACCAGGACAAACCACCCAGCATAAGCACATTACTCCATGACTGAACAACAACCCAAGCTTCTCCATATCATCAAGGAGCCTCCCACGTAGATACCCAATATTAAAGCTTTGCTGCAACACAACCATAAGCAAAAAATATTCCACCCCATGCATCAGGATCATTCGCTGCCAACTCATGAGCTTCAGGTCACACCATTTCAATATGACCAACTCAAGTCTCTCCATCTTCACCATCTTTCATGTTGAGTGTTGTCTCAGAAACTTAAACAAAAAGGCAAGAACTTCCACTCATCAAAGGATCAAAACACCAGTTGATTCCTCCATATTTCTTCAAGCCCAAGACTAAGAAATCTTCACAAAAGGAATACCCAGAATAGCAACACACCAGGAAGAAAAACACATCCCTGAAGAAGGCTTTGATACCACTTGTTGGTATTAGCAAGTCCTAGACTCCATTCTTCCAATTGTCACACTGCTCTAATACCACTTGTTGGGAAATAGGAGAGTCATCTCAAACTGAAACATCTGAGAACAACAGTGCCTTAGGTAATTTATTTTCATCAAATTGCCTCAAAGACACTACCACTGTGCCACGAAGTGGAAATAGACACAGTTCATTTCCCACATTGACCCTTAGAGAGAAACTCATGCAAAACAATTCCAACAACACCTATAACAGATTCAAACACACATAATCAACAGCCATGAAAGATGAGACATAATACATGAACACACAGATATACATGGGGAAAACCCTTTCAAGTAAAAACCACACACTCCAAAAGCATAGATCGCCATTGTATTATTCAACAACAAAATAGTTACAATACAATATCAGGCTCACAACCTTTACAGAGTTTACATCTTGTTTCATTCTGGAGAAAATTTGACAACTCAAACCCTCGAGACTATCTCTCTGAGCGGGAGACATCTCACAGCTACACGGCCACATGAATTGACCACTAGCTTCTTGGCCTCTCTGTCGCACAGTCGCTCAGCCTTCACCTTCTACAAGATCTATCTTTTCCACAGCATCACAACTACTCGGCAAGCACTCAGGTTCTCAGCTAGTTTGCGCCCAGCATCTCAGCCTCTCTGCTTGCATCCAACATCTCGGCCTGCATCCAGCATCTTAGCCTCCTTAGCTTATTCGATGCCCAACCAACTGACCTCCACGCATCATCTTGGTCTCCACCTGGTAGCCTCGGCCAGTACTTGACCCTTTCGACCTCACACCCAATAGCCATACCCCTGGTTACCACCGCTCACAGTCGTTGTCACTCTCTCTGCTCCAAGCATCGAGATTCAAGAGAGTCCCCTTAGCCTTCACTTCATCTGTCCTTTTGGTCTGCAACTTAGCTTGACCAGGGTCAACCTCCTCTTTGATAGTGCTTCCCCTGGAGACCAAACTTCCCCTGACAGATTCTTCTCTATCGCTCTCAGACCATTCAACTATCGCGCCCCTTAGGGTTTCACCTAGATCCATACACCATCACCAAATGCTGGCCAACGAATAGGAAGTCAAAAAAATCTCCACCGTCAAGCTTAGGGTTCACCAAAAATTCCCACCACTCTACTGCAGCCAAGACACAACACCCTCGTGGTGTGGCAGTTACTACACCGCACCATTGCAGGCTCCTCCAAGAGTCATTGAGTCAACCATCAAGCACATGGGCCCACATGCCATCTGACCTCCACATCATCACCACCTGTCAGCCTTTCCTTGTGGTCGTCACCACCTAGCATGCTATTGCTAGACAGGTGAGAAGCTCCTACGGTATGGTAGTATACACTGCACTACCGCCAGACAACCAAAAATATATCGTGGGGTGGCAGTACATTGCACTACCGCCAGACAGTTAGAGACTTCCCACGGTGTGGTGATACACCGCGCTACCGCACCTCTCTCACCAACACCTAGCGGTGCAGCGATACACTGGAGGAGATCGGCCAGTTGGGAAGTTCAGAAACTTTTGAACTCTGCAACAAGGTTCGAAGGTTAGAAACTGCAGCAACCCCGTGACCAACACATTGTCACCATGTCGGGGAGTTAAAGAACTTTCTAACTCCGCGACATAGGTTCCAAAGTTAGCAAATCCACCAATCTCGTAACAAGCTTGATGTCTCCCAGTTGTAAACTTTCAGAACCCCGCAACAAAACATAGGCCGATGAAGAAGGAAAACTAAACTGCTCCAAGAAACGACCAAGCTAGTAAATTGAGTCACAATTCTCAACACATGTTGAGTGAAATAAGGAAAATAGGTGCACCATAGTTTTTAATTTTCTTCACCCCCACCTATTTTCTATGTTTCAATTATTAGAATTTGTAAATATTATGTTGTTCTACTTGTTTACTTATTTATTTTTGTACATGTACTATTGTTAGGATGTTTTGATGTTTGTTTTTTTACTACCTCAGTTGTATATTTTTTTATGGAGGCATGTGAGAATGTTGGGAGTTGATGTGACAATGTCGATGGCAGACAATTTAATGAATGTGTTTGTTAACACAAATACAAAATTTAGGACATTTTTTTCATATGGTTGTTACTTATATTTGTATAATTCAATATTTTGTCCTTTAACCAATATGCCATAATAGTTCGTTCTTTAACTATTATGATATTTTCAATGTACATTTGTTACTTCCTCAATTATATAATTTTGTTCCGAAAAGAATGTTAATAGTGGTGGGAAGCTTCTAGAGCACCTCGAATTGTAACAAAACATTCTAGGTAAATTCTTTGAAGACTTTACTTTGGTAATGACCCAATAGTCATAAGATAATTTATTGTGACATATCAACACCCTTGATTAGGAAACCAATTCCAAACTTTGCTAAATAATAATAACAGTCAATCAAAGCACTATATATGTAAGCTCCAATTGAATTTCAACTTTTGGAATGTTAGAGGCCTTATAGAATCTTGTCATAAGTACTATTTATCAATCAAAGTTTAATATTTTGATTGATTTGATATTATATGTCTATAAGAAATCAAATTTATAAGATTTTTTATTCAAGTCACCTTCAACTTAGTTTCCATTCAAGTGTTTCATCTCAACACCTTGTATGGGGTGGGACAAAGTGACATGTACACATGTTGCTTTCTCCCATTTTACATTTATTTGTTATTGCCTCTAGGGAGAAGCCCAATCACCATGCTATGTGGGTAGCCTTTCACTTAAATTGGATAATGATGAGGATTTCCAACAATTATGCCCCTTTTGATGATTTTGAAAGAATGTAATAATGAATTTGAATTGCTAACATCTTGTCACTTTCCAACCAGATCATTTGTAGCATGGAATGTAACATCCATGGTTTGTATGGTTGAACATGTTGGTCAATAAGGAAATAGTACCCAAATATCTTGATTGTGTTATCCTTTACAAGCAACAATTTTTTTGTCTCTTCTCCCACAATGAAAAATCTATGAAAGTGCATTACAAGATCATTCTTTCTAATCACAATCCCATCAACTTTAAAGTTCATTAAGTTTATGTGACAATGAAAATACTGGGCATTTTTTTTATGAATATGTTGCATCTAAATTAGTAGGGAACCATCCACTCATTTCCACTGATGGAGTTGTATAATTGATCCCCCCACTACCTTCCTATGTAAGTTTCGAGAAAGTTATCTATGTCTACAAGAATTTCATGTGTACCAAGTAGTATTGATCCATAGTTGCATACAAGAAACTTACCAATCGATCTTCCACAAAAAATATAAGATTGAAACATAGTGGAATACGAAATAGCATATAAACAAGTATTATGTGGTATATATACAAATACATATACATATACATATACTTATATACATACATATATACAAACATATATACATATGTGTGTGTGTGTGTGGATATATGATTGCATATATATGTATTTGTTTATATGTATAGATGTAAACCACAAAATATTCCATACATTTCTTCTTCACCACCATGGTTTCATGTAATAAAATTATAAAACATATTGCACATACTTCACATGATTGAAAAAAACTCAAAAAATGAATTTTAACTATAGCAAATATAATGCTCTATATTTGGAGAAAACACTTCAACAACATTTTGAACAAAAAATTAGGACACAATGATCTATTATACTCTACATACCAAATGCCCTAAAAAATCCTACATTTAGCAAAATATACATATCATCTGCCATCTTAATCAGTTATCCATAAACCCAACAAAAGGAGTTGGTCATTCATGTTTGCTATGAGTAGACTCATTTCTAACTAGGGGTGATGTTAGTGGTTGTGGAATATTATGTAGGCTACTTTCTATACAAGCAAGCAATGCTTGATTTGCCTCTGAAATTTTTCTAAGTAACCAAGGGAAGACCCAACTTATAGGCTGCTAAGAGTTGCAAAATTTGGAGACAAAATATTGAACATATCCATTAAAATGGGATGTTAGGGTAGAAGAGGAGAAACTGTTGTACTCTAATGTCTATTTTTCTCTACTCTATCCACCTAATTTTGAGTAGCCTTTAGTTGTCAATAAATATTTTTCTGCTCCCATTGAACCTCCCTCTCTTGTTGGAGCTTTCACTTCTCCTCTACCTTTTGCTCTTTTCTTGCTTGTCTTTGCAATCTTATTGATTCCTTCTCTACCTATTTTTCTTCTCATTCGACCTTCCTCTCTCTCTCATTAGCCCCCTCTTCCTTGCTTGTAATTTCTTTTTTTATATGTCTCTTATTCATTCAACAAATCAATGCAAGCATTTGATGTTAAAATATATAATTTCCTACTTATATGGAGCACCCCAATCCGACCTCTCTATGATGATTGTTGCACACTTTGTATTTTGAAGAAATTTATTGACTATTCTTTGTGTTTTCAGGTCATCAACTTGCATGCATGATACAAAGTTAGCATCTTATTCACTTGTACCATTTTCATCTTCATATTATGGCCCATTGTCTACATCCCAATTTGATGCATTTTTAAAGAAGTGGATGACCTCTACTGGATCATTTTATGGTGGGGATGGCATGGGTAGACAATCATCCACTTGACTAAAATTCAAGTGCACCCAATAGTTAAAGTTGCTTCTTTCAACCACTATTGTTGGCTTGTATGTGAGGGTAGACTTAGACCTTATCTATTTTCTACAACCTCATTACAGGTTGTTTGAACAATAGGATTTCAGTGTCCTGTAATTCATTATCAATTTTTTTCATGCATTTTCCTTCTAATTTTTTTGTTGCAATGGGGGAATTTTTTGCATTGAATGTTTGCAAAAACTCATCAATCTAATCCTCGGTAAAACTAGATAACTTCAAGCAATTTTTTATTGCAATAAATTATATGCCATTTTTTACTGTCATGGCATCGCTTTCTACTCTGACAGTGTTAGCTTCATCTCCAATTATGAAGGCCTCTCTTGGCCTCACATCCTTGTCAAGTGCACTCTTGCACTCTAATTCAATGGCCAAATTATTGTTCTACAAAATCCACTTATAATATTTCATGGATTCAATGCCTATGTGAATGCCTTACTAGCAATATTTTCCAACTCTTCGCTTCCAATTTCAATTTTAGGTGGTTATACATCCAAGCTATCCTTTGTTGTTTAAAGTAATTTTTGAAGGGAGAGAAGACACTAACATCCATGGGTTGCAACTTGTGGCTGGTATGTGTAAGGATTTTGAGCAAGTCAATGCATATACACCTTGCTTCTTTTATTTTTTTGAAGGCCATGTGGTTGTCATGACCATTGAAGACAAGAAGATCTTTGTTTGTGGGTGAAACCTCACTAGGGATTGAAGCAACAAAGTGTTAGAGCCAATTGAAAAATAATTATTTAGTCATCGACACATGTTCTTGGGCTTTCATACATGCCTCTAGATCACAATTAGTAATGTAGTTTTTCATATGTCTTTTTGACTTAAACAAATAGAAACCGTTTATACTGCTTCTCACTGCACTAGAGCAAGCTAAAATTGTGATCCAATCTCTTCTTGTGGAGATTGAGTGTGGTACACATTTGGACCCCATCCTTGCAATTACTCACATGCCATAGTTTCTACCAGGAACTACACCTATTTCATCACAATTCTATATTTTTCTAAACCCATAAAGGAGCTTGATGTACAACTTCTCCAAGTTGTCATTAAAGGATGAGACAATGGAGGGTCATAGCATAATTTTATATCTATGTCCACCTCTTCTTCAATTATAATTATAAAATAGTGATTCCTTTTTCAAAAACCAACCCACCATGACCTCCCCAACATCCCATCTATGAACGGGTTAGGCCTTGATTCAATTATTTGGGCCACAATAGCTTTTATTTGAGAAACTTGAAGGACATGGCCAATATCAACCATGTCCTTGCACCAATATTGGACAACTTCAAATTATTCCTCTTCAAATAAGATGGTTCATGGGCCCTTCCTTTTTCTATTGGTAACAACATTCATCCATGCCCTCAAACTACTAGGTGGGATTTCCCACTTGATTGATGTAACCCTAATGGACATATGGTTATCTTCAACAATTGCTAATGCACTTTGCATATTAGAAAGATACCAATGAGTTGTGGAGAGATTTTAGGACACCAAGCGCATGACAAATAATTGACCAATGTCAACATGTGATTCCAAACCTAATTGACTATTGTGAACAGCTGATTTGGAACCAAAATCATGTGTTATGTAGTACACAATCGGAAACAACATCTCGTTGGTTGGGGATTGTTGTATCTTCCTCAAAAAAATATGGAGAAGTGAACCTCACTCCATGAGTCACTCTAACTGTGCGTCTTCCAATTGATCTCTTTCCCTTCTTACCTTCTGCCATGATTTTCAGTGAACTTGCACATGAAGCAAACAATAGCAATATTGGTACTATTGTTAATGAATATGAATAATAAATTCAAAAGTATAACATGTTATATTTGTCAAAAAAGCATAACTATGTATGAAAATAATAGAAACAAAACATACAAGGTCATAAAAGTGTATGATTGAAATGTAATATGTACCCTCTGTAAAAAGTATACAGATAGATTAGCAGAACCATGGATAAATGAGCATATATATAAATGAATATGTATGTTGTGCTGAGTAAAGACACTATGTTTTTGAATGGAAATAAAGGTTCTTAGAATTAAAATAAATTATTATATAGCTTACTTAAGTATATCACTATATAAACTTAATGGGTTCATGATAATGAAACCCTAGACAATTTGCACAATAATGTGAAAAAGATAGGAGTAATGGGGTAAAATAGATTCATGAGTACCTCAGTGTGAAAAATGAAAGGAGAAATGATAGGTTGATGTTACCTAAAACCATGGAGATTATTCGGCAAGCATATTGCATGGTGGAGATATTAGATGGCCAAGAGCGATGAATGATGAGAAATGATGAAATTGATCAAAAAAATTGTGTAAAATTATCCCCTAATTTGGCAGTTTCATGAATTGAAATAGGGGTTTTGGATAAAACCATAAAATTATAAGGGTTATGAATTATAGAAGCTCTATTAATTATATGTTTGAATAATGTATAGAGCTCTATTATTTTGTAATCTAAATATGACAAGTATAAGATACAAAGTTTGTCATATATATGTATGTTGTTGTGTTGTATGTGTAATGGAAAGTAGACAAGTACTAACACGGTATATAGAAAATGTATGGTACTATGTTCACTTGAAAAGAAAAAGGAGAGTAATTTAAACACAACTGATTTGAATATTAAAAAAATGAAGATGTATGCTACTATGTTTAGTTGGCAATCCAAACTTCATAGATACATACACAGTTTCGTGACTATATAGTTATATGTATGTATATGTATGTATATGTATGTATATGTATGTATATGTATGTATATATATTTATATGTATGTATGTATGTATATGTATGTACATAATATATACACACATATATATTCTAACATGATAAAAATGTATGTTGGTGTGTTCACTTCCAAAGTCGAACACGAGTACTATAAACATAGTTTTGGAGAGTATAAAAATTTAAAATTTTAAGCTTATGGTGTTCAATTCACACTAGAAAGTACACAAATACATGTAATGCCATAAACATAAACAATGGTTTTTAAATGAAGCATGTAAAAAAGATAACCCTGAATTTCAAACATTTGCTTGAATTGGAAAACCACAAAGAAAATTTGGCCATATACAAATTAAGTCTATGTATATGTATATAAGTATATGTATATATATATGTATATATATCTAAATATATATATAATGAAAATGTAAGTTGATGTGTTCATTTTAGTTGTAAGTGAAACGTCACAAATATATACACAAATTCATGAACATAAAGGGGGCTTCTATGAATTAACCAATAAGGCATAAATAAAGACACAATTTCCTAAATTTGTAAAGAGTTTTTTTAAGAATTAACCCATCAAAAAAGGAGATGCTCATTATTGAACATTAAAATATACACTTAATGATTATAACTTTAAACAAACATTTCGTGAATAGAACTTTCAAATAAGGGTGTACTAACCTGAAGATGCTTGGATATTTGAGGAATGTGCAGATGAGGTTTGTCGATGCTTTGTAGTATGTTGAGGATATTAGCAAACAAAATTAAGTGAGATTGATGTTGGCTACTTTCCCTCTTATAAAATCATTCAAATCTAATAATTGAATGCACTGATTTTGATTGTTGTGTTTCAAATTTGAATTTGTTTGGGGATGATTCGATCATTTGAATTTGTAGTTGCTATTTATGTATGATTTGTATGTTGAAATGACCGGATTATGTATTATATTTTGTTTGATGTTTATTAGGTGAGCCTTACACCATTTACTATTTGTGTAGGTACCTATACCAAATGGATTTAATACATGTACATGTGAGAGGAAATGTGGGATATTGTTTATTTGACAACCTGTAAAGTTGATGGGAGCTTCTCATTATGGTAAATCAAGCACCAATAACTATTCATATAGATGTGTGAATATAAAACATATTGAGTTTTGCACCCTTTGCAAGTGGGGGTAATTGTAAACATAAAATATTATTAAAAATTATAAAAGTGGGTATTTAGGAGCAACTTGGTTTTTATTGTAAATGAAATTATATGTGTAATTAATTACATACATTGGTCAAATACACATTCACATGTGAACATGTATTGGTGCTTTTGAAAAAATTTATTATACTTTTTAAAGATTTTTAGTGGTTAAAATGCAAAAAATTATTGGGGATAAGGTGAGCAAGGAGTGAACAACTATTGGAACATGGAAATTAATTGGACCCCTTCCCCTAATAAACTTAACAAAAAAGAAAAAAGAAAAAAATAAACAAACTTAACTATTATTAAAGCTTACACAAAAGAGAATAAAACCCTAAAAGTAGTACCTAAGCTACATCTTCCTATTGTACTGTCTATGCAAGAGACCAGAAAAGGAGGCAACAGCTCTAACCTTGAGCAAGAACCTCTAAATACTTACTTCTATTCCCACACATACCTGCATAGAACAAAGCTTCATGACTTATGGTAGGGGATTGAACGTCTGGTATATTTTGAATTATTTTTTTATGACTTTTCTTTTGTTTAAACATGTTTTAGAGGTGTGAGAGGGTAGAAGCTTTATTCCCAGGTAGTAGCCAGAAGAAGGGACCATGCAAGGAGGATGACTTTTGTTGTATACTGAATCACTATGTTTTTTCTTTTCTCACATGTTGGCTTTCTCTAATAGTTCACTACCAACACTTATTTATTTTCCAACACTCAAGAATTAAAGGTGATTTATAGCTTAAAAGGGTACTATAAAATATTTATTGAGAGTTATGGCCATATACCTACTACACTTATATTCTTATTACATGAATATTATTTCCATTGAGATGAGGAGGCCATATTAGTCTTTGAACAACTTAAGAAAACTATGTGCACAACTCCATATTTTACTAAGATATTCATTGAGGAATGTAATTATTTTATGTATAATATTAAGGTAGTGGTAATTCAAGAAGGGAGACATATAACATTTGAAATTCAAACACTAATATCACCAAGATAATTTGTGAAAACTAAATGTTGGTAGTTTTTTATCTAGTAAAATAATAATGACATTATTTGATAGAAAGATATTTTAAGGTAAAAATAAATCATGATAGTCTCAAATATTTTTTGGATCAAAGGATTTTTAATAGGAGTAACAAAAACGGGATAATAATTTATTGCAATATGACTTTGAGACTATATTAAGAAAGATAAGGGAGAATATGGTGGTCAATACATTATCACTGAGAGAAAATAATATAGAAGAATTACTACATGATATTTTAATAATATAACTAGAATGAGTAAATGAGATTTGATAAGATTGGAAATAGATCGAGATTACAAACAAGATATTTGTGCATCAGAAAAAATATTTGGTGAGGAGACTCCTTGTGGTAAAGATAGTTTATTTCTAGTCAAAACTCACATGTCAAAATTAGATGTTGAAATAACTTCACACATCTCCATTGGGTGGATATTCAAGATTCTAGAAACATATCATTAACTTAAACAAGATTTGTTTAGGAAGTTTCTCAAGGGTGATGTAAATAAATTTATCATATAATTTTTGGTGTAACAACATAACAAAGGTGAGATCATTATAACTTCTAGTATTCAACAACCATTATCTATTTTGAGTTGGCATTAGGATGATTTTTATATGGACTTTATCATGTGTTTATCTAATTTAAAAGGGAATAATTTCATCATGGTCATAGTGGATAGGCTCAATAAACGTGCTTATTTTTTAACCTTGTCTCATCTCCTTATAGATAACACGGTGGACATAAATTTTGAAGAGATTATTCAAAATCTATACGATATTCCAAAAAATTATAATCAGTGACCATGATTGTATATTTACTCATAATTTCTATAATGATTTGTTCTCTTACATATGGATGTATAACTTGCTTATAAGTGTTATTATCACCCCTAATCAAATAGAAAAATGGAGCCGGTAGATAATTGTTTGTAGGGTTATCCTTATTGTTTTATATTTTAGAGATAATCTCAATGAACTCATTAGCTACCGCTAGTAAAATGGTGGTATACAATTTATTTTTATACTTAAACCAAAATGTTAGCATTCATAACATTCTACAAGTACCTTCATACATCCATTTTATCTTTAGTGAGAATTTAACCGTAAAATAGAGACGCATAGTCAACATCAACAAGTTCTTTGGACCCTAAAAGTAAATTTGGTTGTGGCACAAAATATGATGAAATAACAAGAAAATCAACATAGAAGAACAAATTTTTGAAGTATGTGATAGGGTATTTCTAAAGCTACAAACATACAAATAGATGTATCTCAAGTAAGAAAAGAAAGATAACAAAATAACATCCAAATACTATGGTCCTTGCAAGGTAATGCAATGAATTGGTAGTGTAGTATAAAAATTGGAGCTCCTGCAATCTACATGAGCACACCCAACATTTCATGTGTCATGTTTGAAGGTCATTGGAGATAAAAAAAATTAATTCAAAAATCATTTATATAACTTGATGAAGAAGGAAGAATAATATTGGAATCAAAGGTAATAATTCAAATAAGGAGTAAGAGGTATGAACTATAATTATTTCATAATATCTCACCAAATGGAATAAATTACCATATAATGATGCCAATGGGAAGATGAAGAATTCATTCCTAAGTACCCACATTTAAGTCTGAGAGATAACACTTATTTAAATAGGGGTCCATGTTAAGAAATTAATCTGTGGGATGTAGCATTATATGTGATGGTTGATTATAACCAACATGATCCTTAATTAAACACTATGATACATCTTAGATATAATAATTACACATCTAGTAGGCTTGTATTGGGATTATTGGGTTACCTTGTTGTTATGTTATTAGGAGGTCCATGCATTTATAAAGGAGGTAGTGAATAGTTGTGGAAGACACACTTTGTGTATTTTATTCTTGTCAAATACTTTTAGAGGTTTTCCCCTCAAAGTGCCTCAATCTATTTCAATTAATTTGACCCATTTCAATCTTATAATTTTGTGGATGTCATATATTTATATTTTATTCTTCTTTTTGATGAAGTAATTTTCATAACACTACCTTAGTGAATATGCTTGAAAGATATGTAACCATTATTTTTTCTTTCTTCACCCATCGTTCATTTTTTAGTTGTCTTTGCATATGCACTTTGTGCTTTCTTAACATTTGATTTTTGTTTTGGTACCTGTGTAGTAGAATTATCCTTAGAATATTAAGTAATTATGTTATGTGCAACATTTTTTTCTTCTTTTCTAATCAAGTGAGGAGGATATAAATCTCATAATGTAAAAAGGCTCACTAATATCAAAATCTTCATTCTTAGGAGATGCTTGATGATCCAGATGGATCTCAAAAATCTAAAAATTCAACTATTCCAGATGCCCTTGAAATCAATGCCATGTCGAAGTGCTCAGAAAACTGAATCCGACACAACTTGAACGGGAAAAAAAGGAGTTCATATGTCTGAGTTATGACCAGTCAAAGTTTTGTCAAACTAGGTATAGGGAGGCCAGTTAAAAGGAAAAAATTGATCATCTCAAAATTTGTCAAAAATAGTGTCAAATCAAAGAGCTCGTCGAGACCTTTCCAATGACATTTGTTTTGTCAAAAATGAAGCTCGTATGGCGAAGAAAAAACTAGTCAAAGTTGAGGGTTAACCATGTTTACTGGACAGTACAATGATTACGTCAGCATGCTAACATGGCATCCATAGTGGCATTTGTTGATGTGGTAGGTCCAAGGGTTGACACATTGCAGGTGATGTGGCATTCGCACAGTTGACGAGGCATCAATGGCGTGGCATGGAGCAATCACAGTGTGACATGTGGCATAGTGAGCGAATTAAATAGTGCCATGTGGCACATCGAGTGGATGCCACGTGGAACCATATCTCTCCTCCGACAGTTTCAAACACTTTAGAAAAATTCATTCTATGGGATTCAAACCCATGACCTTCATCCCTCCATTACAGGCGCCTACCAATGTGTGCTACCATTGCAAAGGCGTTGGTTTTATTTAAAGAAGATAAAGGTGGATTTGAGGTGGTAGCGGTTTGAACCGCCGACCTCTCCCTTACCATGCTTTCCTCCTTACCATTGCACCATCACCTAAGGTGGTGGCAATATAGGAGGTAAATGTTATTTAAACAAGATATTAAAAGCAAATCTTCCATTTTAAAAGTATTAACCCCCAAATTAAATATTAAACCTTATCTAAAATATATTAGTAAATCCCCTTAAACTTATAATAGCCAGAATGGAATATTTTCAATGGTTTAAATAATATTTTAAAATATTAAATGATTATTAAGTAATATTTTAAGGGGTTGAGGTGATTTTTAAATATTATTAAGGGGATATTTTGAAGATTTAGGGGATTTATTGTTGTAAATGGGAGATTTGTAAATCATATGGTTGTAAACCATATTGGGAAAATTTTGTGTATAAAAGGGGGAGAGTTTGGCCTTTCAAGGCATGAGATTTTTGTAGGAAGACTTGGGAGAAGAATTTTAGGCTTGGTTCAAGTCTTGAAGCTTTGTAGGAGCTTTGAGAGAGCTATGTAAAGCTTGCATTGTAAGGAGTTCATCCTTCTGATGCCTGGAGTAAGGTCATTAGTGTGAAATTCCTTCTTGAATCCTTGTTTAAGGAGAAGGTAGTTATTTATGGAAACACTTGTGAGAAGGTCCTGTTGAAGTTGTGAAAGCCAACCTCACAGACCCCGAAGATCACCTGCATGCAAATAACCTGTCACAGAAAGAAGACATTTGAGACAAAAGACAAAGGTGCTCTGAAAGCTAAAAATGTATTAATTAGAGAGGGATAAAATACAATAATCAATCCTTATAAAAGGAGATTGTGCAAAACCTAAAAGTAACCCTAATAGGTAGACATTTAATAATTAATATAATTATTAAATGTCACAATATGCAAACTAAAGTGAAATCTTAAGAGAGGAATAAAGGTAACTTAATTAACATAATTAAGTTAAAACCTTTACTCTAACACCCCCTTAAGATGAGCAAAAGTGCAGCTACAAACATGTGCAAAAAAGAAAAGGTAACTACAATGCATGAAAGCAAACAAGGGTCCCGGCAACTAGGCCTGATGAGGTACCCGAATACAACCAAATCTCTGTAAAGTGGAGTAAAGGAGAAAACCCAGTGGGAAAAACTCCTCTCCAAAAAGAGATGAAAAACAAGAATGAAATGCACTAATGAAAGAAGGATAGGAGGTGGATTACATGATACCCCCCATAGATAACTTCTATCATATAAGTACATATACAATGGTCTCCATAGGAGAGATATAAAGAGACAAGAAGGCCCCCCCACAATGAAGAAACTCCTCTCACAATGGTGGATGCCTGATGTAGAATCTAGAAAGAGATCCTGAAGCGGCAAATAATATTCCTCCCCTTGGGAAGAAATGGATCCAAAGGACGATGTCGAAGAAACCCTGTGAAGAGTGATGAACCAATCTGTCTGAAGATGTGTGCCATGATAGGATGCTAAAGAATCTCTCTATCTGAACTAAAACAAATGATGCCAAATCCAAACTTATGTGGAGAATCCTGAAATGCAACCTCTAAATGCACGGATAATGGTGGGTGTATAGTGATAACCTGACTGTCAAGGTAGAGGAGATGAATGTCCTCAAAATAATCCTCAAGATCTGCAGTGTGAGACTCAACAAACAAGAATGTGTCTGCAAGATAAGAATCCCATGATGTAGCAGATAATGAATGAGCAAGATGGTCATGATGTTGAACTGAATCCATAGGGACCAATGTGGTGATACTGATGTCATCAGGAACAACAGATGATACATGTATGATCTCAGTTTGAAGAGTAGGAACTGTGAGACAAGCCTCTGATCCATCGAAATATGTATGGGTGTCTAAATACTCAAGTTCCTCTAAAGTATCATGATTAAAGGGTGTATTATCTCTCCAAGAAAGGGGTAAGAGACAATCTGAAGCAGGATCCTCTGGGAATGGAGAGAGATTGGGGTCACCATAGATCTCCCAAAGATGTGTCCAAAGTGGGTGGGGACAATCAATGTCCGATATAGCCCACACAGTGTCATCATCAACACTAGACAGTATAAGTCCTACTATGTGATCTCTAATGATATCCCAAGCTAGTTTTCCCTCTGAAGTGGCTAGTTTAGGTATGAGATCATACAAATAAGGAAAAATATTAAGCCACCTACAATGTGTAAGTATGCCCTTTACCCATGACTCATAATTATCCCGTTCCAGAATTACAATTGAAGGGTGAGTAGAAAAACCCATGATAACTCTTCAAATTAAAAAAATCTGAAAAAACTTGCTTCAGTACATATAAATTAGATCAAAATATGTCATCTCACGCAAACAGATCATTTCTAGGTGCCAAAATGTCCAATTAATTGATAGAATTGTGAAAACACAAAATAATGAATAAAATTTACCTAGGGAAGATTCTATAAAAATGAATAACATATCTGGAAAGAGCATACAACCACCTTTCCAACACCTATTCGTTTGCAAAAAACGGAGTTCAGACGCAAAAGTTATGCCCCCCGGAGTGCAAAAACCATGATCTGACTTTGACTGAGGAAAACAGCATCAAAACGGAAAAATCCAGAAACCACACCTACACCATCAGATTAATGCCGAAAGCAGCTTTCCAACGGTATCTTGTTTTTGAAAAACAAAGACCGTATGTTCAAGATATAACCATTTTACTAGATATGCTCATTTGGGCTTTAAACCAAACATTTTATTAATTTAAATATTAAAAAATTAATAAAATATTTAGCTGTACTTTCATGGCACGAAAATTGAGGCAACACAGAAATTGATGCAAAATGGCACAAAAATCGAGGCAACTCAAAATTGATGCAGACACCAAAAAATATGGCACAAAAATCGATGCGTCCGTACAGATCTGTACAATCGTACGGATTTCTTTGGCAGCGGTTTTGAGATTTCCCAAAAACCACTAAAAAATAAATTTTCAGCAAACCGTATCATATTTTATATGAAAATAAGGGTTTTGGGCCTTCTGAGCGCACCCATGAGGTCTATTTTGCACCATAATGCACTGTTTGAGAGATCAAGGTCAAACTTTCTTAAAAAATGATGGAAAACCCCTCTGATCTGGAAAAAAATATCACGAATGAAACCCTTGCACATAAATAAAAATCTATAAGCTGAAATCTTCAAAAAACGAACAAGCAGTCGCAAATCTGGAGCTCTGATACCATGTTGAAGTTGTGAAAGCCAACCTCACAGACCCCGAAGATCACCTGCATGCAAATAACCTGTCACAGAAAGAAGACATTCGAGACAAAAGACAAAGGTGCTCTGAAAGCTGAAAATATATTAATCAGAGAGAGGGATAAAATACAATAATCAATCCTTATAAAAGGAGATTGTGCAAAACCTAAAAGTAACCCTAATAGGTAGACATTTAATAATTAATATAATTATTAAATGTCACAATATGCAAACTAAAGTGAAATCTTAAGAAAGGAATAAAGGTAACTTAATTAACATAATTAAGTTAAAACCTTTACTCTAATAGGTCCCAACATCTTTCATAAGAAGGAATAAAATGATTCATGTTCAAATGGATCTAGAGACATAGCCAGAGTTTGGTGAACTTCGTTATCAAATCTCTCTCTTGTCATATGGTTTTATTAGCTTCTATGATTTTCATGTGTCTTATATGTTTATTGGTTTTACTAATTCACATGCAAACACGTTAGTAAAAGATCTTGTTATAAATCTGATTCAAGGTGTAATAAGAAAATTCTAAGAACTGATTGCAAATCACTTGATATACAACATGAGGTGTTTTTTACCTTGACACTTTAGTCTCTCATGATACTTTAGGTAATAGAGGTAAATATATACTCATTATATGTTGTTTCTCATTTTGTATGAGAATTATAGATTTTTCTCTTATTTTCTCATCTAAATATAGAAGACAATAATCATAAATCAAATATTGGTGTCCATATGGTGGTTTCTTAGGGATTATCATACATGCATCTAATTTAAAATGATTTAGTTATGATATTGGCCCACATAGATCTCTTTTAACTCTTACCACTCTACCCTTATAAACATATTTTACACATGATGTACTAGGCAAGGGACCACTCTTAGCCATTCAATCCAAATTCTATTTATTTAAATACAAAATGTGTCCAAAGTAGGAATAACATGACATAAAATAGGCACATCCTTGAGAACTATCATCAAAAATAAAATAATGCAAAGCATATTATCAATAAGTATGTCATTAGTCATCTTCAAATGAATTCCTAAATATGCATAGTTATTCCATTGAAGGTGATAATTGTGTTGCTACTCCAATTTGTACCCTGCAATTCTAGAGAACTCACCTTGGAATCCAAAAAAGGAATAAATTTATATCAAATAGTTTAAGTGAGGCCCATGATAAAAGTGTAAGTGATTTGAACCAATTTACAAAAGTGGGAAACTCTTCTACACTTCTATATTTTTTAGGCTAAGAAGGTTATTCCTATAGATCTCTATGTGAAAATTAAAAAGAAATGAAAATAAATCACTCACACAACTTAGCCACACCATTTACATGAGGATATCCCAAATACTTGTCACCACACACCCCTTATAATAGCTTATTGGTATTGTAAACTTAAAGATATCTCAACAAGAAAATTACTATCTCGTTACACTTACAACTACAAATGTAAAATATAATTTATATCCCCAAATTAGATATCATTCACAATATCACACTTCATGTGTAATCATTGAAAACTAAAAAATGTACAATCCTCTAAATGCTAGAAAGTGAAGGCTCTCAAAATATATTGCAAAGGTAAGTTCCATTGGACTTATGCAATCTAGTAGGGCACTAACTATAATAATTTTTAAAGAATATTTGATAATATTCCTTTAAAAATAGGATCAACTACCAAAAGGACCATTGGAATAATCCATTGGCAATAAATTCAAGACCTAAACACACGTGTAATCATATATGTAATTTTGAGGCTAAAAGTTACATATGAATAAATTCAAAACAAAACAAAAAAAATTGAATTTAAAATATATTTAGTCCAGTTGCATTTTTATTTAAATGTAATTCATAAATTTAAGAGAACCTCCTTATGACCAACTCTTTTTTCACAATCCATAAATGATTAGAGAAACTTCATGTATTATGGTGAAAATGTTTTACATTTTTTGTGATAGAAATATAATCAAAATGGTTAACACACCAACATACAGGACCCCAAAGATGAATCTCTCACCCCCTAAAATTCTCACCCAAACACAAAAGATGTTCAAATAATGAAAGTATTTTTTCTTTCAAGAACCTTCTCCAAATTTTATAATAGTAAATGACATGAAAAATTGGACTTGAACGAGAATTTGAAACCAAAGAACATGTAATAATAATAGAGAACACCCTATTTCAATTTTTAGCACAAAATATCGAACCCTAACTCCATAGAAAATTTATACTAGTTTGTTACACTCGGGCCTCACATCCTCATTAAACATGTTGCAACAATATCTTCCACTAGATAATTAGTTCACCATATAGAAGTAGCATTTCATTTAAATGTAATTCATACATTCAAGAAACTCCACATGGCCAAATCTTATTTAACAATCCATAGATGATAAGAGAACTCCATATATTGCAATAAAAAAAAATTAACATATTTTTTGATAGAAGACTAAACAAAATTAGCAACAAATCAAAACATTTGGCTAATTGATGAATCTCTCATGCCTTGGAAATTCTCATCAAATAGAAATATATTTAGATCATAAAAGACATTTTTTCCTCACAAGCACTTTCTCTAAAATTTACTAGTAAATAATATTAAATTTTAGACTTGAACTAAGAATTTGACATTAGAGAACATATAAGATTAGAGGATGCCCTATTAAATTTTTTAGCATAAAATATTCAACCTTAACTCTATAGAGGTCTACTAATATTTTTTGCATGACGATGTCTATTCAAAATTTCTATAGTTGGTTCTTGCATCCTTATTAAAATATTGCAACAATCTCTTCTACTGAAGCATTAGATTCGATGTAGACAATACAATTCATAAATTCAAGAAACTCCAAAATAACCAAATATTATTTAACAATCCATATAAATGATCAAATAAACTTCATTCATTGTAATAAAATGTTTTTATATATTATAATGCTATGATTTGAAAATATTAAATAGAAACAAACAAGCATGAAATTTTTTATTCAAAATAAAACCTCATATAGAGCTCAATTAAAGAATTCAAACAAGACAATAACATAAAAAATCAAAGTAAAAATTATCATAAATTCCATTGTTGAATGATTTTCTCTAATGATAGTCGGTATGTGGATGCTCCTTTTCTTGAAGATTACCTATTTTGACAGCATGTACTTAGCTCAAGATGTGATGGATAATGGATGAGAATGTGCCTCTATTTATAGATTTTTGGGAGAGGCGATGGATGGTTGAGATGTGATGGAAAAATCAATGGTGAAGGATGAATGAGAGGATTTCCATAAAATCAGGGAGAGAATGAAGGGTTGTGATGCATTTATAAAATTTAGTAAGTAGTTGCAACCACAAGAGACATAAGGGATACATGTAGCTAGTAGTCCTTTATTCTTGGGTTTGGTGGACATAATATTGGAACCATGAGGACAAGTGTTCTTAGGTGTCCTTTATTCTTGTGATTTATCGAGGGAATATAGCCATAATTAATTAACAATAATATTTAATTATATTAGTCATGTGTGAGGTAGAAAATAGGTGTAAGTAATAATAAATTATTTATTTATGTGAGGTGAGATAGAAAAAGAGTATTAATTAAATAATAATACTATTTAATTGAGGGACGTTAGGTGAGGGGGACTTGTCTAGGTGATGTGTTTGGTCAATTAGGACAAGAGTCCAAGGAAAGTAATACTTTCCACCACAATTTTAAGGATGCATGTTCTTCATTAGTTATATCTCAAGTGATGAACATCACAACTCAATAAATTATATGGATCTATTCATGAATAAAATGGTGTACATCACTAGATTAGAAGATCAACTAGTACTACCTAGGAATTTTGAGTGAAATTGTAAGTGGATGGGACAACATGCACTCTTGGATTAAAGTTGATCACTATTTACTGGATGTACCATTGGCCTAATAAGAAATTGTCATATTACCATCTCTTGCTATAAAGCATTGAACTAGATGCATATTGATGACATGTATTCATTCATGGATCTCTATAGGAGCATGTAACCATTAGTAATTAATTTTATAGTATACGAATATCAATAACTATTCATCAAATAAATAGATGTGATCCACTCAAGTAAAAAGTGATCATAGATAGAAATTCATTAACAAAATAGAATAAAAGGCACAAACTAGCAAATGTAAACCAAGAACAAAATAAAGGATACCATACTAGATGGAATTCACAAATCAATCAATTGTAATGGAAATATGATTTTGTTTCTAGATATTATTTACTAATTATTGGAAAAATCTATTTCAATCCTAACAACAAACACGAGGCTAAAAAATATTGGGACCAAATTATATGAATATAAGACATGAATCTCAACATAAGCTTAACACAAAGCTATAATTAATATTTCTCAAATCATTTGTCAACATATTATATAATAACTCTTCAATACATACATTAAACTCAATAGGATCAATGAATATACCATCACATAATTTACTACATACATTACCATGCACATACAATGGTCCAAAATAACTATGAGTAATCTCCTCATCATAAAATAAAATTAGTCGAGTAGCATGAGAAATATAAGTATTGAACTACCACATGAAGCATGCCCAACAAAATAATTCATACATGAATTTTAACAAAGACTAATAGGATGTTCATTAATATCAAATCTATATATATGCTCATGTTCCATATCACTATCTATATGTTCATCTACCTATTGAAAGTCTACATTGTTAGCTTCATTGTTTGCATAACATCAAAAATAGAAATATCTCTACCATGAATCATGCCCATAAAAGAATCCATACATGAATGTTAATGAAGAATAACAAGATTATCATCCATGTCAACTCATCCACATGCTTATGTGTGATATCATTATCTATATGCTTTTGTACCCAATGAAATTCCACATTGTTATCTTGAGCTACACCCTTAATATTAGAGTGCATCAAGTTATGAATAGTCGGCTTGTGGCTATATTAACTCTTAATTAAGTCATATTATAGTTATTGTATTTTTATTTAGTTAATTAGGTCATCCTATGGCTTATATAAGGTTATCTAAGTTAGATTGGGTGATATCCTAGGCATAAAAAAGTTATATTTAAGAGGTAGTAAGTCTTATTTCATCATGATATTGTGAATTATGTTCTCATTGGAGACATTTGGAGGTTTTCCCCCTCAAAGTGGCTTGTTATTCTCAATTATTATCAATTGTTTGTAGTATATTTCCTATCATATTCTTCTATTGTGCAAGTTATTTTGTTACAAGTGGTATCAGAGCATGATCTTGACATCATAGAGGTAAGGCATTTTCTTAATATTGGAGATCATTTTGGGAAGAGCACATCTCTCATATTTTAATGAGTTTTTCTCTAATTTTAAAGATTTTTTGAAAACGTATTCAAGAAGCTACAATCTAGATTTTAGAGGAATTGGAGCATAATTAAGTGGTGTATTACAAAATTAGGGTTTGTGCCCAATTTATTTGGAAAGTGCATATCTCCCAAATCTTGTCGAATTAGTTCATGATTTTTAGTCAGTTTTTGAAGAATTCATAGAGGATCCTACAACCCAAATTTAAAATAATTTTAAGCATAAATAAGTGATTTATTAAAAATTAGGGTTTCTAATAAAATTGCTTTTGAGGTTGCAAATCACCTATTTTTTTGGGAGATTTTATTGGGAAAGTGTGACCTAGGCCCTAGTAAGTTATAGTAAAAAAATTTAGATTATTTTTAATTTATTTGTGTGATTTATTACAAAATTATCTTCTACCATCATGATAGGGCCTACAACAAGAGGCAAAAAGAATGCTACCATAATGGGGAGATATTGAGAGAAGGATGAGGTAGAAATTGAGGATATTAACCCTAATGATAAAATCAAAAAAGTCAAGGGTGATATTTTATCATTAGAGAAGAAGATGATTGAAGAAATTTTCAATAAAAAGGGACATGCAAAAGGATATTAATGAATTGAAATCACTTATTCAAGGTATGAAGTATAAGAGAGAAGATTCACTTAGTAAGGAGGAAGAAAATTCTTTTGTTGGACATGAATTATTTGGGCTTGACTCAAATTTCAAGAAGGATCACCCCTTTAATAGTCCTATGCCTAGGCAATCCATACCCAAGTTAAATATGAGAAATTTTGATGGAAAGGATTCAACCAATTGGCTTTGCTAAATGGAGGAGTTCTTTGATCTGCATCATGTTCCTCGTCAAAAAAAGGTGGCTATGGCATCATTATACGTGGGGATAGATCAATTCATTTGGTATCATTGGTTATGTGATGAGAAGAGAAAGAAGGGTTGTGTGGTCACATGGTCAACTTTTTAAGAGGAACTTGCTACCCATTGTGGAGATAACTTTATGGATAGCTACTTTTGTCAACTCACTAAATTAAAGCAAACAGGTACAATCAAGGACTATACTCAGCAATTTCAAACCCTTTGTCTAAGAGTGGAGAATATGGTAGAAGAAAACTTGAAGGAATTATTTATAGGAGGTTTAAAGGATCACATAAAATATGAGATATGTTTGTTCCAACCAAAATCCTTGTCACAAGTGATACTCATGCAAAGACAAGTTGAGGAGAATTTTTTGGCCATTAGGCGACAAGGGATTGTAAATGTAAGTGAAAGATCTCCTCAACATAATACATTGACTCCACAAAAAATTGAGGAGAAGAGAGAAAAAGGGTTGTGTTTCAATTGTGATAGAAAAATACAGTCAAATGATTCCCAACCAATCATTTCTTTTCATGTACTCTCAGGTTTTGGCGCTCCACAAACTCTCAAGGTAATAGGTTTCTAAAAGAAGCTGAAAGTAACAATGTTGATCGACTCAGGTAGTACTCATAATTTCATCAACAAAAATTTGGCTACTTGTCTAAACTATTTTATATATCCATCTTTAGAGTTTCAGGTCTTGATTGTAGATGGTGGTACTGTTAATTATTTTGGAAAATATCAATAGCATTAAGTTATCAATGAGAGATTAACACCTTGATAGCCCAATGTATGTTATATACATGGGTGCAACAAATATTGTTTTGGGAGTATAATTACTTACTATATTGGGAACAATTGAGATGAACTTCCAAGAACTATTCATGAGATTTCAATCAAAAGGAAAGATAGTAGAGCTAAGAGGATTGAAGGAAAATTCCCCACAAATGGTAAGCTTTCATCAAATGCAAAATTTTATTAAGAAAGGATTTGATGGATTTATGGACCAATTATGTTCATTATAAGCCTATCAATCTAATGCTTCCACACATCCAAATTTACAATTTATTATTGATCATCACTGGATAGTTTTCAAAGATATAGCTAAGGGTAAAAGTAGAAAATCGTGTTACACTTTCGGCCAATTTATCAACACAAGTGAATTTAAGTTTTTCTAACTAAAATTTTTTTTTGTAAAACATATGATCTAATAAGATTCATTCTAGCTAAGTTAGATATTTCCATAACTTTTCCAACTAAAATTATTGGATAAATGCATATGTAACACCACTTTGAGGCAAGATTACCAAAATAAAATTATTTGAAAAACTTGATGTTTCAACAACTCCTACTCATATAAATAATTTTTCTTTTTAAATATAAAAAATACTCTTTTGTATCCATAAGTGTGGTTTTCAAAAATATATATTTTAATAGTTTATTATTATTTATATATATATTTACTAAAAGTAGGTTATCGGCATAAAATATTAGGTTGATTACAATGTCAATAAAAAATACTAAAACTTATTAAAAAGAATAAAAAAAAATATGATGCACTAGATAAAAGAATTGTTGAGGGTCAAAACATCACAACAACATTAAACAGAATATTACTATTCTATTTCTCCTGAAAGAGAAAGATAACATATGGTGATCTAACTCCCAAGGTCCTGGTAATTGGTTCGCAATTATGTTGATGTCACTCAGTGGTTGATATAACTGTAATGTTCAAGGGGCCTTTGTTGGTAATAAGGAACAAGACTGCATAACATCAATTAATCTACATTGGGGGGTTTAAATAAAAGAAAAAGATGAATCAGAGCTTCAAATCAAAAGAAACATGAGTAAAATTCTTACATATCCAGACATGCATATCAATAAAGAGTGTTTATTCCACTTAACCACAACCACAGCAAGATGTAATCCACAAAATAAACTATGCTACTGCATACATCCATAGTGCTAATTCAATACCATCAACATTTACTAAACTTTCTTCAACCAAATCACTCACTCATCATTAAACACAGATCAAATGAACATGATAATAACTTCATCCAAAGATAACCCAATGATATAATCTTGAATCTCGTTCCTTCTATTGACTTTCATCAAATAAGAAACACTTAAGCACAACAAAATCACTGGCGTATGGATTTGATTATGTACCATTAACCTTATCAAAATAGATCCAAACTTCAAACAATAACATGAAAATGTATGAAAACTGTAAAATAACCAAGTTTTACTAAACTTTCTAGAGTATCTCTCTTAAAACATAGAAATCCTAGATCTAATCTCTATTTTCTATCATCAGGTGGCTAATCTTTCTTCAATTAGCTGACCTTTACAAAATAGAACCTAATAGTACATATAGGTGCCACATGCACAAGTTTCTCCCAATTTGGAATCCAGATCCACAAATCCGGGAATCAGAACTGAATGAAGAACTGAACTATTGAACTTTGGAGTTAGAAGACTAGAACAAAATGTTGCACAAATTTTGATATTCAGAAACAAAATATGGAATTGAAAAGGAGAACTAGAGTCGAATCCACATCAAATCCCTACAAAAGAGGAGAAAGGAGACATTGTGTCTAGTCAAGAGAAGGTGTTATACTGCCAACTTATCCCTAAGTTGCATGCTCAAGGACATATTCATCATAGCTGTCAAACACTTGTTGAAGAGTACCCGAATCAGGTCCATCCAACCAATCATCTTCAAATTTGATCCTCCCTAATTCGACTGAAACCAACTTTTGTACCTCCTTCAACTTAATTAATTCCCTTCTAGCAGTCCTTGTCTCCTCCCTGATATCCATAAATTGATCCAATAATAGATTCTCCCCATCATCTCACTTTTGCATAATTTCCTCAAACCTACCCCTCCATCTTTCCCTTAGCTTATCCAAAGACAAGCCTTCTTTTACTGAGGAATCTAGATTAATTAAAATGGCCACAATTACCTCCAATTCAACCATCTATTAATTCAAATCTTTTCTCATTTCTTGAACTTCTTCTTGATGCCCATGAATAGTCTTAGACTTATACCTTATTATGCTCACAGTTTTCTCCACAAAATCTGCATTATCATGCTCAAGAATTGAATATTCAAGCAAGGTTGAATTAGGCACCTTGCCAATATCTTCAAGCTTCTTAACACATTCTTTGTATTCCTCATCCCGTTTATCTAGATCCTTGGCATGCTGATCTAGATCCTCTGTCAATTCAAGAGCAACCTTATGAATTTTAAAACCTTCAACAAGAACATCATCAACTTCTTGGTTGAGCTTGTCAAACAATTTTTCCATCATTCCTACCTTTCTTTTCATTTGAACCAGATCATTTGCTTCCTTCTTTGTTAACAAAACAAGAGATTCAGGAAGATCAGCTTGTTGGGAAATGGGAGTTGAAACATCTTTCAAAAATATATGCAGTTGATCCAATTGAGCCTTAAGCTCATCCTTCCTTTGTTTATCATTGATCATTCAGGATTTAGTTGAAGAGGCCACAATATCAATCAAATTCATTTGTTGGTTTCTTGTAGGCCATCACAAATTTACCGTCCCCAACTGATAATCAATGATTTGCATATCATCACAACTCTTGTCTGCTATGGTATGGCACATTCAGCAACGATCTCTCTAATATTAGTGAGCCTGGTAGAGTGAAGAACCCAGGCCTTCTTTTTAGGTTTCTCCTTTTCAATCCCTTTCATCATTTCATCCCAGTTTAAAGGTTGGGGTTGCACTACCTACTTTCTTTCCAAGTCCAACTTCAACCATGAAGGAGCAGGTGGACTAGTAGCAACTTGAGCTAAAGAGGAGGCAACAGTAGTAGAAGACAAAGGCTATAATATTGTATGTTCAGGTTGAGAATCAACCTCCTACACATTTTTTTGATCACTTTGTGTCTTCTCCTGTGCCAACTTCTCTGCCTCTTCCTTATCCTTCTACTCCTATAGTTTCTTGGCCTCTAGCTCTTGCTTTAAACGTTCCTCTTTTAATTTCCTTTCCTCTAACATTTGATCCCGTTGCTTCTTCAATTCTTCAATATAGTCCCATTCCTCCTTGGAATTCTTTTCATATTCAACAATCTCAACGGCCTCTTTCTCCCTTTCCAAATGTTCTTGTTCTTCCCTCTTCTTATGAGCCTCTTCTTGTGCCTTGATCTTTGCCTCAAGAGCTTCTTTTTCTCTTCTCTGCTAGGCTTTCTCCTCTTCAAGGTCATGAATTTTTTGCTGCAAAATCAACTTATCTCTCTCTTCTTGTACCTTGAGCTCCTACTCCTTTTGTTGTTGTTGCTAAGCTAATTCATCAACCTTAACTCTATCTTCCAACTCCTACTTGATTGCCAAGTCAGATTGTGCCTTGGCTTCCTCCTCTTGTTGCTTAGCTAATACCTCAGTGTCTGCCTTGGCATCAGCTTCTCTTTTGGAATCTTCAAAGAGTTTCCACTGGTCTTCTTCTGTCAATATATGTTTGGTCCCTACATCATCTATTACATTGAGGGATGCAACTACATGGGCCTCTTTATCATATGGGGTGGCTTTTGAATCTGTTGCAATATCATGTATCTCAACTTCAACCTCCATTTATTTTAAGACCTCTACTTCCTCATGGAGGGCTCCCTTTGGTGATTCTTGACCTGGTTGTTGTGTATCAAAGGGTTGAGTAGATACCTCCCCTACAATAGATGTAGAAGCCCCCACCTCTGCAATTGTTTCACCTTCTTGTACCTCCGGGAGATCTTGAGGAACCACCTCCTCTTGTGCATTAGAAGGAATAAATTCTAAGGGTTCCTTAGGTGCCATCTTTCTCTTTGTCCTCTATTATCCTTGGGTGGTACCTACAACTTTCCTCATCTTAGATGATTGAGCCTCAAACTGGTTAACTCACAAACTCACCCAGTGAATACTCCTATCCAGCACTGGTCTTGCAATCTGTTTTATGTCAATTGTCTCCTTAGCATTCCAATCCACTGGGTCTAGATCTTTGGTGCCTATCTTGTCTGCATCATACTGGGGATCCAAAACCACCCCATCATCAGATAATGTTTCTGGAATATCTTCCTTTATCCCAAATTCAACCATGAGTGGGATAGGTATCCTTCCATAATTTTTTTTTCTAAGATCATATTCATCCTACAAGTCCATCCAAAAATCCTCCAATAAATTAAAATGCTTGTCAAAGAGACTAGGAAGCAAAGCCTGCAACTTGCGTTTGGGATCATAGTGCTTCCTTGCAGTGTACAAGCCCAATTTCAAATAGACTAATTCATCACAAATAGCCTTAGCTGCCACAATGTGTGGACAGCTAAACACTCCCAATTTCATTGGAAACTTATGGTAACCAGTTTTGTGTTTGGTTCCAAACTTGTAGTTAATAGCCAAAGCTTGATACATAAATTCCATCAAAATGATCCTATCACCACAACATCTAGGAAGTAAATGGGCGTGACCATCAAAGCCTGCTAACCTGAAATAAGTGAATGTGGGGTACTAGATAAACCAATGTCCCCACTCATTGACAAATCCATTGCCTCCCTGCTAAGCCTATATCCCACATCACCATTAAGCTTGTTAATGATGTCATAAAGAAAGGCATCATTTACCCTTCTATAATGTGACTTTGATGCCTGTAAGGTGAGCTGATTATAGTGCTCCCATACCTTCTTTTGTCCCTGAACTTCTCCTAATACACTCACTATTTGGAGTCCAGGAAAGATCCCCATCCGAGCAGTTGCATAAACCACATAGGAGGTCATAAAGAAACACTTGGTTTCTCTCACTCTCATCATTTAACTCTGAATGCTTTCAGACACCACCATAGGCCAGTAAAACTATTGTTGACCCTCCAAAATAACTTGGATGAATGGGAACATCCATTCCTTAAATTGGGAGGCATCCCTCTTCCCAAATACCCTAGAGAGCATCATGATGATATCCCCAATTTCCTTGCCAAAATCTGCTCTTAGGCTAGTCTAGAAGCTTGGTAAGAGACTTCTTCTCCACCCTCATCCAGCTCCTATTCATGTGATTTTTGTTGGAATCCTTTTTATCACTGTAAAGCTTCAAAGCTTCTGCTTCATTTAACCTAACAAGATTTTGTGGAGGAGGTACAGCAAACATGAATCCAAGCATCTGTGGTGTTAGGTCAATGATGACATTCCCTTTCACATCCACACATTTCCTGTAGCAGCATTATATGCTCCAGTGGCTACCAAAATCAGTTCTGGACATTGAACAGATAAATGGAATAGAGCAACATGTGCAAGACCAGATTGAGCAATCCTCCTAGCCCTCAATGTAATATATTCATTAAAAGTATCACCTACCAACTCCTCAAAGTTAAAAGGACCCAAGTTGGTGTCAATAATATCAACCCAGTCGGAATCAACTTTGCTAGCTATGAGGGCAACTTCCTTATGTTTGCACATCTCAAAGTATATGGAAGTTTTTCCACCTTGATCTTCTTTGGTCTAACTCCTTGCCATGAAGTTTCACTTGGTTAGATCCTTTGGGAAGCCTCATCTGATGCTCCTGACATTCCTTGATTTTTGTAGTAAAATTTTGTATTAGATGAACAAAACATCCAAGTTAGTCAATCTTATAATACCATTCCCTACCCTCCTAAGATAATATTTACTTAGTCAAATCCTACCTTCGTTGGAGGCAGAATCGTAGAAGGATTAGGAATAGAAAACACACTTTATCATATGGCGGGGCTGGAACCGAAACAAGACAGGAATCAAAAGAAGATCGAGATCGGGACCTTAACGAGAATCAAACCAGAACTAATTGTTAGTTCCAAATTCAACTTCCACCCCGGCTCCAATTTTGATAAAGAACAAGCATGAAGAATAAAAACCATAATGACCGGGAGCAGAATCACTTCAGGATCTAATCATAAATGATAACAACCTCGAGAAGAGTTCCTTCCCAAGTCCGCTCCCACCAATTCAAGATGTGAAACGGAGGGTATTTCAAAAGGCACAGTCACATGAACTTTAAAGGTCCGGGTCATATGGGCTTATGAGGAAATTAAAAGAGTAAGGGATTAACCCCCAAATAGCTCATCCGTACAAAAGCCAATTTAAACCTGGGAAATATCATTTTGTAAAGGTTGTCGAGCAAACCCCATTTTTCTAGACACACCGACTCTAAAAATTAGGGCACACAAGAACCCAATGCGAAAATCATGGAGTCGGCATAGGATAAAACAAGAAAAGGATTTCCAAAACAAATTTCGTCATTCAGGCCCAAAAAACCCCCTCAAACAGAAAACCCTAGTGAAGAACTAGGGCATGACAAAATGCACCTGTCATGAAAGCAACAACAAAACAAACAACAAGACAAAATGACAAACGGGAAACGAACCAACAAACGGAACAGAATAGAAGGGAAAGGACAACAGATACAAACCAAAAAAAAAAGAAACAAGAAACAAGTGAAGAATTCACAGAAACAAGAACCTCTGTGAACGTGCCAAAACAAAACACCTGAAAGAACAAACGGAAAACAAAAGAGCAAGAAAGCCTACCTAAAAACGCTCCTTGGGACAGACTGAAATTTAGCCAAGATTCGCTCTGCAACTCGCCTCCATAATCAAATCGATCTTCTCGAGACTTTTTTGGCTCTAGTTTTCTTAAACACTTTGAATAACAATGATAATGAGCTAGTTTAAACATGATTAAGCATTTAAAATCAATTCGCACATGTGAAGAGGTTGCATTTAATGCCATAAATGTGGTAGTTCGGAGGTAGAGTCAATGACGTGAACAAATAGTTAAGTCAAGTCTTGTGAATATCAAAAGGTAGGGCGGACATGGATCTAGGTCGGAGACAACATAAATAAATTTGTACAAAGTTCCCCACCCAGTTTCCAACCCTATTCTGGTCCTGCAAAAAGACAACGAGAAGAAAACAAGACACAATAGGATGGGGCAGAAGCAAAAATTGAAATGGAACTTTTACAAAGTTCCAAGTTTGGTTCCAAGTTCGAGTCTAGCCCCGACCAAAAAAGTGAGAAACAAAAAAACACGAGCACAAAAGGGAAGTGGGACCAGAGAAAAAATTGGACCCAACCCAAACAACCAAGAACGACGAGACAAAGAAAACGAGCGGAGTCGAAGTCAGAACGGGAACAAGATCTATAATTTTGAAATTTCCAAATTAAGTTCCAATCCTGATTCCGCTTTTGCGCGAGCAAAAAAAAATGCAAGAAAATGACCAACAACCCAAAGGACAAACTGACACAAGAGTGCCAAAAAACAACCAACAAACAACAAAGGAAAATCAGAAGAGAAGATGGAGCCGGAGTTGGAACCGAATTCAAACTAGGAACTTTGGAAAAGTTCAAAGTCCAGATTTGGTTCCGGCTCCGCTTCCGACAGAGCAAAATAAAGAAAGACTTAGGAGCAAAACAAACAACTCCTAAGACCCAACCAAACAACCAAAGGTGAACAAAACAAAAGGGGGACCCATTTTGTTCTAAAATAAAATGGGGTGGTTATGCAAGGCACAACAAATGGCGACTCGGCTGGGAAAATGGTTTACCCATTTTTAAAATACAGAAGAATTCAGTTACCCCAAAACTTGTGATTTATGAAACATGTTAACTTAAGTATGACCAGAATATTTAAGTAAAGTTGAGCTGGAATATCAAATGTAAAACCAACATAAACTACTCTTGAATCTAAGCGGGTGCATATTTATGGTGCATCCTTCTTTATTTGAGCTTTCTCCACACCTAAACAACTATATCTAAGATCCAAGCTATATAGGTTGAGTCCTTTGACTGTCGTGCAATAGAATCCTGGGTATTGCTCCACTGCTAGTCAAGCGTCCATAGCTTTGACGGAGATACATGTAGTTCTCTCAAAGCATTTCTCTACTACCAGTCAGGCGTCCATAGCCCTAATAGAGATACTTGAATTACCCATTTAGTATTGATTTTTCCTTTATTTTAGTAGTTCTCTTTTCTCTTTCTTTTACAAACTTCACTTGTGAAAATTCTTTTTAAAAACTTCTCAATACTCAGACATTAATTAGTCTAAGATATGGGTTGAGAACTACAGTGGATCATATGATAGTTTTGGGGAAACATTTTTCACTTGAATCGAAGATATAATCACCCTGAGATGAATAGGCACTTTATAGTCAAATTTTTTATCTATTTTGTGACAAATTTCAATCATAGTTCATGAGATTGTCTACAATATACCTTACTCTTAATAAATTTTCAAACTAATGCTAAAATGACCATAAGGCATGAGCTTAGAATGAAATCCATCTTACAAATGATCCTGAAAATGCCTAAATCAATTTCTCTCCATAGCTACCTAGAGCATACTTCGAATAACAACCTCAATGTTTCAAGATGGAAGGAAATACAGGTCCCCAAAGAACAAAACACAAAAACAAAACAAGTCAACAAAAAGAAAGAAAAGAAAACAACAAAGGAAACAAACCCACCAAAATAAAGAATAGATAATTACAAAATATGCATATACACAAACAACTCAGAAAACATACCTTCATGAGCCAAAATAATGTTTGAGAAATTGTCCATTGATAGGCAATGGAACAAGTTCTCCTATTAAAGTCATTAGGCGAAAAGCGTTCTTGCCCAAGATCTCTGCTATTTGGTATGGACCTAGCCAGAGTCTATCAAAATTCTGGTGGTCACCTTTTTTTTCTTTGGCCTTATCCCATATCAATACCAGATCTGATATTCTGAATGCCTTAATCTTAGCTCTTTTGTCAAACCAACGTTTGACAACAGCCTGATGTTTGAAGAACTGTTGTAAAGCAGTATCTTTCTATTCTTCCATACCTAAAAGATTGTTTAATCTTACCTCAATTTGATCATCCTTCAAGTAAAACTCCTGCATAAACTTAAGGACAGGTATCTACAAATGAATAGGGAAAACCGGATCTTGGCCATAGACTAATTTGAAAGGGGAATTTCCTAGAGCAACATTAATATGAGTTCGATTTTCCCACAAGGAAAATCTAAGCTGGGTATGCCAGTCCCTAGGATTACTTTCAATTAATTTCTTTATCACTTCTAGAAAATTCTTGTTAGTAGATTCTGCTACACCATTTCCCTAAGGATAATAGTTAGAGGAATATTTCAAAATGATTTTATGTTCGTAGGCCCATTCTATGAATTCAACAGATGAAAAGGAAGGCCCATTGTCACATACCAGGGAGAACAGTACTCCAAACCTGGTAACAATATTTTCATTAAGAAATTTGATAACCACCTCAGTGGTGTTGTTCTTGCATGGTTGAGCCTCAATCCAATGGGTGCAATAGTTTGTAGCTGTTAGGATGAATTTGTGTCCTGCTGAAGAATTAGGATTAATTGCCCCCACAAAATCTAATGCCCATTGGGCAAATGGTCTTACCTCATATACTGGTTGTAGAGGCATTGTTGGATTATGCTCCTTTGATGCAGAGGTCTGGCATGTATGACATGTCCTGACGTGTTGATGTGCATCCTTGAACACATGGGGACAATAATATCCTGCTATGAGGATTTGATGGGCCAAAGAATCTACAGATCTATTTCATGTACCGTTCCTACCATGAAATTCAGCCATAGCATGCTTGGCTTCTTGTTGATCTAAACAGCGCAGGTAAACCCCCTCATAATTTCTTCTGTATAGAGCCCCCCCTTTGATCATGTAATGAGCACTCTTCATCCTTAGTGCCCTCCTCTGGGTAGCATTCATTCCTTCTAGGCATCTATTATTGAGAAGGAAGAAAATAAAGTCAGTATACCATGGATCTTTAGTGAATGAGTGCACAGTATATTGTTGACAGGTAATATTCTTGTCAACATCTTCCATGGCCTTTGATAAACCTTGTCCTCGGACAAGCTTCATTGGATGGATCTCTAGATCATACTCTTGCAAGATAGCCATCCATTTTCCTCTTCTTTCTCCTAATTCACTTTGTATAAGGAGAGACTTAACCACTGGATTAGGCACTATAGCAATAACTTGGCTCCTCAGAATGTAATGCCTGAATTTTTTAACTGCTCATACCAATGCAAAGGCATTTTTTTCTAGAGGCGGGTACCTGACTTCTGCATTCTTGAATGGCGAGCTCATGAAGGCAATTTTCCTTTCATCTCCTTCACCTCTATGTTGTGTTAGGACTGTTGCACATGAATGATCATATGCAAATGAATAAATATAAAGGGGCGTTAAGTAATATGGGTTGGGCAAGACCAGTTCCTCAAATATTGATTGTTTAATCTGCAAAAATGCATATTTAGCCTCATTACTCCATTCTATTTTAGCATCTTTCTTCATCATCTCGTTGAGGGGTTTGAAAATTTTTGCAAACCCTGTTATGAACTTTCTTACAAAATTAATCCTCTCAAAGAAGGACCTCATTTCCTTTTTACTTCCTGGCATCGTCAATTTCAAAATGGCCTCAACTCTATCAGGATCTATGGATATCCCCTTTTCTGATATCACATGCCCTAAAAATTTCCCTTCAAAAACTCCAAAGACACATTTCTTGGGATTTAGAGATACTCCATAGCTGATACATCTCTTAAGGACCTTTGCTAAGTCAGTAGCATGGTCCTTTCTCTTTTTGGAAAATATTGTCAATTCATCCACATATATAATAATACACTTACCTATCAAATCTTTAAAAGCCACATCCATTGCACGCTGGAACGTAGTTCCAGCATTAATGAGGCCAAATGGCATCTAGCGATAGGTAAATGTTCCCCACTTGGTGGTGAAGGCAGTCTTCATCCTGTCTTCATAGCTGACCAGCACTTGGTTATACCCAGAATAGCCATCCAAGAATGACATCCTCTGAGATCCATTGACAGTTTGTAATACCTCATCAAGAGAAGGAAGTGGATAGTTATCCTTCTCTAAGACTTTGTTTAGGTTCCTGAAGTCAACACATAGCCTGATCTCCCCATTTTTCTTACGTACTAGAACTAGATTGGAAACCCACGTGGAGTGTCATACTGGGAAGATGATTCTTGCTGATAAAAGCTTTTGCACTTCCTTTTTTATTAATGGCTCGATCAAAGCGTTGATCGAGCGCTACTTTTGATGAAAGGGCTTGGCTTCTGGCTTCAATGGTATTGTATGCATGATCACAAAGGTATCAAAAGTCTGTAAATCTTCATAACTCCAAGAAATTGTTGCAATATCTTCTTTTAACACCTTAATTATTTCATTTTTGATCTACTCAGGGTAGGTCTTTCCTATAAGAACATTTCTTTCGGGACCCGAATCAGCCAAATTAATAGATTTGTACTTCCCTCCTTCACTTTGCATTGGCACTCTCTCTCAAGCCCAAGGATCATAATCAAATATTATTTCTAAAGCTACCATCCCCTTGGGAATTTTTTTGCTTTTCAAATTCATTACTCCTTCAGTGTCACAACCTTCAGGGTCCCATTCTCCCTAATCTCTATCCAATTCATCTATGATTTGTCCTTTGAAGACATCAGAACTTTCCAAGAAGGTGAGTATGTGTTGGTCATCATCGAAGACCTGAAAATTCTGGACATTATCCAAGACTGTTGGGATTGAAACTAGTTCAACTGAAAATCTTTTCAATTTGGAGTCTTGCATAGGCTCTAGAGTACTAGCAGTGACTGCCAATGCATCTGCAATCTAATTTTGTTCCCTAGGAATCAAAATGATTTTGAAAGCCTCAAAGTCCTCAATCAAATTCCAAACTCTATTTCTGTAGGCAGCCAATCTTTTATTATGGCAAGTATATTGGTTGCGAACCTATTTGATAATTACTTCAGAATCCCCCATCACCATGAGAGATGTGATCTTCTTCTGATGGGAAAACATTAGGCCCCTAGCAAGTGCTTCATACTCTGCCACATTGTTTGTGCAACCAAACTGTAGCCTATAGGAAGCAAAGTAAGTCTTCCCCTTTGGATTGGTTAATTCTATCCCTACTCCACTTCCTGATTTGGACTTAGAGCCATCAAATTTTAGACTCCATAATTGATACGGGGCTGGGATCTCTTTCTTCTTTTGGCCTACAATTTTTTTGCTTGCCAAAAGTATGTGGCGGCTCGGATTGGTGTTGATCATTAGTATTTGAAGGTAACTGGGGGCACGATTCACCAGAAGGTTCTCCTGAATTCAAAATTTGTTCAAGAACTGATTCCTGAACCTCCTCTTGGGTCAGGTCATGATTTAGTACCTTTTTCATCAATGCCCTGGGCATTGGAAGCATTTCCGAGGTAGGTGTAATTGGAAAAGACTAAGATTCCTCAGTCTCTAGTTGTAGTTCAGAGCATAGAACCTGAGTCTGCTCGAGTTGAGAAGATGATTCTTTTTTAGCAAGATTGGTTCTCGTAAGGATGGTTGCATCCTTTACTTCAAATGGAAATTTATTGGTGGAGGCTTGAGGTTGACATTCACAAGTTTCTTCTACCTGGGAGACATGTTTTAAGATATCTACACAAGGTTGACAAGTTAACTCAGAATGATTTTGGTAATGGACCCTACACCAGTTGGGAAGCAACAAACTCCACATATCAACCTCCTCTCCCAGTACTAGCCTATCCTGTTGCAATTTTTTTATTAGGACTTGTTGATTAACAGTAATCATTAGGTCATTTTTTTTCTGGAAGGGATGGGTCATCAGAATGAAGTACAAAAAATTCATGATTTCCTCCTGCTTGTAAACTCCTATCTCGGTTTTGAAATAGGCTACCTCATTAGGGGAATCATACTTGATGATCATGTGTTTGAGCCTAGGCTCACTTTCAATTCTGATCTGTCTTGCTATCCCTTTCCAACGTAGCCACATGTGTGAGAAATCCAAAGAAAAATATCCCCCAAGACTTTTCATTAGGTCTCTGCTTAAGAGCATACCATAGTGTTCTGGGATATCAGCAACTTGGATATCCACATAAGTTTGGATCCTTGGATTAGATCCAATCTATACTTGGATATTTTTAAGCTCTCCTACCACATTGACTTCTATTTTTTCTAGTTGGATTACCTTTTTATTTTTCTAGGGTGGACTCAGACCTAACTCTCTACAAATTGAAAATGGCATGACATTTCCCGACGCCCCAAAATCTAGCAGACTGTTGTATAATTTTTTTCCAAAAATTCTTAAACTTAACAAGAAAGGTGGAGTACCAGTCTTACCTTTATAGAGTGTTGCATTCATCTCGTTAGTGGGAGTCACCTTTTCTCATCCTTTTGACCTGTCTGCTTCCCCCAAGGCTTTCAACAAAATTTCCTTTTGAGCAGGGCACCATTTCAAAACATCAAAGAAAGACATTGAAGTCTTTTTCCTCTGCATCTCTATAATGAAATAAAATTTTGAATCATTCCTAACTTGATACTTAGGAATTGAAGGTGGATTACCTTTGTTCTGAGAATCTGATGGTCCCTTTGGTGGTGGTGGATTATTATCTGCATTCTAATTTGGCGAGACCATGTTATTAGGAGGAGAAAAGGTTGTGAATGGCCCTCTATTCTGATTTCTAAGGAAATGGCCTCCCTTGGTTTGGAAGGCTTGGGCATCGTACACATATTCTACTATTTCATTGTCTTCCTGGTTGGGAAATGGAAGTTCTTCCTCAAAGATATCATATTCCATGGCAATATCCATTGATCCACCAAATTTGTTGGATGCATCTTGAAATGGAGCATCAGCTTGGGTTATCTTAACCATCTTTTCCATCTTTGGGAAATTTACCTCAAAATGGACCACAGTATCATGTAGTCTACACCAATTTTTCATAAGGCTGAGGTTTACCACATTGGAAGTGTGCGGCTTTTCGTCTTCCGCTTGATAATTGTGGGAAACTCCTCCGTTGTTGGGTCTAGTATTCCATGGCCTACTTTTGTTAGACCTTTGATTGTATCCTCTATTCTGATTTTGATAGTTTTGATTAGAGGAGTTTTGGTTCTGGAAATTCCTATTGGAATTTTGGTTGGTGTTATAGTTCTAGTTGGAATTTTGGTTAGGATAACCACCCTGATTCTGAAAACCTTGGTTCTGGTTCTGAGGGGGATTTTTTCTAAGTTGATCCATGTCATTAGACATCTGAGATAGTGTCTTTTTGAGAGTCTCCATCTCATTGGTTAGTTGGAGAGTCTTTTCACTTTCTGTAGTCTTCTTTGCAGAGGGTTGATTAACATAATTTGATCCTCCAGCTTGATTTTGGTAATTTTGATTTTGTTGGGAGGAGTCCTAGGGACCATTGTTAAAAAATGGTAAGGGAGGTGAAGTTTGGAACTCAAACATAGGTCCGTATTGGGAATAGGACATCCCTGGGACCGTGTTGAATAAAGGGGTGGATTGGGCATTTGGTATCCTATAGGAGGAAGAACTCCTCCTTAGACTCTCGGATTGCAAAATTATCTGTTATTGCAACTGGATGGCCAGATGATATACTTTAGCCAAAGAATCAATTTCATTAGCATTATATGTCCTTTTCAAGAATAGGCCAATCAAAGGGTCCACAGCCCTTAAGTATGCCAAAATGGCAATGTTCTCAACAACCAGGTAAGGATCCTGCAACCTTCGGTACATTATTTGGAACTTGGTGTTGAATAAAGGCAGTGGTTCATGGTGTTATTTTCTTATTGTGGCAAACTGGTGGTAGAGAATAGCAGGGTCTACATAAACCGTAAAATGATTGATAAAGGTGTTTTCCAAGTCTGTCCAACTTAGAATAGACCCTTGGGGTAAATTTAGGTACCAACTGTATGCCATGTCTCCCAAAGAATAGGGGAACAATCTGCACACAACGTCCTAATGAGCCACCTGAGCACGGGTACAGGCATCCTTAAATGCATGTATGTGCTCCTCGACACTTCTTGATTCTCCATGCATGTACTTAGGACAAAACCTCTCTAGGCTCTTGGGGAGATCATGTATCCCCCCAGGGATAGTCCCTAGTGGTGAGGGGTTATTGAAAAAGTAAGCCATGGGTCTTGGTGGTGATACTGGTTGAGCAGGTTGTGGAAAGGGTGAGTCTGGCCTGTGAGGTTATATGGATGGATTTGGTGGAAACCCAGGTGGGGTGAGTGGTGGCGATAATGGTGGGATCAAGACTCTACGAGCCTGGGGCCTATACCTGACAAGGCTTTGGAGTTCAATGAGTGGTTCAGGGTTCTGAAAAGATCTAAGAACTCTCTTGTACCTATCTGGTGAAAATGACCCAATGCAAGCCAGCTTGTTCCTCAAGACCTCCTTCTAGCGCCAAATCTGTTGAGGGTCAAAATAGCACAACATTAAATAGAATATTACTATTCTATTTCTTCTGAAATAGAAATATAACACATGGTGATCTAACTCCCAAGGTCCTAGTAATTGGTTATCAATTATGCTGATGTCACTCAGTGGTCAATATAATTGTAATGTTCAAGGGGCCTTTGCTGGTAATAAGGAAAAGGACTGCATAACATCAATTAATCTACATTGGGGGGTTTAAAAAAAAGAAAAAGATGAATCAGAGCTTCAAATCAAAAGAAACATGAGTAAAATTCTTACATATCCAGACATGCATATCAATAATGAGTGTTTATTCCACCTAACCACAACCACAGCAAGATGTAATCGACAGAATAAACTATGCTATTGCATACATCCATAGTGCTAATTCAATACCATCAACATTTACTAAACTTGCTTCAAACAAATCACTCACTCATCATTAAAAACATATCAAACGAAAATGATAATAAATTCATCCACAGATAACCCAGTGATATAATCTTGAATCCAGTTCCTTCTATTGACTTTCATCAAATAAGAAACACTTAAGCGCAGAAAAACCATTGGTGTATGGATATGATTATGTACCATTAACCTTATCAAAATAGATCCAAACTTCAAACAATAACATGAAAATGTATGAAAACTGTAAAATAACCAAGTTTTACTAAACTTTCCAGAGTATCTCTCTTAAAACATAGAAATCCTAGATCTAATCTCTATTTTCTATCATCGGGTGGTTGATCTTTCTTCAATTAGCCGACCTTTACAAAATAGAACCTAATAGTACATATAGGTGCCACATGCACAATTTTCTCCCAATTTGGAATCCAGATCCACAAATCCAGGAATTGGAACTGAATGAAGAACTGAACTGTTGAACTTTTGAGTTAGAAGATTGGAACAAAATGTTGCACAAATTATGATATTCAAAAACAAAATGTGGAACTGAAAAGGAGAACTAAAGTTGAATCCACATCAAATCCCTACAAAAGAGGAGAAAGGAGACGTTGTTTCCAGTCAAGAGAAGGTGTTATACTGCCAACTTATCCCTAAGATGCATGCTCAAGGACATATTCATCATTGTTGTCAAACACTTGTTGAAGAGTACCTAAATCAGGTCCATCTAACCAACCATCTTCAAATCTAATCCTCCCTAATTCGACCAAAACCAACTTTTGCCCCTCCTTCAACTTAATCAATTCCCCTCTAGCAGTCCTTGTCTCCTCCCTGATATCCATAAATTGATCCAATAATAGATTCTCCCCATCATCTCCTTTTTGCATAATTTCCTCAAACCTACCCCTCCATCTCTCTCTTAGCCTATCCAAAGACAAGCCTTCTTTTACTGAGGAATCTAGATAAATTAAAATGGCCACAATTTCCTCCAATTCAACCATCTATTGATTCAAATCTTTTCTCATTTCTCGAACTTCTTCTTGATGCCCATGAATAGTCATAGACTTATACCTTATTATGCTCAAAGTTTTCTCCACAAAATCTGCATTATCATGCTCAAGAATTAAATATTCAAGCAAGCTTGACTTAGGCACCTTTCCAATATCTTCAAGCTTCTTAACACATTCTATGTATTCCTCTATCAATTCAAGAGTAGCCTTATGAATTTGAAAACCTTCAACAAGAACATCATCAACTTCCTGGTTGAGCTTGTCAAACCTTTTTTCCATCATTCCTACCTTGCTTTTCATTCGAACCAGATCATCTGCTTCCTTCTTTGTTAACAAAACTAGAGATTCAAGAAGAGCAGCTTGTTGGGAAATGGGAGGTGAAACATCTTTCAAAAATCTATACAGTTGATCCAATTGATCCTTAAGCTCATCCTTCCTTTGTTTATCCTTGATCATCTAAGATTTAGTTGAAGAGGCCTCAATATCAATCAAATTCATTTGTTGGTTTCTTGTAGGCCTTCCCAAATTTACCGTCCCCAACTGATAATCAATGATTTGCATATCATCACAGCTCTTGTCCACTATGGATATGGCACATTCAGCAACGATCTCTCTAATATTAGTGAGCCTAGTAGAGTGAAGAACCTAGGCCTTCTTTCTAGGTTTCTCCTTCTCCATCCCTTTCATCATTTCATCACAGTTTAAAGTCTGGGGTTGCACTACCTGCTTTCTTTCCAAGTCCAACTTCAACCATGTAGGAGCAGTTGGAGTAGTAGCAACTTGAGCTGAAGAGGAGGCAGCAGTAGTAGAAGACAAAGGTTGTAATATTGTATCTTCAGGTTGAGAATCAACCTCCTGCATATTTTGCTGATCACTTTGTGTCTTCTCCTATGCCAACTTCTCTGCCTTTTCCTTATCCTTCTGCTCCTGCAGTTTCTTGGCCTCCAGCTCTTGCTTTAAACGTTCCTCTTCTAATTTCCTTTCCTCTAACATTTGATCTCGTTGCTTCTTCAATTCTTCAATATAGTCCCATGCCTCCTTGGACTTCTTTTCATATTCAATAATCTCAACGACCTCTTTCTCCCTTTCCAAATATTCTTGTTCTTCCCTCTTGTTATGAGCCTCTTCTTGTACCTTGATCTTTGCCTCAAGATCTTCTTTTTCTCTTCTTTGTTGGGCTTTCTCCTCTTCAAGGCCATGAATCTTCTGCTGCAAAATCAACTTATCTCTCTCTTCCTATATCTTGAGCTCCTGCTCCTTTTGTTGTTGTTGTTGAGCTAATTCATCAACCTTAACTCTATCTTCCAACTCCTTATGCTTGATTTCCAAGTCAGATTGCGCCTTAGCTTCCTCCTCTTGTTCCTTAGCTAATGCCTCAACTTTTGTCTTGACATCAGCTTCTCTTTTGGAATCTTCAAAGAGTTTCCACTGGTCTTCTTCTGTCAATATATGTTCAATCCCTGCATCATCTGTTACATCGAAGGATGCAACTACATGAGCCTCTTTATCAGATGGGGTGGCTTTCAAATATGTTGCAATATCATGTATCTCAACTTCAACCTCCATTTCTTTTAAGACCTCTGCTTCCCCATGGAGGGATCCCCTTGGTCATTCTTGACCTAGCTATTGTGTATCAAAGGGTTGAGTAGATACCTCCCCTACAACAGATGTAGAAGCCCCCACCTCCGCAATTGTTTCACCTTCCTGTACCTCTAGGAGATCTTGAGGAACTACCTCCTCTTATGAATTAGAAGGCATAAATTCTAAGGCTTCCTTAGGTTCCATCTTTCTCTTTATCCCCTTATATCCTTGGGTGGTACCTACAGCTTTCCTCTTCTTAGATGATTGAGCCTCAGATTGGTTAACTCTCAAACTCACCTAGTGAATACTCCAATCCAGCACCAGTCTTGCAATTTGCTTTATGTCAATTGTCTCCTCAGCATTCCAATCCACTGGGTCTAGATCTTTGGTGCCTATCTTGTTTGCATCATACTGGGGATCCAAAACTACCCCATCATCAGACAATGTTTTTGGAATATCTTCCTTTATCCCAAATTCAACCATGAGTGGGATAGGTATCCTTTCATAATTTTTTTTCTAAGATCATATTCATCTTGCAAGTCCATCCAAAAATCCTCCAATAAATTAAAATGCTTGTCAAAGAGACTAGGAAGCAAAGCCTACAACTTGCGTTTGGGATCATAGTGCTTCCTTGCAATGTACAAGCCCAATTTCAAATAGACTAATTCATCACAAATAGCCTTGGCTGCCACAATATGTGGACAGCTAAACACTCCCAATTTCATTGGAAACTTATGGCAACCAATTTTGTGTTTGGTTCCAAACTTGTAGTTAACAGCCGAAGCTTGATATATAAATTCCATCAAAATGATCCTATCACCACAACATCTAGAATTTAAACAGGGGTGACTATCAAAGCCTACTAACCTGAAATAAGAGAATGTGGGGTACTGGATAAACCAATGTCCCCACTCATTGAAAAAATCCATTGCCTCCCTGCTAAGTCTATATCCTGCATCACCATTAAGCTTGTTAATGATGACATAAAGAAAGGCATCATTTACCCTTCTATAATGTGACTTTGATGCCTGTAAGGTGAGCTGATTATAGTGCTCCCATACCTTCTTTTGTCCCTGAACTTCTCCTAATACACCCACTTTTTGGAGTCCAGGAAAGATCCCCATCCGAGCAGCTACATAAACCACATAGGAGGTCATAAAGAAACACTGGTTTTCTCTCACTCTCATCATTTGACTCTAAATGCTTTCAAACACCACCATAGGCCAGTCAAACTGTTGTTGACCCTCCTAAATAACTTGGATGAATGGGAACATACATTCCTTAAATTGGGAGGCATCCCTCTTCCCAAATACCCTAGAGAGCATCATGATGATATCCCCAATTTCCTTGCCAAAATCTGCTCTCTTAGGCTAGTCTAGAAGCTTGGTAAGAGACTTCTTCTCCATCCCCTCATCTAGCTCTTATTCATGTGTTTTTTGTTGGAATCCTTTTTATCACTGTAAAGCTTCAAAGCTTCTGCTTCATTTAACCTAACAAGATTTTGTGGAGGAGGTACAAAAAACATGAATCCAAGCGTTTGCAATGTTAGGTCAATGATGGAATTCCCTTTCACATCCTCACACTGCCTAGTAGCAGCATTCTAGGCCCCAACAGCTTCCAAAATCAGTTCTGGACATTGAACAGATAAAGGGAATAGAGCAACATACGCCAGACCAAATTGATCAATCCTCCTAGCCCTCAGTTTAACATCTTCATTAAAAGTATCATCTACCAACTCCTCAAAGTTTAAAGGACCCAGGTTGGTGTCAGTAATATCAGCCCAGTCGGAATCAAGTTTGCTAGTTGTGAGGGAAACTTCCTTATGTTTGCATCTCAAAGTATATGGAAGTTGTTCCACCTTGATCTTCTTTGGTCTAACTCATTGCCATGAAGTTTCACCCAGTTGGCTCCTCTGGGAAGCCTCATATAATGCTCCCAACATTCCTAGATTTTTGCAGTAAACTTTTGTATTATATGAACAAAACATCCAAGAAAGTTAATCATATAATACCATTCCCTACCCTCCTAAGATAATATTTACTTAGTCAAATCTTTCCTTCATCAAAGGTGGAAGCGTAGAAGGATTAGGAATAGAAAACAAACTTTATCATATGGCGGGGCCAAAACCGGAACAAGACAGGAGTCAAAAGAAGATAGGGATCAGGACCGGAACAGGAATCAAACCAGACCTAATTGTTAGTTCCAAATTCAACTTCCACCCCGGCTCTGATTCCGATAAAGAACAAGCATGAAGACTAAAAACCGTAATGACCGGGAGTAGAATCGCTTCAGGATCTAATCATAAATGATAACAACCTTGAGAAGAGTTTCTTCCCGAGTCTGCTCCCGCCAATTCAAGATGTGAAACGGAAGGTATTTCAAAAAGCATAATCACGTGAACTTTAAAGACCCGGGTCATATGGGCTTATGAGGAAATTAAAAGAGTAAGGGCTTAACCCCCAAATAGCTCATTTGTACAAAATCCAATTTAAATCTAGGAAATATCATTTTGTAAAGGTTGTCGAGCAAACCCCAGTTTGCTCGACATGCCAACTCTAAAAATTAGGGCACACAAGAACCCAACTCGAAAATCATGGAGTCGACACAGGATAAAACAAGAAAAGGATTTCCAAAATGAATTTCATCATTCAGGCCCAGAAAACCCCTTCAAACTAAAAACCCTAGTGAAGAACTAGGGCACATCAAAACGCACCTATCACGTAAGCGATAGCAAAACAAAATGACAAACAGGAAATGAACCAACAAACGGAATAGAACAAAGGGGAAAGGACAACAGATACAACACAAAAAAAAACAAGAAACAAGAGAAGAATTCATAGAAACAAGAACCTCTATGAATGCGCCAAAATAAAACACCCGAAAGAACAAACAGAAAACAAAAGAGAAAGAAAGCCTACCTAAAAACGCTCCTTGGGACAGATTGAAATTTAGCCAAGATTCGCTCTGCAACTCACCTTTGTAATCAAATTGATCTTCTCGAGAATTTTTTGGCTCTGGTTTGCTTAAACTCTTTGAATAACAATGATAATGAGCTATTTTAAACATGATTAAGCATTTAAAATTGATTCACGTGTGCGAAGAGGCTGTATTTAATGCCATAAATGTGGTAGTTTGGAGGCAGAGTCAACGACATGAACAAATAGTTAAGTCAAGTCTTGTGAATATAAAAAGGTAGGGCAGACGCAGATCCAGGTCGGAGAAAACATAAAAAAACTTGTACAAATTTCCCTACTCAATTTCCAACCCCTTTCCGGTCCCACAAAAAGACAACAAGAAGAAAACAAGACACAACAAGACGGGGCGGAGCCAAAAATTGAAACGGAACTTTAACAAAGTTCCAAGTTTGGTTCCAGGTCTGAGTTCGGCCTCGACCAAAAAAGAGAGAAACAAAAAAAACATGAGCACAAAAGGGAAGTGGGACTAGAGCGAAAACCGTACCCAGCCCAAATGACCAAGAGCAACGAGACAAAGCAAACGAGCAGAGTCGGAGTCGAAATAGGAACAAGATTTGGAATTTTGAAATTTCCAAATTAAGTTCCAATCCATATTCCACTTCCGCGTGGGAAAAAAAAAAACACAAGAAAATGACCAACAACCCAAAGGACAAACTGACACAAGAGTGCCAAAAAACAACCAACATACAACAAAGGAAAAACAAAAGAGAAGACCTAGCCGGAGTCGGAACTGAATCCGAACTAGGAACTTTGGAAAAGTTCAAAGTCCAGATTTGGTTCTGGCTCCACTTCTGACAAAGAAAAAGAAAGAAAGACTTAGGAGCAAAAAAAACAACTCCTAAGACCCAACCAAACAACCAAAGATGAACAAAACAAAAGAGGGACCCATTTTGTTCCAAAATAAAATGGGGTGGTTATGCAAGGCATAACAAGAATCTATATCAAGATGGTATAATTTTTTTCTATTTAGATAAATAGTTAGTTAATATGAAAGTTGACATCAAATGTAAACAACTATGTTTTAATACAAACATTTTAGTATATATATATCAAAATTGGAAATAAATATATCCATGCACTAAAGTTCAAGTTATAAATACACACAAAAAAATTTGAAGGAAAAAATTATTATATAAAGATCGACATCTCATATAACTTCATTTTTTGACATTTTATTAGCAACTAAATTATAGTGTCAATATATTAAAAACTATATTCAAATAATTTTTTAATTTTTTCAAAAAAATAAAAACATGAAATATACTTAAAAATATACATTTTATTAGTTTACATCAGTTCAAAATTCAAAACATATATGCCACTTTTTAGTGATTCAAGTTTAAAATTTGATTCAGTGTTGGTTGTTTCCTTTACAAAAGTGTGACACAAATTTGTACTTTGACTCATAAAATACTTCCTCCTAAGAGGGATCATGATCATTCCATACAAATAGTTTGAGGGAGCCAATCATCCAACATCAGGCCTTACAAGTACCCACATATACAAAAAAGTGCTTGATAGAAAATATTGTTGAGGAGATGCTAGAGGCAAGAATTATTAGGCATAGCCAAAGTGCTTACTCCTCACCCATGGTGATGGTGCATAAGAAGGATGAAACTTGGAACATGTTCCCAGACTATAGAGTTCTCAACATGTACACCATCAAAGATAAGTTTCATATTCTAGTCATTAATCAATTTCTAGATGAATTGAATGGAGCTATGTATTTTACAAATTTAAAATCTTAGATTAGGTTATCACCAAATTCAAATTAAGGAAGAAGATATTGGTAAGACAAAATTTCCAAACTCATGAGGTTCATTATAAGTTTTTGGTGATTCCATTTGATCTTACCAATGTAACATCTACATTTCAAAGTTTGATGAATTCGATATATACAAAATTCTTGGGGAAGTTTGTATTAGTGTTTTTTGATGATATATTGATTTATAGCAAGACATGGGAAGAACGCTTGCAACATGTAGATCAATAATTACAAGTTATTTAAGATCATAAATTATATACTCATCCATCCAAATGTGCTTTTGGTCTCAATGAGGTGGAGTACTTGGGACATAGTTTCACATGAAGGAGTAAAGGTGGATGCTAAAAAAATTAAGGCTACCATGGAATGGGATATTCTTAAAACCATTAAGAAATTGAGGGGTTTCTTGGGATTGAATGGATACTATAAAATATTTGTGAATAGTTATGGCCATATAGTAGCACCCCTCACAAATTTATTGAAAGAGGCTATGTATACAACTCCAATTCTTGTGACTCCAAATTTCACCAAGGATTTTATTGTGGAATGTGATGCTTCAAGAAATGGTACAATATTAGTTAGCATGGAAGAGGGTCAGCCCATTACTTTTAAGATTCATTAATTAAAAGGAAATAATAAACTCAAACTTATTTATGAGAAGGAAATATTAGCTATTCTTCATGCAGTAAAACAATGGAGGCCTTATCTAATGGATATACACTTCAAGGTTAAGATAGATCATGATAGCTTAAAATATTTTTTTGGAACAAAGATTATCTTCTAAAGAGCAACAAAAATGGGTCACTAAGATGTTGGGATATGATTTTGAGATTGTATATAAGAAAGGGAAGGAAAATGTTGTGGCAGAGGCACTATTGAGGAAGGATGAGTAGGATGAAGCATTATTGTGTATCATTTCAATATTACAAGAAGATTGGGCAGTAGAAGCCAAAGTAGAGTGGTAGAATGATGTCGCTACGAGTAATATCATTCAAAAATTATAGAGTGATCTTGGTAGTTTAGATACTCTTTGTTGGAAGGGGGATAATTTTTGGTATAAAAAGTGATTATGTAACATGTCAACCATTCATTGAAGTATTTTTTCCTAAATTTTCACTTTGCAAGTAAATAAACTATGTAACTAACCATTTCAATAAAAAAAAAATTCTTTATTAAGAACTGTAAGAGAGGGGGACCGACCACGTTCAAGGCCCTAGGTCACGGAGAGCCAAGAGTGGAAGGCTACCCTAACTTACCTCAACTTAATGGGGTGTTGGGAAATGTGGGACAAGAATCATGAGGACTATAAGGTCCTTTAATCACTCTACAGACCTGAAATACAAAATGGGGCTAAGCGAGCCATTTTTTGGGTTCAACACTATGCCTCAAGAAGCTCTCTTTCTGAGGATGAAAGCGTGGTCCTGGGACAATAGCACGGTGTGTTGGTGTCTCTCAAGTGTGTTGGCGTTCGTACGACCAGAGGACTAAAGAGACAAGGTTAAACTCTAGAAAACAGACTAACAACCTAGCTAGCTACTTCCAAAGGTCCAAAACAATGCTATGAAGTAGACAAGATATGCTCTAATATGATAAAGTAAATACACAAGAGTTAGGGTGGCAAGAATGATCTCACAAAGGAATTTGTTCGTTAGCTAGCTCCCAGAAGCATGTCCACCTGCACACAAAGAAGGGGAAAATTTGGTTGGGGCTATTAAGGGGTCTGCCTCAGTCAGACCCCCGCTTTGGTGTTTCCACCTCCATGAACAGCCAAGTTTGCAACAATGGACAAATAGTATGATAAAGAAGGAAATGAAATAAAGAACACTAAAGCACTACAAAATAGTAAATGTACTTACTCAACCAAGTAATAGAGGAGAGGAGTAGGAAGCTTACCACCTCCACCAAGCGCACTCAAGGCTAATGGGGGAGAAACTAAGAGCACTCGAGCCTCTGTTGCAATGGTGTTGTCCCACACTTACTCTACTAAATTGATGGAGTGATGTTGTTGTTGCTATGGAGTGCAAAAGTGCTGCTAGAATGTTGGAATGGAGACTAGAATGCTTGAACTTGTGAGGAAGATTGCTTGAAGGGATGCAAAAGAAGTTGTGAAGAAGTTGAAATGCATGTAGAAGGAGGAAATTTGAAGGAAAGATGAAGAAAACGGCCATATTCGGGTTGGTGGGCCGAAGAGGGCGTTACAAGTCGACTACCAATGAGAAGTGTAACACCTCTGTAGCTCTAGCCGCAGGAATCTACCAAGGACGTAAGCGCGTCACACGGACGTTTGCACACTGCATGGGCATCCCTGACAGAAATTCCTCCACTGACACTCAAAATAGGTGCCAAGTGGAATAAAGGCAACGGACTTATGTGGAATTTAGCCTCCAAATTTGGTTTTCTAAAGTGAAGAAGGGAAAAAGGGGAATTTGTATAAGGGGTGCAAATTCACTTATATACATTTTTCCCCCACTCTAGCGAGCACAAATATTAATGAGTGCTTCGATAAAGTAGATTGAATAATAGTAGGGTTAGAAATGTATACCTGAACCGTTGAGGAATCAGACCATGATCTGACAAACCTGTAGGTGCAGGGCAAGCAAAGACTTCATAGCTTCTCAGAAATATGAAGCTGGAGAAAGAAAGCATCTTACAGGCCCGCAGACCTATGAGGAGGCAACCACCAAGATCTAACACATGAAGGAAGCACCTAACAAGCTCGCAGACCTACAAGGAAGGTGTCCCCCAAGAACTCTCACATGGAGGATACCCAGAAAAGTGCCTTACATGCTCACAGACCTGCAAGGAAGCATCCCCCAAGATCTCTCACATGGAGAAAGCCAGGAAAGCACCCTAAAGACCTACAGGGGAGGTGTCCTTCAAGATCTCTCACATGAAGGAAACCCAAGAAAGTGCCCTACAAACCCGCAAACCTACAGGGGAGCCACCCCCAAGATCTCTCATATGGAGGAAGCTCAAAGGAAGCGCCCTACAAGCTCTCAGACCTATAGGGAGGTATCCCCCAAGATCTCTCGCATGGAGGAAACCTAAGAGAGTAGACTCCACAGAGTCAGAAAGTGGCCATGTAGGCAAGTAAGTGGACAATTGCACAGACCATCGACAATTTGGAAGACTTTCAAAGGGGTCCCTCGAGAACCCGTCATGAAGAAGGGGTCCACTCAAGGGACGCACAGTTCAAAAGTAGATGTTTTCTTTCTCAAATCGGTCTATCGTCAAGAGATCCTTTTGAAAGATGTTCACTTCAACAAGGAATTCAAAAGGAAGAATGTGCCCCCACGTGAGGGGAAGGTCAAAGTTGTTCCCACTTCAGAGGAAGGTTTTCAAGTTCTTTCCTTACAAACCCATGATGAAGGAAACATGTTCCATTAGGGTTTTGAGAATGTGATTCTGAAGAAAGGTTTGCGAAGATTTTCGAGAAAATATTCGTTGGCAATGAACGCATTTTTTGAAAATCGAAATGTTGTAGAAGCAGTGTTGTTACACATGAGAGGGACAACTCAAGCAAAGAAGAGAGAAAGATAAAGAGAAAGAAAAAGAGAAAAACACAAACAAAGGGCACATGGGTAGCCTGATATTTCGAGGTCATAACTACTCATAAATATGTATATGTATAATAATAGTATAAAAATGAACTGTCATCAACCCCCTACTATATCAAACCATGTGAAGAATACACGAGAAGACAAAGTAAAAATAAAAAATTGGTTTAACATGGAAGGGAAGCCTAAATGCCCCCAATGCTTTGCATCATCCCCAATTTACCAAAAAATCAAGCACAAACATGGAAGAATGATGATATAAATAGAAGAATATTTATGACACAAAAACCACACCTATATCCAAGCACAACAAGGGTGACAAGGGTCATCCAGACACACATAGCACGATCATGGGGGAACACATCACCACACACACACACACATCTAATCTAAAGATCAAGAAGAGGCCTCCTCCTAACACTGATCAACCAAAAGTTTGTCTGCTTCCCACTCTAGATCATCATAAGAGGAAGGAGGATGAGCCTGTAGTGGTGAGATGTTAAGAGGAGGAGCATTCGGCCCTCTTGCAACAAGGGCTAAGGAAGAGGTCCCCGCAAGGTCCTCTCCATCAAGCTCATGTGGAGTTAGGGTCAATGATTTTGCAAAGATCGCTGACAAGGCCGGAACTTCATCAACAAAGTTAAACATGCACCTTATAGGAGTGTCGTGTTTAACTTCAATGGACAGGGCAGGCTATGCCTGAGATTCACTGCTAGGTTCATTGAACAACTTGAGAGAAGTGACGAACTCAAGGGAAGTTGGCACTAGTTTCATCACTAGGACAGAACAAGTTAGCACAGGACCACCTTGTGAAGAAGGTGGGCTCTTCTTACATCCTCCATTGCTAGAAGGACTACACTCCACCTTTTGCTTTGTCGGAGGAGGCTAACTCCCCACAAAGGAGGCTATAGGTGCAGAGGAAGAGGAGGAAAGAACCACAGTAGATACGGCCAAGGAATTAGTCATATCCACAAGCTTCGAGAAAGGCGGGATATCTGGAACAAACATCAACAAAGGCGGCTCCACTGAAGGAGTGATGAACAACTGTACCTTTTTAGGGTCATGCGCATTCATACTCACAGCAGAAGCCAAAAGTAAAGTGGAACTAGACTGAAGGGAAGCAAAGGGAAGGGGAGAGGAAGACACTGCAAGAGACCTTGAAGCAGGGGTGGTCGTCTCTTCTTCCTTCCTCTATGAGGCAGACTTCTCGGCCAGAAGAGCCTTTCACCGACGCTTTTTCTCACGCACAAGGCAGTTTCTACAACTCTTTGAGTTGGAGGCTAGAGGTTGCAAAGGAATAGAAATCTCCTACTCAACCATGGGAACATCCACTATAGCTGTCTCTAGAAGAGGAACGGATTCTTGTACAGGAGAAGGAGGAGTAGGTTGAGGAGCAATGGGGGGAGTCAACTCAAGTGCCTCAACAACGGGCCTCTTCCCATTCACTACTTTGGGAGCAGAAGCGGTAGGAGGCCATGGATCGAATTCCCTTTGAGAACCTTTCTTTCTGTGATATAAGTAGTACCGTGGTTTGGGTATTCATTAAGGAGATCTGAGATCCTCAACTTGGGCCTACGCTAAGGAGGTATTAGCGGACTCAACGGATAGCCACTGGGCTGACTCATTCAATAATCCTCCCAAGAAAGGGGAGAGGATGAGGTAGTCTAAGAAAAGGCAACCTTCTCTTTTCCTTTACGGGAAAGAGAGGGAGTCGACGTGGAATTTTCCTTTCCCTTCTGGGAAGGGGGAACAATCGGTGTAGGCTTCTCCTTCTCCTCTTGGGAAGAGAAGGCGATCGACTGTTGTATCATAGGAAGGGTCATTTTCAGTTGTCCCTTGCCCCCAATCTTATACTTTACATAATTCTTGTAAAGTAGGTTCGTTCTCAGAGGAAGCAAACCGACTGGGGTGGGCCAAAAGTGATCCAATAGGTACCCACCACGGGACACCAAGGGCTGGTATCCAGTGTCATGCACTACATGCACGGCACCTTCGTGGGAAAATTTTAAACATTTGTGAATGGAGGCAATTCCATTCATGGAAGCTAGCCAAGGTATTCCTAGCTTCAACCTGAATAAATACGACTCTGGAATAACATTGAAAACCATGTCAACAGCCCTAGGTCCAACTAGGATGGAAAAATTTATCGAGCTGTATGGTTTGAGACACATACCATCGTGCATACAGATGGTAGATTTTGTTTCTTCATATTCTTCCCTTTGTAATGAATTCAATACTAATGTTTCTTTTGTAATGACATTCGCGTGACTTGTGGGGTCTACCAAGACCCCCGTCACAATGTTACCATTGAGGCGAGCGGGAATGTAGAGGGGAGAGGGCTTGTTGTTTAAGAGAAAGTCTTGTGACATGAATGTTATGTCCAGCAAACCAGGTGCAGGTAGAGTAGTAGAAGTCACCGTGACCACGTTAAAATAGGCCTCAGGTTGAGTAACAGAATTAGTGGGATCAATAACCATGTTAGCAGAATGTGACAGAAATGGGTTTGTATATATCTGCAATTCACTATTAGCTTTCACCATTGATTTGTTGGCATTTTGTTTACTAACATCGAGATGAATGGTACTGTCCTTAATGCAGTTTTGTATCTCATGACGCAGCCGCATATAACATTCAGTATCATGTCCATTAACTCGATGATACTGACAATAAGTGCTTCCATCATACCCTTCCATCATACTAATTAGGGTAAGGCTCCTTAAGAGTTGTAGGACTCAGAAAGGTTATGATCTTATCCTTCAACAACTTCTGTAAGATAGAAGAATAAGATTTTGATAACTTTGTGAACTTTCGATTACATCTAAGGTCATTGTCGTCAACAGTGGCTACTACATTCGTAACAACCTTACCTTTCCCATAGATTGACACAATAGACTTTCCCTCAGAATGAGAGTGTGAGGAAGATCCCCCAAAATGAACAACTGTCTATTGGTACTCTCGTAGGGCTAGACACAAATGCGCAAAAGAAGGATACTTCATAAGGGTGAACTTCTCTTTCCAATGCCTTTGTAAGCTCCCTATGAACACCTTTTGTACATTAGAATCGGGCAGCTGATATGAGATTTGTGAAAGGAGCGCTTGATAGCTTGTTATGAAATCAGCGATTTTTTTTTTGTCTCCTTGTTTACATCGGACGAGATTTGAGAAGGTGATCTTCAACTTGATATTAGCTTGAAATTGTCTAAGGAATTGATTTATAAGTTGGTCAAATGAGAAAATGGAATTTTCATGCAAGGAATAGTACCATTCTAGTGTTGTATCCCTGAGTGATCGAGGAAACAGTTTCTCCATTAATGCATCATGGTGGAAGAAATCTGTGCACAAGGAGTTAAAGGCGGACACGTGTCTGTGGATCCCCTTTACAACCATATTTTTCAAATTTAGGGATCTCCATTCCTTGAGGGAAGGGAGTGTTCAGAATTGCAACCGACAATGGGCTATGCCGAAAGAAGGGCTAAAAGATAGGTTGGGCAGAGGCTTGGGAGAGACTCGCCAATTGGCTCGGCATCTTACCCACATTTTGAAGAAGAGTATTCAAAATAAGGTCATTAGAAGATAGATGGCCAGAGGAACCTCCTCCAGAACCACCACCAAAGCCACCTTTAGAACCGCCACCAGTGTGACCTCCACCAGAACCACTACCAAAGCCATCGCCACCAATAGGGCCTCCGTTGGAACCACCTCCGCTTTTGAGCCACCACCGGAACCACTTCCACCAGCACCACCTCCGCTTCCAAATCCACCGCCACTACCAAAGCCTCCACCACTCATCCTACCAAAACCTCCACCACTAGAGGTGACAAGAGGGGTGAAGCTAAAGCCCAAGGGGACCTTGTTTACTTTGATAGTTTTAGGTTTTTCAGAGACAGAAGGGATGTTGATAGAAAAGACCACATCACCCATGTAGACAGATGTGGGAGGCATCGATACCCCTAATTTTCCCTCATAATCTTCAAAACTAGCTCCTCACATAACGCTAGGAATGTTTTGAAGGAGTACATGCTTCTATCAGACTAGTAAGAATAGCCAGGAGTTCTAAGCCTGTTTGATCTTTTCCAATCATATACTTTAATTCACTAATGACTTGAGTGGCCCTAGCCATCTTCGAGTTCCTTTCCAAGTTATTTTCTAAGGCACCCAACCCTTTGCTAAGGGCGAAGACATATTCTAAAGGGATTTGAAGAGCCTCATACTCATCCACTGACGATGGTGTAGGGAACGCAGGAGGAGTGGGGATGTGATCGTCTCATCAGAGAATCCTACCTCACCCCTTGAAAACTGCTCTTGCGTAGCCAAACTAATGGCGGGACCAGAGAAAAGGCCTGTAGAGAAACCAACAGTGACATTCATCCTTTCCATCGGGAGGTGTCGTATACTTATCTTGACAATATACCCAAAAGTTTTGGACTAGATTGTGATGCTCATAAACCTTCACAACACTCAGAAATACAATGGTTGTGAAGTATACAGGAGTAGCCTCAATACTAATGGATGAACAAACATTGGTTCACATCGGGTTCACCAAAAATGTAAGAGAGGGGGATTGACCATGTTCAAGGCCTCAGGTCATGGAGATCCAAGAGCGGAAGGCTGCCCTAACTTACCTTAGCTTAACGAGGTGTTAGGAAATGCGGTACGAGAATGATGAGGACTATAAGGTCCTTCAATCACTCTACAGACCCGAAATGCAAAATGGTGCTAGGTGAGTTGATTTTTGGTTTCAACTCTACACCTCAGGAAGCTCTTTGTCTGAGGATGAATGTGTAGTACCAGGATGATAGCGTTGTGCGTTGGCGTCTCTCAAGTGCGTTGGCGCCCGTATGACCAGAGGACTAAAGAGACAAGGTTAAACTCTAGAAAATAGACTAACGACCTAGCTAGCTACTTCCAAAGGGCCAAAATAATGATATGAAGTAGACAAGATATGCTCTAATATGATAAAGTAAATACACAAGAGTTAGGGTGGCAAGAATGACCTCATAAAGGAATTCATTCACCAACTAGCTCCCAGAAGCATGTCCGCCTGCACACAAAGAAGGGGAAATTTTGGTTGGGGTTGTTAAGGGGTCTACCTTAGTCAGACCCCCACTTTAGTGTTTCCACCTCCACGAACAGCCATGTTTGCAACAATGGAGAAATAAGATTATAAAGAAGGAAATGAAATAAAGAACACTAAAGCACTACAAAACAGTAAATGTACTTACTCAACCAAGTAATAGAGGAGAGGAGTGGGAAGCTTACCACCTCCACCAGGAGCACTCAAGGCTAATGGGGGACAAAGTGAGAGTACTCAAGCCTCTGTTGCAATGGTGTTGTCCCACACTTGCTCTACTGAATTGATGGAGTGATGTTGTTGTTGCTATGGAGTGAAAAAGTGTTGCTAGAATGTTGGAATGGAGACTAGAATGCTTGAACTTGTGAAGAAGATTTCTTGAAGAGATGCAAAAGAAGTTGTGAAGAAGTTGAAATGCATGTAGAAGGAGGGAATTTGAAGGAAAGATGAAGAAAACAACCATATTCAGGTCGGTCAATCGAAGAGGGTGTTACAAGTCGACTACTAATGAGAAGTGTAATGCCTCTACAGGCTCCAACCGCAGGAATCTGCCATAGACATAAGCACACTGCACAAATGTCTATGTACCATGCGGGCATCCTCGACATAAATTCCTCCACCGATGCTCGAAACAGGCACCAAGTGGAATGAAGATAGTAGGCTTATGTAGAATTTAGCCTTCGAATTTGGTTTTTTTAAGTGAAGAAGGGAAAAAGGAGAATTTGCATAAGGTGTGAAAATTCACTCCTATACAAGAACAAATCAGCAAGGATGTCACAACAATAACCAACATGGATTCCATTTCCAATATAATAACTTCAAAAATTACAATATTTTGAGAATGTATACAAGTACTTACATAGCTCAACCGAGCTTCAAAGAAATAGATATAGATGGATCAAGATCCGCCTTTCAAATCTTGGTCTTCCATCACCTGCTAAGGAGGAGAAGCATCACTCAAGCACTTTTCAACCAACCATAAACTCATATGCGGTCCCCTACACATCTATCATACGATAGATGGCCCTACCCTTCGATGAAGATATTGGTGGATTAACCTCATAATGAAAACCATACTGAGCTTGGTGTTGTGTCCTACATGACTAGAACTTGTAACCTTACCATCTAGGAGTAGTATGCAAATAAATGGATTGTGGTGAATTGGCAGTGGATCCAAATGAAATCACACTACTTTTGCCAAAGTGTTCTCACTTAGTACTTCGAGTGATAGTCATCCTACTCACATACACTACTCAAGCTCGATTTGACTTTAGGCCAATATAATCTATGCATAGGTACTTCCTCCAATGGATAATATTTAACCCTAGAAGTGACCTATCCCCTTTCCCGCAAACTCTATGGTATTTCTACTCACAAAGCATAAATACAATTTACCCTCCCTTCATTGGACAATCAATCCCAAGAGTAACTCTCTAGCTAACTAATATAATTAAATAACTAAAGCTATGAACAACCCTAAAGCTATTCTTTGTTTAATCATTCCTAGTATCGTAATACTAATTACAAACACTCTCTCCTATTACGGAGTAAATACAAGCACTTTACAAATAAACATTAAACAGCTTCATTTTCCTTTCCAAAGCAAATGCTATGTTTTCCTAATGCAAGCAATTCTCATGTAGAACAAATAATGCATTCAATTCTCAATTCTTTAAAAATAAAGAAAAAATGGAGAAGACAAGATCCCCATGCCTGTATTATGCTTAACCACTTGACTTCATTGGTTGCATAGCCTCCAACAGCAACTTACAAGCTTCATGTAATCCTCACAAAGCAAAGACTCCTCACAAGTTGATAATATGCTCTTACAAATAAAACTCTCACAATATAGCTCCTCTCAAATGCTCAAGGCTCTCACAAAATATGGAAAAATGCAATTGCAGAATAAAGTAGAATAGTGCATCCCAAATGAGAGTGCAAACCTCCCTATTTATACAGCAAAATGAGACTTTGCAGCCTACAGAAAAGGCATGCAAAATGACAGCTTAATCCATGCAAGTCAACTCTCTTCACTTAGCTTAAAAGGTGGCAGTAAACTAAACACAAACTCAGCATAAGAAGCTACAGGTCAACCCATTTATTTGACAGCAGCAAGAGACTTATATAATTGTTCTCATGTTAAAATGATAATAGATGAATTGCATTAAAGATGGACTTCTACAGCAAATTGTTTTGGTGCGGCTTTACTCTTTGAAATAGTCTTCATTCTACAAGCAACACTCATTCTATTTCGATTTAGTCATAGCTTTATTGAGAAAAACAACAAAAATGAGTTGCTTTTCAAAGATGGTGCATTTATTTGGTACTTTGACTAATTCACATCTTGATGTACGCATTTCCTATTCTCATGCATTTCACTTTATTTTGCAGTTGGTATCTATTTCATCACTTTATATAAAAGCATTCAATGTTAAGTAATTAGTTGTTTAATAATTCCAAAATGCATTTCCATAGTATCAACTATGGTTTACTATCCATATCGACCATATTGTTGCACAATACTTTTCCTTTGAATCAGCCTTTATACAATGTCGACATATGTAATAACCGGCCTTTTAAATACTTTGTATGTATCACATACAAATCGACCTATCTTCATATTTATATAAATCGACCTACGATACTTGCATACTAGATATTCAATTCGGCCTCTATTTAATACCATGTATAAATAGGTATTTGGTACCAAGCATATATATATATGAATAGCATTAATGCTATATATATATATCCCATGTCAAACAAGTTTGTGTACATGTATACGTATGTGTACATATATTGATATATTCATATGAGCATGTCTATTTTCCAAACATACGTGTGTATCATGTGTGTATCAATACATGTAAACATATGGATATATATATCTTATATATGATATATATACACAATCGACTGCACAAACAAGCACATACACAATTACCATCATGTTGATAGGGTATAGACGTGTGGTGTATTAATACATATACACATTCATGTCGTATTGTCAATTTGATAGCTCCATGCTCATAAGCAACCCGTTCATATGTGTGCATAGGTATGTCAACCTATGTACGCTCATGTACATGTTCATGCATATGGTCTATCATCAACATGCATATGTATACATATGCATACATCCCGCATGTGTTCCCATCATCAATACAAGCATAGTAATTCAAGGAAGAACTCATAAGCTCAAAACATCATCCAAGCATGCATTCAATAGTAATCATGTTCGATCAAAGATTCCCATGATGTTTTCGCTCTCAACCCTGATATTCCACCTCCCTTTCCACTACATCAGGGCCTAATCTTTAGGCCCTATCAATTTGATTTGGCCTTGTGCCCTCCCAAGCCTATCTCAGTTGTGCATGTGGAGGAACTGGAACCCCCTGACATTGCCCCCAATAATCCTTCCCTTGTTGCTTCAAAGGGTCCTAAGAGGAAAACCCCAATACCCAAAAATGAACCCAATGTTGAGCCTAAGTCTAAACCCCCATCAAAAAAGAAGAAAAATGTGGTTGGGCTGGCCCAATCCAAAGCTATGGTTGGGTTATGTGATCTAAAAAGCAAACCCATGAAGAAGGACAACAAACCCACTAATGAGAAGGAGAAAAAAGAGTCTTTATGCCAGGTGGACTTGTCGGCCACTGACAGCGAAGGAAAAAGTGTTGAGGAAAAAGACTCCAAGGGAAACACCATGGTAGCTACAAGATTTGAGGGACGGACGGAACAAACTAGTGTGAGAAGGTCCCACAGACTAGTGAAGAACAAAAAAGGGGCTCTGATGGATGATATTTCTAATGATTCGAAGCAGACCGACGACAGAAATGAAGGTAAAAAAGACACTATTGAGGAGATGGAAGAAGGTTTCATGGACAGCCCTAGTAATTTCTCTGACATGAACTGAATGCTTAAGGATGACTCCACCCACTCCTCAGATTCTAGAGCTAGTGAGGAAGAGGAGACCCAAAGCAAGAAAGGCAAGGACGAGGACCTCGGCTTGTTGCAAGAGTGAGTTATTAAACTGGAATGAAAATTCAATAGTATGGCTCGGTTCACTATTAAAATGATTCACAGATCGTTCGTCACACTTTCGGACGTCATCAAGGAGGAAGCGGACAAGAATATTGTGAGTGATGGTCCCAAAATGGGAAAGTGTGCACAATTAGTGGTCGGGTTTGTGTTGTGTTGGGTTTCCATTGTTACTGTGTTGTGTCTGTGTCCTATTTCCATTTTTTTTTTAAGTCTTTTTGATGTTTTGATGAATTTGGTTCCTTTTTGGCCCTGTGGTCTTTTCGTGTAAAGGGTAAAAAACCCTATAAATGTTGCTTATATTATCAAAAATAGTAATCATGACCCTTACTAATGCATACATTCATACGAAGGATGACTTACCAATTTCTGACACAATAACTTGACTCAACCATTCTACTGTGAGTGTGTGTGTAAGCTCAGATAGGTTATGTTACTGGTTACCCAACCAAGATCTTCTCTTGAGTGATACTTCCCCTCACACCTGGAGGATTGAACATATACCTGCATCCAACTAACACATTCCCATGGTAGTCAATTGTTCAATAAAATATGCTTTCACATAATATATCTCCATAGTTAGAATATCTAACTCAATAACCTTCCATTTCATATATATGCATTTCTTCACATATCATTAAAAGAAATAACATTCATTCTTAATTCATTGATAACAAAGTGCAAGCACAATTTATTCTTATTCAGAATTTATATTACATTCACATTTACCCTACATAGTAATAGTAAATAGTAAATACACAATTGGGGTGTAACATACTCCCCCCCTTGTGAATCATCGTCCCTGATGATTTTTATGTAGCAACATAAACTAATCAAACAAACAACATATTATTTTTCAAGTACTCTCAAATGCATCTAAAAAATGAGGAAACTTTTTTTGTATCTCAGCATAGTCTTCCCAAGTGGCAGAATCTTCTACATACTAGTCCCACTGGACTTTGCATTACAAGACCTCCCTATTACGCAAGTGAAGCTTACGTGTTCCGAGCACCTTGACGAGCTCTAGTGTTACCACTCTTGGGTCATGTACCTATAAAGAATTCCAATCAATCACATGATTATCACCTGGTATATACTTCTTTAGGTAAGATACATGGAAGATGTTATGCATTCTGACAAGAGCTAGTGGCAACACAATTCGGTAAGCTACCAGATTCACTTCCTCAAGAATCTCAAAAGCTCCTACATAACATGGGGCTAATTTGGAAGACTTCCCAAATTTAATAGAACTCTTGTGAGCTTTCACTCTCAACAACACCTTGTCACCTATGGAAAATTTTTGGGGCACTATCTTAGCATCGGCATAACTTCTTTGCCTATCGTTAGCTTTATATCCCACCTTTGCTTAACAATTATCACTTGCTCTTCCATTTCAGCCAACATCTCTGGCCCAAGACTTCTCTATCCTCAAGTTTGTCCCAATTTATAGGAGTTTGACACTTTTGACCATATAATGCTTCGAAAGGAGCCATCTTTATTATGGAATGGTAAGAATTGTTGTAAGAAAATTCCACTAAAGGAAAGTAGTCTTCCCACTTGTATTGTTGATCCATGCAATACATTCAATTTTTCCATCCATTTTTGGATGATATGCTGAGCTAATATTCAGTTGAGTCCCAAGTATAGAAAATAGGGTCTACCAAAACCTAGAAGTGGCTCGTGCATCTCTATCTGAGATAATCTTCTCAGGAATCCCATGCAACCTAAACACTTCTTGCACAAATTTCCTTGCTATGACAAGTGTTCCATCATTTAAATTCTTAGGTATGAAATGTGCTACTTTGGTAAGCTTATCCACAACCACAAGAATGGCATTGTGCTTATTCCTTGACATAGGTAATCCTTGCACAAAGTCCATACTTATGACTTGCCACTTTCTCTCTAGTATATCATGCAGGTATAAAAATCTTGTAGGATGATGATGCTCCACTTTCACCCTTTGAAATTTGAGACACCTAGCCACAAATCGAGCAGCATCTCATTTTATTCCCATCCAAAAATATAATGGCTTAACATATGCCATCATTTTTGTCACACCAAGGTGTCCAGAGTATGGTGCTTCATGTACTTCTTTCTACTAGATTTCTCAACTCTTCCAAGTTAGGTACATACATTCTCCCTTTATACCTAAGTATACCACTAGGTTCAAACTAAAAACCTTCATACCTTGCATAATGCGGATTGCTAGTGAGTGCTTGCTTGACTTGCATATAGTACTCATCCTCTTTGCATTTCTGCAATACTTGTCCTTTCAAGTTAATTTTAATTGTCACTATTGAAGCAATATGACGTCTTTGACTCAAGGCATCGGCAACCCAATTTTCTTTCCCTTTAATATAATTGATATTAAAGTCATAATTAGCTATTAACTCCAAACATCTTCTATGTCTAGCATTTAGATTAGGTTCAGTGAATAGATACTTCAATCCATGATGATTAGTTTTCATTTCAAAGGGTTTCCCTAACAAGTAATGCATCCACATTTGCAAAGTGTGAACCACATCTGCTAACTCCAAATCATGCAATGCATAATTCTGCTCAAGGGTTCAACTTCCTTGATTCATAAGCAATTACTTTCCCTTCTTGCATTAACACACCCCCTAAGCCTTCTCTTGATGCATCTATGATAACAGTAAAGTCACCCTCAAGATCTGGTACTTTCAAAATCGGTGTCGTAGTTAATTTCTCTTTGAGTAGGTCAAAGGCTACTTGACATTTCTTTGTCCACTCAAACTTCTTCCCCTTCTTCTACAAAGAATTAATTGGAAAGGCTATCTTGGAGAAATTTACAACAAACTTTCTATAGTATCCTGCTAGACCCATAAAAATTCTAACCTTAGATACATTCTTGGGCACTGGCCATTCAAGCACCGCCTTGATCTTAGTTGGATCTATTGATATTCCATTGGCTGAAATCACGTGTCCAAGATAATGTACTCTTTTATGAAAGAAGGTACACTTAGAGAGTTTTCCATACAACTTATATTCTCTAAGTCGTTATAGAACCATCTCTAAATTCCTACAATGTTCCTCCTCATTCCTTGAGTAAATCAAAATGCCATCTAGGAAAACTAAGACAAATTCATCTAGGAAATCTCTAAATACATTGTTCATAAGGTTCATAAATGTTGTAGGTGCATTTGTTAAACCAAAGGGTAGAACTATAAACTCATAGTGTCCAATCAGGTTTTGAATGTAGTTTTAAAGATGTCTTCATTCTTAATTCTCAACTGGTGGTATCCAAATATCGTATCTATCTTAGAAAATATGGTAGCTCCCCTCATTTGATCAAAAAAATCATCAATTCATGGCAAAGTATACTTGTTCTTTATCATATCTTTGTTAAGCATGCGATAATTTATACACAAACGCAAAGTACCATCCTTCCTTTTCACAAAGATGACTGATGCTCCCCAAGGTGAAACACTTGGTCTTATCAACCCCTTAGATAACAATTCATCCAACTATGCCTTAAGCTTTAGCTCATTTGTTGTCATCCTATGAGTTACCTTGGAAACAAGTTTGAATCTTGGAACTATATCAATTAAAAATTCAAATATCCTTTTTGGTGGCAACCCATGTAATTCATCTAGAAACACATCTGAAAGCTTTCTCAGTATGGATACCTCTCCATACCTGAAATTCCAATTTCCTCCATTTCACCATCTTCCATCTCTTAGAAGCTTTGTGATTCCAAGTTATCAAGGTTCTCGTCAAGCTTTTCCATCTTGACTGCAAAGATTTTGCACCCTTTCTTCTTATCCTTTAATAATTGCATTGTTGAGATTTGATGAATCTTGACCTCTCTAGGTATCCCTTGAAACTTCATTTGATTACCAAGATCATCTAGGCATTCTACTATTTTAGCATGGTAGTCTACCTTAGCCCTATGTCTCCATAACTAGTTCATACCTAGGATAACATCATAGGATCCTAAAGGCATGGCATATAGGTTCACTTCTATAGAAAAACAAGGTAGCTCTATCCTAGCTTCAAACAAACATTGTTCCGCCTTTGCTCTTGTATGGTTTGCATACTCGACATCCCAAGACTTTTCCATGTAACTAGATTTTCTAGATATTTTTTTAGCTACTCTAAGTGAAATGAAATTATTAGTTTCACCAATATCTATAAGTATAGAAATAGGTAAACCAAACAAAATACTTGGAGTCTCTATTGGAGTCACTTGATACTCCACTTGGTGATCATCCACAGTTGCATGTATCTTTTCTTGGAGCATCGCTTGCTAGGTAGACAATGGATTACCATAAGATCGTGACCCAAAAGCCTTATTAGGAAATTGATTAGCATAGTGGTCTCCTCCACATGTAAAATACATCCAATAGTCGGTCCTTTATTTCTCGCAGGTTCTCTAGACTTGCTAGCATTTCCACCAATATTGTTGGTATTCCCACCACTGGAACCATTCCTCTTGCGTTCCCTTCTTAATTCTTTCCCACTACTACGATATCCTTTTTCTCCTTGCTTTGGCACATTTTTCACAACTTCCACCTTCCTTCGAGTTGGTTTGTCCTAAACTCTTGCAATCTTCTTATGGTTTATGTTTTCCTAGCGAATGGAGATAGCTTTGAGATTTTGCTCCTATTTAACCACTTTCTCATACACAAGATCCATAGTATATGGACCGTGAACATCTACCTCTCCTCTTATATGACTATTAAGTCCCATGATTATCTTTCTTATATAGAAGTGTTCATCCTTTTGGTACATAGGAACATAACGCAGTAGACAAGTAAACTTCTCCCAAAACTCATTAACCGTCATCTCACCTTGTCTCAAATTCTAAAAATCCATGATTTTCTAGTCAAAATAGAGTTAGGGCAACCATCTTTTACAAAAAAAAATCAACAAATTCACTCCATGTCAGTTTCCATGAGTTAATATTGAGTTCCATCTTTTTATTCAACCACCTATTAGAGGCTTCTCCTGCTAACTAGTATGCTCCTCATGCTGCTTTGGCGACCTCTGTATAATTTCAAATTTTGAAATACTTCTTCATTTGGACTAACCAAGCCTCAGCTTCATCTTTGTTGGCACTTCCATTAAACTTAGGTGGGGTGATTTTCTTCATATCTCTAGAGAGTTCAAAATCCATATCCTTCCTATTAGTTTCCTTGAATAGAGAAGGTGATTTCTCTCTCTCATGATCATGAGTTTGATCATGTTTGTGAGAAGATTTTTCTCCCTCATCCTCATTATTTGGAACTTCCTTCTCAACTCTATCCTTTACCCTTCTTTCTTGCTCTAGGTTTTCCAACCTTGCTAATATTTGGTCTAGTCTAGCTTCAACTCCTATTGGTCCTTGCCCAATTTCTTGGCTTCCACCAGGATTAGTTCATATTCTCACCATCTTCGCAAGAACGGTTTATACTTGAAGGTTCCTCCATATTAGATTTAATCATGTTATCAATTATCTTATGGAAAACATTAAAATGAGCTATCAAACGCACATAAGGAATTCCACATAAGACTTAAGCACAAGCTTTTTGATAAACACTCAATTTTATTCATTTTTCAAGGATCTCAATATCCTTTTGATTACATGGAGTGACTATTTAGATAGTCAAGTGGAGAGTATCCCTCGGATTCACGCTCTAACACATAACTTAATGGAATATACCCTACAGATTGATATTTTTGTTCATCTCTCATTTGTTCATACCTATCCCAGAATGGATAATAATCTTTGGATTTGTCATCTAATACATAGTTGCAAGGTACATAACCCTTGGACTCATTACTCGAGGAAATTACAATTACTTCCACCATTGGAAGAACTCTAGGGTCTCTAAAGATAAATGTTAGACTGACACTTCCTTCCAAGAGCATATCCTAGAAAGTGATAAAGATTCAGACTTCTCTGGTGAGATGAAAGGTAGGTAGTTGTACTTGGCTTCCATCTTCATCTTTCTCTTCACATCATTGATTCAAGAAAGTGCATGACTGAAGGCTTCAGTGTCACTTAACCAAATGGTATTGTCATAGTTGATACCCTCAATTGTTGTAGTGATTTCCTCTCTTTCCTTCTTGGCCTTTAGGTAATGCTCATTCCAGATTACTGACTTTCTATCCATTAACCTGAGATGCACCATTCTAGCACAAGAATTTCCAAACATTAGATAATGTTGGATGGAAAGAATGATGAGCTCATAGGTTCCAGAGCTCAGCCTGGTAGCTCTGATACCACATGTAACATGTCAACTGTTCATTGAAGTAATTTTTCTTGAGTTTTCACTTTGCAAGGAAATAAACTATGTAACTAGCCATTGCAATAAAAAAATATTTTCTTTATTGAGAACAAATGAACATAGATGTCATAACAATAACCAAAATGGATTCCATTTCCAATATAATAACTTCACAAATTACAATATTCTGAGAATGTATGCAAGTACATATTACATAGCTCAACCGAGCTTCAAAGTAATAGATATAGATGGTCCAAGATCCGCTATTCAAATATTGGTCTTTTGTCACCTACTGAGGAAAATAAGCATCACTCAAGGGCTTTTCTACCAACCACAAACTCATATGTGGTCCCCCGCACATCTATCATACAATAGATGGCCCTACCCTTCAACGAAGAGATTAGTGGAGTAACCTCATAACAACAACCATGTACTAAGCTTAGTGTTATATCCTACATGACTAGAACTTGTAACCTTAAAATCTAGAGCTAGTATGCAAATAAATGGATCATGGTGAATTGACAGTGGAGCAAAAGACAATCACACTACTTTATCCAAAGTGTTCTCACTCAATACTTTAAGTGATAGTCATCCTACTCACATACACTACTCAAGCTTTATTTGACTCTAGGCCACTATAATCTATGCATAGGTATTTCCTCAAATGGATAATCTTTAACCCTGGAAATGACCTATCCCCTTTCTCACAAAATATATGATATTTCTACTCACAAAGCATAAGTACAATTTACCTCCCTTCATTGGACAATCAATCCCAGGAGTAACTCTCTAGCTAACTAATATAATTAAATAATTGAAGCTATGAAAAACCCTTAAGCTATTCTTTGTTTAATCATTACTAGTATCATAATACTAATTACAAACACTCTTGTAGAGGAAAACTAATGTGTTATGAACTTGGTAAATTCTACACAATTCAAGGGTGTGCCAAACTGAACAGTCCACTTGACATTGCAAGCCTACATTAAATCATCAACCAAGGTGTTTGAACTTATGATGGTAGTGCACTATTTATGCCCTCACAAACTTGTTTTCACCTAAATTATTCTATGCAAACCTATTCAAACTATTCTTCTTTGCTGAAAACTTATAGAATTGTAAAAAAAATGAAAGTAGTTACAGAACCTAATGGCTACAAGTACCTACAGCATAAGTTGTAGGTGACTGCTAAAGATGTACGAGTGAAAAATTAATCTAAAACTGTTAAACAACAAAATAACCAATCCTAATCTCTAGATTACTATGATCTATTAATTATGTCTATGTCCATGAACAACCACAACTTTAACTAACCATAAACTATTTTACTTTACAATGCACGTGTAGATAAAGAAAATAGAATTAATGGAAATGCATAAATAAACAATTAGATAGATGAAGTGAAGAATAGTGCCTAAGTGGCCAACTCAAAAAACTATCTCACTTAACTTAAAGCCAAATCTAACTTAGATTCTTTCGCATCCATGCATCATACAACTCCATTCATTGCATAACACCAGATATTCAAACAGAATCCTTCTTGCATATTTTATTCCATAATATCATTTTAACATGTTTTTGGATAACTAGAAAACTACTAACTGATAATGACTTGTATCAATCAACTAATTGAACTATGAACTCATCCCCTGAATTTATACAAAATGGGGAGATTCTTATTCAAATATCTAACTAACTAACTAACTGCAATCATAAATCTCACTCCTACATATGAGGATGTGAATTTAAGACTGAATTATTCATCTAACTAAAAAGGAAAAAGAGACCTATTCAAATAAGAACAACTTGCATGTGAAACACATGGGAAAATTTACAGCATTCTAGAACAAAAATATTTCCAATCATTTATTCCTTCCATAATGACCACACTCAGCTCCACAGCTTCCTGCACTTTGAACAGCTTGAACTTCATTAGTTCCTTGTTTTGCTACCTTGGTGCTTGCTAAAAATACTCCTTTCTTGTTACCACGTGTTGAGATACAAAGATATTATTCCATACAACATGTATATGCAACTAGCCACCATAATTAAATCACAACATTCCATTCATATACATGCATATTCATATTTAAACCATACAATGCTATGAATATTTTCACCATATTTCATTTCCACAAAATGGGTTCAAGGTTGCAAGGTATACATAAAAGGATAACATATTATGGAAGTATTGTCTAAAAGGTACTTTAAAAACATATGTGAAGTTTCTTAAAAGTATATGAAAAGTAACAAAAATATACTAATAACTAGACCCATCATTCCCCCCAACTTGCTATTTTGCTTGTCCTCAAGCAAAAATACCAAACTAAATGACCTAGGGAAGAAGATTGTAAAACAAAGTGATTTTCCTGAGATCCATGACTATGCTAAATTCATGTCCCTGTTTGAGGTAGAAACAATTATAGCATGCAAGCCTATTCATCTTATCTGATTCTGCATTCCTTTCCTGGTCATTACTTTTCCCAATCCAATGTGGAATTGGGTGAAGTGGGATAGGAGGGTGGTAAGTCAATGGAAGCCACTCCACTCCCTGTATTCCTAAGATCTCAATATACTTGTGTAGCCTCTCAAATATGTTCATAAAGTTGTGGAGAGAGTGGGACTCCTTCCTCTTTAATTCTGGAGTCAAATTGTTCCATCTGTTCTCCACATGTATCAGGCAGTTTTGAAGAGTGGTCACTACCAATTGTTGAATCCTTCTATAATCCCTAAGTCTCAAATCTATAACTATATTTCTTGGTCCCCTATGTGAAAGGAGTCATAGCCATTAAGTAATGACTCTATCGAGATTCATTGCTTCTTTTCTAAGTTGCAGTGCCATTGTTTTCTCCTATTCTTTATATTTCTCCATTAATTCTCCATAGAGTTGTTCATTTCTGAAGAAAGATGTGAGGGCTCTTACTTGAAAATCCCCAACATAAATCAAGAGATTCCATTCAATATCTTCTTCCATCACATAATTATGCAAATAATATTCACATAACTAGTCTTTCTCCTCTAAACTAACTTTGTTGAAGAAATTGAGAAAACTATGTCTCTTATTCAAAGCAAAGGGATGGTCATTAATAAACTTATTGAATTGAAGACTAAGAAATTTTTCCTTTAAGAACAATGCATACACTCTAGACGAAGGTTTACATTCAACTATCTGAATAGCTCTATCAACTACTTCTGTTAATTTTTCCTTCAGTCTTTTCAATTCCAAATTCTTAGTTTCTAATGATGCATTCAAAACTTGTTTTTCTTTTCCCCAATTTTCCTTTTCCTGCCTGAATTGAGTATTAGTTTTCATCAATTAAAATCCTAAAGACAAAATAGTATGGTAGGATGGTGTTTTCATAGTAGGGGTTGTTGATCTAATGCTACATTCAAATCAATTCCCATTTTACCTTCGGCCATTTGTTCCAATAGGTCTAATTTATTTCCATGGTCGTAGGTCTATATTCTCTCCTCCAGCTCCTTGATTCTCATTTCCTTTTCTTTGTCTTTTTGTTCATACCCTTTTACCTGTTCTTCCAATTGCTTTATCCTTTCAAGGGCTTCTTGAAGCTCTTTTATTATGTTTATATCCTCTAACAATTCCTTTTCTTCTTCAAAATTCAAACCATCGCTGTCATCTCCTATGATATCAAAAACTTCTCTAAGAGAGCCACTAGGCATTTCCTTCTTGTTCTTATTAGCAATAAAAACATCCTCTGAGTTAGAATCATAGGAGGAAGACACATACCTTATCTTTCTAGCAGGAACATCAATATTTTCAACATAAACATTGCTAGGGTCAACTCTTTCCATGTCTATGTCTATGCTTATCATCAACTGATCGTGATGTTGCTACTCCTCAACTTTTTCTTTCTATAATTGTTCTTCCATGCCTCTCTTCTTAATTCTCTATCCTTTAAGTCTTCCTGAGCATTGAGGAGTAGTGTTTTTATGTGTAACTTTACTCTCCTTTCCTCCTTTACTCCCCTTTTTCCTTCCTGCATCCTCTTTTACAATATTCTCCTGCTTATCAACTCCTTTTCTCTTTCTTTTCCCTTTTGAGTATGTTGACACAGTACTTCTCCTAGCTTTAGGGTTTTTAGAGGATGAGGGTTCCTCTATTACCATAGTTGATACATCATGTTTCCTAGTCCCACTTTGGCTACGGGTAGGCAGAGTAGATGGTGTAACAAGGGAATCTTCTCTCTCAGGTTCATCTTACTCAAGATCAACTTTTGGTTCAAGCTCGAGTAGATGGTCATCTTCTACTTTAGGTGCCTCAAGCAACTCAGTGATTTCTTTGGAATTTTTAAAATCTTCCCAATTAACCTGGGGATGTTGAATTCTTAAACTTCTCTTAACCAGTAGGGTTATCAAGCAGTGATGAGACAATGTAGTGTCGGTCTATTTCCTCTTATATTTAGAGGCCATTATTTTTAACATGTTATATAGATGTGTGCAGGTGTTCGTAATCTATCTGAAAATGCAAAAACAACTTAGAAACACAAAAGAAAACAAAAAAAATACCTCCTCATGATTAGCCTATTTGAACCCAAAGCAAAATAAAGATAACAAATAAGTTGATTATACCTTGTCTTGGATTGATCCTTTGGTTGGCCCTTGATGTGTTTCATGATGTTGCTCCTTGGATGGAAAATGAGATGAAGATGCAAGATGGGATGCAAGATGAGCTTGAAAGCATGATAATGGTGGATTCAAGTGTTATGATGAAGGCAAAATGTGCAAGTTGGCTAAGTATGATTTTAAATGGAAAGAGTTTGTGCACAAGGTTCCAAAAATGAGAGAAAAGAGGGGGTATTTATAGAATTCAATGGTCAAGATTGATCCACCATGGCCAAAATGAAGGGCTATGGTGAGGTGAGGACTCACAAGCCCTCGCATCTTGACATGTGGAAGGTGAAGTGGCTAAAGATGTGGTGATGTGTAAGTGAGGTGGAATAAGGACATGTGATGTGGAAGGACATGTACCTTGAAAGTACATTGGGAGATGAGAATATTTCCTTAAAAGGAAAGTTCTTGTTCCCAAATGGTTGGAAAGTGACATGAGAGGAATTTTAGTATTCCTCAAAAATCTCTATGGGGAAGAGGAAAGTAGTTGGGAAAATAAATGTGAATTAAAAATTCACATGCTTCGAAGAATACCATGGACAAGACAAGGTTCCAAAAAGGGAAGCACTTGTCCACATGTGACTTGATGTGACAAGTCAAAGATTCTAGAAGATGCATGGGAAAAGGGGATTCTAGGAGGAACAAATGTGAATTTTAAATTCACATGGGAAAGAGGATCAATGCTAAGAAAAGTGAATGCAAAGGTTGACTAAAAAGGCATGCTAAATGTGGCTAATAACTTTGATTAAGGTTGTGCAAACACGTGATTAGGGGGATTAATGAAAGATTAAGGAGAAATTGGAAGACGTGAGGATGTGATATTAATTTTTTTTAATTAATGTGTGGGCATCCTAATCCATAATTAATTACATTAATCTGGATTAGAAGAGGGTTATGGAGGATGTGACAACGAAAGAGAAAAAGAGGAATTAAAAATTGACTTAAATTCAAAGAGGTCACACGACTAAACTAAATAAAGTGATGTATTTATTTAATTTAGAGAGGAAGGAAGTAAAAGGTAAAAGTATTTAATTATTGAATTAAATACTTTAGGATCCTTATAAAAATGATGAAATATTAATTAAATGAATGATTTAATTAATATTGGCGAAGAGGGTGAAATAGGTGAGTAAAGGGATGAGTAAGGAGACGAGTTTGGCCATATGGGAGTGGTAAAATTTGGATGCCTACATTTTTCCCCTCTTCGAAATGTTGTTAGAATAATAGGGTTTTGAAGAAAAAAAATGCAAATGACTCTATAGAGGAAGTGACCAGAAAAGAGATGCCCCGACATGGGAGAGGCTGTGTGAGCTGCCCAAGCAGAGGGAAATGAAAGGGGATGCACCAGTCTCTCAAGAGAAGGCCCATGATGGAGGAATGGAGGAGAATGGTAGGGTATGCCCCCTTGAGAAGGCCTACGGGGAAGGAAAAGGGGTCCCGGGAAACTTCTCAAAAGTATAAAGTGGTATATGTTGTTGGAAAGAGCACAAAAATCCGAGAAGAGTGGCTTTTGAACAAAGTCAAATAGATGCATAGTTTGCAAATGGCGTCCCCGAGAAAATAGAGGGTTAAAGAATTAGTTGGAGGAAAAGATTTTTTAAATAAGGGGTAAAAAATACCTTTCATTTAAAAAGGTAAAAAAAGGGGGGGAAAGTTATATAAGGTAATTTTAGGAATTACCTCTCCTCATTTGAACAGTTGTCAGTTGAGGAAGAAAGGGAGGAGAAGAGAGAGAGGATAAGAGGGCACGATGTCAGATGATTACAACAATTATATTATCCACCGGGCGGACGAGGTGTGGCGATACTATAGTGAGTGTGTCGTTTCACACCAAGTTATCCCTAAACTCAACTTCATGATTTTTAGCATTTTTGTAAGTTTTAGTGAAAATTGAAAACATGGATTTGCGTGGTGGGGAGGTTAGAACAAATGGGTAGTCAACGAAAGTTAGATGTCACTAAAGGTGTGCGTAAAATTTCCTATTAAAGGCCATGGGAGAAAAGGGGAGTTTTTCAAACGAAAAGAGGCAAGTGGGAGGGGGCAGACGTGGCCTAGTATAGGGCGAATTCGCCCAAGGGCAAAGGATGGGGAAAAAGGCGGTCAGGCCCTGCAGAGGGGCATACCCGCCCTAGAAAGGCGGGTCCGCCCCTTGGCTGGGCGGGTCCACCCCTACCTAGGGCGAGTCCGCCCAAGGAGAGGGGCGGGTTCGACGGCCAAGGGGGGGACCAACAAGGGCAAGGTCAAGAAAAGATAAGAGAGGGCGGGCAAAGACAGGAGAGGGAAACCCGAGACTGGGGAAAAAAAAAAAGAGGGGGGAAAGAAAGAAAAAAAACAGGAAGTGAGAGAGAATGACTGACATGGTTTGCGTGACATGGATGCAGGAATTTGACAGAGTGAGGACACGTGAGAGGCAGTCCAAGGTGTTGGAGGTTTGTATAGTGGCCATGAATGGCACAAATCACCAGGCACTGGCGCGGGTAGGACTATTACATATGCTATCGTACCCGACTATTAGGGCACACAAGGCCATGTTGACAGCGTTGATAGAGCATTGGGATTCAGTGATGTCGTCATTTCATCTGCCAACAGGAGAGATGACGGTGACCTTAGAGGATATATGGAGGATTCTAAGGCTCCCCAAAGCGGGGCTCCTGGTCAGTGAGTGCAAGGTGGAGGGGGAGGCACTGGACGAGTCCATGCGGGTCGTGTTCAGCGAAGATGAGCTATCGATTCAGCGGCAGCAGCTAGATGTGGACAGATGTCTGTCCTATAGGGTGACAGCATTGTCACTATATCTAACAGGATTGATCAACGGGATCTTGATGCTGGACAGGAGCGATCGGTTCCTGCACCTCAAGTTTGTGGAGGTGATTTGACACATTGTTGAGGCCCGAGAGGGGTAGTTTGCATGGATATACATGTGATATGCTATCGGGAGGTACTGAGTGTTGCACATGTCACACTGCTAAAGGTATGGGCCTAAGAGCATATCAGGATTTCTAGGCCAATCAAGGTGAGAGGAGGAGAGGAGGATGATAGAGCATCAGTAGCCTGGGGGTGGGGGATGGAGGCTGGGGCAATGCTATGCTATGAGGGATTCAAAGACTTGGATGCATGGAGGAGATTATTTCATGAGTTGTCAGAGGAGATGATAGTGTGGCGGCCGTACATGTTGCAGCGGTTCAGGGGATGGAGAGATGAGGAGGTTAGACACAGGGATTATTTCTACACCAAGTGCTATATTATCGAGAAAGATCCACGTATAGTTGAGTTACACAGACCAGACCAGGTGATGAGGCAGTTTGGGGTGAGGCAAGATATTCCACAGGGTCGAGAGATGTTCCAGCGAATTTCACGAGAGTGGCCATGGGGAGAGGAGATTGAGCCTGAGTTTACGAGGGAGGATTGGGAGACACTGCAGTTAGTGGCTTATCCATGTAGGGGAGTTGGGCTGAGAGATGCAAGGATGACAGCTCGGTATGACCAGTGGTTTCTCTGACATCTGCCTCAATAGATTACTCCAGTGGTGTTGATTGAGGAGGCATTAGGGTTTGGATCAGAGGATGAGAGATGACTGGAAGCTGAGAGGAGGAGATAGTGTCCGCGAGGACAGCAAAGAGGAGGATAGGGAGCGGTTGGATCAGCAAGGCCGCTGGTGAGGGTGGCCTGGAGGAGGAGACAGTGGTGAAGAGTCCGAGTAGGGGACGGAGCAAATGGGGGAGGGGATGAGACCAGGGCCACGGACCAGCAGGATAGGGGACAAGAGACGTAGAGGGAGAGGAGACAAGAGGCTAGCGTAGGCACAGGAGGCTAGCAAAGGCAGAGACAAGAGGCTAGTGTAGCCACAAGAAGCCAACAGAGGCAAAGACAGGAGGCCAAGGTCATTGGAGAGCAGGAGAGGATGATAGGGAAGAGGAGGAGAGCCCAGTGGTGATTGATGTGGATGAGGTGAGGGTGGAGGGATAGGATGAGCGATAGGAGCCAGAGGTGATGGATGTTGACATGGAGGTTCATGATATCCTTCCACTATCCATGGCACCACCTACAAGAGAGGATCCAACAGTGTTACTAAGAGGGTCCTTGGAGAGGTTGCGGATCAGCGAGCAGCGGCTATGGCAGTCAGAGGAAGAGTGAAGTAGATTAGAGATAGAGGTGAGTGAGCTACAGGAACAGCTTGCCAGGGGTGAGAGGGAGTACATAGATCTTTCCACGGCAGTGACACAGATGGAGAGGAGTCTACAAAGAGAGAGATGAGCTACGAGATGAGGTGATCGATCTACGCGCAAAGATAGATAGACTGCAGGCAAAGGTTGCCAGGGAGCATGAGGATGGAGAGGCAGCGAGATGGGAGAGGGATTGTCTAGTGGTAGAGGAGGCGGTACGACAGGTTAGAGGATAGGGAGATGCTGGAGCAGGGGCAGGGCAAGGGCCTGCAGAGATTGGGGTAGAGGCAGTGGGAGATATGGAGGATTTGCAGAGGCAAGTAGAGCGGTCAGGCAGAGAGAGAGCGGATCTGTGGCGGGAACAAGATGAGCTATGTGATAGAATGTATTGTTTAGAGCAAAAAATCAGAGATATGGGGTTTATACAGGGGAGAGAGGATGAGATGAGGGGTCAGATATGCGTGATGCAGACAGAGAGAGACATAGCACAGGCACAGGTGCAGGCCATAGAGGTTGAGAGGGATGTAGCTCGGGCACGATTTTAGGTGTTGCAGAGTGAGCGGGAGGTGGCAAAGGCACAAGTACGGTCTCTTTAGAGAGAGAGATGAGGCAGTGTCACAGGTACCAGCTCTTTGGAGAGAGCGAGATTCAGCAGAGTTGAGACTACAGGCATTGTAGAGAGATAGGGATGCAGTGGTGGTTCGAGCACAAGCCGCACAGAGGGAGAGAGATGTCGCAGAGGTGCGGATGCAGATGCTGCAGGGAGAGAGGGATGCAACAATGGCTTAGGTGTAGGCAGTACAAGTGGAGGGTGGTGAGACAGGAGTAGACATACAAGGATTACAGGAACAGTTACAAGTTGCTCAGGCTGAGAGGGACAGGACCATAGAGTAGGTATAGCATCTGAGGTTGGCACAGGAGGCATGGGGGTAGGAGCAGAGAGCCATTAGCGCGGATCGCGGTAGATACAAGCATGAGCAGAATGTCGCTAGATATCAAGTTGGTCAAAGAGATGATTATATGCAGTAGGTGACCTACTGGATGTGTGCTTATGAGCATACAGTTCCAGTTCCGATGCAGCGCACAGCACGCTATGTCAGCCAGGTACCTCAGATGTTGGCACCATCCCAGTCATTAGGGACACGTACCAGAGGGTATAGCAATTTTTCAGCCTACTTCTCCTCACTTTGGTGATTATTAAGGGACTCCTACCCGTGATTATCAGGGGACTCCCACACGAAGAGGGCCAGTGCCTGATTCTCCTCAGAGATCAGAAGTGGGCAGCTCACAGTAGAGTAGGCAAAGAGCAGGTGACAAGATACAGGTTTTTGATAGGTGTAGGATGGAGACTTAGTACATATCAGCAAAGATCATATGTGATCTACATCCATGGATTTGTACTTTATTTGATGATATATACGATGGATATGTATTTGATTATTTTTTAGACATTATGATGAGATGGACATTGTATTATTTTGGTTATGATATGATATGCAATAGCCCTTATTGACACTATGCGTTATGTTTATGTGATGTATGATTTATGTTATGCATATGAATATGTTTTTATACTCTTATGATGGATCATGCAATGTATGCACATGTGTACGATGATTTATGCTTATGTGGATGATTTAATTATGCATGATGTTGATGATGATTTATTTATGTTGATGTCGTTGTGTATATGATGTATAAGTGATGTCTAATGTTTATGATGCAGGAGGGGATGAATGTTTGGTATGATATGTAATTATTATGGACTTAACAATTTGTTTTGTAGGTGGTGATGCATGTAATGTGTAAATGTTAATATGGAAATGTATGGATTAAAATGAACCTAAGATGCTTAATCGAATCAGTCTATTATGCATATGGGATAAAATATAATGGACCTATGATGTAACATGCAATGTGAATGGAAAATGGACTCCTCCACGAAATGCAATGCAAACATACGTGTCAATAAGGACTTGCATGGGAATTTGGGTAGATAATAGACATAGTGTGGGTGTGATATTGCACCTGTCAAGAACCATTAGTATCTTGAGGAGAAAAAAGGGGAAAAAGAATCAAATTTTGCACAACCGAAATCATAAGTCATGGGTTAGGAACAAAAAAGGATGAAGGATACATGCAATGAAATGAAATGCAATCATGAATGCAATTTTCCATCCTTGGAGCATTGATTTTTGTTATAGCATAAGACACCAGCTACCATGGTACATAAAACCAAGGCGAATTAGTATCTAATGCTTTTACAAACACAACAAACAAGAAGGCTACCCCAACACCCCAAAGTCATGCTGACTTTGGTCAGGCCAGGCATTAGGATAACCAAAAACACAAAGTATGTTCTGGTGTAACACAAGACCCCAAGGATCTTGGTGGATACTACGCGGGACAACCAAGCAGACAACAACAAAGCAAAAGATCAAGATGTGCCCCTATGTTAACAAGTCAAAATGCACCATAATATGATAGATCATGGCGATCTTAACCAGTAGTAATAGGGAGCTCAAATGATAAATGAAATCCAAAAGCATCAAAAGATCACAATCAATGTCAAACATCCTTTGCCATATGATCAGAGGGGATGGATGGGTTTGATGAGGTTTGTTAGGAAGGATACATCCTGTTGAGACCGATGATGGAAACTAACTAAGATGACCCACATGACACAGAATTTTTTATACTAATCAAATATTCTAATACTAGAGGATCCCGTTTGGGAAGAACCAGCTTGATAGGGACACTCCTGACAATAGGACACAAGGGACAAGACAAAAGACTGACACACCCTACAGACTTAGGGGCTCAGGGCCTGATCATAGATTAGCCTTGCCTACGTGAAAGCGTAGAGCCCTCGTAGTTCAAGAAAAGACCATGGATAAAAGTGGAAAGAGGACCAATGGAGACCGATGATGAAAGACACGACCGACAAACGCCCCGAGGGTGGATCAAATGATCAGCCTTGCCTACGTGGAAGCGCAGGGGCAACGTAGTTCAAAAAAAGAAAAACGATGACCAACTATGGATAGGAGTGCAAAGGGGACGATGGAGACAGAAGATGGATGACCATCAATGGGATGGTCAAAATTCCCTGGGGGAAAATCAAATGATCAGCCTTGCCTACATGAAAGTGCAGGGGCAACGTAGTTCAACAAAGGATGAAAGGATCGACGTGACAAGATGAGGCCTAGATGGAGACCGACACGATGGATGATCCTAGATGATGACACGAACCGACCTACAAATGGACAAATGACATGAGCTCAGATTAGGATAAAAAAAAGCTCAGGATGATGCATAGCCAATGTGGATCGTCCAATGCTCAACCCAAATATATACCAAGCGGCCAAGGATGGGATGGGAGAGGATGTTAGGATAGGGTGGATGAAGTCATAAAGTAACTAGGACGCAAGGTAGATAATGATTAAGCCCGTTACAAATGGAACCTGTGATCAATTTTTCACCAAATGTACTTATCCAAGGTGCCACCAGGGGTGGTTTTCACCAGAGGATGAATTATTTCTTTACTATTTTTATTTTTTTGTATTTTTTGATAATTTTTTACTTTTTATTTTTATTTTTGTGCAGATAGGGCCACCAAGTGGACTTAGGTATAAAACCTTTTTAGATGCATGATGTTAATAGGCTCTTCCAGGGGCTCTCCTTCAAGGGTGGCGAGTCTATATGCCCCAGATCCATCCTTTGCAATAATGATATAGGGACCCAACTAGTTTGCTTCAAACTTGCCTTTCTTATCTTGGTCCTGCTAGGTGCGCTGGTTCTCTTTAAGGACCAAGTCACCATCATTGAATTGATGAGGGTGAACCTTCTTGTTGTAGCTGCATTTGAGATGGTTTTGATAAGCCTAAAGGTGATCATAAACTTTGATCCATCTTTCATCAAGTAATTCCAGCTAGGAAAGCCTTGTAACACGGGTGTCTTCCTCACTGATAAGGTTCTTCAGAGAAATTCTCAGTGATGGGATCTCGACTTCGATTGGCAAGATGGATTCAACACCATATATGAGGGAATATGGGGTGGCGCCAGTAGGGGTATGGATGGAAGTGCGATACGCCCATAGGGTGGGATGAATGTGGAGGTTTCAATCTCGACCAATGTTATTGATGAGCTTTTTGAGGATTCAGATCAAAGTCTTATTGGTAGCTTCTGCCTGACCATTACCTTGGGGATAATAAGGCATTGACAACGATGTTGAATATGAAAGGTGTCACAAAGGTGTTTCATGGCCTATTTTTTGAAAGGCTTTCTGTTATCTGAGAGGATGGTGGATGGTATACCATATCTACATAGAATATGGTAGAGGATGAATTTTGAAATCTGAGTACCAGTGATTTGTGTGAATGGCATTGCTTCCACCCACTTGGTGAAGTACTCAGTGGTGGTAATAATGAAGGTGTGGTCATCAAAGGATGGTGGGTATATCTTGCCGATCAAGTCAAAACCCCACTGAGAGAAGGGTCATGGTGCAAGAAGGGGTTGAAGGTCATATGTCAGAGCGTGAATCAGATCTGTATGTTGCTAGCATGGGAGGAATTTATTCACAAACTCACAAGCGTCATGTTCCAGCATAGGCCAATAATATCCGACTCGAAGGATCCTTTTAGCTAAGGCCATACCATTTGAATGGGCCCCACAAACACCACTGTGTACTTCCGTTAGTGCAATATGGGCTTTGATCTCATCCAGACACCTGACGAGGGGATGTACCCACAATGATAAATCATATCACCAATGATGACGTATCGGGATGAACGTTGGATAAAGGATTTGTGTTGGTTTCATGTAAGGTCTAGGGGTAGAATGTTATCATGTAGGTAAGCATAGATGTCTTGGTACCAGGGGGAAACAGGACCCACGATGTCACACACCATTTCAGTCCCAGGGATGTCATATACTGGGATTAAGAGTTGTTCAATGAGGAACTCGCATTTTGTTCGATCCTTGGGCATGTCAATCAAGGAGCCAATAGTAGCCATGGCATCAGCAACTTTGTTCTGTACCCTGGGAATCTGATCAAATTGTATGGAGGTGAAATACTTCTTGAAGTCATCCACCATGCATTTGTAAGGTAGCAACTTGTCATCCTTTGTTAGGAATTCATCATTAACCTGCTTAATGACCAACAAGGAATCACCGAAAACTCTTAGGTGGGTTATGTGCCACTTTTTTGCAATTTTGAGGCCTGTGAGGAGGGCTTCATACTCAACTATATTGTTGGTGCACGGGGATGCCAATCTGAATGACTTCAGGATGTAATTACCTTGAGGGGTAACAAAAAAAATTCTTTCCCCAAATCCATTATGAGTGTAGGATCCGTTGAAGTACAATATCCAGGTGGGTGCTTCTGCTACTGCAAAGACTTCTTCATCTAGAAATTCAATGACCAAAGGGTGAGCATCTACTAAAGGTACATTGGCCAACTGATCGGCTATAACTTGTCCTTTTATGGCTTTTCAATCCACATATTCTATGTCAAATTCACTTAGGAGCATGACCCACTTAGCCATGTGACTAGTTAAAGTGGTTTTGGACAACAGATATTTCAGTGGATCAATTTTTGCTATTAGTTTGATAGGGTGGCTGAGCATATAATTTCTAAATTTCTGCATACTAAAAACCATCCATTGGTGAATAATTCAATTCATAACCAAAAAGTGTACGGCTAATGTAATAGATTTCTCGTTCTTTTGCGGACTCGTCATGTTGTGCCAATAATGCCCCCAGTGCGACTGAAGTGGCAGAGATGTATAGCAGGAGGGGTTTTCCTGGAATAGGTGGCATCAAGATTGGAGGGTGGGCCAACTACTCTTTGATCTTATCAAAACCCAACTAACACTGTTGATTTCATTTGAAGATGATTTCTTTCTTCAAAAGGTGGGTGAATGACTGACATTTATCTGCAATTTGGGCTATAAACCGATGGATAGATTGTAGCTTTCCTTGAAGGCTTCTTAACTGTTTCAAGTTTTGATGTGGAGGCATATCTATGATAGCTTTTACTTTGGTGGGATCAACCTCGATGCCCCTTCGGGAGACTATGAAACTCAACAATTTCCCTGACGTGACGCCAAACACACACTTTTTTGAATTCGGTCTTAGCTTGTACTGTTCCAACCGCTCAAAGATCTTTTTCAAAATGGCAGGGTGCTCTACTCTGGTTCTGGACTTTCCCAACAAGTCATCAACATGATCTTCCATGATAATGTGGATGAGGTCATGGAAGATAACAGTCATTGCTCGTTGATATGTTTCCCTCGTGTTCTTAAGACCAAAGGGCATAACATTTTAGCAAAAGGTACCCCAAGGTGTTGTAAAAGCGGTCTTGTGCTGGTCTTCGGGTGCAATTCGAATCTAATTATAGCCAAAGAAGTCATTCATGAGGGACAACATCTCGTGTCCTACAGTGAGGTCAACCAACATGTTGATATTGGGCAATGGGAAGTCATCTTTCAAATAGGATTTGTTGAGATCCCGGAAGTCTGTGCAAACCCTAATGTCTCTGTTAGGTTTAGCAACAAGCACTATGTTGGAGATCTAGTCAGAATAGTCGATGGGTCTAATAAAGCCAGCATCCAGTAATTTCTCCAATTCTTTCTTGACTAACAGTGCTACCTGCAGATGCATTTTTTTGAGTTTTTGCATGACAAGCTTGGCGTCTGGGTGAATATCCAAATGGTGAACTACTAAAGCGGGGTCCAGACCTAGCATGTCTAAGTACGACCAAGAAAAGTTGATGATTATGTCTTTGAGCAACTGGACAATGACGAAATATTCTTGTTCTGATAATGATTTGGCTACATAAGTGATCTTCTGGGTTTCTGTAGTACCCAGATTGACTTGAGTTTCTTCGATCAGGATTGATGATCACATAGATAATTGAGTTCCCACAAGGGGAAGATGAACGTCTCCATCCTCCAGTGCCTCATTAAGGTTTTCACTATCAGATGCGTTCTTTATTTTTATTTTTTCTAGGTCAAGAAGTGCCTCGAGGAGGTTTTCACTAGATGACCATTTCTGATTTTTCTTGTTTTTACTTTTGCGACTAGAGAATTCATCTTCCCCCAATCCCATAAGGTTGACATATGCATCCAGGGAGACATTGACAGGGGTGCTACCATGTAAGTCCCAATCAATAATTTTTGGGATGGTATAGGGAAAGGCTAATGGTAAAGATGGATAGGCAATCAAACATGGATGAAAGGTCCGTGTGATCCACATCATCGTACGCAAGTATGATGGACTCTTCCTCAGGTATGTCTTCTAAGGGACCATTGTCCACACTAACACTGTTGGAAGTATTGGATGATGTTGTAGGGCCTTTCTACTTTTTGTCATATCCTAGGCCTGAATTATGTGGAAGCTTTGGTACATCAATAGGTTGTAGCTGCCCTTGTTCTTCTTTACCTAGACCCCCACCTTGATAATTATGCTTCTCTGCGAACTTAGCAGACTAGGGTATGCTTCCTAAAAATATTCCTTAAGGGGAGGATCCAGTTAGCGCTCTTCACGATATATCCACTGACTAATATCATCTTCTGGTGCATCTGTCCTTAAACCAAGGGATCGGAAAGTGCTAGTAGGGATGTTTTTAGCACTGAAGGTAATGGTCTTGTCTTCTTCCTTTGGTACAGACTGTGAAGGTTGATTGTATGTGTGTGGTGACGGTAGCATGGTTGCCACATTCAGAGCTGTATGCATTTCATATTCACCACAACCCTTGTTGATGATCTGGACTTTAGTGATGGTGGAAGATGGAGTGGCTGGTGTGGCGGATGATGGATTGGAGGATGATGACTAAGGTGCCCCCATTTTGACTCCAGGACAATAATGCAAATGGGGAAATGAAGCTTCCAAGGCACAGTAGTACTCAAATGGTTGCGAGTCAACGTAAATGGTGACCTCTTGTCCATTAACTGGGAATTTAGGCATTGGTGATATGTGGAGGGGATGGCTTGCATGGTGTGGAGCCATGGGCGGCCGAGGAGGAGGTTGTATGGTAAGTCCAAATCAAGGACATGACATGTAGTGTACTGAGTCACGGGTCCAACCTGGATGGGAAGACTAATAATTCCTTTAGAATCTCTTTCTGCATTATCATAAGCCTTGATAGTAATGATTTGATTACTCAGGTCTGCTTGTGTGTATCCTAACTGATTTATGAACTTTAGAGTGCATGGATTGAGGGTAGATCCATTATCTACCAGGACCCTTTTTACTTTATGATGGGAAACTAGGACTTCGATGTGTAGGGGATGGTTATGGTTGGAATCAATATTAGGCATGTCATTTTGGCTGAAGTGTAATTGGTAGGATAGAGCCAGATGTCCTACTAAAGCTTGGAATTGTGTGGTATCAATATCATTAGGCACTCGGGTTTCCTGTAAAGCTCGGTTCAGGATCTCTTGATGCATGGGAGAAGATTTAAGCAGATCCAAAATTTAGATATGAGCAAGAGTCTTTCCTAAGTGATCAAGAATGTTATATTGAGAATTCACAGGATTTTGTTGGGTAGATGCAGAGGCTGTAGGGACAGTAATGCGGGTTCTTCAGGTAGTAACAACACATTGGGGATCTTTAACTTTGACATGTATCATGGATACACGAGGTTCCACCTACTCAATGCAATGGACAATTCCATCGTAATTGAGGGGCACATTCTTATAACTTATGTCATTTGTACTATTGTTTTGGGGATTGTTATTAGACATGCTTGCGCCTTGATTATGGTTAGGGAAGGCATTTTGGTAAATCTGTAACTGAGCATTGGACGATGAAGCCTAACTGGCATCCACATGAATATCTCCTTGATCTATAAGATCTTGGATATATGTTTTTAGACTCTCACACTTATTTAGGGTATGCCCTTTAATCTTGTGAAACTCATAGTATTCATTTTCTTTAAACCAAGCTAGTTTAGGCTTAGATTCATTAGGTGGCTTGGTTACAGGATATGTGATTGGATAATTGTCTTGCAGAAGCTTGTTGAACATGGCACTGAGGGGTTCTCCTAATTGAGTGAACTAGCGTTTGTTGTTCCCTTGACTATTATGGTTTAACTGTTGAGGGGGGCGAGGTGCCCCCTATGGTATTGATATGATGTTTTGTGAAGATGGTTGGTTAGAGGTAGGTTGTTGCCTCTGAGAGGTACTAGCTACTTGAACATGCTTAGTGTCGATGACACCATCATTCACAACATTCTTGTTCTTGTTCCAGTAGCGTGACTTATCTCCAGATGACCATTCTTTGTCATGATTGTGTATCTTGACATACCCTTTGGCAATAAGGGCCTATTCAAGGATGGGTCCTTTCTCCACTATCTCGGCAAAGGTGGTGACATAATGCAACCTGAAGTTATGGGCCATGTCGGGATGTAAATTCTCAACAAAGAGAGTGACCATGTCTTTCTCTTTGAGATGGTTTTTCATTCGGCTTGCCAACACACACCACCTTTGGAGGTAGCTGGCAAAGGTTTCACCTTCACGTTGCTTCTCCTTGAGGAGATTCAAGGTATCAGTATCCTTCTCTAGATTGAAGGAGAAGTAGGAAACAAATTTTTCTGAAAGATCCGCGAAGGATTTGATGGATCCCTACTCTAGACCCATGAACCACTCTAGGGCATTCCCTGTCAGGCTCCGCGGGAAGAGACGCAAGAGGTAGTTGTCATTATGCATAACCTCCTGACACTGGGAGTAAAAATCTTCCAAGTGGGATTTAGGATCCTTGTTTCCCTTATATCTATCAAATTTTGGTATCTCGAAGTGTTTTGGGAAGGGAATCAATGAGATAGAAGGTTTGAATGGATAGGGACATATATCTTCAAATTTGAAGGATTGCTTACTAGTCCCGGCTTGGAGATCTTTCAAAGCAGCTTTGATTTCTAACAGATCTGCATTGACTGGTGGTGTAGGAGTCGAGGCAGATGGGTTGGATGGATATGGGTGGTAGGATGATAGAGGATCCTATTGAGATATTATTTGAAGGTTGATATATGGATTTTGATAGTGAGATGATGACGTCCCTTGCTAGTATGTCGAGGGTGTTTGTTGGTACGAGGGTTGTTGCGAGGTATAGTACAAGTTTGTCTAATAAGGATATGCGGCATAATGTTGAGGAGCATGAATGGAGTGTTGTGGATTGGTCTGCTGGTACTGGGGGTACTGTTGCGATTGTTCAGAGGCCACATAGGGTGGTTGTTGTTGGAACTATTATTGGTTATGATAGAAATAGTGTTGGGGAGGTTGTTGATGTGATATCGGTTGTTGTGTGGGCTAAGATGGGATGTTGTGTTGCTGTTGAACTTGTGGATGTAAAATAGACGTGAGCAACAAGGATATGGTCAGGATGGGAGGTCGAGATGGATTGCCTTGCGATTGGTGCGGTGGTTGTTGTGATGAAATCAAAGGATTATGTGGTTTTTGTTGCTAATGAGATGGCTAAGATGATATAGAAGTGTTCTGCAAAGGAGGTTGTTGGGTGAAAATGGGAACATTTGATTGAAATGTACCTTTCAAAGGTAATTGAGATGGTATGTTAGATTGCAGAGGTTGTTGGGATGTGAATGGAGGCAGTGGTAGATTTGTGGTCCCTAGGAGGTGGAGGAAAGGAAGTGAAAGGATTTCCTCCAGCGTTTACCAGAGGTTGATTCAAAAGGGGTGGTGCAGTCAACATTAATGGTGGATGTTGCAAAACATTTTGTGGCATGCCTTAGGTGAAAGGGTTATTAGGATCGGATACTTGGGAAGTCCCCATGACTAAGATTGGGGTGTGCGGGGGATTGTTGACTCCGTAAAGGATGACGTTGTTGAATTCAAGTTGATGCCAACCCTCCACTGGAGGAACATTGGGGATGTATGAATCACCTGGTGCATTTTTTGAATCTTGGGGTATGTTGGGTGTGGAATTGCCATATTTGGATAGGTCAACGCCTGATGGGGGTTTGACACCTTTTTCAATTAGGTGGGCCAAGATTTCTTCCTCATGTTGTTCGAGCAGGAAATCTGTCATTTGTGCATTGGTGGGGTTACTAAAATTTTCCTCGAGTGTGAATTCGGGTTGGTTGACCATACTCTCGTCACCATGCAGTGACTTGTTCTGATCTTCGGTGTTAGATTGCGATGACCCCCCTGTTGACAGGAGGATTTTCTAGTGGTGCGTTAGGTTGGGATCCAAGGTTTTGTTGCTCGGCCATCTTCTTTGCCTATGATCGGGTCTGAACGGGCATGCAAGACAATGGAGTTGACTAGGATGTGAGGATGATCAAGATGATGATTGGAGGATTGACTTGATTAGATGATGGATTAGCCGACAAGGATGTGACTTGATAAGATTGGATTGGATGATTGATAACGGATTTGATTTGATTAGACCAGAGTGGATTGTTTGATAAATGATCGATGAGATTAAATTGGATTGATTAACAAAATGATTGGAAAAATTGGATTGGATTGAATTGATTGATAAGACGATTGATGAGATAGGGTTGGATTGGATTGATGAAATGATTGACGAGATCGGATTAGATTGATAAGTGATTGATAGGGTTAGATGGTAAGATGAATTAGGATGATGATAGGGGTTCAAAACCAAGTTTAGAAATTACCCTAGGTAACGCAAGGTGTTGATTGATCGATTAAAGGATGGATGGATGATGACGGCATCAAATCTAACTTGAGATGGAAGTGGATTGATAGGGCCGATGAGGATGACCGACTTAGGATGAATGACAATCCTAAGCCGGTTTTGAAGGATGACGATCAAGCTTAGACGCCTAAGTCAACTCGAATAACTACTTCAAATGAAGTTTAGTGGAATGGGAGAATGATTTCCAAAATGGGTAAACAGCAATCTGGAACAGATGAGCGGCCTTTCAGAACGAGGAAACAGGAGCCTGAAATGAGGGAACGACTATCGGGACAGATGAACGGTTATGGGTGAATGGCAGTCAGAAAGAGGGAACGGATGCTCAAATTGGATAAATGGAGATTCAAAGTGGATGAATGATAACCTAGAACGGATGAACTACACCTAGAATGTGGAGAACAGTTATCGTAACGGGGGAACGGCAACCCGGAGTGGAAGAACGGTTGGATGAACAGAGGTTCGAAATGGATGAATGATGACTTAGAATGAGTAGATGGATGTTCAATCGAGGAGATTGACCTTCAGAATGGGGAGATGAATGCTCGGAATGGCTGAACAGTCATTCAAAACAAGAAAATAATTTGTCGGAACGAGGGAATAGCACTCAGAACGATTGAACGAAGGATGAAGACAGTTGTTTGAAGGGAAGGTACACCTATTCAAGGGTAGATTCACCCATCCAAGGGCAATTCCACCCAATGGAAAGGAGCAAGTCTACCTATTTGGTGAAAAATGGGCAAAACAGTTGTTTGGAACAGGTAAACGGGTGCACGAAATGAGGAAATGGATGTTCAGATTGAGGGGATGAATGTTCAGGATAGGGAATGGATTCTCGGAACATGTGTAAAAATGCTTGGAATAGGGAAATGAGTGATCGAAACGATGAAACGAGTGCTTGAAATGATGAAATGGGCAGTAAAATTGACTGTTCAAGGGGCGGGTACGCCTATCCAAGGGTAGGTTTGCCCATCTAAGGGAAGGTCCACTAAACCAAGGGTAGGTCCACCCAACTAGGGTCAGGTACGCCCCTCTAAGGGGGAAGGTCCGCCTATTCAAGGTCAGGTCTGCCTGTTTGATAAAAAATTAGACAAATCTAGCAAAAACAAGCTAAAAGGGGACTGAGACAAAGGGAAAGTCCACCCCTCTACAAGGGAAAATTTGTCCCTTTGCACAAATTTGAACTTTATTTTCGTAAAAATGACTATGGAAAAGGACCCAAAACACAATAAACAACAATCAAAGGATAAGGCTGACTTGACTAAACAGAAAATCACTAGTTTTGCACAAAGAAAATAGTTCAAGCAGTACGATCCTAAGATTAGTAGAATGGGTATGGCCAAAAAATTCCTCTATCTAGGATAAACAAGGTGGCAAGGGAGTCCTCAATATACACCCAGTACGTGAAGTCCAAACCGTGAACACCAACCTATCACAAGCGTGAGTCGAGAACCTTAGCAAGATACTACAGGCTAGGACCAACTCTTTATGTCATCTTGATGCTTCACCAATAACGACGTGACTGGATTGGGATACAACTTTGGCTCTCCCCCCTTTCTATACCTCGTCGGTACACGTGGTTGGGATCGTCCCTTGGGGTGGTGAAATCCCCAAGTAGCTCCCCTAAAAAATAAAATGATGACTCAAGGACTTGGTAAGCTACGGTATCTCGTCACCTAGGATCGCCAAACAGTGCAAGGGGATTGGATACGTCAATAGCAACCACAAAAACAACACACAATGTAAATATGACCCCTTCTAGTTAAGCTGTGTGCCTAAATTAATAAAAAATGATAGACAAGCAACTAATATAAGTTTCAGGATGAATGGCCCTGCAAGAAACTTCTTAGTAATTTATTTTTTTGTTCTTCACCAAATGCTCGTCAAATCATTACACAGACACAGATAGCACACGTTAGGAGGTCATAAATACTCAAAACAGCAGAAAATAGTGCTTAAAATGCAATTTTTACCTTCTGAAAAATGTTGTTTTGGGCAGGTCCGCCCCTCTGTTTTGGGTGGATCCGCTTATTGGTGGGAAATTATGCCCCTCTATGGGCAGGTCCACCCCTCTACTGAAAGTTGGAAAAACTTGTTGTTTATGGGCTCTATCGAGGGCAGGTACACCTCTGTAAGGGCAGGTCTGCCTATCTGTGGGAAGGTCTGCCTATCCATGGGCAAGTTTGCCCCTCTGCAACCTGAACCTACAAACAGTGAAACAACATAACACTTGAGAGCAAGAGACCCATTTGTGGGCCCCATCGGGCATGCCAGAAATGTGTGCAGGTGTTCATGACCTATCTGAAAATGCAAAAACAACTTAGAAATGCAAAAGAAAACAAACACAAGACCACCTCATGATTAGTCTAGTTGAACCCAAAGCAAAATAAAGATAACAAATAAGTTGATTCTACCTTATCTTGGATTGATCCTTTAGTTAGCCCTTGATGTGATTCATGATGTTGCTCCTTGGATGGCAAATGAGATGAAGATGCAAGATGGGATGCAAGATGATCTTGAAAGTGTGATAATGGTGGATTCAAGTGTTATGATGAAGGCAAAATGTGCAAGTTGGCTAAGTATGGTTTCAAATGGAAAAATGGAAAGAGTTTGGTATCAAATGCACAAGGTCCCCAAAATGAGAGAAAAAAGGGGATATTTATAGAGGTTATTGAATGGTCAAGATTGAGCCACCATGGCCAAGATGAAGGGCTATGGTGAGGTGAGGACTCATAAGCCCTCACATCTTGAAATGTGGAAGGTGAAGTGGCTAAAGATGTGGTGATGTGTAAGTGAGGTGGAATAAGGACATGTGATGTGGAAGAAGGACATGTACCTTGAAAGTACATTGGGAGATGAGAATATTTCCTTAAAAGGAAAGTTTTTGTTCCCAAATGGTTGGAAAGTGACATGAGAGGAATTTTAGTATTCCTCAGAAATCTCCATGGGGAAGAGGAAAGTAGTTGGGAAAATAAATGTGAATTAAAAATTCACATGCTTCGAAGAATAACATGGACAAGACAAGGTTCCAAAAAGGGAAGCACTTGTCCACATGTGACTTGATGTGACAAGTCAAAGATTCTAGAAGATGCATGGGAAAAGGGGATTCTAGGAGGAATAAATGTGAATTTTAAATTCACATGGGAAAGAGGGTCAATGCTAAGAAAGGAAAATGCAAAGGTTGACTAAAAAGGCATGCTTAATGTGGCTAATAACTTTGATTAAGGTTGTGCAAACATATGATTAGGGGGATTAATGAAAGATTAAGGAGAAATTGGAAGATGTGAGGATGTGACATTAATTTTTTTAATTAATGTGTGCACATCCTAATCTAGAATTAATTACATTAATCCGGATTAGAAGAGGGTTATGGAGGATGTGACAATGAGAGAGAAAAAGAGGAATTAAAAATTGACTTAAATTCAAAGAGGTCACATGACTAAATTAAATAAAGTGATGTATTTATTTAATTTAGAGAGGAAGGAAGTAAAAGGTAAAAGTATTTAATTATTGAATTAAATACTTTAGGAACCTTATACAAATGATGAAATATTAATTAAATGAATGATTTAATTAATATTGGCGAAGAGGGTGAAATAGGTGATTAAAGGGATGAGTAAGGAGATGAGTTTGGCCATATGGGAGTGGTCAAATTTGGATGCCTACAACAAAAAATTTGGTACATTGACTAATTTTTCATTTCGTAAATGATTCAACAACTTGAAATGCACAGTATATATAAGATTGAGGCGGCCATCACAAGTAAGGTATTTGATAATATAAGTAGCACATTTTCCCCAAAAGAATGGAAGGGAAAGCCTTTTAGTACCTTGTGACGAGGAATCCAAATTTTCACCCTATTCACAGAATTCTTCCCTTGCCACTACTGCATCTACACGAGCTGTGTATTCAAAGCCTGTGTGAGGTAGTCCTGTTACTTGAGCAATCACCATTTCTTAGCCATCCACCACCAATCCCTTTACTATTGCTCCATCATACTTCAACATGGCTACAAAATCTCTTGCTATCTCATTATCGTACTCTATTAGCTTCAAGAAATAGTCTAGCCATACTACTCTAGTAAATAGAGGTAAAACCATCGTATCCTCTAATATCTCTTTTTGATCAAACGGTTCCCTCTGAATTACATCACCTCCCATTATTCTATTGCTTCAATAACCTCAAAAAGTTTAAATTCTGCAAATTCAACTTCACCACCTAAAAACCCTCTAATTCAATTGCTTCTCTGAATGCCTACTCTGTACCCAATACTCACAATCCCTTGTCTTCCAGTTCAATCAAGTATCCAAATTTATATACCTTAGTTTATCTTAGGGCAGGAATCACATTTATCAGAAACACAGAGAAGTTTTTCTAGTTTTAAAAGTATAGCATACAATGTAGTCTGACAAACTTGGGTGGCAAAAATAAAAAAAATTAATGACAATGATACCCCTCCCCCCAACTTTAATTGAAGTGACCGCACTTCATGCGTAACTGGATTTTTGGAGTTAGGATAATGATGGAAATTAATGGTGATATATTTTGCATGCATAATTGAAATAATGAATAATAATGAATACGAAAAGAAAGCTAGATTTAATTACATGAAGTTAACTTTCATACATACATAATGGAAAGTAATGATCAACGCAATTATGAATTGAAAAAGGCACATATCATGGTGTACAAGTGATTTTATGTGCATTGATTGCATAGGAGTTGATGAAAAGTGGCAGTGGTACTGGCAACGTTCGCTTTACTAGGGAAGTAAATAATGCATGTGGGTTGTAATAGATTTCGCGGGAAAACCAATTTGAATCCGCCAAGTGATAGTAGCATGTAGTCAATAGGTGTTGCTATGGGTACTCCAAGCACAGGGCCTGACTAAAAGGTGCTTACCAAGTCCCATCTGAAATAGGTCTCGATAAAATTGAAGAGCAGGTTCCTCTGAAGTCTGAAAAATATTCATTATGGATATTATGTTGTGTGTGCACATGATTTAAAGCATGGGAAATTAGGCCTGAGTAATCTCAAAGGTGGAGTTGTGTAACTCAGCCTTTGTATTACCAGATGTACTAGGTAATTCGCTTCTTGTTGGAACATCATCCTGTGTCCCAAATCTTGAATCAACAGAATTGTGTGCACCATACTCATCCATTAGAGATATGATGAAATCATCATGTTCAAGTGGTTTTTTGTATAGCTTGAGTCTATGACCATTAACCAGGAGTGAAAAATTAACTCCATCAATAGTCTACAATTGTACTACACCATTAGGAAATACTTGTTGTATCTCATTGGGTCCTAGCCAACATGACTATAATTTTCCTGGAAAATCTTTTTATCTAGAATCATATAGAAGTACCCAGTCCCCTATAGTAAATTCTCTAATCTTAATATACCGATCATGCCATTTAATCTATTATTTTTTAACAACCTCTGTGTGGTGTAATTCCTACAATCTAATTTCATCAAGAGTATTCAAATTTTGCAACCTTTCTTTTTGAGATTATGTTAAGTCCATCCCTAAATCAATTGTTGTGTGTAGGGTTTTGTATTCAAACTCTATAGGCAACACTATTGCTTTTCCATAAACCAACTTATAAGGGGTAAACCCTGTAGTTGTCTTCCATGTAGTTTTGTATGCCCAAACAACTTCTAGTAGTCTGGATACCCAATCTCTTCTATGAAGTTGCACAGTTTTTGTTAGTATGTTCTCAATCTCCCTGTTTGTAACTTCTACTTGCCCATTTACCTGAGGATGATATGAAGTAGATTTCTTGTGCTTGATTTGATACTCCTTCACTAGCTGGGCTATGAGGTTTGATGTGAATTGGGGTCCTTAATCAATCACAATCTCCCTAGGAACACCATACCTAGTGAAGACTTCCTCATATAAAAATTTTGCAACATTGTCATCTCTGGCAAACTGCAATGCTTTCGCTTCTACCCATTTGGTTAAGTAGTTAGTACATACTAGTATACATTCTTTGTTATTTGTCAAAAGGAGCTAGTGCTAGTTGGGGTTGCAAACGTATTTCATTACTTCTTGGAGGTCTCCCCTTTCTCTGGCATCTATCACAACTTTTAGTATACTTATTAGAGTCCTTGTGAAGGGTTGGCCAATAATATCCTGTTGTTAAGATTTTAAAAGCTTTCCTCTTAGCTACAAAATTTCCACCATAAGGTTCATCATGGTAGGCTTACAATATATCAAATACTTCATCTTCCCTAATACATCTTCTCATAATGTTATATGGGCCAGTATAAAATAAAAATCCAGAAATCCAAGAATAAGGGAAGCATTTGTGAACTAACCATCTTTTCTCCTTAGGAGAGAAGTAAGCTGGAATATGCCTTGTTACCAAGTAGTTAGCTATATCAGCATACCATGGATTATGTATACTTATACCAAATAAATTCTCATCGGGGAAAGAATCATCAAATACTCCTTCAGATGTTGTTGGCAATCTAGATAGAAAGTCAACAACCACATTAGCCTTTCCTAGTTTATCAACTATGGTTATGTCAAATTCTTCTAGTAATAGCAACCACCTCACAAGTCTTCCACCTACTACTGGATTTTTTATCAAGTATCTAATTGTTGTATGATTTGTGTATGAATACTTGATAGCTAGTAATGTAGTGTCTGAACTTGTTAATGGTATAAACAACATCAAGCATTTCTTTCTCATTCACAATGTAGTTTAATTCTTCTCCTTGTAGGTTTTTTTTGATATATTATATGGCATACTCCTCATTCCCCTCTTTCTATCCTAGGACTACTCCAATAGCAAATTCGGATGCATCAATGTGAATGTGAAATGGCAATGTCCAATTTGGACCTCTTAAAACTGGTACATTAGTCAAAGTTGCTTTTAATTTCTCAAAGGATTATTGACAGTCTGGAGTCCACTCAAATTCAATATCCTTTGTCAACAAAGTAAACAAGGGGGCAACTATTTTGTTGTAATCTTGAATGAATCATTTGTAATAACCTTCATGTCCAAGAAAACTTCTCACATCCTCTTGTTTCTGAGGAACAGGCAGTGTAGATATAATCTCAATCTTCTTAGGGTCAATTTGTATCCCTGCACTAGAAATAAAATGCCCCAAGACAATGCCTTTTGTCATCATCATAAAACATTTCTCATTGCTCAATGATAAATTGTATTTAGTGCATCCTTTCAAGACTATTTCTAAATTTTGCAAAGCCTCATCAAATTTTTCGGCATATGTGGTGAAATCATCCATGTAAATCTCCATCTTATCATGTGCAAAATCAAATAATATACTAAGCACTGCTCTTTGAAATGTGGTTGGAGCATTGCATAAACCAAAAAGTAAAATAGAATATGCATAGGTACCCTAGGGACAAGTAAATGTGGTTCTATCTTGATCTTTAGGTGCAATCTTAATTTGGTTATAACCACTGAAACCATCAAGAAATGAGAAATATTTCTTCCCTGCCAAAGAATTAAGAACTTGGTCAATAAATGGAAATGGGAAGTGATTCTTTCTTGTGGCAGTATTTAGTTCCTTGTAGTCAACATAGACTCTCCATTTACCACCCTTCTTGGGAACTATGACCAATGGTGAAACCCATTCACTATCTGATATTGGGTATATGAATCCTGCATTCAAATGCTTTTTCAGTTTGGCTTTCACAATCTCTCTAAGAGTTGGATTCATGTGTCTTTGTAGCTGCCTTATAGGTAGGTAGCCATCATTGATGTAAATTATGTGCATGCATAAGGCAGGACAAATTCCTTTCATGTCACTGTAATCCCATGCAAAATTTGTTGCATGTGCCTACAACACAGTGTGCAGGGATTTATGTTGTTCATCAATCAATACATTATTAACATTCAACATCTTTCTAGGATTGATCTCTAATTGCATAGAAATTTCTTATACAGAGGATAGGTCAAGGCTAGGTATTATTGGCAAGCATTGCTAGGGTAACAAGGTATGGATTATTTGGGATACCTCTTGTGAGGAATTGGTAGGTATTATGCTTTCCAAGGGATCTTGCAAGCAAGATAGACAACCTTATTGTTGTGGATGTCTTCCATGGTCATTTTGTATGATATGGGCTATCAGATTATCCTCATCTTGAATATCTAGTAAGGGGCTACGTTCAATGTTCATTAAGGTCTACAATGAGTAGTTGTCCTCATCATCCAGGTGTGGCCAAATGGTTTTCTCAAGATCTTGATGTGGCTGAGTTGGTGGATAAAGTACTAGATTCTCGGTTATAGTTCCATTGGATATGATCATTTTTTCTGACCTACAACCTATGAATGCATTGACTATAGCTAACCATGGTCAACCCAGGATTAGTGGATAGCCAACAAGATTAAATTTGGGTTGAAGTACTATAAAATCAATAGGGTAATCCCAAGAATCTAATGCAATGACTAGGTCCTCAATAACTCCTTCAGGCTTGACTATAGACCTATCAACTAATTGTAAAACTATCTAAGTAGGCCTAAGGTTGGCTAATTGTAGTAGCTACATGGTCTCCTTGGTCATTACATTAATTTCAGCACCCAGGTCTATCAAATTATTCTTAATAAGAGTCCCATTGATTTTAACATCCATATATTTGGGAACAACTATATTTCCCAACATTATATCAGCGAGGTTACCCAAAACATGGGTTGTTTGTGGGTCCTTCCTTTTCCTTCCTGGCTTCTTAAGGAAAAGATCCCTAATAGTCTTAGTATATATGGGAATATCTTTGATAGCTTGGATTAAGGGGATTTTAATTTTGACATCCTTTAACTGGATTAGAAGATTAGTTTCAACTGGTGTCTGTGTTGGAACACAATGATCTAATGAGAGGGGGGTGAATCAGTAGATATTAAAAATTTAGCTCTTAAAACCTTTTGTGCAAACTACTTTCTTTAACCCTTAATGTGCAGATATTAATCATGTGATACAGAAATACGCATGCACACAAACACATCACATAACACCAGATATATGTGGAAAACCCAATATGGTAAAAGCCACAGTGACTAAGGTTGCTTGAGTCTACTGCTCAAATCCAGCGTCACAATCCAAATCTCTATTACAATGTTTTAGGAGCTACAACCCCAAGGATGCAACAAAACCCTAATTTAGAAGCTACAACATCAAGGAGACTACAATCCCCTAATCTAAGCCACAATTCAGTACAACATTTAAAATTCATATATGCATACAATTTGGTTCTACACAACCTATAATGCATCATTACATTCAGTACCTGTTGCTTTCACTGCAACACACACTCTACTGCTTGAAATTGCACTCTCAGCAACACACCCCTGCTTTGTACTCTCTCTGCACATAGAACTATCATTGTTTTATCTCGTTGCACTGCACACTCTCTTCACCATGAATGCAAACACCTAGAGGATGTTTTGTATTACAGTTTAGGAATTCACAAAATGCATTATGTGTCTACTCTATTGCTCTCTCTTTTCCTCTTTTGTACTTAGAACATTTTTTGTTCTAACTTCTTGTGCTACACACTCTCCCTCTATGCCACTACTACACACTCAACAATACATACTTCTATTCAACACTTTGTGCATTGGACGACGTCACACACACAACAGATACAACTTCTTAGACAATTCTCAAATTGTCTTCCCTTTTCCTTAACTCCACCAATCTACAATCTCTACATATAGATTCTCTCTACCATTCAAATCATCTCAAATCTTGTGCTAGGGTTTCCTTCGCTTGCAAACTTCACCAGCAAGCTACCTCTACCTCGAGCTCCACACCATTGTTTAGCTCATCATTAATTCATCTGATAGGGTCTATCAAATATCACCATATCTTGCATCGAGTCACCCAACCTTTAATTCGATTATAGAGAATTTGCTAAGAATAGCATTTTGTTAAACCCTAGAATCTGATATGCATTTAATGCATTCTTGCGATCATTTGATCTAATTCCGATCTCAATCACCTCTACAATCTATTTCACTGAGTTGAAGATCAAATCTTTATTTAATTGGTTACTTGGTGCAACTAGACCAATTAACTCCTTCCTCTGTGTCAGTTAACAGAAAAAACCCCTGTTCAGACAGACCAAACTGTTGTAGATCTTCAAGTTTGAATATTGGTTGTTGATCTTCTCTCTCATGCCAAGATCCTTTGCTCATCTTGGCACCTTTAAATCACCACCATTTGATTAGCATTATTTTGACTATCAACATTGATCCTCAACTCATGCCAGTCGCTTATCGTCGTCTGATCTTTACCGCTTGATCTCCACTGTCGATCTATCATATCGCTTTGTCACTGGGAAATTTTACCAACTCTCTCTGAAGCAAGCAGGTCACACTGATATGATTGCAATGTTATCTAATCGAGCCCACAACCTACATGTCATCCATGTCATCACCACCTAATTCATAATAGCGATGCAAATTAGCACACTGAACAATCGTTCTTTGCCACTTGTCAGTCTTTGCCACAATCAGGTCCCTTTGACTTCTTGCCTTATCACTCTGTCGAAGAGACATCTTTCAAACTCCCACTGATACATCAAAGTCACACCGATGAGAAATCCTTTCACTAGCATCATTCGATCTATCTTATACAATCTACACCATTCCTCACTAACCTCACAAATATTGATTGGGTCCCACCAAAATTCTTGCAAGGTGTGCGACCATCGCGGATTAATCTCCACCATTCCTCGCATACCTCATAGGTCTTGATCAGGTCCCACTAACATCTCAGTGAGGTATCTAGGTAACTGTCGCATGTACACCACTGACATCACCATCTTGTCGGGTCCCATTTAGCTTATTGCTTTGTCGAGGAGACATACTTTAAGGTCCTGTCGATACACCAATGTCACTTCGATGAGATAGCCATCAAGCTATCAGAGAGACATCAACTCCACTCTCACCAATATGGTGTTGTCATGTTGATACCCTTGTTGTTGCAAACAAGTGGTTCCCATGCCATCGTGACACTATATGTCACTATCCACTATTGTTTTCTACCACATGTCATCCTTTTATTCATTTTCTAAATATAACATGGATGCACATCATCCTCACCATACTGGGTCCCACTGCCATGTCCACTTTACTGGGTCCCACAATCGGCATCATACTCCCATCGCCCTGTCGAAGAAACTTTCTTCAAAGTCCTAGCGATATGCCAATGTCTCACTAATAAAAGAGTCATCGAATAGTTGAGGAGACATCTGAGCAAGTCTCATCGATGACCATTAGTCATGCCGACAAAAACCATTGGCAATGTCACCTGTCCACCTCATCGCCATGTCACTGCATTGTAATCCACAACAAGGATGTGGATTACCGTTCATCTAGTCTCGTTATGCCACATGTCTACTTCATCATCTTTGTCACCCACGTCATTATGTTTGGGTTCCACTTGAGCACTGCCTTCACATTGCCATGTTGGAGAGACATTGACAAAGGTCTCACCGATGTCAGCCAATCTCGCTGATAACATTCCACACTCCTTATCGCTCCATCGCTAAGTCACTAAAAGTCTAAACTTCAGAACCTCTAGTTGGAGGTTGTGAACTTTTGCAAACCTGTGGCATGCCGACATATAGCTGTCTCTTTGTACCTTTAGGACACTACCAACCTAGGCGATGAGGCCGGTCACCAACATGACTAAGTCGCTAAGTCAGAGGGTTTCAAAACTTGAGAACCCCGTGACATAGGTTAGAAAAACTTGGAATCTCACTACTTAAGAAAATAAATCATTTTCTGCCGAACTGATGGAGATGTATAACCTTTAAGCACTAGGCAGAGGGGTCGGTCACCCCTATAGGAAGATAGACATAAGTTGCAACTAATGCAACTGACGATTGCCGATACCAGGTCAACAACAAAATAGAAATCTATTATGAACGCCATGACTGCAAGTATCCTTAGGGTTTAATTGATAAACCCTAACACCTGAGAGTAGAAATAATACATTTTTGGGCACATCCTTCACTTTCTCGACCTGCATAATACCTTTCTCGAAAGCTCTCGAGAAACCCATGTCAAATATGGTACCGGATTTACCATCAAATACCTAGAAGCAACTATTACAAAGAGATGACACATTTTATCAACTATGCAACATATTAAGAAACTTGCTCTTCTACACCAATAGCCAAACCACATACTTCCAGAGCCAGATCCAATGCATCTCCATAACATCTAGGCACTTTTGACATCAATGACAGCTATATGCACTTTTGCATAGGATCAATACACTTCTCCTCTGATCCCCTTTTGATATCAATGACAACATATTCCAACAGTCTGTTGCTACTAGATAGCCAAACGTTCAGGGAATGGAGGCTTCGTATGTGATGTAGTCTAAAGCCCTTGATTGGACTTAGATTTTGGAGGTGGGTTATTTGAGGCTTCCTTTGTGGGTTCTTTATCATCTAATTTTGTAATTTTGGGAGATGAAGGTCCTAAAAGTTGCTTCCCTGATCTAAGATGGTCACTCACCTCTACCCCATAAGTGGGGTATTGGACAATTTTGTTAGTATAAGCCTATTGAATAGGCTTAGTGTTAGGTTTAGGTGTAGGTTGGGCAGGTATTTGTGATGGTCTAGGTGGCTGAGACTGAGGATTTTATGGAGGAATTAGAGCTTGGTGTTGAGGTGGAGGAGTGTTGGAAATAGGATGCCATTTAATTGCAAATCCTAAACATTAATTATTTCATGTATCTCCTAGATTCTTGGAATGTGTTCAACAACACTAAGATTAGGATGAGATTAATATTTGGATGAAATAAATCATGAAATTGACATTTGTATTTATTCCTAAATAATAGGAGCATGTGGGAGCACACATGGTAAGGTGAAACTCACTTTGTGTCCAGTTAACTATACAGAGTAATAGTTAACACTTCGAATGCATGCAAAGATCTTAGGAGTTAGGATTTGATGTTTGCATGCTTGAAGTTCAGTTAAGATCAGTTAAGTTCAGTTAAGTTCAGTTTAGTTCAGTTCAGAATCAGTTTAGTTTAGTTTAGTTCAGTTGTTCAGTTCGAATTCAGTTCAATTCGTTCAGTTCAGAGTTCAGTTCATTATCTTCAGTTGCATGCATGTTAGTTATTTTGAGTTGCATGTAGTTAGATTCAGTTAACTTGGAATGCATGGCTAATAACATTGAGTTGTATGACAGATAACAGGGACTACCTCCAGTTAACAAGGGATGACCATTCTTTGGGAATGGTGTTGAGTAAATGTTTCAGTTAACAATAAAGCACTTGAAGCTAACTTGGGTGCCCAAGATGCTTTATTGGAATTAACTCCAATGCATGATAAGATATTTTTGAAGGCTCAGTTAAGTAGCTTTAATTGTGGGCGCCATCTTTGAGGAATAGATTTGGAATTATCACCGAAGTGAAGGAGAAGTTGTAGCTTCAGTTTGGGACACCCAAATGCATGATGCACATGTTGTAAGCTTTAGTCTTCACTAAATAACTCTACTTGAAGGAATATGGCGTACCTTTTCAAGGGCTTGAGCTTATGCATTGTAATTATCACCATTTGGAGATTACAAGGTTGCATATTGTCTATATATCTCATTCAAGTTGAATAGAGTTTTGAGATTGGTTATTGCAGGTGTGAAGAAAATTGGTAAAGACAGAAGAAGCATTCTCAAGCAAGAATTGGAGCTATTGTAATTCAGAGTTTGAATAATAGAATAATTCTTGGTGGAGTTTTTTTCCCGAAAGGGTTTCTCCACGGTATATCTTGTGTGATCCTTCTATTATCCTGTCTAGTTCTTCTAAATAATTATCTCTACATTCTACAACAGTAAAATAGATTAATCAAGATAATCATCCACAAAGAATTTATGTAACAAAGAAAAGACTTACTTAGAACAGCAATTTTGAAGTTTTATAGAGTATTAAGCTAAGAAAACACCTCATTTTCCAACAAGGAGGAGGTAGCATAGGTTGTTGGTAATTCATATTTTGATGTTGCCATTGTTGGCCTTTCTGCCACTGAGGCTGCCATTGATTCTTTTGGGTTGGCCATTGTGGATAATAATTAGAACCCTGAAACTTTTGTTGTGGCCATGGGTTTGGCTGTTGGTTCCAATTTGGTTGGGCTTGTGGCCATTGTTGAGGACTCTGCCACTAGTTCTAATTTGTTTACCAAGGTTGAGTGTTCCAAGCAGAAAAGTTTTGATTGCTCAAAGGGAAAGATGGATTAAAACTAAGGGGGTCTGGTGGCATACCTTTTCTTTGCTACCATGGCCTCCTTTTTTCTATGTAGAAGATTTTTCCATCATCTCCTTCAATTGACTAGAAATTTGGTTTCTCAATCTTTTCTTGTTGGATATTGGCCACTCGTTTGCACTTACAATTGGCTTTTCTCTACCTATAGTTAGAACAGTACTCAGTAAGCATGGATTTTTCTTACTACTACTTCTTCTTGATGTGGAGGGTGTCCAACTATGTTGCTAGATGACTGATTATATCCTCCTTCATGTTTGACAATAAATTATTGATTTCAACTTTGGAAACCCCATTATAGGACTTACTTGTGATGGATGACCTCTCCCCTTTTGGCTTCCTGGAAAGGGTCTTAGAATAATTCCTACAAACCTTACAAATGTCTTCAAATGGACCTGTAGAAATGTCTCCTCCCCCAATAAGGTTGAGGGCATCCATACATTCTTCATTAATCCCCCTTAAAAATACCAATTTAAGGGATTCCTCTGACAGTTTATGCTATGGGTTTTTCTTAAAAGCAAATTGAAATTTTTCTATATAATATTCTAATGGCTCATCCTCTTTTTGAGACATTGAGAAAATGCCATCTCTCCTCTAGTCTAATCCTCAGTAATAGTCCTTGTACTTTTCCAAGAACTTTTTTTTCATGGTGTCCTAATCTAGGACAACATCCCTGCCAAGCCCCATAAACCATGTGAGGGTAGCATCCTTAAGAGTGGCTGGGAAGAGCTTGAGTCGGTGAGCATCAGTAGTATAATCATAACTTCTGCACAAAACATCAAACTCAAAGAGAAAGGTATCTGGGTCCTTAGTTACCAAGCCATAAAATATTGGTAATGTTGATGGTGGAATATTTTTCAACACAGTAGTTCTGGCTTGGTTAGTAATGGGGAACTCAAAGGTACCATGCTCTGGTGGATCAGGATCTACCATTGTTCAGAAGGTCCCTTGAGAAGTTGTGGAAGACAATGATGATGATGAAGATGATGAAGATGGAAAGGCAGTGTCCACACTTTCAACAATCTCTGCAGTATATTCAGCAAAACCACCAGTATCTTCTCTATCTTGAGTGTCTGAAGGGAGGAATCTTCCTTGGTTATCTCTTTGCCTCTGCATACAGTAGGTTTGACTTTGTATGGCAATGACCCTGCACAATGTTAGTATAGCTCCAGGTGTTTTTGAAGATGCAATCTATCATTCCTAATGCAAAAAAAGAAAATTTAACTATGAAAAACTTGTAAAAATAGGCCTATAAAGATAGCACCGTCCTCGACAATGGTGCCAAAAATGTAGAGGCAAACTAATGTGTTATGGACCTGGTAAATTCTACACAATTCAAGGGTTTTCCAAACTAAACAGTTCGCTTGACATTGCAAGCCTACATTAAATCATCAACCAAGGTGAGTGAACTTATGATGGTACTACACTATTTGTACCCTCACAAACTTGTGTTCACCTAAATTATTCTATGCAAACCTATTCAAACTATTCTACTTTGCTAAAAGCTTACATAATTATGAAAACAATGAAAGCAGTTACAGAACCTAATAGCTATGGGTACTTGCAGCATAAGCTATAAGTGACTGCTAAAGATGTACAAGTGAAAAATTAATCTAAAACTATTAAAATCAAAATAACTAATCTTAATTTTCAAAGTGCTATGATCTATTAATTATGTCTCTGTCCATGAACAACCGCAACTTTAACTAACCATAAACTATTTTACTTTATAATGAACGTGTAGATAAAGAAAACAAAATTAATGTAAATGCATAAATAAATAAATAGATAGATGAAGTGAAGAACAGTACCTGAGTGGCCAGCTCAAAAAACTATCTCACTTAACTTAAATCCAAATCTAACTTAGATTCTTATGCATCCATGTATCATACAACTCCACTCATTGCATAACACCAGATATTGAGACATAATCCTTCTTGCAGATTTTATTCCATAATATCATTTTAACATGTTTTTGGATAATTGGAAAGCTACTAACTGATAATAACTTGTATCAATTAACTAACTAAACTATGAACTCATCCCCTGACTTTATACAAAACGGGGAGATTCTTATTCAAACCACTAACTAACTTACTACAATCATAAATCTCACTCCTACATATGAGGATGTGAATTTAAGACTGACTTATTCATCTAATTGAAAAGGAAAAGGAGACATATTCAAATAAGAACGGCTTGCATGTGAAACACATAGGCAAACGTCCAACATTCTAGAACAAGTATCTTTCCAATCATTTATTCCTTCCATAATGACCACACTCAGCTCCACAACTTCCTGCACTTTGAACGGCTTGAACTTCATTAATTCCCTGGTGCTTGCTACAAATACTCCTTTCTTGTTACCACATGTTGAGTTGCAAAGAGATTAATCCATACAACATGTATATGCAACTAACCACCATAATTAAATCACAACATTCCATTCATATACATACATATTCATATTTAAACCATGCAATGCTACAAATATTTTCACCATATTTCATTTCCACAAAATGGGTTCAAGGTTGCAAGGTATACATGAAAGGATATACAAGCACTTTACAAATAAGCATTAAACAACTTCATTTTCCTTTCCAAAGAAAATGTTATGTTTTCCTAATGCAAGCAATTCTCATGCAAAATAAATAATGCATTCAATTCTCAATCCTTTGAAAATAAAGACAAAATGGAGAAGACAAGATCCCCATGCCCGTATTATGCTTAACCACTTGACTTGATTGGTTGCAAAACCTCCAATAGTAGCTTACAAGCTTCACCTAATCCTCACAAAGCAAGACTCCTCACAAGTTGATAATATGCTCTTACAAATAAAACTCCCACAATATAACTCCTCTCAAATGCTCAAGGCTCTCACAAAATATAGCAGAATCAAATTGTAGAATAAAGCAGAATAGTGTGTCCCAAATGAGAGTGTAAACCTCTCTATTTATGCAACAAAATGAGACTTTACATCCTACAAAAAAGTCTTGCAAAATGATAGCTTAATCCATGCAAGTCGACTCATTTCACTTAGCTTAAAAGGTGGCAGAAAACTAAACACAAACTCAACATAAGAAGCTATGGGTCAACCCATTTATTTGACAACAGCAAGAGACTTATTCAATTGTGCTCAAGTTAAAATGATGATAGTCGAATTGCATCAAAGATGGACTTCTACAACAAATAGTACTTCATATTCTAGCACCAAGTATGCAGCCATTCTCCCTATTATTTTGGTGTGGCTTTACTCTTTGAAACAATCTTTATTCTATAGGCAACACTCATTCTATATTGACTTAGTCGTAGCTTTATTGAGCAACATAGCAGAAATGAGTCGCTTTTCAAATATGGTGTATTTATTTGGTACTTTGACCAATTCACATTTTGTTGTACGCATTTCCTATTCTCTTGCATTTCACTTTATTTTGTAGTTGGTATCTATTTCATCGCTTTATATAAAAGCATTCAATGTTGAGTAATTAACTGTTTAATAATTCCAAAATGCATTTCCATAGTATCGACTATGGTTTACTATCCATATCGACCATATTGTTGTGCAATACTTTTCCTTTGAATAGGCCTTTATAAAATGTTGACATATGTAATAACCTTCATTTTAAATACTTTGTATGTATCACATACAAATCGACCTATGTTCATATATATATATCGGCCTATTATACTTGCATATTAGATATTCAATTTGGCCTCTATTTAATACCATGTATAAATAGATATTTGGTACCAAGTATATATATACACACACATATATAAATCAATGGATATAATTAACGCTATATATGTGTGTGTGTGCGTGTGTGTGTACATATATATATATATATATATATATACATATTATATATGTACATATATATATATATACATATTATATATATATGTACATATATATATATATATATATATATATATATATATATATATATATATATATCATGTCAAACAAGTTTTTATACATTTGATATATAAATGAATATGATCAAGTTGACATTCTCATAATAGTAATAATCATATCGACTGTGTGTGTGTGTATATATATACATGTATACGTATGTGTACATATATTGATATATTCGTATGGACATGTTCGTTTGTCAAACATATGTGTGTATTGATACATGTAAATATATGGATATATGTATATATCTTATATATATACACAATTGATTGCACAAACAAGCACATACACAATTACCATCGTGTTGATAAGGTATAGACATGTGGTGTATTAATACATATACACATTCATCTCGTATTGTCCATTTGATAGCTCCGTGATCATAAGCAACCCGTTCATAAGTGTGCATGGGTACGTCTACTTATTTATGCTCATGTACATGTTCCTTCATGTGTATGGTCTATCGTCGATATGCATATGTATACATATACATGCATCCCATGTGTGTTCCCATCATCAATACAAGCATAGTAATTCAAGGAAGAACTCATAAGCTCAAAACATCATCCAAGCATGCATTTAACAGTAATCATGACCCTTACTAATGCAGACATTCATACTAAGGATGACTTACCAATTTATGACATAATAATTTGACTCAACCATTCTACTGTGAGTGTGTGTGTAAGCTCAGATAGGTTACGTTACTGGTTACCCAACCAAGATCTTCTCCTAAGTGATACTTCCTCTCGCACCTGGAGGGTTGAACATATACCTGGATCCAACTAACACATTCCTATGGTAGTCAGTTCAACAAAATATGCTTTCACATAATATATCTCCATAGTTAGAATATCTAACTCAATAACCTTCCATTTCACATATATGTCTAGACACCTAAAATTTATTTTCTAATGTCATCACTCTCCTATTAATTAAGCAATTTTAATTATTTAATTAAATATTTCCATCATTTCACCTTAGCCTTTGATTAATTAAATATTATTTAATTGCGTCACTAAGGTTCATGTCCCTTATAATTAAATAAGTCTAATTTATTTAATTATCACCACTTTGTCTACTATAATTAAATAATTGATTCTAATTATTTAATCATTCATTTATCTTGCTTTCTCCATAATTAAATAAATAATATTTATTTAAACAATTTTTCAAATGGACTTTCCCTCTCACCTATTTTGAATTAAATTACTATTTAGTTCAAAAAATCAGTTTTCCTTTTTCTTCTATAATTAAATAATGCTACCATTGTTTAATTATTCACTTTCCTCTTCGAACTAAGTGATTTTGTTGAAAAATCATTTAATTTCCTCTTTCTCCTTCACTTTCGATCTTATCTCATCTCGTCTCATCTAATTTTGGCCATTGATTGAATTAATTTATTTTCAGTCTCGATCATCCATTTTCCATTCGTCTCTCTATAAATACCACCGTCATTTATCATTTTGGATCATCTCAAAAAATCTAGAATTTGCATACTATGTGTTGTTAAGATAAAATTTTCTTCTAAGTTTTGCTAGCATAGTCTTAGGCATGTCATTGCAGGCTAAAATCTGAGGGCCATCATCACATAAGGCGAAATGGAGAAGAGCTATGGAGGTTATTCAATGGGTGCATAAATTGGTATAATTGTTTCATTTTTATTTTATGCTTTCATTGTTCTTCATAGTTGATTAGGGCTTTAATGTTACTGATTTTAATCTATATTAATCTATTAATCTGAAATTCCTAATCACATTTGGTGAACCTTACGTGAAGTTTTTGTTTGCTGAAAAGTTTTGCAAATTCTCTGTGACATAAATCAAGCAAAGGGCTTTCAATATAAGAATCGGTCTTTTTTTAACATCATTTTTATTAGCTTCAATTTCTTGCATTTTCTTTTGAATACTAAATATTTGTAGTTTAGATTTTTAATTAGATTTTAGATTTCTAATTAGTTAGATTTTTAATTAGATTTTAATTTATATTTTAGCTTAGTTTAGATTTTTAATTTAATTTATATTTTTTATTTAGATCTTTAATTTAGATTTTTAATTTAATTTAGTTTTTATATTTTGGATTTTTCCTAATTTAGTTTAGATTTAAGTTTTTAATTTAGACTAATTAGATTTTTTTTATATTAGATTAGTTTTATTAATTTCTAGATTAAATGTCAATTCTCTTTTTAGTTTGGTTTTCTATTTTGAGGCTAATTGTGTTAATTTGGTTTTTTTAGGTTTGCATGTCAAACACCTAGACTGAAAAAACTTGAATACACGTTTGTCGAAGATTGAAAACTTGAAACTACTAATGACATTTGGTGTAGGACGTTTCTTGAAGATTTAATTTTTTTTAAATCGATTGTCTTTTAGTATAGCAAATACTTCGTTTGGTGCTTAAAAAGAACTTTGTTTTCCGTGTTTGGTGCACTTGCACATTATGTGTTACCCAAGATAGTGTGTATGTATCCTCTCCCCTTGCAGACTTGTGTGATCCTGGGTGACGAGAAATACATATTAGTCTCCCTTTTTATTTTTAATAGGAGGCTTGCCTGGGGATTTCATCACCCTAGGGTTTGACCTCAAGCACATTTTCTAGCAGGCTATATCAAAGGGGGGAGAATGAAAGTTGTACCCCAAGGAGTGCCTAGCGTTGTTCGAAGCCAAGCCATGAGACCCTCAGTCCACCAAGACTTGCTAGTGATGAGAGTGGGATTGAACCTCCCAATTCTCAGGCTATTACAGATGGGCTCTCTGTTCACAATAATCCCCTACTAGACACCTGTTGTTTTTAGTAGCCAAAATCCTTTTATTTGCTAGTGCAGGAGGTCAGACCTCTGAAGTTGTCCCACGTTCTCACAATTCAAAGTTGAGATAGGAAGTTCCTTGAGATCTTCAGGTCTTTGGGAATTCAAATTTTGGTGAGCCCGAGAAGTGTGTGTCATGTAAGGGGGAGCCAGTGCCACCAAACGTCTAAGCTATTTGCTCTAAATAAGTGCAGCTCAAATTTATCCATAGTGGGAATCCAGGAAATATTGTCTCTACGAGCCTATGATTTGTACTTGAATCTACTTTTATCTCAATTGCAATAGTCAAACAAAAATAAACAAAACAATGTGTTTTATGTGTGTGTGTTCAAAGAAAACAAGCAAACAAACGCCACACCCAAAACTAACAACATTCAAACCTTGATCACATCTAGGCTGATACATCCAAGGCAAGCTTAACATTTAAATCTATTTAGACCAAGAACTTGTTCACTTCATTTATGACATCATTCATTCATCCATCACCTCATCTTCTTGCATTAGACATTACCCATAGGTCAAACTTTATGTCATCTTTTTAGCTTGCCTAAACCTCTTGATTAGGAAGCCCATCGAACTTAGACTAGACTATAGCTTTAAATATGTATTCTCTTGAACTTATCTTTTGGACAATAGTTATCCTAGTCCTCATCATTTAGGTTGGTTCCTCAACTCTTCAATCTAGTTTGAGACCACCTTGTCAACACATCTTATCAGTCTTTACTTTCTCCAAGGTCATTGATAATCAGATTAGTTGTTATACCTATCTTAGTTTGATTAGCAACCATATCTTAGGTTTTACTAGAGGTTTTAGCTTTCATACTAGGTCATAATATTCATTCCACACTTTGCATAACTTAGTCATATATTATCATCACCTTGACTCTTAATCTAGGTATCGTTATTACACATCCCTATATATTTAAAAATATAAAAAAATATCACTTAGGTTGCATACCTTAGGCATAGATGCATACCTACCATTGCATTGGCATCTCTTAGGCTTCATACTATCCACCACCATGTCTTCCCTTCATCTTGATATGCTTTCTATTCAATTTGAATACCAATTAATCTGCAATGGTCAAGCCCAACAATCCATAGAATTCAAGAGACAATGGATTAATTCTACATCGCAATCACCCACAAACCATAGTCAGCCATCTATCTAACCATCTTACCAACAACTCATAAACTCTAGTCCTCCATCCATCTACCCTCACTATCAAGAGTCCCTTAACACAATCCATACCATTTATCCACAATAAACGTCCACTTATCACCCTTATCCTAACCTTGAGAAGGGAAACCAACTTTCCACTAATCCCTTCCAAGCCTCCACGTCCTATTCTAGTCCATCATTCACCTCTCCATTCCAAGTCTCCACATCCTCTTACATTCCTTCATACACTAATCCATTCCTATTCACTCCATCCCAAGCTACATTTAGTCATGAAAATTGTATCCTTGTCCCAAGTCACATTCCATTGCCTAAACTTGAGGATACATGTCAAAAAGAAAGTCCGAAGCATGACATCATAGCTTCACATTTATGTCAATATCAAAGTAGTCCATCCTATGACCCCATCCTTAAGTCCATCCAAGAAGTCCTAGATAATCAGGGCATCCAAAATACACCTAGCCTCGATCAAGATTCTATTCTCAATCATGTTGTCTAAAATGCACCCATCTTTGACCAAGACACTTCCATTGATCAAGAAATTCAAAATGATCCGCTCATCGACCTTTATGTCATTCATGATCAAAATTTGAGGTTGATCCTACCTAAACTCTGAACACATCCATTTCCCAAAATGAAACACTTGCCTCCATGGGACACAACGATGATCTTCCTCTAGAACAAGAGTCTCCTACTCTAGACATATTTGCAAATGATCAAACTATAGTTGAATTCATAGGACTCTATGACAATGACCATAAAGATGGTTTCGACATCAACTTGGAAGCACTAGTAGAATCATTTGAATCTAATATGTCACAAAATCAGACCAAATATATCAATCAGAAAGCTATCCCACATGTCAATGAAGCTAAGACATCCTATCAACTAGGATCATCCACTTTTATCTAATCAGGATTTCTCGCAAAGGTGAAGATTCCAAGTAATAGTGTCCACATACACAATGATGGGTTAGCATCTTGTTTTCAAAATGATAAATACCCCATCGCAAACAAAAAATTTCAGAGCATGCAATATCAAGGAAAAGGACTAGGCCGACATGAGCAAGGAATTTGAGAACCAATATAGTTTTATGAAAATCCTAGACATCAGGGTCTTGGCTATTCTTCAATTAGAAAATCTAATGATGTTAGTGGTACCTCCTCAATATTGAGGGAAACTTTATCTGATACAAAGATCAAAATGGGGGCCATGAGCAGTCCTTGTCATAAGATTGTTTCCAACACTCCTTCCATCCACACCATAAACCATCATTCCAACATGAATAAACCTTCCATTTGGAGCCAACAAAAAGAAAATTATTACAAATCCAAAGTTCAAAATCAAATGTCAAAGGCCATTGAATCAAACAAAAATCCAAGTGAACAAATGAAGTTAAAATGGATCCCAAAGAAAAATGGATCAAGCAAAGAAAATATTCCAAATCCAAAATTCAATCAAAATGTGGAGCCACAAGAAAAGAGGACTCCCACATATAATAAATGTCCACCTCCTTCAAAATTGTCATCAAGCAAGGCATATAAAAGTGTTGGTTCCAAACGCTATCCCAATCAAAATTCCAAACTATGCCATCCAACATCCCAAGTTTGGAAAATAAAAAGTCATTCATCCAAACGTCCAAATAATCCTTCCACATCTACCATCATCTGTCATAATCCTGCATCTCACCTAAAGTCCAAAAATCCCATGTCACAAATCCATCACATCTTGGCAACAACTCTTTATCATAAGGGCTCTCATGGCATTCTATCATGATATGCGTATTCTGATAAGGTCAAATCTAGTGTCAAAAAGGATCACAATGACATCGATCAGTTATATGCAAGCACTATAATCCTAACAAGGAAACTGCTTCATAAAGGTCATTATTGGCATATCATGGCCCCAGTCTCTACATCAACACCATCAAAGGAACCTAAACACTTGGTGATCATCTAGAAAATACAAAAAAAAAATGAAAAAATAAAAATAAAAAAATATTTACCTTGATGAAAACCTAGAAAATAGGCATCTTGGTGACACCAAAAAAAATCAAAAGATCAAGAAAAATAGTAAAGAGAAAACAATTTCATCCAATAGTGAAGACCATTCTTATGGTGCTTTGGATAAGTACAATGATGAAAACCTGGAAAACAGGCGTCATGTGTAAAAGAAATTATCTATGTGGATGATTACACTTGGGGACAAGTTGTCTCATCATCCATACCCTTTGCATGACATTTCCATCTATCGATTTAATCCATATCATTCCCATCTACTTTCCCACCTACTTTGATCTTAATAAGGAATGGGGTACAAACATAAATCATGCTTTGGAAAAACTTGACATGTCTATCCTTTGGTCATACACTATCCATGAAATATCATGTCATTACCTTCATAGCCTCATTATCCCTATGTGACATTGTCCTTGGAGACCATATGATAATTCTTCCAGCCAATAATCCTCATGTCTCCTATCTTTTACCAAATCCATCCATCATACTTTCATACCTATTGCATGTCTTGGTCTTCCCTTATCAATGGTCTAAGGATTCTAATCCATCATTCCATCATCCCATCTAGTCCTAACCAAATCATTCCAAATGCAACCAGCCTAATCCATACAGTCTTGCTATGCATCCTAGTGCATCATCCAACACATTCTTTGGCTTTGTTTCTAACCTTGCTACAAATCTTGATCCTTTAGTCACATTATCATCATCATCACGTTGTTTTGGGATGTGTCCTTCCCACGTCAAACAATGTTGTCATCATCGTCATCACCTATCAATTGGTTTTCAGCTTGACTATGAGCATGATCATGGTTGTCCTTGGATTCTTATGCGTACTTTCTCGCTTGCTTGTAAGCATCATTCACATGCATTTGTCACGATCCTTATAGTCACCCTTCATTCATAACAAATTTTTCCTCCATCATCTTCACATCTTCCATCATAATGCTTGACATCATCTTTTCGCCTTCCATAACACTTATCCCATTCCACTCCTAATGAATTAGTCTTATACCTGACTAGGGAAATTTCCCAACACCTAGCTTCATTAGATTCTACACTTGTCATTGGAGGTTAAAACATTCAAAAAAGACAAAAAAATCAAAACATTTGAAAAAGAAAAAAAATCATAAAATGAAAAAAATACAAAAAAAATCAAAACATGTGGAAAACCCAAAAAAAATCATAAAACTTTCAAAAAATCCCAAAAGCAAAGTCAAAGTCAGTCGTGTCAGTCTTTGTCATTGTCGAACTACGAGGCCTCTGTGCATTGCTACATAGGCAAGGCCATCTGTCAATGGGCCCCCAAGGCCCCCCTAGGTCAGTCTTTTAGGGTTCATCAAGCCTACAATTCTTCAAGTCAAACCAATCATTTGTCAAATCAATCAAACCAGTCAAATCGATCAAAACCAATGGTCTTATACAGGATGTGTCCTTCCTAAAACCAAACCTTGTCATTATCACACTTTGTCATTTGCCTTATACAGGTATTTGCATGATCGAAACCAGACTTGAGGTCTTATATCACATGTTTCTTCTCCTGAAACTAGGCCTTGTCAAAACAGTCAACCCATCACTCACTTCATCCCTTAATGCACTAGCACACACTTATTGGAAAATAATTTGAATGACTATCAATCTTGTTGGTTTGTTTTGTCTTATCTTTTGGATTTACTTTGTTCATGTTACTAGCCACCTCGAGGATGTCCCATGAAGGATTTAGAGGAGCGATGATGTCTCATGACTTGTCTTTTATTTGATTGTTGTTTGTAGTTTTTCTTGACAAAAAGACTGGGCCAACTTTGCCCTTAGTATGAGTGAAGACATTCCTTGTCTGTGACTGTATGTTTTATAGATGGATGACCTTGCACACCTTGGTCTATGTCAAACTATGGTGTTCGTTGTCCATTTGTCATATTTTACCACCCAATGCTGATTAAATGCAAAAGCCTTGCATAGAAAAATATATATTTGCAAATTATCTCAACTAGCACTATCTCAACATCCATGTCTTCTATGCTAGCATTCATCTTTTTTGTGTTAACATTCATTTTTTCCATGCTACTATTTCTTCTATTCTGCATCTTCATCATCCTTATCTATTTTCCTCTATCCTTTTGTCCTTCATCTTCTAGTCCTCTCATCCATTTCAAAAGCACACTTGTGTTCTTTGAACCCGCCTATCCTCTTGAGGGGGCATACCACTACCTCCTCTTCATCCTTCTTCATCCTTTTTCATCCTTCTTTCACTAGGGCATATCTTTTTCTTTGACATAATGCAATAAACTACATTATATCAAAGAGGGGCAAATCTAGACACCTAAAATTTATTTTCTAATGTCATCACTCTCCTATTAATTAAGTAATTTTAATTATTTAATCAAATATTTCCATCACTTCACCTCAGCCTCTGATTAATTAAATATTATTTAATTACATCACTAAGGTTCATGTCCCTTATAATTAAATAAATCTAATTTATTTAATTATCACCACTTTGTCTACTATAATTAAATAATTGATTCTAATTATTTAATTATTCATTTATCTTGCTTTCTCTATAATTAAATAAATAATATTTATTTAAACAATTTTCCAAATGAACTTTCCCTCTCACTTATTTTGAATTAAATTACTCTTTAATTTGAAAAATTAGTTTACCTTTTTCTTCTATAATTAAATAATGTTGTCATTGTTTAATTATTCACTTTCCTCTTTGAACTAAGTGATTTTGTTGAAAAATCGTTTAATTTCCTATTTCTCCTTCACCTTCTATCTTATCTCATATCATCTCGTCTAATTTTGGCCATTGATCAAATTAATGTCTTTTCAATCTCGATCGTCCATTTTCCATCCATCTCTCTATAAATACCACTATCATTTATCATTTTCGATCATCTCAAAAAAATCTAGAATTTGCATATTGTCGTGCTATTGAGATAAGATTTTCTTCTAAGTTTTGCTAGCATAGTCTTAGGCTTGTCATTGCAGATTAAAATCTGAAGGCCATCATCACATAAAGCGAAATGGAGAAGAGCTACGAAGGTCATTCAATGGGTGCATAAATTGGTATAATTGTTTCATTTTTATTTTATGCTTTCATTGTTCTTCATAGTTGATTAGGACTTTAATGTTACTGATTTTAATCTATATTAATCTATTAATCTAAAATTCCTAATCACAATATGCATTTCTTCACATATCATTAAATGAAATAACATTCATTCTTAATTCATTGAAAACAAAGTGCAAGCACAATTTATTCTCATTCAGAATTCAAATTACATTCACATTTACCCTACATAGAAATAGTAAATAGTAAATACACAATTGGGGTGTAACAAATTATATATTTACAAGAATTCCTCTCTCAAACAAAATATTCTCATAGAGCTTCACGAGTCTCCAATTGGTGGTCATTTAGGATTTTTGAAGACATATCATCAGGTCAAGAAAGACTTCTTTTGGGAAGGGCTAAAAGGGGATGTTTAAAAAATTGTGGTAGAATATTTGGTTTGTCAAAGAAATAAAGGGGAGATAATTAAGACACTTGGCCTCTTGCAACCATTAGTTATTCCTAGCAAACATTGGGAAGAGGTATGTATGGACTTCATCACAAGGATTTGAAGATCTAATGGTAAGAATGGCATCATGGAAGTAGTGGATCACCTCACTAAATATGCACATTTTATTGCATTATCACATCCTTTTATAAAAAGTACATTGGAAAAAGAATTTTTGGAGAATATTGAAAAGCTACATGGTATACCTAAGGTTATTGTTAGTGGCTGTGATCCTATCTTTACTAGAAAATTTTGGACAAATTTATTCTCATGTTTGGGTACTCAATTGGCTCGTAGTTCTTCATACCATCCTCAATCTTATGGGAAAACTTATGTTGTTAATAAGTATTTGGAAGGATATCTATGGTGTTTCACTTCAGATAAACAATCTTTGTGAGTAAATTAGCTACCACTAGCAGAATGGTGGTATAACACTTCCTTCCATAGTTCATAAAAATTGTCTCCATTTATGACATTGTATGAATATCATACTCCTTCCATCACACCATCATTGAAGGTGTCATCAAGAATTCATGTTTTGGAGGACCATATGCTTCATCAACAACTACTTTCAAGACTTAAAGCGAATCTAGCCATGTCACAAAATCAAATTAAGTAGCAAGCTAACCAACACCATAGTGAGAGAAGTTTTGAAGTTGAGGATTGGATCTTCTTGAGATTGCAACCTTACAAGCAAATTTCATTGAAGCAAAAAACAAATAATAACAAGTTGTCTCCAAAATATTATGGCCCATTCCAAATCATGCAAAAGATAGGCAATGTTGAGGCATACAAGCTTGAATTGCCCTCAACAACAAAGATACATCCAATTTTTTATGTTTCTTGTTTGAAGAAGGTAATTGGGAATAATATCCCTACTCGAACAATATTACTTGAGCTTTATGAAGAAGGAAGCATCATATTGGAACTATAATTTATTCTTTAGAAATGCACAAGGAAGCTAAGGACCATAACATTCACTCAGTATCTTATCCAATGGAAGAATTTTTACCAATTGAAGATGCCACATGGGAAGATGAGGAGTTTATTTAGAAGCATCCAAACTTGGTTAGCATTAAGGACAATACTTCTTCGAAGAGGGGGTATGCTACTCCCTTAATATTAGAGTACATCAAGTTATGAATAGTCAACTTGTGGCTATCTTAACTCTTAATTAAGTCATATTATCATTATTATATAGTTAATTAGGTCAGCCTAGTGCTTATATAGGGTTATCTAAGTTGGCCTAGGTGATATCGTAGGCATATATAAGATATATATAGGAGGCAAAGAGTTTTATTTCATCATCATGTTGCAAATTATGTTGTCATTGGAGATATTTGTAGGTTTGGCCCCTTGAAGGGCTTTTATAGTTAATTAGGTCGGCCTAAGGGCTTATATAGGGTTATCTAAGTCGACCTAAGTGATATTGTAGGCATATATAAGATATATATATGAGGTAGAGAGTCTTTTTTTTTATCTATAAAACACAACATAAGTTGCATGGAATATATTGATAATCAAGATCGTGTACATAGATGCAAGCACCCAAAATCAGGTTTTGAAGATAAGCATTGCAATACCCCCTACTACCCCACAAACTACAAGCTACACCTTATTACATCCCACTACAGCCCAAAATCCATCACAAAACATACTAAATATCAACTATTTGAAGCAGTCTAGGCACCAAAAAAGGTTCTACTACACCTATCAATCCCCTTTATCATAGAATTTTCCTGACTCCACCACCTCAGTGAAGTCCCTACACCATTGGATACCTTCGACCTCATTCAAGCCTAGCCTAGGACAAAGGAAATTGTAACCAATTGTAGCCCAATGTCTGTGATGAGCCTAGCCTCTGTCACCCAAATTGAGAAGAAGTGGTTGCTGCTCCACCGCCACCCTGAGACGAAACATCCTGCCAATGTCATCTGGGCATGGTATCCCAATCCCCAACTCTGAAACTATGACCGTGCATCCAAATTGTCTACCAAGATGGTTGCCTTGAAAACTAACCTAAGCATAAACAAGCAGTGTACCTTTAGGATTTGCATATCCAAAAGTGTGGCCAGCAACTGTGAAGAAATATCAGAGTTTTCCCTGAACCTATTGGAGGAGAAGTAAAATGTCTTGCCTATCACCATTCACATAGCCTCCAAGTAAAGGATGTCCTTATTCAAGCATATCTTCTTCAACCTTTGGTCTAAGATGAAACCAATGAATGTCATTTGCTTCTTTGAGCAACACAGTTGCATTGGAGTATTCATCTTGACTATGAGAAGAATTTCCATCTCCAAAGTGATTTAAAGATTGCAGTGTAAATTCGCACGAGTTGTCAACCACTAACAATCGCCATTTCGAACACCATTAACTACAAATGTCACATTCCCTAGTCGTTCCATGAAGATGGTATTTAAAAACTAGGTACTTTTGTACTATTCGATCTTGTTGCTTGTAGATGCAATCTTTGGCTGTGGGACATTGTCAGACCACATCACAGTCCTCACCATTTGCCTACCAGATTATGTCACATCCCCACATAATCAAATCCAATTTTGATCACCCACACAACCAATTCAAAAGGGAATTTGTGTTCATTGAATGTCAATGAATGACCTGTACACCCTTGCTAGCTCGCCCATGTGCCAAATCTAGCCATTTGGGCATAGACATATAATCCCAGTAACATGGGCAACAATATTACGCACCATTGATCCCTTTATTTTCCAATGAATCTGCTTCAGCATTCCCTTCCCTATAGATATGGTTTATGGTCCATAATTCAAAGCCATTCAATAGATCCAAATTTTTATGCAGCATTGCTCGCAACTTCCATTTGGGCATCTCCCTACACCTGATGGCATTAACCATTAACGCCGAGTCACCCCCAATAGCCAGTTTCTTCAAACCCAATTCTTTAGACAATGAGAGCCCATGGATGATGGCTGAGAATTCAGCCTCATTATTGGTACCATTCGGTAACCACTTTGCATAAGGCAACAATGTCTTCCCTTGCCAATCTTTGATAATGCACCCAACACCAAACAGGCCAGGATTTCCTCTCGAGGCACCATCGAAGTTCAGTTTGAACCACCCTTTTGAGGGGGGACCAGGTAGCCTGAGCTCATTAAGCCTTAGATATGGACCCACCTTCCCCAGCCCAAGCTAGAATGCAAAGCAAAGGCCATACCGCCCTTAGTCTAGCATCCCATTCAATGAAGCACTTGTCTTTAACCCCACTATGCGCTAGTTTTGCATTCAGGATCTCAACTAGAATCGCCTCAATCTTATTGATAAGGGAAGGAGAGCCCATACCCTTACCTTGAAAAATTCTTCTATTTCTTTCCTTCCACAATTCCCACACTTTTATTGAAGGGCTAATAATCCACAAATCACCAAAAATTGAACATCTTTTTAGGATAGGACAAGCCAAGAAAAAGCCACTAAGTGTATTTGGAAATGCACTGCTCCACCCCAACAATGTCCAAAGCCATTTCCAGCAGGTTTGCACAAAAGGACAGATGAGCAAAAGATGGTCACTTGTTTCTTCCTCTGTTTCACAAAACACACATCTAGAGGGACCCTGGAAGCCCATCCACCTGAATTTATTTGTTGTTAAGATTTTATTCTGAGTAGCTGCCCAGGAAAAAGCCCCCACTTTGGGGAGACACATGCGATTCCAACATAAATGTAGGGGTAGTTTTTCTTGTTGAATGTGCCTCTGTTTGTACTAAATATTGTAGTCATCCTTTGCATTATAGCAATCATATTTTGCACCAACCCAAAGCAAAGAATTAGTCCCCTCATGAATCATTAAGACTCTCTTTTCTAGTGCTTCTACCAATAGTTGCACCTCTCTTTGTGGAAGATTAAGGCCCCTAAAATCCTTCCATCTCCAACCAAAAGGTTGAATCCTGTCATCTTTGACGATATAGTACTTAACATATGACCCCCAAAGGCATTTGAGCGTCACCTTTACCACATCAACCTATATTGGGTTGTCTAACCTTGGGTGCCCCACCCACGAATCCTCCCAGAATAGGGCTTTACTTCCATCACGAACATCCCAAGAGAGTTAATCACATATGATTTTTTGCATTTTTGCATGAAGTTCCATATACTCAATCTTGATGGTGGATTTGTAGTAGAAAATATATCGCTACCAACAACCCCATCTAAGTATTTTTGATGCAAAATTCTAGCCCATTTATTCTGTGGCTCTTTGTGCATCCTCCACACTAATTTCGCCTCGACTGCTTTGTTTTGTAGGCTCAACACATTGATACCAAGACCCCCATCCTCCTTGGGCTTACAAAGTTTATCCCAAGCAATTAACACAATCTTTCTCTTCTCTTCATTGCCTTTCCAGAAAAAATTCCTTGTTTGCTTTGTCACGCCCGAATCTACACTATATGGTAGTGTTAACACCAACATAAGATAGATAGGGAGAGTAGATAAAACCGATTTTACCAGGGTAATTCTAACTGCCCATGACAACCACTTTCCCTTCCACAAGTTAAGTCTTTCTCCTAATTTGATTTTTAAAGCATCCCAAAGCCTCGTGGCTCTCATCCCTTTTGCTAACGGTACACCTAGGTAGATGCAAGGCAATGTACCTTTCTTGAAATTCAACACACCCAATATCTCCTGCTCCTTTCAAGGGTTGGTGTTGAAGAAGAAATTTTTTGATTTGTCTTTATTTACATTTTGTCTAGATGCCAAGGAATATTTTCCCAAGATTGAACTTAGGGCCAAGGATTCCTTCCTCTTTCTTTCCCCCATCAACATGGTATCATTAGCAAATTGTTGATGAGAGACTTCCTGGAGGGGATTGGTTACGTCAATCCCTTTAATCTGACTTAAATTAACACCTATAGTGATCGCCTAACCCAGAGCTTTAGCCATAAGGATATATAGAAAGGGGTAGATGGGATCTCCTTGACACATCCCTCTAAAAACTTTGAAGAAGCCATCAAGCATACCATTCACCAGCACTGAGAATCTTGGTGTGGAAATGCATGTGAAAACCTAGTCTACCCACTACTTATTAAAGCTGAAAACCTCCATTACTTTGCTTAAAAGTCTCCAATCCACCATATCGTAAGCCTTTTTAATATCTAGTTTGATCAACATAGTGGCTTGTTTGGGTTGCTGGACCAATTGTATGGAATCCTGGGCCACAATTATGCCATCTAAAATTGATTTCTTAGGCACAAAACCAAATTGTTCTTCTACAACTAGATTTGGAAGGATGAGCTTGAGTCTATTTGCCATTGCTTTCATCATAACTTTGTAGATTGTATTGCATAAAGATATGGGCATGTAATCTTCCAAAGCTTTAGTTGCTTCCTTCTTGGAGATTAACACAATCAAAGTATTGTTGACTTCTCTTAGAAAACTCTTAGAGTTCCAAGATGCTTCAATGGCATCTACCATCTCAACACCAATCAAATCCCAAAACTTCTAAAAAAATCTTGTGGGAAGCCCATCTGAGCTGAGCACCTTATCCAAATGTAGTTAAAATAGTGTCATTCTTATTTCCTCCTTAGAGAACTTCTCATTCAATGCCTTGTTTTGAGCCTTTGAGACAAGTCGTGGAATGTTTTTGAGCAAGTCCACCTGGTGCTTCAAACTTGACCCTGCCTCATTGTTCAACAACTTACGGTAGAAAGCCACGGTTTCCTCAACCACTTCCCTCAGATCCTCCACCATTGAACCATCTATCAATTCAATGCTTGCAATCTTGTTCACACTCTGTCTCTGTTTAGTACTAGTGAAATAATTTTGTATTCTTATTTCCCTCCTTTAACTAGATTTCCTTGGATTTCTACCTCCAAAACACATCTTCCTTGGCAAACACATCCTCGTACTTTCCCATCAGTTCTTTTTCCTTGAGAAAACTATGTTGGTCCATCCCCTTCCTGATTATTTCTTCTTCCAACTCCTATAGATTCCCTTCTATTTCTGCCTTTGCTTCAATTTTTTTTTTGAAATGTGACCAATTCCATTCTTTTATTCTCTGCTTTAGCCATTTTAGCTTTGTTATCAAACGAAACATCTTAGAACCACTCACTTTAAACTCTGTCCACCATACTTCACTAACTCGGTGAAGCTGGGATCCTTTAGCCACATATTTTCAAATTTAAATGGGGATTGGAGTGGGCTCTGATCCTCATGAATGTCCAGTTGGATTGGAAGGTGGTCTAAACCAGCACAAGGTATGATGCTTGCTTCATAAATAAAGGAAAAATCATCAAGATTGTTGTGACCAACGAACATAGCATAGGCTAACTACACTTGATTCATGAGGATTTGAAGCATACTTAAGCCACTAAACATCATTCTAATAAGATCATTCAATGTAAACTAAGCTAAGAATCCATTAAAACTAACATAGTAAAATACGAAAGCTTCAAAAACACCAATTCTAATCCATTGAAACTTATCCTATTGGGGGAGTGGTGTTGCATTAATGTGGAATGGTGACCCTTTCCCAATCCCATGGATAATTAGCTTGTTTCGATCAATTCTGTTGAAGAGAATTGACGAAATCAATGAAAGATGTATTGTAAAACATGATGAAAGCTATTTTAACATGATAAATGCTTGTGATAATGGATGTGAGTGTATGCAAGCTATTTTAAATGTATGCAAGATTCAAAATATTTAAAACCCTAATTATAAGATATACTAAATGGATGCAATTAGGTTACCATGGAAGCCATTAATGGATGCTCTAAGCTAGTAATGAAAGTAAATTAACCTAATGTGTTTTTTAAAACATAAAATGTGAATGCAAGATGAGAGTGATTTTAACAACATAAGTCTACTATTAAAATGTGAATCCATATTCAATAGATGTAAGCTCTATTTATAGAATGGGAAAAATGAAATTGATGGCCAAGATCAAAAGGATCAATCAACGGTTAGAATGGAAGGAAAATGAAGGCATGGATCATGGATTCCCATCAAGGGTTGAGGATGCAAGATGGTATTTAATCAAGGGCTTACATTCATCCAAACAAAGACACTTTCAAAACTTGCACAAGAAGCTTTGTTGAAAGTTTGCTGCAAAAAGGAATATCCCCTTTTCCAAATGAGTGAAGAGAATATTCTCATGGGCGAGGAAAAATAAGATATTTAGTTAATTAAAACCAAATTTAATTATGCAAAGGAGAAGGAATATTCCATGAGAATATTCCTTTTGGAGGAATGTGCAAAGGAGGAATATTCCCTTGCAAGTGGGAGGATTAGATTTAATTAGTAATTTGATAATTAAATAAAGTTTCAATTATGCAAATTAGGGGAATTAGGATATTCATTAAATAATTAATTGATTTAATGAAAAGGGGAAGTGATATGATATTTAATTAAATAACTTAGGGTTATTTAATTAAATAAGAGGAATTATAGATTAAATTAGATAAGTCGATATATCCAATTTAACAAGATGAAAGGTTAGTATGAAAGGGGCGAATTAACCTAATTAGGTCAATTAGATTAATAGACGAAAATGACATAAATAATTAAATAGCTAGGCTAATTTAATCAATTAATTGAAAAGATGATGGGTTTCAGGACGAGGCAATGTTAGTATATATGATTCAAGTGTGTGATATTATTCATGACATGTTTAACTGTCTACATTTTGCCCCTCTTTGAAGTGAGATACCTATTATGTTGGTTCAAAGACTAACACTTTTTAGATTAAAATTGCTGCTCAAATCAAAAATAAAAATAAAATTAATTTTTTGGATGCATTACTATTGCCCCAGTGGAAGGAATAAGTTGGTTCCCTACCCCCTCGAGAGATCAGGCATAAATTTTGAATTTAGGGTTGATCTCACGAAAAAGGTTTAATATTGGTTCAACTCAAAGAGGACTAGAAAGCTCAAATGTCAGATGTAGACAGATTTGATGATGTATAGACAATCATCGGCCATGGGTAGCCTCATGTATATTTTGATATATCACATAGATTCGATACTTGGATAGAATTGTTAGTAAAAATAGAAGAATAAGATGAATGGATTGACCATTGATTTTGAGATTGATTCAGAAGTCCAACAAGTCCATGATGCATCGAGACTTTATTAGATATAATGATGAGAGATGATGATGATTTGTTCATATCTTGGGATTGGGATTTTTTGTCATTCCTTATGTTCGATATAACACTTAGACACGATGCATCTTGATATTAAAAACTAGGATGGCTTTGTATCTAGTGTAATGGAATTTGATTTTGCAAATAGATAGGATAGTTCTTGTTCACATCTTGACATACGGAAACCTCGTCAGAATGTAGTTTAGTAGTTTAGAATATATCGGACCAAAGCATATGCAATAGTCAACAATCTACCCCAAACAACTTCCCTACACAACCAAGCAAGTATGCGCCAAAATTATTTTACAGGAATACCCACAAGCACAAAAAATGAAAGATAATGATCGATGCCCCATTCCTTTCTCTCTAAATCATTTTGATAGACATCATCGAGAGGTCCTTGGAATGGGTAATTAAGATAAGTCATAAGAAAATATCAAAGACAAATAGTCAGTGTTATCTATATCTCTTGCCAGTTTAACTTAGGTAAGGTGATTTCTGATGTTGATGTCCATCATAGGAAGGATGCATCCTAGGACATGTTTATCAGATGTTTTGATTAGGATGAGTTGTGTGATAAGTTGTTGATACAAACTTCATTGAATCATTTACCTATGATCTAGACTTTAGATTTTGACATTTAGGTTTTCACTTTACGACTTGCAATACTTGTTTCTACTTGTTTTGCCAAAGGTTGAAGATGATGGTTGATTTATTATGGGTGAAGGTTTATTGTGGGTGAAAGCGAAATGGGATGGATGGTTTTTCATTTTATAGAATATTTCAATGTTTTGAGGTTGTTTGTGGTTTTTTGGAATGTTTATATGAATGTTTTGGTTTTCAGTTATTTGAGTTTGTTTAGGGTTTTCCATTTTTTCAAATGTTTTTTTATTTTTCTAAGTTTTCAAATGTTTAGGGCTTTTCTAATATTTCAAATGTTTTTTGTGTTTTCTAAGTTTTCAAATGTTTAGGGCTTTTCTAAGTTTTCAAATGTTTTTGGGGTTTTCTATATATTTGGATGTTTAGGGGTTTTTAGATATTTCCGACCAAGAACCTAATCTAAAAGACTATCTTAGGGGCCTTGGGGGCTTATCAAAGATGAGCCTTGCCTACGTTATACATGTAGAGACCACGTAGTTTGACTAACTTGACTTATTGATAATGAGATAGTAACAATTGATGGATTGTTAGTTTATTATGATGGACTCCTAAAGGACTAACCTAGGGTGACTAGGGGGAACATCAATGATGGCCTTGCCTACGTTCAAGCTCAGAGACTCATAGTTCGACATGGTACTATTTTTGGATTTTTGATATTTTGACCTTTTTAGGGATTTTGATGTGTTTTGGATGTTTTGGATATTGACTTTATAATTTTTGAATATTTTTGGATTTTAGCTATACAAGATTTTGAATGTTTTGGATTTTCATCTATACAAGATTTGGATGTTTTTGGATTTTCTAATGAACGTTTTATGAATTTTTTTGGGATTTTTGATAAGATTTCCATTAACCTTAAGATATACAAGAACCTGATCCGATCCATAATGAGTTTCCCCCAACATGATGTGATAGACTACCTCGATACAAGCAGGACAAGCTAACCTTTGGAATATACCAAGTAGTACTAAAGGGGATACAATACTTCACAATATCAAGCTATGATATGGATGCAGATGCGTGATGGAATAAATAGGATGAATGATGAGATGGATGAATGTGATGCAAAGAATGATAGGATAAAGAGCCAAAGAATAGATGGAGGTGCTTTATTTACATGAGGACCTATTTTCCAGGTTTTCACAAAGGTACTTGCCCAAAGCACCACTAAAATGGTTTTCACTAGAGGATGATTATTTTTCTTTACTTTTTAAATCCTTTTTCTCATTTTTTTGGATTTTTTGATCATTTTTTTATTTTATTGTATTTTTAGATTTACACCCTTCAATCCTAGGCATAAAACTTTTTAAGATGTAGACTATTGGTCAGTTCATGCAAGGGTTCACCTTCAGGCATTGATAGCTAGTATGCTCCTGATCCATATCTTGTTGTGATGACAAAGGGACCAAACTAGTTAGGCTCAAACTTTCCTTTACTGTCCTGATAAGAAAGATTTTTTTGATTCTGCTTTAGGACAAGATCCCCTACTTGGAAAGATCGATACTTGATCTTCTTGTTATAGCTCTGTTTCAGTTGATTTTGATATACTTGCAAATGATTAAGGGAATTAAGATGACACTCATCCAAGAATTCTAGCCCATTTAGCTGAGATACTCTATATTCTTCACCAGTGATTAGATTTTGCAATGACACTTGCAGTGATGGAAGCTCAACCTCAATAGGCAAGATGGCTTATGATCCGTAGACCAAAGAGAAAGGGATTGTACCTATTGGTATGTGGATGTTGGTTCGATAGGCCCAGAGGGTAGGATTTAACTACAGATGCTAGTCATGTCCAGTTTCATTTACTATTTTCTTTAGGATTTCTAGAATGGTCTTGTTTGTAGCCTCAGCTTCACCGTTGCCCTAGGGGTAATATGAGGTAGAGAATCGATGTTGGATGTTAAATATTTGACATAGCTCTTTCACATCTTAAGTCTTGAAGGGTGTTCCGTTGTCTGAGATAAGGGCTTATGGAACACCATAATGGTAGATGAGGTAGTTCAGGATAAATTTAGAAATTTGCTTTCCCGTTATGTAGGTCATAAGAATGGATTCCACCCACTTGGTAAAGTACTCAGTGGTGGTTATGATGAACTTATGACCATTAGATGAGGTTGGAGTAATCTTCCTACGAGGTCAAGCCCCCACTGTGAGAAAGGTCGAGGTGTGACCATTGGTTGTAACTCTTGAGCTAGAGCATGAATAAGATCTCCACGTCATTGACACTGGACACACTTCTAAACATATTGATGGGATTCTCTTTCCATGATTAGCCAGTAATACCCCATCCTCAACAATTTCTTAGCTAAAGCCATACCACTAGAATGGGAACCACATATACCATTGTGTACTTCTGTTAAGGTGATCAAGGCTTCCTCTTGGTTAAGACATCATAGTAATGTCCCTTCGATGCTTCTACGATAAAGGGTATCACCTACGATCACGAATCAGGATGTCTTCTTAATAAAGGTCTTTTTAAGGTTGGAGGTGATATTAGTCGGGAGGGTTCCTCTGCTAAAGTAGGTGAATATATCATGATACCACGAGGATCCAAGACCAATGATGACACATGCAAATTCAGATTCTGGGATTTTGAAAGTTGGAACGAGAAGTTGTTCTACCAAGAATTCACATTAAAGGATATTATGTGGCATGCCTAACAATGATCCAATTGTTGCCATAACATCTATGGCTCAGTTGTTCATGTGAGGAATCTGCTCAAAATTTATATATATGAAAAGGTACTTAAGACTTTCTACCATCTTCTTGTAAGGAGTGATTTTATCTTCCTTGGTTTGGTAGTCGTCATTGACTTGATTGATAACCAGCTGCGAGTCTCCATAGACTTTCAACTCTTGTATCTTCCATTGACCAACTATCCTTAGACCTATGATTAGGGCTTCATACTCAGCAATGTTGTTAGTACATGGAAATGATAGCATGTATGACTTTGGGATGTAATTTCCTTGAGAGGTGATAAAGAGGATACCCACCCCTAATCCATGTTGAGTAAATGATCCATCAAAGTACATTTTCCATTGGTCTGCTATATTGACAAGGAACATCGATTCATCAGGAAATTTAGATATCAAAGGGTTCTCTGCATAGATAGGTGCTTTTTCCAATTGGTTTGCGATCACCTATCCTTTGATTGCCTTATGCTCCACATATTCTATGTCAAATTCAATCAAGATCTTACACATTTGGCCATTCACCTAGTGAGAATTGCTTTGGATAATAGGTATTTCAATGGGTCAATCTTTGCAATAAGCTTAATTTGATGTGACAACATGTAGTTTCTGAACTTTTGTGAAGCAAAAAACACCACTAAACATGCTTTCTCAATGGATGAATAGTTCATTTCATAGCCCACCAAGGTCCTGTTGATGTAATAGATAACTCTTTCCTTTTCATTTTCATCATGTTGTGCTAGAAGAGCACCTAGTGTTGCTGATGTTGCTGAGATATATAGGATTAATGGTTTGTTCGGTATCGACGGCATGAGCACTAAAGGTGTCAATAAGTAGTCCTTGATCTGTTGGAAGGATTTATCACACTTCTCATCCCACTATAAGTTATTCCTTTATGGAGAAGATGTGAGAAAGGATGGATCTTGTCTGATAGTTGTGCTATGAAGCTTTGAATGGACTGCAACCTTCCTTGTAACCCTCTCATTTGTTTCAATGTTTGTGGTGGTTTCATGTCTAGGATGGCTTTCACTTTTGTTGGATCAATTTCTATCCCTCTTTGTGATATGATGTAGCTAAGAAGCTTCCCTGATGTAACCCCAAAGACACTTTTTCAAGTTTAGCCATACCTTATATTCTTTGAGTTTGTCAAAGATGGGTCCCAAGACATCTATGTGCTCACTCCTTTTCTTTGATCTAGCCAAGATATCATCCACATAGTCTTCGACTGTTTTGTGGATCATGTCATGAAAGATGAGGGTCATTGCTCTTTGATAGGTTGCTCCTGCATTCTTTAGCCCAAATGGCATCATGTTCCAACAGTATGTTCCCCATGGAAAGTGAATGGAGTTTTATGTTGATCCTCCTTGGTGATCATGATTTGATTATAGCCTGAAAAACCATCCATGAGTGATAGCATCTCATGCTCATCTGTTAAATCCACAATGATGTCGATGTTAGACAAAGGGAAATCATCCTTTGGGCATGTCTTGTTCAAGTCTTTGAAATTCGTGCATATCCTGATGCCCCTAGTGGGTTTGGAGACTGTACCAAGTTTGAAACCCACTCATGATAATCTATTGGTCAAATGAATCCAATGTCAAGAAGCTTTTGTAACTCAAGTTTTACCAAGAGTTCTATTTGAGTGTACATCTTTCTTAATTTCTACTTCACTGGTTTGGCTTCAGGATATACTGCTAAATGATGCACAACTACTTCTGGATCAATCCCTGGCATATCTGTGTATGACCATGCAAAGTTGGATTTTTGCTCTTTCAGGAATGCTGCTAGGTTTTTATGTTCTTCATCCAACATGAATTCAACATAGAAAGTGATATTGGGTGTTTCTTTTGTTCCCACATTGACTGGAGTGGCCTTTTCTGCTAGCATTGCTGACTTTTCTAGATGCATTGCACTGAGGGGGAGATTGAATCCTTCATCCTTGGGTGCCATAAAGAGGTTTTCACCCTTGGATGCATCCTTTATTTTTACTATTTTAGGATTAGAGAGTGCCATAGTGTGGTTTTCACTCAAAGATCTACATGCTAGTTGCATGTCATCAATTTTGTGACTGAAGGATTCAATCTTCTCCCCGTAGTATGCCCCTGTGTCTAGCTCTATATCAAAACTAGCTTTGTGATCTGCCCATGGTAGGTTGTCATGGAGTCCCATGAATTCTGAGATTGCTTCATCGTTTTCGAATAAATCTAGAATCGGTGGTCCTTGTTGATCCCATTCAATCAGTTGTAGGTATACTAGGCTTGTTTCAGTGGGTTGATCATTTGGGATGAAGAATGTTGTGGATATCATGAAGAGAGAGTTATTCTTGAATAGGTCAGCAACATCAAGGGGGAAGTCGTCTAGGGTAGTATCACGCGATGTTGGTAACCAAGGGGAAGCCTTTGCCCGCTTAGCGGAAGTACCTTTTCCAATAAGGGTAACCTTTCTAGTAGTACATCCTAGGCCAAGATTCTTTGGACGTTTCTCAAGAATGATGGGTTCTAGCAAACCATTGTCATTTTTTCCTAGTTTCTCATTCTTGTTGTACCCCCATCCCTTCATTAGCTGCAAGCCTTTGTTGTCATCTTCCATGGGAAGAGCGGGAATGGGTTGTTCATCTTGATATAGCAGTTTAGAGACATCCTCCTCATTGATATCTTCTTTGTTCAAATCCCCCCACTTGGTGAAGGTAGTAGCTACCATCTTTACTATTTCAACTACTTTTTTGATAAGTGTGGGTTTTCCATGAGATTTTGGAGAAAGTGGTAGCTCTCCCAACACAAAATTATTCTTTTGTACTTTATAATTTATGCAACCATCATCCTAGATGACTGCTTTAATGTTTGGAATGTTTTGCACAATGGGTGTTTTTGTTTCTAAGGTAGATGCAAGGGTAGATGGATCGACAAACGAGGTAGAAGGTGTAGACCCTTCATCATTTTTAGGGATCTAGGGTATTTTGCAAAACTTGGTCTCAAGGTTCTTGTAGTAGTAAAAGGGCTTAGGATCTCAGTGGATGGTAACTTTTTTGTCCTCAAAAGGAAACTTTACACATTGATGGTAGGTTGAAGCCACAACTTTAGGGCATGGATCCATGGTCGGCCAAGCAAGATGTTGTAGGGAATATCAAGGTCTAATACTTGGTATGTAGCTTCTGCAATGACAATCCCCACTTGGACGGGTAGTGTGATGATGCCTTGCAATACCCACTCTTGATCATCATATGCTCTAATGGTGGTACTCTTTGTTTTCTCAATAGTATCCTCTAAATATCCTAGGTTCTTGATCAACTAAAGGGTGCAAATGTTTAGAACAACACCTCCATCTACTAAGACTCCTTTAACCTTGTTCTTGTGAATAATGACCTCAAGGTGTAAGGCACAGTTATGAGATGGTTGTGATGGTAGGTCTTGTTCCAAGAAGGTGAGAAGATGAGGGATAGTGAGATGTCCTACCATATCTTGAAACTTATATGTATCTATATCCTCGGGGACAAATGATGAGGACAAAGCCTTCTCTAAGATTTCCCTATGTGCGGGGGACAGCCTTAATGGTTCCAAGATAGAAATTTGTGCAGGGTCTTCTTAAGTTGATCTAAGAGATTGTATTTGCTAGGATTTGAAGTTGGAAAAGTAAGTTGTGCCCTAGATTAAGATGGGACTCCTTGGATAGTGACTTTTCCATGTTGTGTAGTGACTCCACATTTCGCAATTTCGTTTGTAATTAATGCGGCCCACAAATATTTAATTGACCAATTAAATTTTTATAACGAAGTTTATCTTTCTTGAACAGATAAATCAGAAGTCATTTATGTTTACCCACAATTTTCCACAAACCTCTTTGGGACGAGTAGTCTCTTCCATGCAGGTCCAAATGTAAATTTTATTAGAACGAAAATGAAAGGAAAAGAAGAATGAAAAATAAATCATAGATAAATGATAATAAGGAGATTATCAATATTCAATCTTATCCATTAGGTTTATTATAAATGTAAATGGAAGAAAATGTTTCTCGAAGATTAATTGAAGTTACTAAATCATGATATATGAGAGATATCAGAGTCATTTTTGTAATTTCTAATGTTACACCACCGATGGACATGAAAACATTTTTTATTTTATTTATTATATGGACTTAGACAAATGTAGAAGTACAAGTATGAGATTATAAAAAAATGGATATCAAAGCTTTCCATAAATAAATGGAATTCTTCACCGTGAGTAATAGTAATTAATCAATTTTATTGTTTTCCTTCTTATCTTGTATATATATATATATATATGGACATAGATAGATAGATACATATAGATCTATGTCTACGTGCATAAACTTTTTTCATACCGAGCGGGATATGTTTCATTCTTTTTTTTATGTTTAATTCGTTCTGAATAGTCATGAGATGTTGATCTTAGGGTAATCTTTTTGTCGATGGATGCCTTTTTTTTACACTCGTAGTTTTTGAAGAATGAAAACTTACTATGTAGCATCTACGTTAAGAATAAAAAGATTGTACACGCCATTAATCTTATCCTTTGTAAAAACTACCTGTAATAACTAACTTGTAAAAGTTATTTGTTTATTCAATCAAACAATTTAGTTTGTTTCTTACTTTGCTTTCCCTTAATTCAATTCAATTTTTGGTAAAAGTGATGTCTTAGTCCAAGTGGGAATAACAGTCTTTTCTTCCACATGTCTATAGAGTTTTTATAAATAGAAACATCTCTAAAAAAGAAATTTAGAAATGTAATAATTTGTAAAACCAATCACACTCCTTCATATGCATTGGGGGTCCATTGATGAAAAGGAACTAGAGAAAGCTTGAATGCAATTCCTACTGTTATAGATAGAAGTGCAATCCAAATTCTTGAAGAGTTATACATTTGTGTATTGATAAGACCATTGGTTATTTCTTGAAGTTCAATCTCTCCTCTAGATAGACCATATAGCCAAGAAAGACCATAAACAAGAATGGAAGAACTTGTTCCACCCATAAGTAAATATTTCATAATAGCCTCAAAGGATCTTATTGAGATTGTTTCAGCAACTCGCGTAAAAAAATTTATCCTTAAATTGCGTGATTATCTAGTCAAAAAGAAACCCTAGTTATTTCAATTGGAGAAATTATACGTTCCACTGGGACATTCACGGAACAAACAGAAGATCTTTTAAAATAAGCTATTGAAGAAAATATCCAACTTTTTCTTCTAGAATAGAAAAGCTTTGCAACATTTACAAATACAATGAATTATTACGTCCAATAGGATTTGAACCTATACCTAAGTTTTAGAAGACCTTTGTCCTATCCATTAGACAACGGATGTTTTATTTTCATTATTCCTTGAAATACTTTATCGTTAACAAAAAAGTATAATTTTTTTCTTTCTCCATCCACAACAAGGTTTGAGAAAGAAAGAGAAAGAATAGATATGTAACATGGACATGGAAAATTCACGTGAATGAGAGAGAAGTTGACAAGAAAAAATATTTTGAATAAGGAATATGAATGAGCGGGTAGTGGGAATCGAACCCGCATCGTTAGCTTGGAAGGCTAGGGGTTATAGTCGACGTTGATTAACGCCTCTAATTTAGAATGTAACATCAATTTGATTAATGAAAGCGATCCAATCTAAATAGTTAGAATGTTATATTAATTTGATTAATGAAAGTGATCCAATCTAAATAGTTAGAATGTTACATTAATTTGATTAATGAAAGTGATACAATCTAAATAGTTAGAATGTAACTATTGAAATAATCCATTTTTGTTGTATCAAGTGAATACAAAAATGAATCAAAACTTTTTGTCAAATTATTGTTAATGAAAACTTACGGCAGCTTGTCAAGCAAAGTCTAATAAAAAAAAGAACAGAGGGATAATTGGCATTACATTAACAATTGGATCGAAAATCGCATAAGCTTCGGGAAATTTGGAAAAAAAGGGGTTATTCAAATGAAAAGCGACATCGTCTAGACAAATAGGGAGGTTGAGGGTAACTGGAATTTTGATTCTCTGATGAATAAAAATGATGTAAAGACCCAAATTTTTTTGGCCAATCAATCAAATTTCTTCACCAAGATTAGACTTTTAGTCTTCGAATTGGAATGGATTGCGAGAGTTTTCATTTTAACATGCAGAAAATAACCTAAAAAAGAAGAATAAGTCTTGGATAATTCAAGAATACATATCCTATACAGTTGAAACCAAAGATGAAAATAGTATTGCCAAAAATGAAACAGATGATATCTCCATTTTTTCACTTTGAGGTGAGTGCCCTTTAGAGCTATAAGGGATCTTTCTCCACATCTCACATAATGGATGAAAGAATCCTTCAACAACTAGATCTTTTTTGTTGAAATTTGATGTGGAAATATAACAATATGTTTGATCTTTTTATCAAAATGAGTTTGATTGGGAAAAGATCCATATAACAACGATTGTGAATTAAAAAATTGTTTCACAAGAGGAACTAAAAACAATTCGCATTCATACACATAAGAATTCCATAGGAATAGGGAGAACCTCGTATTTTCTCCCTATGTAGTTATAGCTTTCTGCAAATTTTCTCGACTAAAACTATTTTTCCATTAATGGAGAATGGATCATAATAAATGCAAAGAAGGAGTATCTTAGATCTAACGACAAAAAATTCGAACCAAAATTTTTGGATGAATTGAGTAGGGCACTCGTATATCTGATATATAATTGGAATGTGGTAATTTATCCTCCATAAGAGGAAATATGCAATGTATAGATTGGATACTATTTCGTCCATCCATTCCTTCTATGAAATATTTTGATCACATTGCAAACGAAACTTCCAAGACAACTGTCAAACCTTCTAGTATCGAATTAGAAAAAAAATTCTTATTGCATTCAATAAATTGATTTCGATCGCAATTCCCCAACAAACTAATTGAATTATTTTGTTTACGTATTCGACAAATCGAACGTTTTACAGTTAGGAAACTAAAAAATTTGTTGGTTCGGAGGAACCAGATCTATCTAAATGATGATCATGAGCAATTGTGTAAAGATCTTCCCGAAAAAAATTGGATATAAAAAGAATTGTTGCTAAGATCTATGTTTGTTTTGGTTTCTTTGTAATTCATCCATTTTTGAAAAAAATCTTGGACCCAAGAATAACCTCTTGGATTATTAAATAATACATGGTGCGATCTAGTCGAGACATAATAGAAAATATCTATCTGATAATTTTCTTCACATAAATCTTCATTCGTCATGAGGAAGAACAATTTTTTATTTTTATTTTGGCGGTTTGATCGCTCTCTTGACTCATGGAATATAATTCCATGGTCAGTACACTATTTCTCTTACACATTTGTCTTCGAGTACTTAGGACTCATTGTGGATGTAGAAATCCCTAATTTACTAACCTGTTCACTTCTATTGTAGGTAATGTATTTGGATTCAAAGCCTTACGAGCTCTACGTCTAGAAGATTTACGAATTCCTCCTACTAATTCAAAAAAATTCCAAGGACCACCACATGGTATTAAGTGGAAAGAGATAAATTAAACAAATATGGTCATCCTTTCTTGGGATGTACTATCAAACCAAAATTGGGTCTATCTGCCAAGAATTATGGTAGAGCGGTTTATGAATGTCTCCGTGGTGGACTTGATTTTACCAAGGATGATGAAAACATGAATTCCCAACCATTTATGTGCTAGAGAGATCATTTCTGCTTTTGTGTAGAAGCAATTTATAAAGCTCAGGCTGAGACGAGTGAGATTAAGGGACATTACCTGAATGCTACTATAGGTACGTGTGAAGAAATGATGAAAAGAGCAGTATTCGCTAGAGAATTCAGAGTTCCTATCATCAAAAGAAAATAGCAGTCTCAATTAAGATACCATAATTGAAGTGTGTGGAATTCAGAACAAAGAATAAGCATTTTAATTATGGTCATTTCACTCTATCTCTGCTTTGCAAAGGTCAAGCTAATACAATAGGCAACACAATAAGAAGAGTTTTACTAAGAGAAGTAGAAGGAACATGTATCACACGTGCTCAATTTAAAAATATATCAAACGAATATTTTGTGATAATAGGTATTGAAGAATCAGTACATGAAATTTTGATGAATCTGAAAGAAATTATACTTCGAAGTGATGCGTACGGAATTCGAGAAGGATGTATCCATGTTGTTGGACCAAAAAAAGTAACTGCTCACGATTTGGGGAGAGATTTCTTACTCTTATAAAAAGAGAAGATAATCCACTCCATCCGATGAGCTTCGGGTTCAATCTAGCACCTAAAGATATTTTTGTATACTTATTCTAGATCCAATCGAATTCATGTTATCCATTGCTCTTAACAAGAAAGAGAAGCATCCATTCAAAAAAAAGGGGGTAATAAATAATATTATTTATTACCTTGAATCATAAAGAAAGAAGGAATGCTAATAGAGCGCATTAATACTAGTATTAATATCTACGGATATAGAGTATTGAAAAGTATTTCAATATGTATGCGAAATAAGCATCTAATTTATGGAGGACGATACTATGAATTTCTATAGTATTCATAAAGATGTCAAAATATTCAAAATTCACTTCTGATAAAAAAAGAAAGTCGAGATTCTTAGAACGACATGCTATTTTTTCCATTTTATTGACTTTTCAGAATCAATCGTTGTCTTACTAATTTTACCAATGGTATAGACAAATTGAGTAGTTCATCTGAACGTGTAAAAGATCATAGTCGCACTTAAAAGCTGAGTACTCTACCATTGAGTTAGCAACCCTTATTTGGAAAGATACAGTTAAAATGGAATACCCAGTTATTCGAACCGATATGAGATTTTAACAATCGTTTTGATCGAACGACAAAAATAGAACCTTTCAACATCAAGGGTATATAATTTCAATTTACCATTTCTGAATCAAATCAAGTCATCTTCCTGGATTAGGTTATTTCCTCACATTCACCATACAATGCATGCAGTTATTGACAGACAAAGAAATCATGGTATGCACTTTTGTGTACTAGCTAAAGCACTACGTATGTCTGGTGGAGATCATATTCACATTGGTATTGTAGTAGGTAAACTTGAAGGAGAACAAGAAGTCACTTTGGGTTTTGTTGATCTATTACGTGATGATTTTATTGAAAAAGACCGCAGTTGTGGTATTTATTTCACTCAAGATTGGGTCTTTATGTCGGGTGTTCTTCCTATAGCTTCAGGAGGTATTCATTTTCTTTTTCGCCTAAAATGAAATGTGTCACATTTACTTCTAATATAGAATAAATTAGAATTGCAGAAAGGTCTGCAGGTCAATCGAAATAAGAAATCGGGTTGTGTCATACATACATAACATGATACAATACCATTTGAAAGAGAATCCTTTTTGACAATAAAGGCTACAAAATGTGTATTTTTTACAAAAAAATTTAAATGCAAAAGTGATTCTTTATGTCCGACACCCAGGTCGAGTAGACCTCGTTCTCGTAAGAGCTATTAACCAATAAATCATAGGGAGGAACTTATTTATGTCACCAAAAATAGAGCCTAAGCAAGTGTCAGATTCAAAGCTGGTGTTAAAGATTACAGATTAACTTATTATACTCTGGAAAGGTAAAAAATATTTTTTTGTTTTAACTTCAAAATCTAGGGGAAGGACGCAAAAGAGATATATAACCACTTCAAAGCGCATTAGCAAACCTGGTCTAAGAATTTATTCTAATGCTCGAGAGATTCCTAAAGTTTTAGGTGGAATGGGAATTGCAATCCTTTCTACTTCGCAAGGAATAATGATTGATTGAGAAGCTCAACAAAAAAAAATAGGAGGGGAATTATTATGTATTTTATGGTAACTCCAAAACAAAAATTAAATAGTTGAAGAGCCTTGTATTTTTTCCTCCAATATTGGAATGTCGTAAAAATAATATTGACAAAAGATTTTCTTCATGATATTCATGAATACTGAATATTATTCAGTGTCAGCAATTTGGCTGACAAAAAAAACCTATTTAATAAATATTCAATGTGCTGGAGAGATCGTTTCTGCTTTTCTACAGAAGCAATTTATAAAGCTTTGGCTGAGACCGGTGAGATTAAGGGACATTACCTGAATGCTACTATAGGTATGTGTGAAGAAATGATGAAAAGAGCAGTATTCGCCAGAGAATTGGGAGTTCCTATCATCATGCATGACTATCTGACTGGAGGTTTTACGACAAATACTTCGTTGGCTCATTATTGCCGAGATAATGGCCTACTTCTTCACATTCACTGTGCAATGCATGCAGTTATTGACAAAAAAATAAATCATGGTATGCACTTTTGTGTACTAGCTAAAGCACTATGTATGTTTGGTGGAGATCATATTCACACTAGTACTATAGTGGGTAAAATTGAAGTAGAACGAGAAGTCACTTTAGGTTTTGTTGATCTATTATGTGATGATTTTATTGAAAAAGATTGAAGTCATGGTATTTATTTCACTCAAGATTGGGTCTCTATGTCGGGTGTTTTGCCTGTAGCTTCAGGAGGTATTCACGTTTGGCATATGCCTGCTCTGACCGAGATCTTTGGGGATGATTCCATATTACAGTTTGGTGGAGGGACTTTGGGGCACCCTTAGGGAAATGCACCTGGTGCAGTGGCTAATTGAGTCGCTTTAGAAGCTTGTGTACAAGCCCGTAATGAAGGACGTGATCTTGCGCGTGAAGGTAATGAAGTGATCCGCAAAGCTGCTAAATGGAGTCTTGAACTAGCTGTCGCTTGTGAAGTATGGAAAGAAATAAAATTTGAATTTGATACGATTGATCGCTCGTAATCAAGTGACTTTCGTCTATTTGGTCCCTTAATCAAATTGCACTCGGCTAAGAGATTATGATTAGTTTCACTTTATCAAGTATTAATAAAAAAGTACCCATGAGACAAATGATAAATTAAATTTACTTATCTAAGATCTATGTAGAATAAGTAGTACAAAAGAAAAAGGAAAGAAAGTGTTTCCTTCGTACTACTTCTTTTAAAAAAAAAATCTATCCGACCCCTATTACTTTTTTTACTGATGACCTAGAATTCATCTAGATCATCAGTAATCATTGTATTTTGCTTTGACTCACCGTTTTTACGTAAATGATGAGTAGAAAAGTAGTAGGAAATGAAATGAACAATGCAACAACAATAAATGCAATGGCATTTACTTCCATGATTGATTTTCCCTTCGTTTTACAATAACTCGAGATTTGATCTCATAGAGTATCTCTTTTTTTTTACAAAAAAAATGGAATTGAATCCATGGAATAATTCCACCAATAGGATCATTAGAAAGTGCATTAACATAAATATAGCAATAAGAAGGGTTAATATGAAAGTGTGTAAACTATAAAAACGAGTCAAGGTAGATTGACCCACACTAACACTTCTGCGTAATAACTCTACCAAAGGAGTTCCTATTAATAGAATGGCCTCAGGCACACCGGTCACAATTTTGACTGCCCAATAACCAATTTGATCCCAGGGAAAAGAATAACTGGTTACACCGAAAGATACAGTTAATACAGATAGAATTACACCCGTAACCCAAGTTAATTCACGGGGTTTTTTAATCCACCTATTAAATAAACACGAAATACATGTAAGATCATCATTAAAACCATCATACTTGTTGACCACCGATGGACCAATCGGATTAGCCAACCAAAGTTCACTTTAGTCATTATGTATTGAATAGAGGTGAAAGCTTCTAGAACGGTGGGACGATAGTAAAAAGTCATAGCAAAACCGGTAGCTACTTGTACCAAAAAAGAAGTCAGTGTGATTCCCCCTAGGCAATAAAATATATTCACATGAGGAGGAACATATTTACTAGTGATATCATCCACAATCGCCTGAATCTCGAGATGCTCTTCGAACCAATCATATACTTTATTGAGATAGGTAAACTCAAATTCCCCCTCTGAAAACTATATATGAAAATTTCCTTTCATACAACTTAAACAAGAACACCCAAATAATTTTTTGAACAAAGTATTTGGTTTGTAAAATACAAAAATATTTGATATTTCATATCTTTGTATGAAGGAAGAGGATTCACAATAATCCATGATTTCCTACAATAAGAAGGAAAATAAACTTGATAGTGATAATGCTCAAATTTCAAGTTGGCTCATTGTTATGCAAAATAAATTGCCATAGGCCTTTTGAACGATCTTTTATCCTATTCGTGATATAAATAACCTAGAAAACAATTAGTATGGATGATCAATAAGAATTATCTTGTCAAGATCTCAATAGATGAATAAATCTAAACCTAAGATTTTCATTTCACCCCGATGATTTTTTGAATACTCGAAAGGTTTTATGGGTTATAACCTTTCCATTTCATTCTTATTTGTGGTGACAACAGTGATGACACTATCACAGGAAGTGACTGCATTGGAAAAGGTATGTTGTACGTTTGTGTAATCCTTACCTTTTCCAGTGTTATTTCCTTTGCTATGACCTGGCATATGGTTTTTGTATATCTTAAGATCCTGGTTACTGGCTAGTACTTCAATAGATATGTCTCAATTTTTTAATAAGATCTTGGATAACATTTTTGAGCCTTATACAGTTTATTGTTTTATGTCGTTTAATTTTGTGAAAGTCACAAAGATCTTTTTCATTGTACCAGGGAGGTTTATCCCATGGTTCTTGGTAGTTTTCAAAATTGGGAAGTGTTATTAGGTTTGACTCTACCAATTTCTTCATGACGGTTTCAATAGGTTCTAATAATTGTGTGTACTTGTGTTTTAGATAATTGTTCCTGTTAGGGGTCCGTCTTTGTTGTGTTTCAGTGTTATTGATCTAATTATTTTCTGATGGTGTAGCTTGTTGTATGGTTAGTTGAGTGTTAGTTGTTTGATTTTTTTTGGCCTAGGAGCACTTAGGACCACCTTAGCATCTACCACACCATAATTTGTTACATTCTTGTTCTTAGCCCAGACATGAGGCTTGTTGTTTGAACTGGTTGATGGGCGGTTGTCTTTGTAGGCTTGAGTATTTCCCTGTGAGATTAGAGCTCTCTCGATGTTAAGGTATCTAGAGACAAGCTCGTCATAAGAGGTAATGCACTGCATTTTCAAGTGGAAGGATAGATCTGGATCTAGATTTTCTATGATAATCCCCACTTGTTCATTGGGAATGGGCCATTTTCTTTTACTAGATCTTTGTCTCCACCATTGTAAGAAATTGACAAAAGATTCTCCTTTGTTTTATTTGAGAGTATATAACTCTTCTAAGCTCACGTCCATGTCAAGATAAAAGGAGAAATGATCTATGAATCTGTCAATGATTTCTTGGAAGGTTTTGATACTTGAAGGTAGCTGAGAAAACCATTCAATGGTTGGGCCTGTTAAGCTTCGTGGAAAGAGGCGCATCAAATAGAACTCATTGTAGGTGACCTCTATACACATGATGTTAAACTCTTTGACATGGTCCATGAGATTTCTTCTCCCTTTGTATTTATCAAATTTTGGGACTTCAAAACTGGGAGGGAATAGTACCATTGTGATGTTTCGATTAAATGGATATGGGCACAGGTTTTGTGTATGGGGCTTCTTCATTTTTCCCATCCGGATATCCTGCATTTCTTGTGTTAATGCCTTAAGTTGTGATGCAACATCATCTTGTGGGTTTGGTGGAGGAACATATTGCGGAAAGGAAGATGAATTGTATGTGGGATTCTGATATGATGAGGTGTTGTATGGTGTGTATGGTGGTGTAGGATATGGTGAAGGTGATGGTGGTGGTGGTGGAGGCGTATATGTTCATAACATGTTTGGGTTGATGATGTTCTATTGGGGGTTATAGTATAAACCCTATTGTTGTTGTTGTTGTTGTTGGGCATACTATTGGGCTAGTAAGTCTTGTTGTTGTTGTTGTACTACTAAGGATGCTTGTTGTTGTTATTGTGCTACTAGGGCTTGTTGTTGTGCTGTTGAGGTTGTTTGTTATTGTTGTTGTTGTGCTGTTGCTAAGGCTGCTTGTTGTAGTTGTAGTTGTGTTGCTAATGTTGCTTGCTTGTTGTTGTTGTTGTGCTGCCAAGGATGCTTATTGTTGTTGTTGTTGTTGTGTTGCTAAGGTTGCTTCTTCTTTTTGTTGTATGACTTTCTGATATGTGTGTTGTGCTTGTTGCAAGGCTAGGACATGTGCTTGCAATGCAGGATTGGTTGGTTGTTGGGACATCTACGATGGGTTTTGGGTGTTGATGTTTTGAGTGGGTTGTGGGTTATTGATGAGAGGTTGGGGGTTCCCTTGGTTTAACATTCCTTGCAAGATGGTGGATTGGGATGGAGGAATGTAAGTTTGAGGTACCATTTGATTTTGCATGATGAGAGGGACCATGGGGAAAGATGATGATGATGCCATTAGGTATTGTGACGGTAATGGCACATTAGGACCTTGTGTTCATTGATTGAAAGGATTCCCTTGATCGATGTTTTGGGGATTTCCTTGTGTTTGGGATGTGGTCAAGGTATTACCTTGGTTGACGAGATTCGTGACCAAGGGGTTGTTTTGAGTTGGGTTGGTGATGAATGGGACAAATGTGTTTTGGGTAACCAATCTGATGGATGAACTCATTGGGGGATTTGATAAAGATGTCCCATATTGTGTTGAGGTTTTATTTTGTGTAAGGGGATTATTTTTCCCTTTTGGATCTATTTGAGACACTTGGCCAACACTCCTTGTGTGATGTTGGGAATACTTGTGGTACTTGTGGGGATGGATGAAGAGGGATACCCTCAATATGTTGAGTTTGTTGTGGATTCATGAAGTGTAAGTGGTTTATGTTGATGTAGAGGATTCTAGGGAAGGGGGGGAGTGCCAAAGGTTGGTGTCCAAGTGGTGGTTTGAGAAGGATTGGTGTTGAGAGCACCCACAAGTGTGTTACTTTCTAATGAAAGAGTGTGGCTAAAGTCCTTAGCAAGACTAGTTGTAATACTAGGAATGGGTGTTTGATTTATCCCTAGTGATGGAGTTGTTTGAATGGTGGATGAAATCAAGCCTTGTGTTAATGATTGCACAATAAAAGATGGGGAAATTGGAGCCACATTTTCTAAGGCTTGATGTTCTTGTTTGTACTATGTGATTTCTTCCTTAGTAAGTCCAAATGGGTTGTTCATTGTGTCTTCTATCTCATATGGCCCTAATCGAGATGAGGGTTGTTGTGATGGGGTAACTTGACTTCTTGGATCAAATTCTTGAGGATTGGGATCACTTGAGGTGAATGTGACTTTGGTTTTTTCCATGATTCTCTTGTGTTGTGATCTTGTCTTTACCATAAATTGTGGGTCACCTATGGGAGAGTTATGTTGAGATTTGTAATGTTTGAACTATCTAGTTGATTCAAATTTTGGTAAAAGGGATGCTCTAAGTCATTTTGGAGCAATTGTGATAATGGGAGATGAAAAGATGAGTGATATGGAAAGTGATTTTTGCAAACGTTTTGGGACAACACTTTTGACTTATAGATTTGACTATTTGATGTTTGGATAAAGGGTGTTAATGGATTTGTGAATCTTTAAGGTAGACTTGTGACCTTCAAGATAAACTAGTCCAAAAGTGATAACTAACTCAACTAAGTGCATGGAAAAGGATTCATTTCACATACAAAGTAGTTAAGTTAGGGTTTGGGTTGATAGATGTCTAAGTCCAAAAGTGTTGGTGTGTTTGAAATTTTGCAAAGTTTGGTGAAGTGAAGGATGGAAGATGATAAGGGGTGAATGAAATGTTTGACCCAATGTTGACCTAAAGTGAACCTTTTGCTTTACAAGACCAAGGTAGTGAGAAAGATGCTATACCTCTAAAGTTTTAAAATCCTAAAGACTCGATGATCAAGGAGAAGTTCTTGTGAAATGTGTAGATCTGGTTCGTTCATGAAGTAGCGTAGAAAATGTCTCCTTATTGATCTATCTCGATTGTGGTGATTCTTTAAGTGACGTCTTCTGATATACTTTGAACTATGATTTCTGAGTTTGAAATGAGGGAATATAGACGTTTGTTTAGGGATTTTGATTTTGTGAGAGATGATTTAAGACAGGCCTGAGATTATGAAAAAGATCAGTGTTGACTTAATTGAGGGGCTCATATTGGACATACAATTCTAGATCATTCATCGAAAGGTGTCTATAAAAATTCCTTACTAAAATGTCCTTGTTGCAGTAGAGATTCACAAGGTGTTTCTTTACAAACTTTTGACTATGATGCCTAAGTTTGAAGTGATGAAACATAGACCTTCTCTTGAGGATTTTGATTTTGCGCAATATCATTTAGAGAAGCACAAGATTATGAAAAAAAGACAATATTTATTGCCACACAAGAGGTGGTAATATGGGCCTTCCGGCCACAATATTAGCTTGTTCCTCTTGTTCATCTAAGATGTATGCTGCTTTTCTCCACTGGATTGGTGTTTCCTTTGTTTCAAAAGTGAAGCTCCTCAAACTACAAATTATATATGTTTGTTCTCCTTCAATTAGTTCAAAGTTTGGTTGAATGATAGTGGGTGTAAGGTTTGGTTGTTCAATCAGAGCAATTGAATGTCAAATGGTCATGTGGGGTTCAATTTGTTAATTTATCTTGCTTAAATGAGTTTATTTTTATCACAAACACTTGTCTTGCTTAAGTTTCAAACTAAATGTCTATGTCAAAAACATCACATTCATCTCACAAAGTCTATTTTGTGAAAGGGATGAAGTTAGGGGCATAGTTACCTAGGTTAACTTTGGGAAGTATGGATTGAGATGTAAACCAAAATATTTAGAAGTCTCTAAGAATAAATCCTTAATATCAAGGTTTTTTCAAAGGGTATCCATACTTAGACCAAAGGGTTTGAAATCTTGAAAAGACTTGTTGATGTTTGTTTGCAATTATTTGGAACCAAGCAAGTATTAAATTGGCTCACAAGCATTTACAATCCTAGGTAGAGCGGGTACATATTTCTTAGTAGGCTTACCACCATCGGAAGAGATGATTAATCCATGAAGATGAAATGGATAAATAGGCTATGTCAAGGAAATGTAACATCTTGGCATGCCAAGTAAAAGAGTCCCTTCCCTATTTGCTTTATTGCCTCAATAAAAATTTAGACATGGTAAGTAACTTCTTGGAGTGGTGCTACTCCAATGCACCACCTTAAAATATGTTTCATAATTGGACTTGGTTAGCCACTACAAACAAGGGTTTTAATGACCATATTCAAGATAAATTGGTGCCATACATGCGGCGATTCACTCAATTAAGAGGCCTCCTAGCCCTTAGAAATATGGCAGACCGAAATGAAAGCACTCCTTGGGTCATTCCATCTCACAATTTGGGATGCAGGCCCTCTAAAGGTAACACATGATTGAAGCATAAAATACTTTTTGTCACCCAAGATTGTCAAAAGGCACGAGGGGAGAGGATAAGCGCTTCCAAGAAGAAAAGGTATACTTGCATGTTTCTCTTCACCCAAGATCGCACGAAGCACAAGGGGATTGGATACGCACAACAAGCATATGCAAGCAAATTAGACACATGTTCATTTTGATCCATCATAGAAAAATGAGTTCATTTTAAGCACCAATTTGAATTTTTGGGATTATATTGTTCAATTTTAAACCAATAAGCATAATGATGTGAGGGTTCAATTTTAACCAATTTGAATGTTCATTTTAAACCCAAAAGAAATCTAGTTTGGTCCTAAAATGTGAAATAAAAGCATCATAAATGGGTTATAATTTCCCCACAAGTGTCGAAACACTTGTTACAATTATAATTCAAATGACAATATGCTCCTTCACTTCAAATTTTATTGTCCAAACCTACAAAACCAGTTAGCCTAAAAACCAAAATGAGAAGTCAATGACATGTTAGCAATCAAATAAAGTAAAAAAATTAAAACATATGTCAAAATCCAAGTTTAGTTTTGTTTACTAGTAAATCGCAACGCTGAAATCAATTGCATCACAAAATTTCATCAATAGCATCGCTATATAGAAAGTGCGTCGTTGTATTGAAAAATTGAAGACGTCACTCTGCAATAAATAGTGACATTAATAGTGTTGCTATATCAAATGCGTTGCTATACTAAAATTCATGTTGCGTTAAAAAATTAGCTTAGCGTTGCTATTTAAATGTGCGATGACGAAATCAATTAAGCATTGCTAAATTAATTATGTGTTGTTAAAATAAAAACCCAAGTGTGTTGTTGTATAGCAATGTGTTATCAAATGCGTTGGTGAATCTTCAATAGTGTCGTTGAACCTACAAACATAAGGAAAATGGGAGTTTGAAGAGAAATTCATCAAATTAATTAGTTCATGCCCTCCCTCTAGCACAAAAATGTGTCCGACGAACGTAGCATAGGCTAACTACACTTGATCCATGAGGATTCAAAGCGTACTTAAGCCACTAAACATCAATCTAATAAGATCATTCAATGTAAACTAAGTTAAGAAGCCATTAAAACTAACATATTAAAATACAAAACCTTCAAAAGCACCTATTCTAATCCATTGAAACTTATCCTATTGGGGGAGTGGTGTCACATTGATGTGGAATGGTGAATCTTTTCCAATCTCATGGATAATGAGCTTGTTTCCATCGATTCTATTGAAGAGAATCAATGAAACTGATGAAAGATGTATTGTAAAACATGATGAAAGATATTTTAACATGATAAATGCTTGTGATAATCGGTGTGAGTGTATCCAAGCTATTCTAAATTCATGCAAGATTCAAAAGATTTAAAACCCTAATTATAAGAGATACTAAATGGATGCAATTAGGTTACCATGGAAGCCATTAATGGATGCTATAATATAATAATGCAATTAAATTAACCTAAAGTGCCTTTTAAAATATAAAATGTGAGTGCAAGATGAGAGTGATTTTAATAGCAAAATTCTACTATTAAAATATGGATCCCTATTCAATAGATGCAAGCTCTATTTATAGAATAGGCAAAATGAAATTGATGGCCAAGATCAAAAGGATCAATCAATGGTCAAAATGGAAGGAAAATGGAGGCATGGATCATGGATTCTCATCAAGGGTTGAGGATGCAAGATGATATTTAATCAAGGGCTTACATTCATCCAAATAAACACACTTTCAAAACTTGCACAAGAAGCTTTTTTGAAAGTTTGTTGCAAAAAAAGAATATTCCCTTTTCCAAATGAGTGAAGAAAGAGAATATTCTCATGGGTGAGGAAAAATAAGATATTTAGTTAATTAAAACCAAATTTAATTGTGCAAAGGAGAAGGAATATTCCATGAGAATATTCCTTTTGGAAGAATGTGCAAAGGAAGAATATTCCCAAGGAATATTCCCTTGCAAGTGGGAGGATTAAATTTAATTAGTAATTTGATAATTAAATAAAGTTTCAATTATGTAAATTAAGGGAACTAGGATATTCATTAAATAATTAATTGATTTAATGAAAAGGGGAAGTGATATGATATTTAATTAAATAACTTAGGGTTATTTAATTAAAAAAGAGGACTTAGGAATTAAATTAGATAAGTCGATTTATCCAATTTAACAGGACGAATGGTTAGTATGAAAGGGTTGAATTAACCTAATTAGGTCAATTAGATTAATAGATGAAAATGACATAATTAATTAAATAGCTAGGCTAATTTAATCAATTAAGCGAAAAGAGGATGGGTTTCAAGATGAAGCAATGTTAGTATATCTGATTCGAGTGTGTGATATCATTTAGGACATTTTTAAGTGTACAATTGCCACTGAAAATAAATCCGTCCAACTTCTCGAGAATCTAAAAAAAGCCCATTCTCTTGTTTGTCCTCGTGTAAGTTTCATTTTTAAACTCTATGCTTAGCATTTGATTCTAGATAATCCCATCTCTAAAGTCATTATGGGATTGATTTTCTTTTTGGATGCCCCTAACTTATCTCTACCCTCTAGGATTTCATTGAAATCCCAAGCAATGATGAAATTCTTTCCTTTCTTCTATTTCAGAAATGTCTCAATTTCCTACCAAAGTGTTTGTTTTTGCATGCAAGAGTTCAGACCATAGACATTTACCAGTCCAAATTTTAATTTGGAGTGTAAGTTGCACACACGACAACCTTGCCAGTACGAGCCAACATCTAGCACCTCAACTTGGACTATTGGAGCTTTATAGAATAAAGCAAGGCCACCTGAAGCCCCATTAGCATGAATTCCAATGGCACACCGCCCTCTTAACTTTTTCTTGATTGTGTCAAAATCAATGTTGGTTAGCTTTGTCTCTTGGATTAGAATAACATATGCTTTTTCCACCTCCATCCTTCGCTTGACCACACACTGTTTGTTAGGGGAATTTAAGCCCCTAACATTCCATGATAGCAGCCTCATGGCGACTTGAGAAGGGGGCCTCCCTTCCTTGACCTCAAAAGCATAGTTATCTTTTCTTGACCAACCGCATCTCCATCTAATGACCTCAACTCTCGGTGTGACTTCCTTCCCCTTGATTTCTTCTTTCCACAATCAGGTTTAGACTTCTTTGATGACTAATTGTTGGATCCCCAACATGTCTAGGTTTTTATAGTCCTCAATCTCTTCTTCAGGTTCTACCACTGCCTCTAGCAGCATTTGTTGCTCCTCCTTCAAAAGTTCTCCGCCTGCTATGCCCTCATCTAACCCTGCCTTAGGACCATCTTCTGCTTGCCACTCCTCTTCAGTCTCTGGGGCAATTCTCATCAGAATTTCATTCAAATCCTCTCCTAGACTCAGGTCCATGAAATCCTCCTTGAAAACCTATTTTGTAATTTTTGGTGCTAGCTGCCACACCACAATTGATTTTTCTTCCTCTAAACATAGCCTTGCTCTTGACTAATCTATTTGGGTCCCAACCCCCTACTCATATATTTTCCTCTTTTTAGAAGACTCCTAGGGTGACTGTTCTACTCTACTTTCCTTTTCTTTGTTACTTCGTTCTTTCTCCACCCTTGGGCCATCCCCAAACTCTAACCTCTTGATGGCCACTCCTTGTCCCTTCCCCTATTTTGGTTCAGGCACATTCAGGTCATATTTTGAAGCCCCAACCATCATCATCCTTTTAGACAAAAACTTACACTCTGCTACATAGTGATCGATTACCACCTTTTGGGACCATTTCCCATTTGTTGTCATCAAAAGCACTTCATCCACTACGCCCTCTTCCAAGTCCACCATTACCACCACTCTTGCATTTGTTCCTAGTTTTTCATTTAGGAAATTCTCATCTACCCCTAGACAAGGCTTTGCCACACCCCCTATAGCCATTAGGGCATCACCATTCCAATATTTCATTGGAAGGCCCTCCAAACAAACCCACGTTGGCACATATTTGATACTATGTTTAGTCAGATCAAAATTTGTGATCCAATCCATACAAAAAAAACCATAATTTTCAAAAAATAAAGGATCTCCATACAAAATCTCAATTTTCAGATTCGAGTCAATACATTCAATCAAGATGTAACCTTGGGTTAGAGATCAAATACATGCTCTATCTTTGAATTTGTCTAACCATCGTTGCATAATTTGTTCGCTTGTATCCCCTTTGTCGCACCACTTCGCGATTAGAGCCCACTCTTTAAGTCGCTCCACTATTAGATTCAAGGTCTTGGAGGAAATTGCCACAACATTGCTACGAATCTTCTTTGTAAAATGCTTCAAGTGGTTTGTGCCAGACAAAGACTCATCTTCCCTTAGCTTCTCCTTATCTCTCCATGGCCTACTTGTGCAGTCCCTATTTCCTTCCGTTTTGATGTGCCAATTGTTAGAGGTATCAACACTCCGCTTGCTCTCTTCCCAGAACCACCCACGCCTCTTTCCCTTTGTGTGCGACCAATTTAGGGAATCCCACTTTTGAGAGTTTGAGTTTTGAAACCGTCATCCTCTGGTTCTTTCCCTCCAATATCCTCCATAGTTCCAGTTATTCAGGTGCTTCCATGGTAGGGCAGTATTGTTTCCTTGCCCTTGTCGATCAAAGCTTGGATTTTGTACATGTTGTCTCTTGTTATGCCACCCTATGATTCTATAGCCTAGATGGCACCTATCCACCCACCTTCCCCTCTTGAACACCCACTGAGGGATGTGTGTTCGATTGTCACTCCATCTCTCTGCATTGAAGTCATCCCATGGTCGTCCATCTTCTTCAATGTCACCCCATGCCCAACTATTGAGATCACCTACATTTTTTCACTCTTCTTCACTCATCTCTCCTTACCAAATCTTGACCATCAATTCTTCTTGATCTCTTTATAAATCACAATTTTGACAATATTAAGGTTTTGGGCTTGGTTGTTGGTACTACAAGCAAGAAGCCCCACCAGTTCACCAAGGAGCCTCCCCTTAACACCAGGGTAAACAAACTCCATTGTTGACGTGGTAGAGAGCAACCCCATGAGGTTTGAACCTTGGTTGTTGGAGCTACAAGAAAGAATCCTCACCATTTCACCAAAGGGTCACCCCCAAAATTTTAGTGATATTAAGGTTTGGGCCTTGATTGTTGGCACTATAGGCAAGAAGCCCTTCTAGTTCACCAAGGAGCCTCCCCTTAACACCAAGGTAAATAGATTCCATTGTTGACGCGGTAGAGAGTAAGCCCGTGGGGTTTGAACCTTGGTTGTTGGCTCTATAGGCAAGAAGCCCCACCATTTCACCAAAGGGTCGCCCTCATAGGAGGTAGAGAGTCTTATTTCATCATCATATTGCAAATTGTGTTGTGATTGGAGATATTTTTAGGTTTGGCCCCCTCAAAGTGGCTTGCTATTCTAAGTTATTATCAAGTATTTGTAGCATATTCCCTATCATATTCTTCTATTGTGCAAGTTATTTCATTACATCTTGAATGTGTGATGGAAAAGGATTTGTATAAATTTTGATATTTTGATTAGGGGGAACAAGAAAAGGATTACCATCATCTCAAATACCCTTTACATGAATCGTAGTATTATAGATTAAATCCTATACCTTATATTTCAATCCGACACAACTTTGTGCATGATGTCAATTATCTCTATACTAATTACACAATACATTCTCATTTTATCCTTTAGGTGTCCCTCTAGATGGATCCAATGCATGAAAAAGAGGAAGAATAATTAGATTAGCACCAAGAAAAATTTTAAGCACATGATCAAGGGGATTGTTCAACTTTATAATCTTTATAAAATTTGAGGCCTGGATGTATTAAACTTATTTTCTTTTGAAACTTTGAAGGTTAAGAGACCCACAATTTCATGTCCACATTATTTTCCAACAATTTCAATTTCACATTCTTAATAGTTGTACTTAAACCCATGAAAGGAGTAGGATTATTGGAGTACACACTATCCTTTATATGATTTTTTTTAATAAAAATCATTAAGACTAAACCATATAACATAATCATGAATTCATCCATTAGACTTGCTTGTATGTAAACAAATAAATTTAAAACTATAATATTAGAATCCATATTTACTTTGAAGGGTTTGAGGAAAGCTTTTTCCAAATAAGAGAGAATGAATAGAACCCATTAACTTAAAGAGAATAACCACTCTATATCATATTATTTTAATGTTATTGGCAACAACTTTGTCAATTCCTTATCTTCATATACATAATCTACACATACATTAGGGAAAGAGCATAAATGTGTAAAAGACTAGCCTGGTGGTAAGGGCGGCTACCTAGGATGTTAAGGGTGGCGGCACGCAGCCCCACCGGAGAATCTACGAGGATGCACGCTAATCCCACAGACACGTGGCCTTGTAACCTGCGCACAGGGGTCCCCACGGGGACATTACAGCCCACCACGCTCCGCGGGTCTCGACCTCGAGACCTCGGCTCTGATACCACTAAGGCCCAACCACTACACCAAAAGACCGCCCTGGTGGTAAGGGCGGCTACCCAGGATGTTAAGGGTGGCGACACGCAGCCCCACTGGAGAATCTACGAGGATGCACGCTAATCCCACATACATGTGGCCTTGTAACCTGCGCACAGGGGTCCCCACAGGGACATTACAAGTTAGCCATGGTAAAACAAGAGTTAAGGCCAACACTATAAGGGTGCACATGAGAAGTATAAATAAGAAGAAGGTCCTCGTATGTGGAGAAAGGTATACCATAGTAGGGTGTGAAATGAGTAGGAGGAACAAAAGGATAGACTTGGGAAGGTGGAGGGAGCAATACATCATGCAAAGAACTTGAAGAATTTAAAAAATTAAAAATTCACTAGTGCCTTTAAGAACTTGTAGGCCGTAAGAATTTTATATCAACATAACATGAATAAATTCTATCAAATGTAAAGGATGATCAACACTAGATAAGTTGGAAAGATTTGAAACAATGCTTTATGCAGTAGTAACCATATCTTGCTTGTCAATATGATCATATTATGCATCATGATAAAAACTTTCTTGCTCTTCATGATGATGGGTAACATCATTATGATTTTAAACCATTCCATTTTCAAGTTCATTTATAGGCATTATTTGATTCATAAGGGGACTCCTCAAGGGTAGATTTGGACAAGGGTGTGACATTAACATAAATATAAGGTATAACCTTACAAAAAAGTAAAAATGTATTAAAAAGGTTTAGGTCCAAAATATAGTCAAAAATTTAGCAACGACTCAAATCTAAAAATTAAAAGAAACAAGAAACCCCAAGGCTAAGTAAGGGTGAGTGGGCAAGATCAAAGCACACAATATAAAACCAAACCTAATCACACTAATAGCAATAAATGCATATATGGGTGGATTAAAACCCTAATCATATTTGAAAATACAAGCTGAATAATTGGAAAAAAATAGATTCAAAACCCTAAGGTCCAAGGATAAACCCTAAGAATGAAGCCCTAGGTGGTGTAAGAAAGTAGGGATTTCTAATCTATGTACAACAATAAATCACACCTACATAAATAATCCTAAGATGAATTAATTCACAAAAAAAAATAAAAATATAGAAAATTAATGAGCTAGGATTGATTAAGCTACTTAAATAAACACATGAAATTTAAATAAATAAAATAGTGGTCCTTAGCTCTAAACTTGATGAAGATTTGTTGTGCTAGATGTCCTATTTTGATTCACCAATTTATTAGTGCCTTGGGAGATGATTAGTCAATTGCCTTTAATCAATGAATTGTTTGTTTATTACTTTGGTTTGCTTCTACACCTACAAATCTAAACCCTACCTGCAGATCTAAAATTTGAGAATGAAAATGTTGTACATATACAATAACACTGGGGGCTTACTTGTCTTAATGTTTGAATATTGCAATTTGAAAATGGATGGTGTTGATAGATAATTTTAAAAAGTTTTCTACGAAAGTAATACTATTTTTTGGTCAAATCTACGTTGTTGTCAATTCAACTATTTTGTACACATATTGAAAATAAGAAACAAATATGCAATAATGTTTAAGATGATATAAGCTAATGCTCTAGTGTAAGCTCTTTTTCCTATTATTTTGACTTTTAAATATTCTTCTATCAGTCAAATGAATCAAGATTTATCTTTAAATACAACATCCTAACACACAAGCTAATAAAATTTACACTTTAATTGACCCATAATAATTAGTTGAAAGGAATTAACTTAGGCCTATATTAAATTTTAAATTTTACAATTTTTTCATCATTTTTAAACATACAAATTTGATCCTAAATAATAAATATTTAAACAAAAAATCAAAATTCATGGTATACAAATAAAATCTAACTAAATTCAAATTATTCACCAATTTCTATACTAAAATACACCACATATGCTAATTATTACAATAATACAACTCAATTGAAAGTGAATTCAAAGTAAAGGGGAAAAGTAGGCTATAAAATGTGGACCTTTTATCGTCACACTAGTCAAGCAAATCGCTTAAACCAACTCCAAAAAAATGACAGACAAACAAACAGCTATGAGTGACATGCACTGTGAAAACCTAACGCTCTGCTATATCCTGCTTGCAAATGAGAGGAGAGTCGAGCTTTCTCCTAAATATAATATATCTTGCGAGTTCTTTACAAACTGAAGAATACATATGAAAACACAGAGGTTTGAACAGCAGAAAGTGAATAATTTTCTTTGCAACAGGGTTTGAAGAGACAACCTTTAATTTTGAACATGGCGCCAACTGTACTCATGGTAAGCTTATGCTCAGAAAATTTATTTCTGTCCGTAACCATATTCGTATACCAATTGTTTATAACATTAATCAAACGACACATGTTCACAGGTTGCAGAGAAGCCGAGCATTGCATTATCTATAGCATCGGTTCTTTCGTCGGGAAGTGTGAGTTAAAATACTCCGTTTTACTCTTTATTGGGAATATGTTAACTAAATGAAGCTCACAAGTGTAATTTCAAATGCAGTGCAACCCTTAACCTAATAAAGGCCTTAAAAAGTAAACTTGTAGGTGCTGCGGACTGCCATCTTGTGTAGTATACTGAATTAAGTTCTATCAAGGTTTTATTAATAGAATGCTATTTTAAATTGCTATGACTATGAATACTAAGTATTGGTGAGGATGATGTTGTGTCACCATCCACGAAGGCACAAATTTCCAGAGACTGGATATTTTTGACAGAATAAACTCCCTTAATTATGGCGGCTTAGCTGAAGTAGACTTTTGTTATAGCTGTTAGCCTGTAATACTTACTCAGCGTGTTGTAACCAACTACACGAGGGCAGAGACGCTGATATCTATCTGACTCAGTTGTATCCATATTTTTTTATATTAGCTTCTCAAGGACTGTGAATTGGCCCTAATCATATTTAAAGTAGAATTTGTTACAGGTTATTTTAGATACCGATTTTGTCCGTGGATTGGCTTAATGTAGGATTTGTTACTGATTGTTTTTACATACTGGTTTTGCCCACGGGGTATTACCCTTTAGAATTGGTAAATGCCACCGGATTGCAATATAGGGTAATTTATTATTACGTGCTTAACAACTGTATATTGATAACACAAGGATAGGAGTGTAAAGGGAGTTAAAATAATAAGAGAATGTTGTAAATTCTAAAAACTAGAGTGGGATAAGTACAATGCTGTAATGCCAATGTTTTGAACATTTTGTATGAAGTGACCCCCACCTTTGTTTTCCTCAGTGTGTAGCGGGGATGGGAAATAGATGTTGATAAAATGGATTCGCAGGGCTAAATACATATTCTAGACATCGAACAATACTTCGGGAACTTTTTCCGAACAAGTGAACTTCCTCTAAATAGTTCATAGTTACATCATTCTGGCCTAAGTGATGTTCAAAGTCATCTCAGCTCATATATATGTATACCCACACACATCTATCTATATTATACTATCATCTGAAATTTTCTTTGATGCTCTGAATTGGAACAATGATGTTGTACTCTTCTCTCAGCTACACACAGTGCACATGTTATGAGGGGCTGTCTCACTGTAACAGAGAAAAGAGAACGTTCCTACAGTTCCAATTCAGAGCTTTAAAGAAACTTTCATCTGATATTCTATAGCTGATCAACCACTCATTGCACAAACCAGGACACACAAAGATTCCCCAGAAGCTAGCAGTTGGAGTCTTTAAAACAACTGTGGAAGGAAAACAAAAACTTGACAGACTTTAAACTGATAATGTGAAATAAGTAACTAAATACAATTGTTGAGTCACTCAAGGACTCAAGCCTCCAAGATCACCTGCAAAACCAAAAACAACCTTCTACAAAAGAGAAAAGCAAGAGAATAAATTTGCAATAATGGATGCAAGATAATATGGCCAATATGCAATGCTCGAGAGTGCAATGGTATTGGATTAGAATGAAATGCACATATGATGCCTTGCTTATAAAGTCAAAGATGTGAGATAGGATTAGACAAGATCTTGACATGTGTCTTAATCTTGTACAATGAGACAACTACCTCAACATTATTAAATGATCTAGTAAATAAGTATTAAATGACATGATAAGATAAGATAATAACACATGACACCTAAGACTTCTAGAAACATTCCTTAGGACCTAAGTAAACTTAATATGTAAATAGGATCTCTAAGAGAACTAGATTGGTAAAACACCTATTTACACCAACACCCCCCCTTAAGTGCAACTTAGGGAGTATATTATTATGCACATGATGCAAGGATGGGTTTCGACTACTCAGCCATGTTAGGCACCCATGTACAAATGCAATCTCTCACAACCAGAGAAAAGGAGAAAACCCAGTGGGACAAAACTCCTCTCCAAAAGAGAGATGAAAACAAAATTCTCTCACTGAAGAATGAGGACAAAATCCCATACGAGGAAAAAGATGCCCCATAAGAGAGAAGAAGAGAGACCATACAACCCTCCCCAATGTAGAGTCTCCTGCAATGAAGGTAGAAGCTTGACATTGAATGTTGAAGATGATCCAATCTTGTCGAACAACATTCCTACCCTTAGGAGAAACAAAACCACGATGGTATGCAAGATGTTTTTCCATTCCTGAAAGGAAGATGCAGGAAGAAGTATGATATGTGATCTCTCTGAACTATACTCAAGTGTTTTCATGTTGATGTTGAAAGCTGACACACTCCAAACAGGTGTTCTAGGCCACACTGTTGAAGAGGACAATCCAAAATCTCTTAGAAGCGAATGTAGAACACAATCCAAAGACAAAGATATCTCCACTGAAGACAAAGAAGCCTCCTCCAAATGTTGTCCAAAAGTATACACACGTCAAATTGGGAAGAATGATCATGTAGAGAATGAACAAGAGGGTCAGAGTGTTCCCTCACAACAACTGAAGAAGAATCATCTCCATCAAAGAGAAGATGTATACAATCAATGGTGTCTCCCAAATCTGAAATGTGGGACTCAACAAACAAACCAACAATGTTTGTCAAGTACTCATCCCAAGTAGCCATCTTTGGAAGACAATGAATGTCTTGTTGCACTGAATCACAAGAGGCCAAAATTGTGACAATACGAACATCATTAAATATAACAGAAGATGGTGGAGATGAGATCTCAATGCATGTCATAGGACTACATTTTTCATTCCCAAATGATGTGTCCACACAAGATTCTTGAGTGTGAACACTTGTATTAGCTGATGTCAGAATACATGAAGTCTCTGAGAGAGAAGTAGAAGATATGATGGCCCTTTGATGTTCAATATTTTTCCAATGGTTGAGCACTTTTTAATGTATCTTTCACATATGGAATATTATGACAATCATCTAGGGGAGTTGACATATCCAAAACATGATCATTTGGGAATAGATCATTATTTGGATCTTTATACATGAACCAAATTTTCATCCAAGAAGAAATAGGAGACTTAAAATGTGAGAGGATCTCCCTTGTGTTGGTATCAACATTAAGACATATAGTTCCAAGAATATAACTAGTCTTAAGATACCATATAGAAGTAGGGCAAGAGGTTAAGCCATTTGAAATGCTTTATCATACCATCTTGCCAAGCCTTATAGTTCCCTCTATTCAATTCAATTATAGATGGATGCTTTGTGATAGCCATGATAAACTTCTCAATTTTAGTCACACAATAGACCAATCAAGAGACTCAACCAACAAAAGCACAAGATTAACCCACAATTATTCAATAATGAGACCCTCCCCCAAAAATATAAAATGTTGGCACTTTATATGTAGTGCGATTACAGTGCCAGAATGCTTTCTAAGAGTTTTATAATGCCAAGATGGATCAAAGATGGAAAATTACAACAATATCTCAGAATGAGAGTCTCAAACTAAAAGTACACTTTCCCAATATGATCTATACTAAAAATGAAGCCTTCCCAAGAGGACAAATCTTCTCCAGGTGTCAGTAAGTCCAGGTAATCAACCATAATGCAAATTTGCACAAATTTGAATAAAAGATACCTAGGGCTAAATCTGGAAAAAGTACATGGATAGAATGGTAGAGCTCCTCGATACCATTCCAATGTCGTAAAAATCACGAAAATTGGATAATCTAGCAAAAAGTTATGAGCTCAAAGGCCCAAAAAGGAAAATGTGACTTCAACTAGCAATAAAATTCACCCGAGGAAAAATCTAAAAAAATGGCTTGCACCATTATGAAGTGCTTGGAACCAACTTTATGTTGATATCTCATTTGCAAAATTTTGACACCCTGGTGGAAAGCTGACTTTTTGAAAAAAATTGCCCTTCTAGGGCTTGGGGGGCAAAAAATTAAGCACCTAGGTGCTTGGCCATTGGTAGGCCATGTGACCGCTTTATGTTGCAAAGGTTTTAAAAGAAACTTAAGACCACCATTGGCGGTGGTAGCGTCGCTTAGTAGGCGGCTGCCCTGGTGGCAGGGTGGCGGTTCCCATGCACCCCCCTGTAGGCTTAAGCCCTATGCTTTAAGCACATGCCCTTTTGCTTGGCTGGGTGGGGACTAGGCATTGGGTACCAAAACAATTAAATCGACAGAATAAAAACAATTTTTAAATAATTAAAACTGACAATTGTATCATAGGTATTGATGATGTTGACTGAAATTGTACGCAGTAGCAGATAACCTGATGTCAATGCCACAAGATCAAATATACCCACGAATATACCTTGAAACTTTGCTGACGATATTGCTGATGGCAACATATGGTATGACACTGCACAGACTGTACAGATCTGTACTGTACGGATTCTATACAGCTGTATGAAATTTTTTTGTTGAAAATTTGAAACCCTAAAAAACAGTTTGGATTTGTTTTTTGCCCAAATATCAAGTATTTTATATGAAAATAGGGGTTTTTGGGCTTTCTAGATTCAATAGTGAGGTTTGTTTCACCCCATTGTGCACCCAACAAAAGCTCAAGTGTAATGTCCCTTTCTCAAATGTGATCGTTGCAATTGACCGTTGGCCTATTTTGGAGACCTGTAGGCTTCTCGGATGGTAAAATTAGGGTTTCCTAATTTTGAGGAGGTTATTGCTTGAAGTTTGAAAATCGGATTGCGGATTCTTTCTGGGTTTTCAGAGAGCTTCGCGGTGGTATGGTCAGTTTGGCATTCCGAGCAACTTCATGAATTTACTATTTTTAGTAAATTCTATTTTTGGCAGTGGACAGGTTGGGTTCAGTTCAGTTGGTCTTCTTCTTCAGTTGGTTCAGCTGGCACTTCAGTTTTTGGCCTTTGGGTGCATTTTCCTTGGAGAGATAAGTATTTTCACATTATAATATTATATTTTAATATTATAACACCCCCTTGCCTAGCATTACAACTTTATGTTGTTTTTAAAAAGGGGACCTAAAGGGTCGATGCTTCATTGAGAGATAAATTATATTTTGAAAGTCAAATATTGGGCTAAATGAAATGGACGCCTACTTGAGGAGTTTGACTTTTATAAAAAAAGTGAAATATTTCATTGAGGGAAAAAGGACGCCATCTTTTGGAGGGAAATGTTGAATTCAAAATTAGGGTTTTGGGCGCCCTTCTTGAAGCTTCTAGAAGGCTCTCTTCATGTCTTTATATTCAGGCCTCAACTCTTCATTTGGGATCTTTTGTCTACTACATCGTTATGCTGCTGAATTGTCTTCAGGCACTCGCTTCGAGGAAAGCACACCTCCTAGCATGGGCTCATCTTCTTGCTTGAAAGATAGCAACTAGTTGAGAGGTTAGCTTGTAATAGGTTTGATTTGCATTTTGGAGTTCTAGTTTGCATTTTCTGTTCATTTCTAGAGTTGCTGAACATCATATAAGAATGTAAGATTTGCTCACAGCTTTCAAAATAAAATTAATTCTGTTCTGGGCATTGAAGTATTCCATTTCCTTATGCTAGGCGACCATCTTTGCAAAGTTACAGATTTTATAATGCTCATTTGGATTTTTAAATGAAAATCGCCCCTTTAAGAGGGCCGTACCATTCTGGAAGTGGCTTTGGGAACTGTGCAAAATAAATAGGGTTCATTTAGTGATGTTTGTGCATTCGTTTTGGGGCGCCATCATCTCTAGAGCAATCTGCATTTAGTTTCATGTGAATTGGGTGAGATTTGAGTGATTTATGAGCATTTTAGTAAGTTGCTGTGTTGCTGGTCTGTGCAATTTTCTGTCAAAATCAGTCATATCAGATTTGGGAAAAGTTCATTTGTGAGGGAGAAGTTGTTACTAAAGGGATTTGGGGCTTTGGAGATTAGTTAAGAATTATTGCAGCATTTGAAGCTTTTAATCTTGTGCTATTGGCAGGGTCTCTAACTTATTGTAAGCTGAACAGTAGTACTGTCAGCAATTCTCTCTTCTCTTCTTTGAATTTACATGTAATTCCCACTGAATAAGTGGAAGAGGCTGGCTTGCTGCCTATTTACTTTCAGTTAAGTAGTTTAGGGACCCTTTGACCATATGCTCGCCATCACTCGGCGCCATTCTTGGTTAGGGTTACTTCTGTTCATCATGCATTGATCCTCTGACCATATGCTCGTCTGCATAGGTGCATTCTTGGTTAGAGTTCCCTTCAGTTTGCATTTGCATTAGATCCTCTGACCAATGCTCACACCTTGCCCACATCGGGATCCTGGTGTACATTCTGGTTAGAGTTACCTTCAGCATCGTTTTGGTTTTGAGCTAACCTTAACGGGTGCGTGTTGCATTGTAATTGTTATTGAAAAAAAATAAAAAAAATTGGTCCGGTTCTTTACAGTGGTATCAGAGCCATGATTCTGCCAACCTGTGCCCTACAGTGATTCAGTTGTCAGATGAGTGACAGTGATTGCAGATACTTCACCAGAAGTCAGGCCAAAAGACAACAGACACAGTTTCCGCCAGTGCCAGAAGCAGATACCTTGTCAGAAGCTTTGAGAGAAACATGAAGAATAGTAGATACTGGTAAAACAGTTGAGAACATGGCTGAAAGTCATAAGCAGGTCATGGATGAAAGAGATGAAAGGATGGAAAAGAAATTTGATGGGATGATTGAGTTGATGTCGCGGTTACTTGCATGAATGGACCAGCAAACTCCTCAAAATCATATTCCTAATCAAAACCATGCTACAGGAGAAAACAGTGGAGTCAATGGGAACAATGGTAATGGAGGGAGTAGAACTATTGGTCAGCATGAGGCCACCTCTAGAGGAACAGCCTCTAAGCCTCTCTTTCCTACATTCACTTAGAGGGAGGAACTGCAAGTTGAAGCTGTCATTCCTTTTGCAGATGATGCTAGGCAAGCCTACATGGAGTATGCCACCTTACCCCCTGATCTTAGAGACCAATGGTCCTTTGATCAATTCTTGAACCAAAGAAACAAAAGAAACGGAGGAAGAGTTGATAACCGTGCTCATATGGCTCCTAGAACCGATTATCAACAAGCCCTTGGGAAGGTGTCATTGGCTCACTTTGATGGAAGTGATAGTTGTTCGGCAAGATCGTGGGTTCAGAAGTTAGACAACTACCTTTCACTTCATCCCATGCCAGAAGAAGATGCCATCAAGTTTGCAACGCTTCATTTGGAGGGAGCTGCCCATGAGTGGTGGTACCATGGTTTGGTCACGCTTGGCCACAACCTCATTCGAACCTACGATGAATTCACCAATAAGCTGATTGATAGGTTCGACACTAAGGATCCTGAAGTGAAATTTCGTGAGCTTGCACAATTGAAGCAGCATGGCTCCTTGGATTCCTACATAGCTGATTTCCAAAGGCTTTCCGTGATGGTGTCCAACATCACTGAAAGAAGATTGGTTGTATTGTTTTCTGAAGGATTGGTTGAGCCTTTGAAAGGGTGGGTTAAAGCCTTCGATCCACCAAGTGTCGAAGAAGCCATCGAAAAGTCTCGGAGTATGGAGTTATCAGCCCGTAGGCCTAAATTTCCACCAAAGCCATTTGGTCACAAGAAGGATAAGAGGCATTTTTCAAATCAGCAAAAGAAGTTCCCACCCAAGTTGACTGAAGAGCAACGTGAATAGCTTAGAAAAGAGGGCAAGTGTTATACATGTTTGGAGCCTTGGGTTAAGGGTCATAGATGTCCTGGAAGGGGGCGTTATAATCAAATGGGGACCTATTCTGATTATGGATCAGAATCTGATATGTCTGATCAGCAGTCCTATTTTGGGGACAGCGAGGAAGAAAGAGCTCCAGAAGAGTCCGATCATGAGCAAGGAGTTGGGGCCCCTATTGCCCAACTCTCTAGTTTCCAAAAGAACGAATCTTTCAAGGTTCGTGGTGGAGTTGGAGGTCACCGAATTGTTGCATTGATTGACACTGGGGCCACACATAATTTCATTGACGAAGGAGTGGTTGCAAAAAGAGGTCTCAAAACTGAAGAATTTGAAGGCTTCAAAGTCATGGTGGCTGATGGGTTTCATATTTCATGCAACCAAAGAGTTCCTAACATGTCTATGCAGTTGGGCAACTATGAAGTTAAGGATGACTTCTATGTGGTTACTATTGGTGACACTGATGCAGTACTTGGTATACAATGGTTACGCTCTCTTGGTGAAATCTCTCTCAACTTACAAACAATGGAACTCAAGTTCCAATTTGATGGAAAGAAGGTGGTGTTAAGAGGAATGTCAAATGGAGGTCCTTGAATTGTTTCATTCAAAAGGATGGAGAGGCTGATTCGGCACGATCAAGTTGAGTGGGCTGCGGAATGCATGGTTCTTCCGGCTAGTCCAGTTGAAACGAAAAGGGACTATCCTCCAGACATCCAGTCTATACTCACCAAGAGGAGTAAGGTGTTTGCTGATTTACCTCCTGGGCCGCCTCCTGAAAGAGGAGCAGAGCATGTTATTGAACTCAAAGAAGGGGCCAAGCCAGTCATCACAACGCCATATCGGTATCCTAAGAAGCAAAAGTATGAGATCGAGAAGAACATAAAAGAACTCTTGGAGATGGGTTTCATCCGCCCAAGCAAGAGTCCCTTCGCTTCAGCAGTAGTCCTTGTGAAGAAGAAGGATGGCACCATCCGCATGTGTGTGGATTATTGTGCCTTGAATCAAAGCACCATAAAGAATCGGTATCCTATTCCTCGAATTGATGAGCTCATTGATGAGCTACATGGTGCCAAATTCTTTTCGAAAATTGATTTGAGGTCGGGCTACTATCAAATCCGGATGAGAGGTTCAGATGTCGAGAAGACGGCATTTAGATGCCACTATGGACACTTCGAGTTCCTAGTCATGCCTTTTGGGTTGACTAATGCTCCAGCCACTTTTCAATCTTGCATGAGCAGAGTTTTCCAGAAACAGTTGAGGAAATTTGTGTTGATTTTCTTTGATGATATTCTCATCTTCAGCAAGACTTGGGAAGAGCATCTCAAGCATTTGGAGGAAGTGCTTAGCATTCTTGAATCAGAGAGTTTGTTTGCCAAAGAGTCCAAATGTGAATTTGGAATGAAGGAGCTGCTTTACCTTGGTCATATAATCAGCGCTGAAGGTGTGAAGGTTGATCCTGAAAAGATCAAAGCAATAGTTGATTGGCCACCTCCAGAAAACTTGACTCATTTGAAGGGATTCTTGGGTCTTTGTGGCTTCTACAAAAGGTTCGTGAAGGGGTACCTCAAAGTGCTGCTCCCCTTACTGACCTCACTAAAAGGGGGGCTTTCATGTGGTCAGAAAAGGCTCAAAGTGTTTTTGGCAAGTTCAAGAAAATCATGAGTTCTTGTCCAGTGTTGGCCATACCAGATTTCTCCAAGCCTTTCGAGTTGCAATGTGATGCATCAGGAGAAGGAGTTGGTGCTGTTTTGATGCAGGACAAACATCCCATTGTGTTTGAAAGTAGAAAACTAAGGGGTGTCGAAAGAACCTATTCTATCTACGACAAAGAAATGCTTGCAATCATGCATGCATTAGCCAAGTTCAGACAATATCTGGTGGGGAGCAAATTCGTGGTCAAAACTGATCACAATAGTCTCAAGCACTTCATGCATCAGAAGGACTTGAATGAAAGACAACAGAAGTGGGTGAGTAAGCTTCAAGCTTACGATTTTGACATTGAGTATGTCAAAGGGAAGAACAACATTGTGGCTGATGCTTTATCCAGAAGACCTCATTTGAGTTCATTGTGTGAGCTTACTGCTGATTGGAAGGAAATGTTGCTTGCTGATTATGCCAAAAATCAGTTCGCAACTAGCATCATTGAAGGTACTTTTCATGATGAAAGGTACAAGGTAATTGATGGTTTGATACATTACAAGGGGAGGATCTTTTTGGTGGCTGATTCCAAACTTAAGAAGAAGATTTTGATGACCTTCCATGACATTCCACTTGCTGGTCACCAAGGGTATTTCAAGACATACAAGCAGATTCGAGAGAGGTTCTCTTGGAAGGGGTTGAAAGAGGAAGTTCTACGTTACATCAAGGAGTGTAGCACTTGTCAAATGGACAAAAATGAGCACTCTCTTCCAGCTGGTCTACTGCAGCAACTTCCTATTCCTAATAAAAAATGGGAAAGTATTTCGATGGACTTCATCACGGGATTGCCTAGGGCTCAAGGCAAAGATTGTATCTATGTTGTAGTGGATAGATTGACAAAATTTGCTCATTTCTTTGCCATTACCAGCTCGTTTTCAGTAGCTCAAGTTGCAGATCTATTTTTCCATGAAGTGTTTAGATTGCATGGGTTGCTGAAAAACATTGTAAGCGATAGGGACAGCAAGTTCCTAAGCACCTTTTGGCAAGAATTTTTTAGGATGAGTGGTACAGTGCTTACTCCAAGCACTAGCTATCACCCTCAAACAGATGGTCAAACTGAGATAGTGAACAAATGGTTGGAGGGCTATCTTAGAAATTATGTTTCGGAGCAGCAAAGAGCATGGGTGAAATGGCTTCACATTGGGGAGTATTGCTACAATTCATCTTTCCACATGTCTATCAGGATGTCTCCGTTCATGGCTCTCTATGGTTATTTGGAGTAGTGGCTTATGAGTTGGAACTACCATCGAGTAGTAAGGTCCACAACGTCTTCCATGTGTCTCGCCTCAAAAAGGCACTTGGACACAATGTTGTTGCTTCATCACAGTTGCTTCCCTTGGATGAAGAAGGGCAGTTGACCTTGATTCCAGAAGAGATTATTAATTCCAGAGAGCGTTCTTTGAGGAGGAGAACAATCAAAGAGTACTTGGTGAAGTGGAAGAATTTACCTTTGGAGGATGCTACTTGGGAGAATGAGGAGATTCTACAGCATCCAGACTTGCGATTGCTTGAGGGCAAGCAATCTTGGGGAGGGCGGACTGTAATGTCCCCTTCTCAAATGTGATCGTTGCAGTTGACCGTTGGCCTATTCTAGAGACCCGTAGGCTACTCAGATGGTAAAATTAGGGTTTCGTAATTTTGAGGAGGTTATTGCTTGAAGTTTGAAAATCGGATTGTGGATTCTTTCTGGGTTTTCAGAGAGCTTCGCGGTGGTATGGTCAGTTTGGCATTCTAAGCAACTTCATGAATTTACTATTTTTAGTAAATTCTATTTTTGGCAGTGGACAGGTTGGGTTCAGTTCAGTTGGTCTTCTTCTTCAGTTGGTTCGGCTGGCACTTCAGTTTTTGGCCTTTGGGTGCATTTTCCTTGGAGAGATAAGTATTTTCACATTATAATATTATATTTTAATATTATAACACCCCCTTGCCTAGCATTACAACTTTATGTTGTTTTTAAAAAGGGGACCTAAAGGGTCGATGCTTCATTGAGAGATAAATTATATTTTAAAAGTCAAATATTGGGCTAAATGAAATGGACGCCTACTTGAGGAGTTTGACTTTTATAAAAAAAGTGAAATATTTCATTAAGGGAAAAAGGACGCCATCTTTTGGAGGGAAATGTTGAATTCAAAATTAGGGTTTTGGGCGCCCTTCTTGAAGCTTCTAGAAGGCTCTCTTCATGTCTTTATATTCAGGCCTTAGCTCTTCATTTGGGATCTTTTGTCTACTACATCGTTATGCTGCTGAATTGTCTTCAGGCACTCGCTTCGAGGAAAGCACACCTCCTAGCATGGGCTCATCTTCTTGCTTGAAAGATAGCAACTAGTTGAGAGGTTAGCTTGTAATAGGTTTGATTTGCATTTTCAGTTGAGTAATTGCATTTTGGAGTTCTAGTTTGCATTTTCTGTTCATTTCTAGAGTTGCTGAACATCATAGAAGAATGTAAGATTTGCTCACAGCTTTCAAAATAAAATTAATTCTGTTCTGGGCATTGAAGTATTCCATTTCCTTATGCTAGGCGACCATCTTTGCAAAGTTACAGATTTTATAATGCTCATTTGGATTTTTAAATGAAAATTGCCCCTTTAAGAGGGCCACACCATTCTGGAAGTGGCTTTGGGAACTGTGCAAAATAAATAGGGTTCATTTAGTGATGTTTATGCATTCGTTTTGGGGCGCCATCATCTCTAGAGCAATCTGCATTTAGTTTCATGTGAATTGGGTGAGATTTGAGTGATTTATGAGCATTTTAGTAAGTTGCTGTGTTGCTGGTCTGTGCAATTTTTTGTCAAAATCAGTCATATCAGATTTGGGAAAAGTTCATTTGTGAGGGAGAAGTTGTTACTAAAGGGATTTGGGGCTTTGGAGATTAGTTAAGAATTATTGCAGCATTTGAAGCTTCTAATCTTGTGCTATTGGTAGGGTCTCTAACTTATTGTAAGCTGAACAGTAGTACTGTCAGCAATTCTCTCTTCTCTTCTTTGAATTTACATGTAATTCCCACTGAATAAGTGGAAGAGGCTGGCTTGCCGCCTATTTACTTTCAGTTAAGTAGTTTAGGGACCCTCTGACCATATGCTCGCCATCACTCGGCGCCATTCTTGGTTAGGGTTACTTCTGTTCATCATGCATTGATTCTCTGACCATATGCTCGTCTGCACAGGCACATTCTTGGTTAGAGTTCCCTTCAGTTTGCATTTGCATTAGATCCTCTGACCAATGCTCACACCTTGCCCACATCGGGATCCTGGTGTACATTTTGGTTAGAGTTACCTTCCGCATCGTTTTGGTTTTGAGCTAACCTTAACGGGTGCGTGTTGCATTGTAATTGTTATTGAAAAAAAATAAAAAAATTGGTTCGGTTCTTTACATCAAGCTTGAATCATTCTCAGATTTAAGAAGGGGTTTTGCAAATTTGAAGTTCTAATACCATGTTAGAGACACTCAAGGACTCAAGCCTCTAGGATCACCTGCAAAACCAAAAACAATCTTTTACAAGAGAGAAAAGCAAGAGCATAAATTTGCAATAATGGATGCAAGATAATATGGCCAATATGCAATGCTCAAGATTGCAATGGTATTGAATTAGAAGGAAATGTACATTTGATGCCTTGCTTATAAAGACAAAGATGCGAGATAGGAGTAGACAAGATCTTGACATGTGTCTTAATCTTGTACAATGAGACAAATACTTCAACATTATTAAATGATCTAAGAAACAAGTATTAAATCACATGATAAGATAAGATAAGATCACATGACACCTAAGACTTCTAGAAAGATTCCTTAGGACCTAAGTAAACTTAATATGTAAATAGAACCTATAAGAGAACTAGATAGGTAAAACACCTATTTACACCAACAAACATAAGAAGCATAGCAACGGTAGTATGGATAGGCATCATGATTGGTCTTCATCTTTGGTGGAGGTTTCTTCTTCAGAGAGGCATGAGCATTCAGACCATATTGCAAATCCATGCTTGGGTGCTGGACAAAAATGCATTGTATTTTTTCCGTGACTCATTCACTGTGTCTGGCAGACAGAGATACGATGTACAGTGAGCTTGTTTGTCATTTGTGGTAACGATGATATCATTATACAGAATAAACAAAATTCGGTTTACAGCAACTAGAGTTTCTGTAGCCAAGACATGTACATTTCATCTGGGTTTGGTCCAAGACTGTCCTCAGTCTGGCAAAAGAAGAATTATTTTCTCCTGGATACTTGGTTCATCATCGAACTCTCTGCCAATTTGGTTTGAATCCTACATCTTATTCTTGAGACAGTGGCTTTCAATCTCTCCAGCAGCTTCTCTGAAATCCAGCTTCATTTTATGTGCTGTTAAATTGGCTTCTGAGGTCTTCCTTCCTATACACTGAATTATTATGGCCATCATCAGGACTTGAACCCTGTTCTTATTCTGACCCTCAATACTCATGCCCTGGATGCACTCTTTAGCCATGCAACTAGCTAATTGACCTCCTGAATAAGCCATATCCACTTTCCAAATAGCAATCTCAATCTCCTATTTGAGGTTATGTTTCCAATGGACATTCTTCTTGTCACATGGATTTGGGAGGAACCACTGATGTCTGCTGTCATTGGAGACTGAACAGCAGGTAAAGCCATAGATTGAATAAATGGATACAGAGAAAAAATTTGCTTAAAATCCTCTCAATCCAACACTCCCAAAGGCATAACAGATTGGTCCTAACAGGACTTCAAAAAACCCCCATGCTCCAATTCAGAGCCCTTGCCTTATCGCCATCCATGGGTCACTAATAAATATGTAAAGTCAGAAAGACAAATCAGGATGAGCATTACTTCAAAAGGCAAAATGGGACAATAATGTCAGTGAAATACTCACAGCGAGTATTGTCTGATTGCAATATCGAGAGCTAGCAACCTCATTTAGCCCCATTAGAATTAAGCTCAAACATCTTTGAATTACCAACTGCCACCATACACCCATGTGTGCAATCTCCTTTTGTGCTCAGAAGCTTCCTTTGGAGCAAACAATGTTTTGACATATTTGCACACTGCCAAGGGACCAGTGGGTGTGGGAACCCCTGATATAAAGGCTCAAGAAACCATCCTTGTTTGAAAGTGAGTATGAGAGCAGTGTTAGTTTTTGATCACTCAGCAGCTGTTCTTTTCCAGCTGGCACAGCAGCAGCAGTTAGTTTTAAAATTGGGTGCAGAAATATCCTATATTTAGTGAATTAAGCTGCTATAGATGGGAGCTTATATTTAGTGTTAGCATTCGTAAATCTAGGTGCAGGTGTCATGTCAACTCTTTGATGTTTTGTTTGTTTTATTTCTGTTTTTTTTTTGAGTTTTAGTCTGGGTGCAGGAGCAGTTTTGTGTCATATTTTAAGAGAGATTCTAGGTGATGAAAAAACATGAGAAAGCACTCGAGTTCTGTTTTGTGTGCCCAAGTCAGCAGGTCTACTTAATGATCATGGAAGATTAGGAAACTTCAGAATAAGAAGAATATTCAGAAAGCAAGTAATATAGTTCTGCTTTCATTTTATTCATTAGTTTTATACTTTCAGCAGATCCGTTTACAGGTTAATGTACCCAGAATACAACAGTTTTTATTGACTCTTCAGTTTTGTGATTAAGTTATTTTCTGAGCTGCAGAATCTGCTTACTATGGTCTGAATTTGAACAAGCAGCTGAGAGTAACACATTTGGCAAATTTTATTTTGCCACCAAATTTGAGCTGCTCAACACATATGGGGTATCACCATATCAGAGATCCCTTTATGCTTTGTGATATTCATATAGTTTGTAATGCAAAGTTCTCCACATCTAGGGTCATGTCATCTCAAGAGAGTGCAGGGGATGCTTGGAAAAGTGTGTCTGGTTTTATCCATTGGCATATAGAGGGACCATGTGGTGCATGGCATTTAGCCTCATGACCTGTTTGGACGTTTTAGTCTCCAAGAGGTCAGCTTGGTCTTTTTCCTATGTGTGCTGGTTAACAATTAGCCAGGAAATACTTTTTTTGTTAGGGTATGTATGGAATAATGAATTTCAGCAATGGCACACTTGTCATGATTTGAATAGATCTCAGATCCAAACAGAACAGACAAACATATCTTGCAGTGGTGGCACTTGGCATGATTTGAATAGATTTCAGAAGTTAAACAGAACAAACAAACCTATGTTACAAGTCATTTGTAGACTAATTCCTAGAAGCTGTTGATGGCACACTTGGCATGATTTGAATAGATTTCAGAAGTTAAACAGAACAAATAAACCTGCCTGACAAGACATTTGTAGAATAATTCCTAAAAGCTGTATTTTCTTAAATGCAACTCCAAGGGTCAAGACCTATTTGGAGAGATAGGAAATGTGATAGTGGCAAAAGCCTTATTCAAATATGATACAAAGACCCTTAGAAAGGTACACTAGTGATCTTGTGATCTTGCCTTACGTTGGAAAAAAGTTGTGGGGTGAGAGATTTGGAAGATCATTTGTGACAGAGGCGTTTGAATATTTGGAATTCCCAATCTTTTTTTAAACATGAAGTTTGGTTGTCAATGTTCCATCAAGGTTTGGTTGTCATGAAAAGGCTTCAAACCCGGAGTTCTAGATTTGTTATGAATAGGCTTTGTGGGAGAGGAGAAACTATTCATCACATCTTTTGGAGATGTCTCTTTGCTAAGTCCCTAAGTTGCTGGTTCCAGTACTGGTTTGGGTTTGGGTTCGAGGGTTCGGTTTGCTGGTTTGGCTAAATTTTTTGGGGGGTGGGTTCAGTTCGTTAGTACAAAAAACATGTAAAAATAAATAAATAAATAAATAAATATATATATATATATATATATATATATTATTAGAATATCACATAACATCATATAAACAACAAAACCACCATAAACTTGAATATCATTTAAAACATGCATGACAAATATTCATCATTCAAATTTCAAGTTCAATATTACAACACTTTTAAAGTTTTAATCATCAAATGGATTCTCTAAATCATCAATATCAATGTCAACATTGACATTAGATGTAGTAGGAAGACTAGATGAATCACAAGTAGTGCCAATGGCATTGTCACTAGCACTAGTATTGTGCCCATGCTGCTGTTGGATATCGGACTCCTCATATGCAATATGGTGGGAAGTGGAAGCATCCAAGTCAGTATCCTTTGGCTCTATACCCACAACTTCGTCTCCCCTTCCTTGTAGTCACGTTTGTGTGAAAGGAGACGCAAGTTGGAATGCACATATACTAAGTCCTCCGCTCTTTTTGAGAGCAATTTATTGCGCTTTACTGAGTGGATGAAAGAATATGTGCTCCAATTCCTCTCAGATGCAGATGAACTAGCAACCTATGAAGACAAAGTAAACAATTAAAAAATTATAAATTATAAATGAAATTATGAAACTTTTAAAATTAAAATATGAAAATTTATTAAACTTACTTGTGATAAAACTTTGATTGCAAGGGGCTGCAAATGTTGGAAGTATTGTCCATGGAAGTACCACCAACTATGAGCATCCTTTAAGAACCTATCACAAAGAGCATCAACACCTAGACCATTTGAGTGCACAAAATCAATGAACTCATTCGTGACTACACTTCGCAAATCTTGATTAGGGAAGAGTCTCACAAATGCTGCCTTGTACCCTTCAGCCACTTCAAAATCTCTATATGGAGGAAGCCCTCCTAGCACTGAAAGAATCTGACTACTATAGTATTTTGGAGTCAATGCAAAGGCAAGAAGGTGTAATGAAGTTGTCATTTTGTTCCATCTTTCTTCAACAATTGTTTGCACTTGTTTGAAGAAAGTCTTTTCAGGGTCTTGCTCTCTCGCATTTATGGTGCACTTGATCTTCTCAAGCATTGAGTCTATACCATCATATATCTCTCCAATGCATGGTTTGTCCATGTCAATATAGTGAATCATACTCAAAATGGGCTTGGTGAAGCTAAGGAGATACTCCACATGATCCCACCATGAGTCATCTAATATCATGTTCTTAATTTTTGTTGCTCTTTCAGTGCTGCTTTGCCTCTATATAGACCAATTGTTGCTAATCACCATGCTAGAAAGTGCCTCTCTAACTTTCATAAGTCATCTCAAGACGATTGTGTTAGAGGCAAAGCGGGTCTTTACAACCTGTTGCAAATTAAAGAAAATAATTAAAATTTAAAAATAAACTTTAAAGAAGAATTTAAATTAGAATACACAATCAAATTATGAAAATCAGAAAATGTAAATATTACTTCACTCACCTTCAATAGCTCCAATTTTGAAAATGATCTAAAGATCCCTTGAGACAAGTGGTGGTTGGTGACAAACATTTGAATGCCCTCAACCTTAGCATACAATTCTTTGATCCATGCAATTTTATTCCCAATCTTTTGCAGCATAAGATTGAGTGAATGGACCGCACAAGGTGTCAAAAAGATATGTGAATATCTTTCCTCACCCAACAACCCTGCAGCTCTACAATTCTTGGTGTTGTCTGTTACAACTTGAACAACGTTGCGGGGTCCCACTTGCTCAATGGCTGCAATGAGAATATTAGCAATAAATTGTCCATCTTTTACTTGCCACTCACAATCCACGACTTTCAAAAACATTGCCCCTTTAGGGGACACCGCTATGACATTGATCAAAGGCTAATTTTTTGAGTCCTTCCAACCATCCAAAACAATGGACACAACTATCTCAACCCATGAATCTCTTATAGTCTTCAATGAATCTTCAACCAACGAAACCTCCTTTTCCAATAAAATGCCACACACCTTCTCATAACTCGGGCCCTTGTACCCTTTTGGAGCTTCATTAACCGTTCTCAACATCTCTTTCCAATATGGAGAACAAACAACATTAAAAGCTAATCCATTGGCATATATGCATCTTGCTACATTTTGGTCAGCAATGGCTCTACTCTCATTTTGAAATGCATGTTCCAAAGGCCCCTTTGTTCTCTTGTTTGCAATAGGTTGTGCACTTTGAGCTTGAGAATTCGGAGTGGCCATAAATGGGTGGTCTTCTACCATGATATTGGGGTTAGATGGGGGCTGCATTCCCTTTGATTATTTTTTTTAATAAAGGGTGATTTCTTTTTTGGGCTTCCCGTTCATCTACTTCATCTTGCTCCATAATGTATTTTGCAATTGTCTCAGGTGGAATAGGTACATTGTCTTTTCTAGGGCAAGGCTTGATGCCTTTTCCACTTATGCCACACAAATGTGCTTTCACCCTATGGTATGAACTAGAATATTGAACATCACATCCATTGCATTTCCAAATGTAACCGCCACCACCTAGAATCGGTCTTATCATTTCAACATACTTCCATGGAGGAGAATTTGGATTTGTTTTGAACTTTGGTTTAGTTGCACTTGCGGGGCCCGAGGTAGAACCAATTGACATTGTGATTCCTATGGCAATTTGTTTTGCAAACAACACATTCAAAATTTGAAATTTAAAAAAAAAAAACAAAAAACTTGAAAACAAAATATTGATTTATAAAACCTAGCTCTTTTGAATCTTGCATACATTCATAGAAGAATGGAAAAACATAGATAAATCATAAAATGAAACAAAACAAAGTTTCAGGATTGTAAAACAAAAAAATGGATGAAAAAACTCAAAAAAAGAGAGAAAAACTTACCTCTTTGCAAAAATATCCTTCAGCAATCTTTGTGGCAGCCAATGAACACTTGCAAATTTGTAGGAATGGCAATGTAATCATTGTAGAAGCTTCAATGATCAATCTTCAACTCCTTTTGTCAATCCAAAAAGCAAAAATGAAAACTCAGCCTCTTGGAATGAAAATGCTTGTTTGCAAAACAAATGAATAATAATGAGGTAGTTTAGGTGTTTAAAGTGTTTTAGAGGTCACTTTTAGGATTTCCTTGGGTGTGGGTCAAAGTCAAACTGCATAAAACATTTAAAAAATGCAAAAAAAACCACTTTATGGTTGCCTATCTACGCGGGTTCGCCTTGGGTTTGCTCTGGGTTCTTCCCCGGTTCTGCATGGGTGAACCCGACCAAGAAAAACCGAACCCTGGCCGAACCTGTAGAAGATCCAAGCTCGGATCCGGACCCGACGCGAACTAGAACCTGAACCTTGCGTTTCTGGGGCGAACCTGGTAACTTAGCTAAGTCCTTCTGGGTTTGGTTCCAAGTTGAATCTAATTATTTATTGTTATTCTTTGTTGAAAAAGGTTCTCTTGGTGGGGACACTTGGATGATGAAGGGTAGTTGCAACGTTGTGTGGCATACAATCCTATTGGTGACTATTCAATTTTTGTGGAAAGCAAGGTGTATGCCTACTTCTCATGAGGATCTCACCTCTCAATCTAGAGGGAGGCTTTTTGTAACAAGCCCATTGTTTTACCCTTTGATTTTTAACTATGTTTTAACCCACATGTGAACAATTTACGTTTACAATTTCATAGCAATAAATTTTTTCCTTTTCTAATTCAATAACAAGATGCACATTTGAAATAGTCCCATTTCAAACTCCCATTGTATTTATAAAGAAACATTACATAATTCCAAGTAACAATTTCATATTACATAATCCCATGTAGTGATAACATTTTTCCAATTACAATTTCCATAAAGATAGAGACACATGAATACATAGACAGATTTCCAAGAGCTTATTTGAAACAGAGTACAAATGATCCAGATGTCCCTTCCTGGGCATACATCCTCAAATTTTGGCTGCCAACTGTATGAGGGAGAGTATCACTCAAGTGCTTTTTTGCCAACCACAGACTTACCGCGGTCCCTCGCACATCTACCTAACTGGTAAGATGGCCCTACCCTTCGATGAAGAGATTGGTCTGGTAACCTCATAATAATAGCCTTCTTGAGCATGGTGTTGTGTCCTACATAACTAGAGCTACCATACGTTGGCTACAACCTACATGCATGACATTCCTAGCCTAGTTATGCAAACCTGACTCACAGTGAATCGACAAGTGTAAACAATGGCTACTTACACTACTTTGGCCAAAGATTTCAATATATATACAATCACTCAGTACTTCGAGCGTAGTCGTATGTTCACCCACCTCATAGCTCGATTTGGTAAATGACCACGCATACTCTTTTCATTCATAACATAATTTAGACCTAAAAGGAGATGTACATCTAAGATATCTAACTGACTAACTAGGTTACTCCCATCTATGGATTTATCCCAATTCCAGGAACAACCAAATTAACCACATATGTACATATAGCATTGCAAACTGACAACTTCAATACAATATCATTTCTAATATTTCATGATCCATTCCAAAAGTATAATCCACACACAACATTAAATGACTCCATTTCAAAAGTATAATCACAACATTAAATGAATCCATTACAAAAGTATAATCACAACATTAAATGACTCCATTTCAAAAGTATGCAACATTCAAATGATCATTTTTTCCATATAGGTTAATCCCAACCTGACATGACTTCAATCAAAAAGTAATGCAACAATCAAGTGATCAAGCTGATTATATCGGTTAATCTCAACCTATGGCTTCAGTCAAAAGGAATGCATCAAACAAGTCATCATAACAATCATGAAACCTCTCTTTCAATTTGACTAAAATATTCACGTGTACAATGTACACTAAATTCATATCTAATTTGGAGGACATTCCAGCTAGAGAGGAGTTTGTGCTTTTGCACCTTATAGTTCCTTGCATTATGGCTATGGGTTGCCGAGACGTAAAGTCCTCTTCTTTAAGACTAGAGTACCATAAAAAGGTATAGACACTTGAACACGTATAATATAACAGAATAATCATATATATATATATATAATACATTTTCAACCCTATTGTTGATTATTAATATAATCATATTCAAATGTATTTCCTAACCCTAGGAATAGATTTTTATCCTACCTTCAAGGAGATATGAGTATCCAATCAAGGATGAACTACCATTATGGTTTGCATCATAACCTAACAACTTCAATATAGCACTTCAATGCAATATTGTTTCCCATACTACATGATCCATGTAAACATACATATGGTCTATATCAACCTTGGTATTATACTAATACTCTATGGTTATCCTATTTAGCAAACGCAAAAACATAACTCCAACATAATGGTGTAGAGGAGGGGGACCAACCACACCAAGGCTCTAGGTCACGGAGAGTCGAGAGCGGAAGGCTGCCCTGATCTACCTCAAATTGGACAAGTGTTTTATGTCAAGGATAGAGAATGAAGAGCACTCTCAGTGCTTTTGTCACTTTACTAACCCGAGAGTTTTAACGGGGCTAAACGAGCAAACTTCTGGAACCCAAACTGTACCTTAGACAACTCTCTGCCAGAGGACAGTAGCACAGATTAGGGATGACAACGTGGCACACTGGCGTCTCACAAGTGCATTGGCGTCTGTAAGGACAAAAAGTGCAAGGACACAGACAGAGTGACATAAAGCCACTAAACAACTTAGCTAAAAGTTTACTAATGATGACTAAAGCAACAAATAACTAGAACAACTAAAATGACGAGAAAGGTGATATAGAAAATGACAAGGACAAAGTGGAAATGAACTCACGAAGGGTCTAGTTCGCCAACAAGCTCCACACGAACGTGTACCTACACACAACCAAGAGAGGAAAAGTGTTGGGGCTGTATAGGGGTTTGCCGTAGTCAAACCCCCACCTTGGTGTTTCCACCTCCACGGACAACTAGATAGATAGATATGTAGAAATGTGATAAAGAAAACAATGCTAGAACGGAAATGAAACCAAGCACTACGAGAGACACTATGCTACTGAAATCCAACAACAAAGTAATAATACAAAAGTGTTACCACCTTCGAACAAAGGCACTCAAGGCCAATGAGAGAGGAATGCAAGTCCATAGCAATGGCAGAGTCGACATAGCCGCAACAACGTCAAAAGCAGTCTCGCAAGACACCAAGCTACAACTTTTGTGGTAGACGTGAGGAAAGCTATGATTGTTGGAATCATGAAGCTAGTAGTGCAGCAAGTAGCTTGAAGTTGCAAGAGTGGAGAATGTGAAGATGATCGAATTAGTGTGTAGCAGCTCAAGAACTGCCAAGAAGATCTCAGAATGTGTGAAGAAGCGTGAAGAAGATGGATTGAAAGTGAAAGATAGCCATTTGAAGAAGGTTTGGGAGGGAAAGAGCCATTCAAAGGTTGGCAGGAAGGCGCAGGGGCATTACGTTTCGTCGCCAATGGAGAATGTAATGCCTCTATAGATTCTAGAGGCAGAAATCTTGTTAGGACAGCAGCATGCTGCGCAAACGTCCGTGCGCGCCGTGCATGCGTCCGCGACAAAAATTCCCCCACTGACACTAAAAACAAGCACCAAGTGGATGGGGTACGGAATGAGGACGTGGAATCACCTAGTTGGATTTGATTTTTCTAAGGTGGAGGGTGTAAAAGGGGAATTTGCAAGATGGGTGCAAATTTGCTCCTATAAATTTGCCCCCACTTTAGCGAACATGAGTGCCAATGAGTGTTCGGTAAAGTAGATTGAAAGAGTTTAGAAATGTATACCTGAACTGTCGAGGAAGTAGACTGCAATTTGGCGAACTTGAAAGCATAGGGCAGGCAATTAGCTGTTAATTTTAGGATCAGAATTTAAATAAGCAGAAATAGAACAATTTCAAACAATAGAACACAACATATACCCTGGGAAAACCCTCCTTCTTGAGGGAGAAAAACCCAGCAACAATATATCACTTATATATTGATAAAATGCCAACAATAAGCTTTACAATTTGGCCAATTACAGGGCCGATTTGTAGCACCACTTTTGATGCAAACTTATAATCAATGAAGAAGGTCGACACCTCTAATATCGATCTGCTCTTAAGAACAAACTTTTGTTGTAGGTAATTCGCACTTGACTTGAATGAATAAAAAAAAATGATGATAGAAGTGAACAACGCTTCCCTTATATACAATTCGATATGATGATTGTCAAATAACATGTCTCTTCATAAGTGAGAAGTCGGCCTCAAGTAAGAAGACACAACTTTTACAATGGGTGGCGAACCTTTTATTAAAGTCGGCCAAAAGAGAATAATATTAGTCATTGTTTGTATAGATGCACCACTTCAATAAAGTTGACTACAAATGAATAAGAGATAAATTACAATGAGTGCCGCTTCTATAGGGATGCACACAAATAAACAAGTAGCCATGACTTTGTTTATTTGTCAACAATAAAATTGGGTGAAGGATGGGTCCTGAAGCTATACCATCAACACTCCCTCTTAGCTAGGGAGGAATCCTTCCAAGTATCCATTTCATGGAGTCTCTCAACATGACACCCACAATGACTACATCCATTTGTGGAAAAGAGTTCATCACGGAGTCACTCAACATGATATCGTCATGGAGTCACTCAACATGATGTCCACCATGGCTACACCCATGCATGGAAAGAAACATGTGCACAAGTGCCCATCACGGAGTCACTCGACGTGATGTTGTCATGGAGTCTCTCAACATGACATCCACCATGGCTACTCCCAGAGGGTGGATAAACACAAGTACAAGGGAATCATCACAAAGTCTCTCAACGTGATGTTTGTCATGGAGTCTCTCAACATGACATCCACCATGGCTACTCCCAGAGGGTGGAACAAGGGCTTTAACCTCAAATTTCTCTGTCACAGAGAAAGATGCATTAACAAGGGCTTTCACCTCAAATTTCTCTGTCACAGAGAAAGATGCATTATAGCAAATCACAAAAGATCACTGATGCTGAGTCTCCCTCACAGCAAGGGCTTCATTCACCACAACTCCAAGCTTGTCTTGAAAGTGCACAGATTTTACTCTGGAGAGAGGCTTGGTGAGAATATCAGTTGTCTGATCATCAGTGCAAATATATCTCAACTAAATAGCTTTCCTCAATACCATATCTCGGATGTAATGGTATTTGATCTCAACATGTTTTGTTCTGTCATGAAACACTGGATTGACAGATAGCTTCACATAGCTTTGATTGTCACAATGAATAACAGTTGGCTCCAATGATTGTCCAAACAATCCTGCAAGGAGCTTTCGAAGCCGCACTGCTTCTCGAGCTGCTACACATGCTGCAATATACTCAACCTCTGCAATGCTTAGTGCCATTGAAGACTGCTTCCTGCTACACCAAGAAATCATCGTAGACCCCAAGCTAAAGCAACATCCAAAGGTGCTCTTCCAATCAGCTACACTACCGGCCCAATCAAAATCAGAATATCCTTGCAGCTTTAGGTCTACACTGGAAGTATATCTCAAGCCATATCCAACTGTGCCACGCAAATATCTCAAGATATGCTTAGCTGCAACTAGATGAATTTGCCTTGGTTCACACATGAACTGACTGAGTGCACTCACTGCATAGTAAATATCTAGTCTAGTATTGACTAGATACATCAACGATCCAATCAACTGCTTGTACATAGTAGGATCTACCAGATCTGAACTAGCTGCAGACTCACTTAACTTCTTCAAATTTGTTTCCATCGGTGTAGACATAGATATGCAATCCAACATCCCAAATCTCTTTAAGATATCTATAGTATATTTCCCTTGACTCAGAATAATCTCATTGGGTCTCTGCCACACTTCCAATCCTAGAAAGTAATGCATGAATCCTAGATCCTTCATCTTGAATTCAAAAGCTAATTCCTTGCATTTGATAATGAGATATTCTGCTCTAGTAAGAAATAGATCATCAACATAAAGAACCAAGATTAAAGCCTCACCATCAACTACCTTGAAGTATAGATTTGAATCAACATCATTCTTGGAGAAGCCCAAACTCATCAAGTATTGATCAATACTCTCATACCAAGCACGAGGAGCCTGCTTAAGGTCATACAAAGCCTTCTTCAATTTACAAACATGAAACTCCTTCCTATGAATCACAAAACCATTAGGCTGCCCAATGTATACTTCTTCAATTACAACATTAAGGAATGCTGTCTTCACGTCCATCTGATGCAGCTTCCATCCTTTTGCTGCTGCAATAGCAATAATGGTCCTGATGGATGTATAACGAGCAACCGGAGCAAAGTTTTCTTCATAATCTATTCCCTTTTTTTGAGAGAATCCTCTAGCCACAAATCTAGCTTTGTACTTCTCAATGCTTCTATCAGTTGTATGCTTGATCTTGAAAAGCCATTTAGAAGATACAACTGATTTCCCTTCAGGTCTCGGTACAATATCCCAAACATCATTCTTGATGATAGATTGATATTCTTCAGCCATAGCATCTCTCCATACTTGTTGACTTGATGCTTCCTCAACACTGGTAGGTTCAGACTCAATGATATGACTCATTAATGCTACATAGCTTGGAAACTTCTGTGGTCTTTTGCTTTCTCTGAGTGTGCCTCTAGGAGCTGCAAACTTTTCTGCCTCTTGCATAGTTTGCCTAGCCCATAGAGGTCTCTTTCGACCTATGACAATATCTCTTGGCCCATCAGTTGGTTCCAAAGGCTCAAGTGGATCAATATCCTCTTTTGGTTTAGTAGACTCCCTTTGAATTTCAGGAGTATGATCAACGTCCATGTCCTGAGGAGTCTTTGGTCCTCATTATCTATCTCCATGTATGACCCTTTAGATCTTTTGAATCCAACATCTTCTTCAAAAGAGACATCTCTGTTGATCTCTATCTATTTCTGTCCTGGAATGTAAATCCTGTAGGCTTTTGAGGATTCACTGTAACCCACAAATATTCCTTTCTTGCCAGATGGTTCTAACTTAGTTCTCTTATCCTTAGGCACATGAATATAAACAAGACAACCAAAGATTCTCAAGTGACTAACCTTAGGCTTCACACCTGTGAAGGCTTCTTCAGGAGTCATATTCTCCAAAATACGACGAGGGCTCCGATTTTGAACATACACTGTAGTTCTAGATGCTTCTGCCCAAAGAAAGGTTTTCAAGTCTTGATCATGGATCATAGCTTTGGTTGCCTCAACTATGGATCTATTTTTCCTTTCTGCAACTCCGTTTTGCTGTTGATTGTAAGGAACACAAAACTCCCTCTTAATCCCTGCCTCAATACAAAAGTTACGGAAGCCTCCAGAGGTGTATTCTCGTCCGTTATCAGATCTCAGAACTTTGATCCTCTTTCCGGACAAATTCTCTACTTGAGCCTTAAATTCTTTGAATTTCTCAAGTACTTCTTCAGATTCCTTAGACTTCAAGAAATAAATCCAAGTCTTTCTAGAGTAGTCATCAATGAAAATTACATAATACCAAAAACCACTCAAGGATGCAACGGACATTGGACCATACAAATCAGAATGAACAAGATCTAGAATACATTTTGATCTACTTTCACTACTATGAAAAGGACCCTTAGTATTCTTACCCATTGCACATCCTCTACAAGTACCATTATGCACCTGACTGAGTTTCAGAAGGCTAGTGACCATCTTCTCCATGGATGGAAGAGCTCTGAAGTGAAGGTGAGCAAGTCTCCTATGCCATAGCTCACTCGAATTGGTGGAATCATGCATCAATGCTTGAATTGGACGAATGGAAAGTCTATATAGACTCTCTTGCCGAACACCAATCACTTGGGCTGTCTTGATGTTGGAGTTCTTTGGCCACGCAAGAACTTTTCCCTCAGAAAATGCAACTTGATATCCTTTGTCCTCCAAAGCTGATATTGATACAAGGTTCCTCTTGATACCTGGTATGAACAAGACATCACTCAAATGAAGAGGGATGCCAGAATCTAGGTGAAGAGAGGTGGCTCCAATACCTTTCACTGAATAACACGCATCATCTCCAATTATTACTTGAATGTTGGTTTCTCTCTCCACCAAATCTGAAAGATCCTCTCTATACCCTGTAATGTGCCGAGAAGCGCCACTATCAATTAACCATGTGCTACTATCGGTTGGAACATTGCTTGATAGGGAAAAGATAAATAGAAATCCACTTGAGTTATCTCTTGATTCCTTCTGAGGAGAAACATCATCCACATCCGTAGTAGAAGCATGCTGCTTTGGTCTTGTTGCACAATCTCTAGCATAGCGACCATACTTGTCACATTTGAAGCATTGAATATGGGAGAGATCCTTCTTCTTCTTTGATTCAGGAGCAGCATCCGATTTCTTGTCTCTATTCCTCTTGAAATTACCTTTTCTCCCTTCTCTTCCTTTCCTCTTTGAAGTTTGAGCAGCAAGAACATGATTTTCTTCATTGTGAGAGCTTCGACCATTACCTCTTGTTGCCAACCTTGATTCCTCCTGAATGCAATCTGCTCTAAGGCGATCAAACTTTGGTAGCTTAGATCTTCCACTGATACCTTGGATAAAAGGCTCCCAAGTTTGAGGAAGACTGTTAAGTGCCAACATGACTAAGTCTCTATCATCAACCATATTTCCAATGGCACAAAGCTGATCTCTCAACTCAGTGATCTTCATGAAGAAGGAGATGACTAAATCTCCTTTTGCCATCTTGATGTGATGTAGCTGTTGCCTCAATGCAAGAGCTCTACTGGTGTTATTGATCTCATACAATCCCTCCAAAGTCTTGAACATCTCTCTAGCTGTCTTCAACTTGGAGATAATAGGCACAAGGTTATCCTTCACAAAATCAATCAATATCTTCTTGGCCTTTGTGCCATTCTTCCTTCATTGTGTCTTCTCAGTTTCATCGGAAGGTTCAAGTACCTTGCTCTCCACGAACTCGAGGATGTCATTTTCTTCCAATGTAATAAGAACTCTAAACTTCTAAGAGGTGAAGTTAGAGGCACCATTGAGTTTATCTTCAAGCTTGAGTCCGTTCACCATTTTCGTAGTTAAGATAGACACACAAAGATGAGAATAAGAGAGGAAGATTATGCTGCTTATACAAATCTGATCACGATCTTGCTTAAACCCGCTTTGATACCATGTTAATTTTAGGATTAGAATTTAAATAAGCAGAAATAGAATAATTTCAAACAATAGAACACAACATATACCCTGGGAAAACCCTCCTTCTTAAGGGAGAAAAACCCAGCAACAATATATCACTTATATATTGATAAAATGCCAACAATAAGCTTTACAATTTGGCCAATTACAAGGCCGATTTGTAGCACCACTCTTGATGCAAGCTTATAATCAATGAAGAAGGTCGACACCTCTAATATCGATCTGCTCTTAAGAACGAACTTCTGCTGTAGGTAATTCGCACTTGACTTGAATGAATAAAAAAAAAATGATGATAGAAGTGAACATCGCCTCCCTTATATACAATTCGATATGATGATTGTCAAACAACATGTCTCTTCATAAGTGAGAAGTTGGCCTCAAGTAAGAAGACACGGATTTTACAATGGGTGGCGAACCTTTTATTAAAGTTGGCCAAAAGAGAATAATATAAATCATTGTTTGTACAGATGCACCACTTCAATAAAGTCGGCTACAAATGAATAAGAGGTAAATTACAATGAGTGCCGCTTCTATAGGGACACACACAAATAAACAAGTAGCCATGGCTTTGTTTATTTGTCAACAATAAAATTGGGTGAAGGATGAGTCTCGAAGCTATACCATCAACACTAGCTCCACTGGTACTCCCTCTTGAGGAGGATTGAACAAAGTGCACTGAAGGCCCGCAAACCAACGATGGAAAAATCCCGCAGGATGTAAGTGCTTCACAGGTCCTTGGACCTGCAAAGAAGGCACCCCTAGGTACTCTCTCTTGAAGGAAGCCCAATGTGAGGGGACTCTGCAGAGTTGGATTGGAAAGTAGCTTCACAGGGGCACCTGCAAAGTAACATGTTAATCCGTAGACAAAATATGTTAGAAAACAAAAAGCAGCCACGTAGGAAAATAAGCAGACAGTCAAAGACCGAAGGAAGGGCTTTCAAAGGGGTCCCTCGGGAACCCTTCAAAAGAAAAGGGGTCCTACTCAAGGGACACGCTGTTTGAAAGTGCAGGAGTATTTTTTGCAAATCTATTCAACATTAAGGAATCTTTTTGAAAGATGTTCACTTCATCAAGGAATTCGAAAGGAAGAAGGTCCCCTCGCAAGGGGAAGGTCAAAACTTTGCCCGCAGGAGAAGGTGCTCCCTCCTTAGAGAAGATTTTTTCAAAGTTCTTCTTTACGAACCCATGATGAAGGAAAAGTATTCACTAGGGGTCCTTGGTGAGGAATGCGGTTTTTGAAAAATATTTTGAAAAGATTTTCAAGAAAAGATTCGTTGGCCATTGAATGCATTTTCTGAAAATTGAAAGTGACATGATAGCCTCGCCCCCTAGGATGGTGCATGCCGAACACAAAGGCATGTGACATCCTAAAAAGAGAAAAGTAAGAACGAAAAAAGTGATGTTGTGGTTTGTGGAACTTGACGAGATGTAACCGTGGTAATGTTGTCGCACACGCGAGGGACAACACATGAGCACCACAACATCACAAAGCAAGCAAGAAAGATAAGTGCAAAGGAAGAAGAGACAATAACATCATGAACAAGGGATAGGGGCGATCTAATATTTCGGGGTTAGAGCTGTTCATAAATATAGATAAATAGATATAATAGTATATAAATGAACTGTCATCAACCCCCTACTATATCAGACCATATAAAGAAAGGCACGTGAAGACAAAATAAAAATTAAAAATTGGGTCAATATGGAAGGGAGGCCTAGATGCCCCTAACACTTTGCATCGTCCCCAATTGTCGAAAATCAATACACAACAGAGGAAGAATGATGTGACAAATAGAGGAAGTTTTACGACATAAAAACACTCCTGTATCCTAGCACCTACAACGGTGACAAGGGTTATCGAGGAACACATAACACAAGCATGGGGGAACACAAACACACACACAATCTAATCTATAGATAAAGAAGAGGTGCCCCCCCTAGTCCTCATCAACCAAGAGGTCGTCGTTCTCCCAATCTAGATCATTGTACGGGGAGGGTGGATGAGCCTGCAAGGGCGGAATATCAAGGGGGGAACCCTCCGACCCTCCCGCAACAAGAGCCAAGTAAGAAGGCCCCTCGAGGTCTTCTCCACTTAGTTCCTGTGGGGTGAATGTAGTGTCCCACCCCAAATGGGACAATCTCTATTCCAAATTTGCTCAATTAATTTCGTTTGACAATGTGGGACATTTTGTCAAACACTTTGCATGCTTGCTGGTCTGATTCTTTTGTGACTTTGAATGTTTCATTTTATCAAACTAATCATCTCATGAGTATGCAAATAATAATACTCAATGATAAGTATTGCATTAATCTGCTAACTAAAGAATCTGAAACACTCTGCTAAATAATTCTGATATAAACTTCCTAAAATATGGCTGTGCATACAAGTAACTGCTCAGAATTTAATATCAGATTTATGCCAGTTCAGAATGAACAGCTAAGAGCTTATTACAATGGGTCAAAGCTATGACAGATCACAGATATACAATCTGGGCTTGCATTTGCAATCAAGACAATACATATAATGCCCAGAAATGAACATCAACCTTAGTCATTGATGATGTACTAGCAGTATGACAAAAAATCAGCATTACATGAGTAAGAAATTGACTTTCAAACCTGATAACGGGCTGCCATGACTGGTATTAGCTTACTGTTATGAAGAAAGCCTCTCAAACTTAGGTATTTAACTCCCTTCTGTTTCCACGACCCACATTCATGCTGAAGGGTACTTTCAGATTACATGTCCATGCTTAGAACCCTCACACGTGCTGAGTATAGGTGATGCTCACAATAACTAATTAAACTCCAAAGTCTGTTCTTTCAAATGCTCTTCAAAACCCTTGCATTTTCTGTAGGTAATTACTTCAATCTGCATGCTAGTAATTCCCACGTGACATCCACACAAGTATTAGCAGCAATGAAAGACTTCAATAGGGGTCGTCTCTAATCTGCCCTTCAAACCCTTAAGTTTCCTGAAGATAGACTCTAAGGAAATGCACAATTAATCTCCCACATGCCAAAGAAAGAAGGCACAGCCAGCAATACGAATGTTCTCCAATATTAATTCTTCAATCTTCTGATTTGCTGAGAATAAACCCCTTGAAAACTTCTATGATATCTTTTCCACTGAAGCACAAATGTGACCTCCGTGTGAAGCCACCAATTAGCAAACCTCAGATGGTCTTTCACACCCTTGGAATGCTCGAATCAACAAGAAGCTACGCTCTCCAAGATCATTGCAGCTGAAAACCCTAGGTCTCCACCTCCAAAATGCAAAGCACAAAGCCAATTTGATAAAAATGATCAAGAATAATAATGAATGAAATGAAATACAAATGCCCTTTTATAATGTTCAATTTGCATTTGACTTCATCTCATATAATTTACTTTAATTTCATCTCCTTTTCCCTCCATTTTGGTGCACAACATTAAAATATAAAGTATACTTTATTAACCACTTATATCTCCCCTTTTTAATAACACTTTAATACTTATTATAAAAGTATACTTAAAAATCATTAAAATACCTTTTTAATAAAATCCTTTTGTCTCCTTTTATGTTCTTTAATAATGATTTTATTATTGACTTTATAATCATTAAATATCCCTTTCGTAATAAAGTCAATAAAACATTTAATGTAGTGCACTTAATAATAATAATTAATTATTTTTAAAGCATCACTTTAATAATAATTAAAACTTCATTAACTCCAATATTAAACCTCATAAATGAATTCCGCCTGCGCTAGGAGGTAGCCCACTGCTTTCTTTGTCCATCTAGATGCCTTACTAAAAATAGTAAGGTGTGATGAGCACACAAATATACTGAGGGGTGGGTGGGGAGGGCGAATCAGTATATTACAATTTTTACCCTCTCAACTTTTATCAATTTTAAACTCTTAACACAATAACAACTATGCAAGAATATAACAATATGAAAAAGTTGACACCAAGATTTTACGTGGAAACCCTTACGGGAGAAAACCACGATACAAAATTATGTACTTTATAATAAAATAGGTTTACAATGTTAGTAGGCACCAACCTACTAGAAGCACCAACCTCTTAATTAGTTATGTAGGCACCAACCTACAAGGAGCACCAACTCCCTAACTTGATTTAGTAGGCACCAACCCACAAGGAGCACCGACTCCTTCTTGCAAGGCACCAACCTACTAGAAGCACCAACCTCTTAATTAGTTATGTAGGCACCAACCTACAAGGAGCACCAACTCCCTAACTTGATTTAGTAGGCACCAACCCACAAGGAGCACCGACTCCTTCTTGCAAGGCACCAACCTTGACTTTCTTGACTGAAAAGTTCAAATGTAGAATGAGATCTTTCAATAGATCTGCTTCATGCTTCAATCTATCCCTTCTTTGTGATTTATGCTCTTCTTTTAGGCTCACCCAAGAGATACTTCTACACAAAAACTCTACACTCTCTTCTCTTGCAAATCTGTTGTGAATATTGATTATATATGTTGCTTATGAATTGCAACCCTTGATGAAAGAACACATTTACTTAAAATCTGCCTCATCATGTCTTAATCATGTCTCTTCAAATTTAATCTTTGAAACATATGATTTAGTTTGCCTTATCTAAACTTGGTAGCACTGCTTCAAGAATCACACCTCTCCATAAATTATTCTTTTATAAATCTTGAGTTTTCTTTTTAATAGATCATATCCTTTTAAATTCTTTTGTTTATGTAGAATGTTTTACTAGACCAAGTTTGCATGAATCGCACTATTCCAAAAGACATCTATCTTCCTTTCTGTCATGTCGTTGAAATTATGACACTAAAAACTCTAACATTGAAATACGAAGGAATAAATAGATTACATATTAAAAATATTAACAAATTAGTATTTTTAATTATCGTAAAGATAACATTATATAAACATATAAATATTATCAAATATAAATATTAACAATTCAAATATTATAATTACAATCATTATAATATTAAAATATATATAAAAAGAGAATACAAGAATAAATATATATACAATAAACTCAATTTATATACAATAATAAGGAAATAGGAAATATGTGAAATAATTAAAAAGAGAATACAATAATAAAATATGAGCAGCCAGCAACTCCTACCTACGAGACTTTAAAAAGCAGCGATTGAAGATAGTCAAGGGCAGCGCTCCACATATAGGAAAAGGTCTTAATTAAATAATAACAAAAAGGTATGATTAGTTAAGGAAACAAATGATCATTTGAAAGGCTGCGATTTATGAAGTGATGTGGTTTCTGGGAAAAGCATTTTTGTAAAAGACATGTCCATTCACTAATAAAGCCTCCCTTGAGTTGATATAAAGGGTGGTAAATATGTGGTTAGAGTGGGGGAAAGATAAGAACAAGACTGCAGATCGTATATGTAGAGAGGCAGCAACATATAATCTATGATTGATGTGCATAGAGCCATTTAATGGTTGTATATTATTTAATATGCATACAGGTATATATGCATAAACATAGATAAATTTTATAATGAATAATATGAAATGAATAAAGAATATATATATATATATTCACGATTATGCAATAATGATGCTTGCAACAATTGTTGAGCTTTATAAGTAATTACGATCTTAATATAAAAATGAATGGATTAATATTTAATTATATATGTTTTTATCCTATGATCAATCAAATGTAAGGTTGAAGGAAGACGATTAAGGAATAAGGAGACATGGGAAGACATAGCAAATCGGGTGATGTACTCACTTAGCAATAATATTTAGCATATTTGAATATAAGAAACAGATATTGCTAATTTGATTATTGGTGTAATGCTTTCTTTAGTATTATCATGATGATAATGAGGTTGATTATTGGCTTAAAGAATTAGTAATAAATGCAAATGTATGTGATTTCTAAAAGATTGTCTTCTCCGTGCTTGTAATTCTACTTGGGAGGAAGGGCCTGAGCATGTGGTGCCTAAAAACCCCACTTAAGGTTCCGCCCCTAGGACCCTAGGTAGGGAGGTGCCATGGAGGGTTGGCAAGTCCACCTAAGGTTCCGTTAATCCCAAAGCAAGGGTTTGGCCATGGAGGGGTGGGGGTCCCACCTAAGATTCCGTTGCGGCCATGGAGGGATGGTAGGCCTAGGCCACTAAGTGCTCCAATGGCTCCCCCCAGTAGGTCATGTGTTTTCTAAGGAGATGCCATGGGTGGAGAATGCAGTTACAAGTCCCCTAGAGTGGAAGGTTGTAGGTTACAAGCACTTGAACTTAGCCAAGGACTTCAGGCGGATCTATCCACATGGATAGAGAATGCAATTACAAGTCGCTAAGAAGGGAGGGTGGAGGGTTGTAGGTTACCACCTTTGTACTAGGGATTATGGCTTCGGGCAGATCCATCCATGCCACTCCTCATCTGTCTTCATTATTGCTTTTTTTATTATGTTTATATTTTGCATATCTAAATATTAATGCTAATAGACATATGTATATTTGGAAATGTTGTTAATACGGTGAATGCAGATTTCAAACCAAGATTATTTCATTAAAGAGAACATTTATTTGAAAAGAAGAAACCCTAATCCTAGTCTACAAGCGAATTCTAGGGCAAACTGGGTAAGGGACATTACATCTTTCAAGAAAATCGTAACTCTTCAGAAATTAATCCCACTTCTTCATATATCAACGTATCACTTCAAATGTTTTGTTTGACATTAAACATATCCTTCCAAGGCTGAGTTGCACCATTCCATTCACTCACCGTGCTTCTTCAAAAAATGTATTACTTATATTCACAGCCCTTTTTGAGTTTAATCGCACCATTTGGAATAATTGTGTCTTTTTATTTTTTATTAACCACATCATAGATAAGACTTTTGTCTTATTAACCACTACCTTCTATTAATATAAATCGCTGTTCTTTTTTTTTGTCTTATTTGAGTTTTGCCCTTATCTATATTTTGTCCTATATGTTATTTGTCTTTTTCTCTTGGCTTTTTGTTTTATATGCTTGAGAAATATAATCGCTGCTTTTTATTATGTTAATAAACAAACATTACTGCCTTTCGTATATTGATTGCTGTTCATTTATATGCCTTTGAGTGCTCTTTAGCAACATTAACATTTCTTCCATTGTATCCAAATGACTGTGTTGCTGCTTGTCATTGGTGACTTGATGGCCTTGAAAGGTTAACACTTGATTTTGTTAGGAAATGTATTGTTAGTGTTCACATAATGTGAGTTATTAACAAACTCACGTAGCTATTTGTAATTATTTGTTAAGGTTTGTTTGTTTGTTGAGTTGTTAAAACAACTCTAATAATTAGTGAGTTGTTCCTATAATGTAGGAACTAAAACTCCTATAAGTATGTAATCTATTAAATGAATGAAAGGATGAGGAGAAGCACGTATTATTCTTCTGTAAAATTATTTGGCCTCTATTTGACTCTGCCATATTTCTAATATGGTATCAGAGTGTATAGGATTCTGTGCCTATTGTTGAGTTTTTCCTTACATGAGCTCAGCGACATTATCATGTGTTTTGGTCATGATCGACCTTTCTTAGTCTATTTAGATTGGCTTTCTTCTTCAATTTCCACGGGGAGTTGCCGTTACTGTGTGGGCCTTAGTTCATGACATGGATGGTGAAATCCGCACGGAGGTTCTGGTTGATCAAAGGCTATGTCACCTGTGGCATGAGGATTCATCGAAGAAATTAGTCTGCATTCGTGCCATTCACCTTCATTGATCTCTCGAGTTGGTGGCTCGGTGGTTTTTGCTTAGATGGGATAGTAATTGGCAGGGGTTGATTTTATCTTAGTAGGGCTTGCTTATATCCATTGGACGTTGTTGCACCTCCCGCCTCAGTTTTATCACCAGACTCCACAATTCTTGGCCCAACCAGTCCTCTCGCCTGACAACGATGGAAAGATAATTTATTGGTGCAAGTCGTTATAGCAATCTGGAGTCCTCTCATCACTGTTCTTTGGCCCGAGTTGCTTGAATAGCCAGTCATCTTCTTGCTTGGAGTGAAACGTGAGAATCTGGTCAGATATCATAAGTTGTGGAGGAGTCTATTGTTTCATTAGCTTATTCATTTCCGATCATTTCAAAGAGTTCGCCTGACTGAAAAAGGATCATAAGCAGAATGAGTTTGGTGATGCGTGGGAAGCTTTCGAAGGAGACCCGATAAAAATTCTGCCACCAATCATACATTCACTAGGTTGCCTAGGCAGTTTACTCCATGATTTTTATTTATTCAGATTAATTTATTGTGTGTTGAAGTAGTCAATCCTCATTTGACTCTTAGGAGAGTTTTATGCTCTTAATCTATTTTTTGAACATTTGATTCATGGATATTTTTACTTGTAAATGAGTGGAGTAAATCTTATAGGTGAGCAATTTTGAGGTTAAGAAAATTTGAAAATGCCTTATTGTCAGATCATTCTAGAAGTAATTTCAGAAGTTTCAACTCAGTCATATTTTTAAAATGTTATTTTTATTCCTAAAGTATCCTCTCCTCTGCGGTAAAATGCTGATCTGAGTGATGAGAAATAGGATAAAATAATATTTATTTCTTGCTAACACAATGGCAGCCAGTTCTCCGAAATTCCTTCTTCCAGATTCCCAATTGCTCCGTGGGAATAATTATTCAGCATGGAAGACCAAACTCAAAACTCAACTCGAGTTTGAGGAAGTTTGGGATGTGGTCAGTGGAACCACAACATGCCATAACACAGATGCAAATTATGCAGGTTCTATTGATGATTGAAAGTCCACTTCTGGATTTGTTTTCTTCCTTGGATCGGGCCCTATTTCTTGGGGAAGTAAGAAGTAGGCCACAGTTGCTCGTTCCTCAACAGAGGCAAAATATCGTGCAGCAAGTGCAACAGTTTGTGAGGCAGTTTGGCTGCGTTGCATATTAGAAGGATTGGGGGTACCTCAAAACCAGCCTACCATCCTCTATTGTGATAATCAAAGTGTTCTCAAGCTTGTTCGTAATCCAGTGTTTCATGAACGGACAAAGCATATTGAAGTTGACTGTCACTTCATACAAGAACATGTTCAACAAAACAACATTCAGTCCCAATTCTGCTCAACTTAGGAACAACGTGCTGATATCTTCACCAATCCTCTTGCACATGTGAAGTTTGACACTTTTCAAGATTCTCTTATTAATGTTTGTTTTATTTGTTTGTGTCATCTTGTAAATGTATGTTGTTTGTTAGAACAACTTAGGATATTGGTTGTTATTTGCTAAACTCATGAGTGCTATTTTAGAGCACACGACTGCCTATATTTCTCCTATATATTTGTAGACTCAATGGGAGAATAGTGAGTTGAATAATATTATTGATTATATTCTCTGATAGATTTATGTATTGAATCATCCATATTTTAATGATTAATGATATCACACTAGACAATGTATCCCTTCTTGACATCAATGACACAATTCTAATAGTCTCTTATCTGCCTTTGACATCAATGGCAATATTTCCAACAAGGTGCGTCTCTAACATCCAACTGACTTACTATAAATAGTAAATGTTTACACATAAGGCCATAAACCCTTGAATTAGCAAGCTTCAAATTATACAAAGGATCTGGAGGTGCCAATGCTGCAAACTGCCAACTGAGATACCAAATATCTCCACAATAGGGCCCTCTAATCACTGTTATTAGCCTACGAGGACCCAATGATAGGCTAAACCACCAAACTCTGCTGCTCGCTCAAAATGGGGACATTACAGTCCGCCCTTCTTGGAATTGCTTGTCCCCAAACAATCTCCATTGCAAAGGAACTCCACTCCACTGGAGGCACAAAGGAAGAATTGTGAAATATCCCACGCATCTCTAACTAACTCTTGTAGCACCAACATAAACATAATTGCACAAGGATAAACAACATACCAACTATCCCACTCATGCACACCAGATTTGTGCATCAATATCGGCTCATGTACAAGTAAATCAAAGATGAAACTGTAGGCTCTCTGCACACTGTACATGCTATGTAAATCACCAGTAAGCTTTGTCTGGAAACCTGATGCACCAGAAGGATCCCAAACTCTGCGATCAATGCTCAACTGAATGCTGGGATCCCAAACTCTACGATCAATGCTCAACTGAATGTCGGATCCCAAATTACTTTGTAAAATGCCCAACTACTTGTCCACAACACCCGCTGGATAGAGACTGACCCATGCTTAGAACTGCTGTGAACAACTACCACAATGTAGAGCAATCTACCAAATAGAAAAATCCCTGGATCCCATAAATGGAATGGAAGTCTTCCATGCGTATCACCCACCGACTTCCATTGCACCACTTTAATATCAACTTCACCATGCTGAGAATGGTGAAGCATCATACTGGGATCCATCCAAACTTCAATGCCAACCCTATCACCACCTGGATCCCAATACAACCGAAACTCACATCCATCAATCACGAGGAGGTAAATATATCTCGAAGTGTCCAAACCACAACATCCCCCTTCATCCTCTGCAAAGCTCCTAAGGATGTGTTGACTATCCCACCTAGGTGCTGGAAGATATGAAACTGCTACTCCCAAGTCAAGGGAATAATAAAACTATCCTCCACCACCGCTGTAAGGACTACACACTGTAATAAACAACCCCAATTTTTTTTTTGTTTTGAAAATGCCAGTCTGCTGTTATGAATTACTGAGTATGCTGCCTTGTAATCTCAGGTGTTATTCAAGGTTAATCATGCCAATGAATTGATATTTTCACTTGCTGTTGGTGTTCTTATATGATATTTCTTTGCATTGAGTTTCAAGAACAAGCATGCATTGAACTTACATAAAGTGCAAATAACAAAGAGCAAAAGTAGACTCAAGCACTATGAAAAGAAAGATTTCCAAAGCCTCCAATGATCAATTATTATTGGCAGAAATTTTCTGTCATTACACAACAGTTTCGAAATTCAAGTACAAATATTTTCAGACCTGGTAATCACTCCAATACAGCAGGTTGTAACCTCTTGAAAGCCACGTTCCACACCTAGGGTAGAGGGCTTCTAGCTCGATGAAGGCTGAATCTAAGGTGTTCTTCTCTCAGCTCCCACAAGGATAGAATCTTCCCTTCAGTAAGCCTATCAGACTTGGTGTTTTTCTTCAGACCTGTAACTCAGTGTTTAGAAGCATAAGGTAGCCTCCTTGAAGCCACGCCCTTCTCCAAACACGAACCAGCAATACCTTTTTTCCTCGTTGATTCAAGGTGCTCCCTACGCAGCAAGAAGAGGCTCTATTTCCAGCCACCAACACCTATCAGAAGTCAGCTTCAAACTATAAACCCTTCTCCAAGAGGCCGTACCTATTCTAGGGGGCGATTTGCTCCAAATAAATAAATATGCCTCCAAAAAATTCTGTAAGAGCCCTTGATTGAAATGCCTTGGCAAGGGTCTTCAATAAATTAAATACCCAGATAGAAATTAAAATGCTTTTTAGAGATATGAGCCAAAATGTGTTTTTTAGGAGCAACTTGTAGAAACCCAAAAATTATTAAAATCACCATCAAAATATATTTATCATCACAAGCCAAAATCTTACAATCCCACTTTGAAATATGATCAAAATCTTCAATCTGAAAGTTTAAACCTATAACTTGAAGCTCAAATGAAGCTCCTATATGAAGCCTCCCGACAAATCCTCCTGATGTTGTCTTTCAAACACAGGGAGAGTGTGATCTATAAAGGTTTTCGTCCCTACAAACCCTTGTTTCCTCCAAAGCCAAGCTTCCAAAGAAAAGTCTGTACAAATTTCATAATCCCAGCATAAGAAAAACATGAAGTTCTTTCTCCCCTTATATCTCTTCACTTTCAATGCCAAAGAGGGTTTTCTTTAATATTTAATTTGTTTTATTTTCACTCCTTCATAAAGTTAGTTACTTTTTAATACTCATAAAGTGGGCGCTCATCTCCAAGACTAAAGTGACTTTTAAATAATATTTTTCCCATTAGACTTTAGTGGTCTTTTAATAATATTTCATTTTAATCACTTAACCAATATAAACCAAAGTCCAATATTTAATAAACATTAATAATTTACGGACTTTAAAACGGAGGCTCATATGATCTCGGAATTTAGTGATCTATAGACCGTTGGAAAGGTCTTGCCAAAATGCTTCATCTCCAACACTGAAAATCCCGAAACGGCCAAAAACCCTAATTTGCCAAAAATAGCAAGTTTGGGCCTGAGAAATCAATTCCACCTCCAGAAAGTGCCAAACTGAAGATCACAATGAAACCTCACCAACAATCCCCGACAAAACCATCCAAGTCACTGAAACAATGTCCAAATTGACACTTACTAAAAATAGTATGGACAAGATGTCCGAAATCCCTCTGGAAAGTGTCATACAACTCCACTGGATCTGCAGAACACAATGGTGACATCGAAATACTCCTCTGATTAGGCTTTCACCAACCTAGAAGACAACTCTGACTGTGTTGCATGAGAACCTGAAAATGGGGACATTACACACACGCCATCATGCCTACTACCACTGCAACCTCTTTGAAGATACGTCTCTAATGGAGATTTCTGAGACAATGAAGTTGCAAACTTTGTCTGGTGCACCTCAGCATGAAGGTAATCTGAACTCTAACCCTACAAGTAAGCCTTTGAAAACAACTGAGTCAGACACTTGCAATCTTTAGTTCCATCTTCTGAAGATGACAACTCTTCATCCCACAAAGGACGATAGGAATCCCGAGCCAATCCACACCTACGCCTCATCAAGTCATCAACGTGTGGACTAAAGAAGAAGTGATGAGCACTCCTCGCTATGCAGTCAAGATAAAATGCTCCTACCTCTGTCAATGGTTTATCGTCATAGTTATGGGGAACACACTCCTCATCACTCTCATCACTGAAATCAAAAGATGGCTCACATCTCTGATCCCAAACAACTAATTGGGTAGATGATCTGCCAAGTCTCTCTGCGTACCCAATAGCATACTCCCTATCATGAAACAACTAGAGATATTCTGACTTTATCTCCTCCAAAGCACTCCTGATGAACCGCAAATCACGAATGTGAGTACCAGCTGAGACCCCATACTGTCTCTCCTCAAATTCAGCTCTCCAAAGAAGGTACTCAACATACTTATGAGTGCAATCAAATTGAGATAAGGTTGAATCAACCTTCTCTCTAGTAACCTTCAGCTGATCTCTCCATCTTTGTGGCTCAATAAGTTGTCGATCAAAATCAGCTGCAGGGGATAAAAAGACTGATTTGCTTCTAGGAGAGGGAAACAAATCAACATGAGAACCAACCTCCCAATGAGATGATACTCTACATATCTCTTGTGAAGAAGATGGAGTAGCATCATGATTTGTCACACAACTCCCTGGAGAATCCACCACTACATCACAAGAGCTATCAACCACCTGCTCTGCATCACCTGTAATGGGACTAACCTTAGGAACACCAGGTGTAACACACTGTTCCTTGCTAATCTCATCCAAGGCACTCATCCCATCTGTGTCACCTATACCTGATAATGAAATGGATGTCGCCACATCCTCAATATGCTCATTAGCACAACCTGTGGATGTATGCTCATCACCAATAACTATCATAGATGTCTGAATTGTATCTGTAGATGGTGAAGACTATGCTAAGCTCAACTCCACTGTAAGCTCATCAATCCATGAATGTGACTCTTGAAGGGCCAACTGAGTGCTCTTCAATGAGTCCATGGTAACCTCAAGCTCATAAGTGAGCTCCTCAACCTCCTCCTCTTTCCCTTTAAGAGCATCACAACAGATCCCATCCCACTTGAGAAGATAATCTCTGTTAGCTAATAATTTTAGGTAATTATGTTTCATTATCCCAAATGCTTCTCGAAGTGCATGAAACTCTGCAAGGGAGAATCCACTATCACAGTGCTCATTTGTCACAGGAGTTCTCCAACCATAAGTTGCCAACATCTAACGAGCAACATCAAAATGTTCTAAAGCTGTAGCAATCATACTGTCATTAACCTTCAATTGCCCTACCAAATCATGATACTCTTGTGACAAATCATCTGCACACAAATTTTCTGATTTATAACCAGCACTATGATAAGAGGCTGAATCATCATCACTCACTATCTGTAAACCATCTTTATGTGTGCAATCAACTTTGCACACATCATCAACAGAGGTACTGCTGTTATGTTCCTTGTAGGATGGCCCAACTGACATGTTAGAAGCTGCTGATTTGATATTATCATCGCACACTTCTTCTTCCAAAGTAGACGCATGTCCATCCAAAGAACTATCCTGGGACCCATCACCAATAAGTGAATTTTTTGATTTATTTTCCAAGGTCTGATTTGCAAAATCCGACTTGTTGTGGCATGAATCTTCAACAGACAATGTATCAGTAATACTCGAATCTTGAGTATTAGCATTAGATGACTCCACACAACCATCATTTCATGTGTAATGGCCGTTATTTCATGCTGATGCAAAGATATCAGACTGCTGTCACAAAAATCAGAACTGCTGTGGCTTGTATTCTCCTTGAATACCTTGTGTTTGACACTCATATCTTGCGTGCCAACATTGGGAGAAATTTCCACACCATTTTCCTCGTGCTACAACATCTTTTACATGGTTATGCTCAGTAGTATGGTTGTTTTGTAAAAATCAGAATTGTTATTAGGGCTGATAACAACTCCTTGAATGTTGTGAGTATCATTTTGGGGTTCCACCATACCATTATCATGTTGTAAAATTTTCTTATCAACAACCACTTCAGTTTTAACCCCATGTTAACCTGTAGGTTGAAAATCATTTTGAAGCATTTCCTTTTTCTTTTAGATTTCCCAAACATTCTTAGAAATCCCTGTTGTGTTTCTGGATCACTCATCAAATCATACAAGTTCTGCATCAAATCAAGAGTGGATTTATCGAAAGCCATTTTTTCCTCTGTTTTGAATGTAAGAGACCCCAACAGGATGGTAGGAAACCGCTCTGATACTATTGTAGTGTCCCACCCCAAATGGGACAATCTCTATTCCAAATTTGCTCAATTAATTTTGTTTGACAATGTGGGACATTTCGTCAAACACTTTGCATGCTTGTTGGTCTGATTCTTTTGTGACTTTGAATGTTTCATTTAATCAAACTAATCATCTCTTGAGTATGCAAATAATAATATTCAATGATAAGTATTGCATTAATCTGCTAACTAAAGAATCTGAAACACTCTGCTAAACAATTCTGATGTAAATTTCCTAAAACATGGCTGTGCATACAAGTAACTGCTTAGAATTTAATATCAGATTTATGCCAGTTCAGAATGAACAACTAAGAGCATATTACAATGGGTCAAAGCTATGACAGATCACAGATATACAATCTAGGCTTGCATTTGCAATCAAGACAATACATATAATGCCCAGAAATGAACATCAACCTTAGTCATTTATGATGTACTAGCAGTATGACAGAAAATCAGCATTACATGAGTAAGAAATTGACTTTCAAACCTGATAACAGGCTGCCATGACTGGTATTAACTTACTGTTATGAAGAAAGCCTCTCAAACTTGGGTATTTAATTCCCTTCTGTTTCCACGACCCACATTCATGCTGAAGGGTACTTTCAGATTACACATCCATGCTTAGAACCCTCACACGTGCTGAGTATAGGTGATGCTCAAAACAACTAATTAAACTCCAAAGTCTGTTCTTTCAAATGCTCTTCAAAACCCTTGCATTTTCTGTAGGTAATTACTTCAATCTGCGTACTATTAATTCCCACATGACATCCACACAAGTATTAGCAGCAATGAAAGACTTCAATAGGGGTTGTCTCTAATCTGCCCTTCAAACCCTTAAGTTTCCTGAAGATAAACTCTAAGGAAATGGGCAATTAATCTCCCACGTGCCAAAGAGAGAAGGCACAACCAACAATAAGAATGTCCTCCAATATTAATTCTTCAATCTTCTGATTTGCTGAGAATAAACTCTTTGAAAACTTTTACGATTTCTTCTCCAATGGAGCACAAATGTGACCTCCATGCGAAGCCACCAATTAGCAAACCTCAGATGATCTTTCACACCCTCGGAAAGCTCGAATCAAGAAGAAACTACGCTCTTCAAGATCGATGCAGCCGAAAACTCTAGGTCTCCACCTCCAAAATGCAAAGCACAAAGCCAATTTGATAAAAATGATCAAGAATAATAATGAATGAAATGAAATACAAATGCCCTTTTATAATGTTCAATTTGCATTTGATTTCATCTCATATAATTTACTTTAATTTCATCTCCTTTTCCCTCCTTTTTGGTGCACAACATTAAAATATAAAGTATACTTTATTAACCACTTATATCTCCCCTTTTTAATAGCACTTTAATACTTATTATAAAAATATACTTAAAAATCATTAAAATACCTTTTTAATAAAATCCTTATGTCTACCTTTATGTTCTTTAATAATGGCTTTGTTATTGACTTTATAATCATTAAATATCCCTTTCGTAATAAAGTCAACAAAACATTTAATGTAGTGCACTTAATAATAATAATTAAAACTTCATAACTCCAATATTAAACCTCATTAATGAATTCCATCTGCGCTAGGAGGTAGCCCAGTGCTTTCTTCATCCATCTGGATGCCTTACTAAAAATAGTAAGGTGGGTTTCTAACATCCAACTGACTTACTATAAATAGTAAGTGTATACACATAAGGCCAGAAACCCTTGAATTACCAAGCCTCAAAATATAGAAAGGATTTGGAGGTGCCAACGTTGCAAATTGCCAACTGAGATACCAAATATCTCCACAACAGGGCCCTCTAATCACCGTTATTAGCCTACAAGGACCCAATGATAGGCTAAACCACCAAACTCTGATGTTTGCTCAAAATGGGGACATTACAGTGAATGTCATCGATTTCACGACAATTGCTGATAGGGTTGGGACCTCGTACATAGAATTAAACATGCACTTTACAAGGGTGCCATGTGTTAACTCAACGGGCGAGGGAGGCGGCGCCCGAGATCCACTACTAGGCTCACCGAATGAGTCAGGAGTAGTGACGAACTCCGGGGATGTCGGGGCTTCCTCTGTCACAAGGATGGCACAAGCCAACACAGAACAACCCTCCGAAGAAGGTGAGCACTTCTTCCGACCCCCATTGCTAGCAGTGTCTTCCTCCATTTTCTGCTTCATCGGAGGATGCGAGATCCCCACGGATAAAGTAGAATGCGTAGAGGAAGAAGAGAAAACTGCGATGGACACCACCGAGCTATTTGGCATGTCCATGGGTTTCGAGAACAACAGGATGTCCAAGAGGGACATTAGAAGGGGTGACTCAACCAAAGGAGCAATAAACACCTGTACCCTCTTCGGGCGAGGATCATTTACACTCGTGGCGGGAGCCAGAAGCAAGACCGAAGTTGAAGGAACTGAAGCAGAGAGGAGGGAAGAGGACACATCAGAAGGTTCCAAGGCAAGAATTGTTGGCTCCTCTTCCTTCTTCTACAAGGCGGCCTGCTCAGCGGTCAGAGCCTTCCTTTGACGCTTGCGCTCACGTGAAAGGAGGTTTCTACGACTCTGTGAGCTAGAGGCTGCAGCCTGAGACGGGACGAAAAACTCTTGTTTGACCATCGGAGTATCCATTGTGGTCGTTTCTAGCGGAGGGAGGGACTCCTAGACGGGAACAAGAGGGAGAGGTTGAGAGGATGATGGGACAATAGCGGAGGGAGTCGGCTCTAACACCTCAACAACAGGCCTCTTCCCATTCACTGCCTGAGAGGTAGGAGTAGTTGGAAGCCGTGGAGGCCGGGACATAGAGGACGCCCCACGGGGACCCTTCCCCTTACCATGCGCACCAGGCCGAGGTCCCATGGGTAAGATAGGAAGGTCGGATAGCCGACGCTTGGCTTTCCGCCAAGCGGGTACCATTGAACTCCTTATGCAAAAGCCAGGAGTAGTAACCCAAAGTTCCTTTGCGGGGAGGGAGGCAAAGGCAGGGCCTTGAGCACGGGTAGGCTTCCCCTTCCCCTTTTGAGAGGAAGAGGCAGCTTGCTGTTGTGCTGTTGGGTGAGTCACTTTTGGCTGTCCCTTGCCCCCGGTTTTGTACTTTACGTAATTCCGGTAAAGAAGGTCCATTCTAGGGGGAAGCAAACCAACTGGGGCGGGCCAAAAGTGATCTAAGGAATAACCCCCATGGGATACCAATGGCTGATATCCAGTGTCATGCACAACATGCATGACACCTTCGTGAGAGAACTTTATACATTTATGAATGTTGGCGTTTAAATTCACACCTCCGGAATGCGGATTTGAAAGCGGACAGCTATGCAAGATAAACTGCTCTTCAAATTAGGAGGGAAGCTCCCTCTTGCTGATGGTATTCAAGAAAGTAAACTAAAACTAAGTTGCCTATCTTTTTGATCAGCTAGAGCACAAGGTTTATAAAACACAAACGCCGCAGCTGAGATTTTCTGATTTAAGAACTTCAACTACGACTAACTTAAACTAAAGACGTTTCTAACTTCTCAAGTAATAAGCAGAGCAAGAGAAACTAGAAATGAACAAGGCAGATTTTCTGACAAAATACTTCAATAAACTCTTTCTCAACGAACATCTACACACTTCAATGTAAGTTGAAATCAAGATCATAAAAGTAAAACACCAATAACGGAAATCAGAGATTTTATATCAAGGCAAAGGAGGCTCATGATTTTATTACTCGAACTTCTGGAACAAAACTCACTTCTAACATGCCTTGAACAAGAAATTGCAGCTAAAGAGGCTTGCAAACTTATTCTTAACACAATAGAAAACAGCAATTACACTAACTCCTTGTTGGCTAAAGAGGCTCAACAATTTGCTATCACAACACAATTGAACGACACTTGAATAACAAATAGAAGGCAAAATAGGCTCAGCATTTTGTTATCACAATAACCGTTAAAGGAACTAAATGAGCAAAGGCTCTTATTTATAGAGAAGCAGAGGAGTAGGGAACCCTAAAATCTCCTTGCTTTCACAATCTAGGGCTTGCTCAGCAAGCAAGCTTTATTACTAAATCTAGAAAGATAAAACCCTAAAAAGCAGAAAAAAGCGGAAAACGCCAACTATTACATCTTATCTTCTTTCTATCCTCAAAGAATGGATAAGGATTATTCCAAGAATAGAAAGAAAGCGGGAAAGAAAGCTTCTAGAAGAAAGCTGCTTTAAAACTCGATCACATCCGCTAGGAAGTTTGAGATTGTGTCCCGGTTCGGTGCATCTATGCCAACTAAGGCAATATTCTGATTCTCCAAGATCTCTTCGCCTTTTGTGATCAAACCTAGAGGATCTTTCACTTCTTCAGTTGCTTTATGAGTTTTGTTCTTGAAAAACATCGCTGCCCCAAAAGATGACTCACAAATTTGATAACTTGGCGGCTCTGCAACTTTATGCTTTTGACACTTCGCTTGATTTCCATCAGAAGAGTATTGCAACTCTTTTTTGATACCTTTCCCTTTTCTCATATCACACCTTCTCTCGTTCTTCAGCTGAGATGATGAAGTTTTAACATAGTGCTGATTTGGTCTTAAACTCGAGGGGAGTGTACTCCATATTGAAAACCTTGAAGAATGACTATAAACTCGCCTATGTTCAGACAAGTTTTGAGCAACCTTCTATTTTTAGAATGCTGGTTTTTCGTCTTCGAACGGACAAATTTTGGAAATTTTTCTGAGATATGGGTTTTGCTCAGAATCTCGTTGCAAGACAACCCAGATCATCCGTTTTTGAAAATCTTGAATTTTGACTGAAAAAGCAGCAAACCCTAATTTCTTCAATTTTTCACCGAAAAAGCTGGCACCTGGGTTTTGTTCAGAAAACAATTTGGAATGAACCCAGTTGATTAGATTTGTAAAACCCTGACGTTTGATCGAAAAAGCAGCCAACCCTTAGGTTTAGAAATTTTCTTGAAAAAGCTGCGATATGGGTTTTCTTCAGAAGACTGATTGGAAAGGACCCAGATGGTTGAAATTTGAATGCACTGAGGTTTTCACTGACATGCAAAATAAAAGCACTTGCTGCAACTTGATGAAGTTCCTGAAAAAATTCTTCAGAAGATAGAGGCAAAAGACCCAGATGACTGAAAAATTGAAAGCCTTGGCCTTCTGCTTGAAAAATTTGATCTTCTGGAACAAAAAGAATGAAAAAGCAAGGGTTTATGCTTGCTGGTCTGAAAAATCTGATGTAAAACCAGCAACTATGGATTCTTTAATCACAAAAATTCTTCAAACTTGCTGCTCCAACTTTCTCCTCTGGATGCTACCTGCAAAAATAATGAAAAATACATGAAAAAGAAATGTTAAATAGACTTAGGGTCTGATTTAGGTTTTGCTTTCTTTTTTGCTTTTATTTCAAAACCCTAAATCTCAGCCCCTTGAATTTGGACGCCATCCTCTTCTTCTTGCAAATTTTGAAATTTTGAAAATCTTCAAAAATCTTCTAAGGCATGAAACTTTGGGCGCCTTTCTTCAAGAGGGGCGCCTATTTCCACCAGTGTTAGTCAAAATTTTGATATTTTCAACTTTTCTCAATTTTAACATGCCACTTCGCCACTGATTTCTCGTTGATAGGTTTACCCGACAGGCGAGCTGAGTGGTTCACGGCGGAGCCTGTCTGATTCTGAAGAAGACGTTCTGGAGGCACCTCCGGCTAAAAACTTGATTTCGACCTCCGAATTCATGGGAGGCTTTTCCTTCTAGGGGCGCTCAACTTCTTCAGTGTTAGCCATTTTTCTGATTTCCAAGTTCTTCCTTCTCCGTTTGATTTTCTGATGAGTCTTCGATTCCGGGAGCTACGCTGATCCGACTGACTGTCTGAATGTTTCGTTGGATAGCCAGACTGATTTTGGTGAGGCCTTCTTGGACGTTACTTTTGCGAATTCCATCATTTGGAGGCTTTAAAGTTTGGGCGCCTTTCTTCAAGGGGGGCGCCCAGTTTCATCAGACTTAGAAAAATTTTCAATTTATTCATGTCTTTCACTTCTTCGGGCGACCTTGTTGAATCTTGAGCTCCGGGCGTCGGATTGACTGATGGTTGTGCTCATTGCGAAGCTGAGAAGATTTTAGGAGGGGTCTTCTGGAAACACTTCTGCCAAAAAGCATCTTTTAACCCTTCAAAAGCTTGGGCGCCTATCTTGACTGGGGGCGCCCACTTTACCAACACTTAGTTTATTTTTCACCTTTTTCACCTTTGCTTTTAGATCTCTCTTTTCAACTCTCATCGGACCTTCTGTTCAGCTCTTTGAATCTGGTGACTGCGAACTCCGTTTGTCGTGCTGGATAGCTCGTTGGAAAGCCTTCCACTTTGACTTGAATTTGCTGGAGACTGGATTGTCGGATTCTCTGACGGGGATATCCATCGCGAAGCTGACTGAAAACTGAACAACTTTCATTGGAGACCGTAACCCTAATTCCTTCATCTGGTACCCTAAAAAGGTGGGCGCCTTTCTTCACTTAGGGCGCCCAAACTCAGCAGTGTTAGAAAATTTTCAAGACTTTTCAACTTTCTTCCTCGTTCCTCGTGCATGTTCATCGTTTCACCTTCTGCTGGAAGTTTGAATGCTAACATTGACGCCTGGCAGTCAGATGACCTCCATTGATGACCTCGGAACTCCAGATATGCTTATGAAAAAGCTGAATAGACCCAGTAGGGCAAAACTGATTATTTTAAGATTCTGACTGCACCAGCCTGATACGGACACATTTTGAGCCAATCAAAATCAGTTCGGACCCTGTCGGACCAACTTTCTATTTTTAGAAAATTTTGCCATATCCGTTTCGAAGAAACCCAAAAAACCAGAAAACGTTACTATTTCGAGAAAATTTCTAAAAATAGCAGTTTTCCTAAAATTTAGGGATGAAAAACTGAGATCTGGGTTTTGTAGGTTAAGCTGCTCTTAGCAGACCCAGATCGTCAGAAATTGAAAATTTTGCGTTTTAACCTCTCATGCAAGACATGCACACCCAAATTTTGACCTTTTTGACTGATTTAACAAGACTTTGACTCATTTCTTCAAAATATCTAAGTGTAACAAAAATTTTAATTTTGGGGCACAACAATGAACGAAGCGATTCCGTTCATGGAAGCTAGCCACGGGATGCCCAACTTCACCCTAAACAAATCAGATTCTGGAATGACATTGAAAGTTGTATCCACAACCCTAGGTCCTACTAGAACGAAAAGAGTTATAGAGCCATATGGCGCAAGAGAGAGACCGTCGTGCATACCTATAACATATTTCGTTTTCTCATATTCCTCCTGTTGATGTGATTTTTGTGACTGCACCAATCAGCAGAACAAAATAGTTTGAAGGCTATTCCGTTCTCTCTTGATCAAAGTATTCCGTGCGCTAAGACTGCGAGAAAGTTCGCACGTTCAACTCCAAGGTTCCGAATACTTAGAATACCCTCAGTAGGTTGATGTGAATTGCTGTGTTCTTACGAGGGGATTTACACAATTGTTCAGGCTTCTTGCAGTTAACAATAAATGGATGATTGGAAAGGATTTGTATAAAGTGGATGATTTGGCAATGAGTTCGTTTTCCTAAAGCTAATCAGAAATGTGCGGAAAGTAAATGAGTATAGGGCCTAAGAAACTTATATTCTATCCTAAATGCAAGATATGTGGAGCTTGGTTTCAGTAGACTTCAACCGAATTTCACCTAGCCTCACGTCGGACAGCTTTAGCAAAATCAGTGCAATCTTCAAAGGGATAGTAAAAGATGTTCAAATTACAATTTGGCATACATACACCATCAGAACGACGCATATAAGTATACAAATCACAATCGAAGTTAAATTCAAGATAATTTCCAGTGGACCACGCAAGGCGAACTTATCATCAACAAGCTGCTAGTGGTATGGAATGAAATGAAGCTACCTCAATAAAACACCACACATCAAAGTAAACTACTTGCATGAGATAAAAAGAAAACTATGCTACTTGGATTCGAAAGGAAGAAGAGACCTTGCTAGCTATTCATGACAAAGACGAATTCCACCATCCATGAAAAGATCTATTATCATGAAAGTATTACACAACAATCTCCACAAAGTTTTCAAAGGGAAAACTTTCTTTCTTCTCCACACTATGCTAAGCAAAATGTCTACTATGCTCTACTCTCTAGCCTCTAATGCTAATGTCCAATGTCTACTGTCTAATCTCTAATGAATTACAAATGAGGGGGACTGCCCCTTTTATAGATAGCCCGGTCCAAAAGACGGCTAGGGTTACAATCAATAGAGTGGCTAAGATTAAGCCACCTTAGCCCTAACCCTAAAAACTGCCAGAATGGGGAGTGGTACATTAAATGAATGAAAGATTCCCACTCACTCCCAAAATAGAAAAGACAATTAATGCCCACAATCAGTCTTCTAGAAGATCCTCGTCCAGTAGTGCATTCCCATTCTCCTTCTCTCTGGCTGCAAACTCAACGAATTTGCTAAGTATAGCCTCAACCTCCTGAACTGAAATGGGTGGAATGCAATCTAGCTGAAACTCTAACACCGTGACTGAATGTTCATGCCTTGTACAAGATTTTCTCCAAGCAACTAAAGAATCCTGCGTGCTCTGGATCAAGGCAGAGAAAGTAGAAGTGTTCTCGAAATCATCTTGTACGAAGGTCTTCACCTCTGAAAAGAAAGGCACCAGCCTACCCCTCAAATTATCAATATTCACCTCATCTGGATTCAACCGCCTAGCAAATATGGCCTCAAAAGTATTCTGAACTCCATCAATGATATTGGCCATAGCCTTACGTACCCGGCTGAATCCGCCTATGCTGCGTCGAAGAAACCACGTCCGTGATTGCTGAAGAATACCATCTAGAGAAATCATACCTGTCATTCTCCTGAATGACCCTCCATCAATCAGCAACCCAAAGGGACATGCCTCAATGCCTCAAGACGCTGAATTACTTTGCTCTGATAGACAGAAGCATCACCCCAAGCCTGATCAACTGCCTCCATCCGTGCCAAAATACTAGAAGCCTGCTGAAAAGCAAAAGCAAGGTCCTCCATGAACTTTTCTGTCTCAGCACGAACTCCCGTGACCCACTTGTCTGCTTCCTGTGCCATTTTCCCTAACTCCATCAAGCCACTGATTGACTCTCTAAGTATCTTTGCCGGAGGCTCTATCACCGGAATCTCCTGCCCACGAGAACGAGACAACTGTTGCACATATCCAATCAAGGCCTTGTGTTCTCTTTTTAACTTCTTATACTTTCCTTCCTTCTTGAATAACCTATCCTTGAGGGCGAGGTAGGAGTTATCACACTCCTCTACAATCTGTGCACCTGTGGGGCGTCCTAAGTCCAAAGTTGTGACCACATAATTCTCAGGTACTGCTTCATCTCGGTCACAATCAACCTGTGGCACAGCCATGTGAAGGGTGCGAGAGCCATCCTCATCTGTTGATATCTTCGAAAACTTTCGTGCTCTCTTCTTCTGTGGAGGCGCACTGATCCTGTTCAAGAACTCTTCCATTTCGACTGCTGGATCAATTTCCTTGCTGGGGCTTCTTCTCATCCGCTCCTTGAGCCAATCAGGCACTGTATACTGTATATCAAAGGGCTGCTGCTCCTGTGCCTCTACTTCTCGAACTTGTTCAACCTCTACATCATTCTGGTGAGGCTCATCATCCTCAAGTGGCTGAGTGTCTTCTGAAACTATATCATCATCATCCTCCATAGCCGCCTCTAACTCCCGTTGAAACTGAGGGTCAGTAGTAGTTCCCTCATCATCTTGCTGATCAACCCTACTAGGTGCGTTGACGCTCTAGCCAACCGATTCTCTCCGTGGTGGCTGATTATTTTCCTGTACTACTTGCACCTGATTCAATGCATTCCTTTGATCAGCAAACAAAGAAACCTCCTGTATACTTGGAGAACGTGTCTCCAATGGTGTGGGCGATTCAACTGCAACTCGTGGAGGTTCTGGCTGAACGGCTCCTTTCGAACTGGCTCCTTCCTTCTGGATTCTGGACCTCGTGTGATTTGCTTTTTTCTGCCGGTGGTGGGCGTCCTGTGATCTCCCATCAAATTGTAAGTCAAAGCAATTGACCTACTCTTCAATCTGCTCACCCGCCTGTCAACCCATGCTCTAGTAAATGTCAGGACCGGAATAGAAAGTGTGTCCAAGTCAGCAACCTCTGGTTTTGACCAATCTGGGAGCGGAAGCAGAGTATCTCTCATTGCTGCATAATCTGGATGGACAACGTCCATATCCTCATTCACCTGGTCTGGAACCGGAACAACTTCGCACTCCCTAATCATGTTAATTGGCAACCGAGAGAACATTCTTTTCCTGACTTCAATCTCATCCGATGCATCAGCCCAATAGTCCTCAATGTTTGCCTTGTGCTTAAACTCTTCTGACAGTACCCATTTGATGTTATTATGCGGATCATAGTGCTGTCGACTAGTGTGATAGGAAAAGTGATAAAATTGAAGCTCACTCTCGGCCTCTCTAGCTGCCTGAAATGTAGGACACACTTCATCTGAGTTGCCCATGACAATTGGGAAGTCAACACCTCCCTTCTTCTTTTGAATTTTATCGTAGGCGAGCAATTGCCTAGATATCTCTAACATCAATATTCTATCGGTCGGGTACTTAGGCAGCCTATATGGATATGATGAAAAACCTTGCAGCCTTATGTAAGAAAACTTTGGAAACTGAATGAACCAGCACCCATACCTTTCAATCAACTCTTGGGCCTCCCTTGAGATTCTGTGATGCAACCGCTCCTGAAGCAATCTCGTGATGTGCATGGTGAAGGCGTCATTGACACGCTTGTAATGAGTAGTGCTTGCCAAATGCAACTGCGGACAAGCCTCATGTATTTTGAACTGGTGAGAGCCACAACCAACAGGCTCCTTGTAAGAAATCCCTCTATACTTCGTCATACGAGCCAGCATGTAGATGATGTAAGAGCTCATATAAAATGTCTTCGTTCTTCTCAGGCTCAGGAGCTGCTCGTGCAAATTATCACTGATCATCACAGCCCAGTTGACGTAATCTTTTCCTTCCAGCACAAGGTTGATGTAATAGAACATCCAGGGCTCGAAAATAAATGACTGTGGGCAACCTCCAACTCTACTCAGCATCATAATGAGGTCACAGTACTCCTGCTTCAAGTCATCTACAATAATTTGTTTTGGCAACTTCGTTCGAGAAGGCTTGGGATTGATCATCCAGTGAGTATTAATTGTCTCCATGCATCTCTCGAATGCAGAAGCGTGCATTCGCTCAGCTCGTTCTCTGGATTTGTAAACCATATTCCTGTGCACCGGGATCCCGAAAGCTTCACCAATGGCTGAAGGAGTGAGATTAGCGAGCACTTGTCCATCTGGTGACATGATTGACCTGTGATCCTTCTCATAGTAATTGGCGCACAGCTCCGAACACTGAATGGCGGGTGGGAAACTAGCAGCTGCATATAATCCGCTTCGAACAATATTGTGCGAAGTGTTCGAAGGTCGATGACTTCCAATCCCCAACATTCTGTTCTTGAAAGTCTCAAGGTTGACGGAGCCCAAGTTGGTATCTGTCAGCTTGCCCAACTTCGAAATGAACTTTGACTCTGGCATGAATGTTTTGCTCAGCTTCTTGATCACAGCCTGCCTGGATGCACCATTGTTATCTTTGCCAGTCGCCCTTGCCTCAGCCATCTCAGCTTCTTCTCCAATAAATTCGAGCTTCAATACTTAGAAAAATTTCTAAGTTAACTTTGACTTCAGCAACACTTCAGCCTTACCAAAAGAAAAATCGAACTTCTTCAAATCAGCAAGCTTGCACTTCAATGACACCTCTTCACTTTCAAATCAGCAAGTTTGCACTTCACACCTTCTTCAACTTCAGATTTTCAAAGCTCAGTAACTAGACTTTAATTCGTACCAGCATACCTCCAGCAATCAGCAAATGCGCACCTCTAGAAGTTTCAGCCTTCAGCAACTTTGAACTTCAGCAGCAAGTTTGAACTCCAGCAAACTCCTCTTTGAAATTCGAATTTCTTCACTTCAGATTTTCAACAACCAACTCAAGTCGTCCTTCTCAGCTTCACTTCAGCAACACTTCAGCCACTTCCAACGCTTCTCACTCAGCAACCCTTAGACTTAGCAAAATTTCGAACTTCTTAAGCTTCAGCAATGCTTAGCAACAATCTTCAGAGCAAATTCGTACTTCTCCAGCTGTGAAAAACAAGTGAGAAACTTCTCAATTTTATAGCCAAAAATCGAATTCTAGAAGGAGCCAATTATAGCCAGTACATTAAATTTCCACTACTCCACTCCAAGAATTCGAATTTTCCCTCTCTGGTATTTCTGACACCTGTCTCTCGACGCCAGGAATCTTGTTCTTCTAGAAGTTCAACTTTGACTGGCATCTTTTAATTTACTTTCGAAAAATTCAATTTAAATTCATCTTTTTAATTCACCAGCTGGAGCTTTGTACTTGAATTCGAATTATACTTCTCTTCAGCTCTGGAAAATTCACCTGTGAAGCACTGGATCAAAATCATCTAGGCAACTCATTTTGAATTCATCATTCGAATCATTTTCCTTTCAAAAGTTGTTTTATTCAAGTTTGCCTTAGAAGATTTTAAAATTTTCCTTAGGAAAATTTCACAATTTGAGCACTGATTAAATTCTTCATTGAAAAAATGTTGGCGAAGTGCGGAAGACATGGAAATCCATCTATCATCACAAATGTTCAGTACCCAGAAGAGAATTTTCTCCAGAACGCTTCGAATCCATGGGTACCCAACGAACGGGTTCATTTAATTTTTAAATTTTGAACCTTAGAAAAATATTATTCCATCAATTCAAATCTGTGATCATCCTGTGTTGCTCTGACTTGAGAAATTCTATCAATCCATCCTGCAATGCTAGCATCCTGACTTCATCATTGGCAACTTATCTGTGTTTCAAAAAAAATAAAATAAAAAAATTCATCACCTTCATGCCTAGGCGTATTTTCCAGGGAAGAAAATACTTTGCCTTAGAAAATTTTATTCGTTCGCCAGTGGTGGAAATTTCATCAACTTCACTTAGAAAAGATTTTATTCATGAAGGCGCCTAGCATATTTTATTGTTTACTCACCACCTTGCATGCCTTAGGAAAAATTTATCATTTTGAAAATTTCAACGCCTAGCAACTTTGTTTTATTCATCATCTCACGTTTTATTTCATACTTGGAAAATATTTTCACTTGAAGCTCCATCGCCCTAGGAAAAATTCTCATCACAACATCTTATATTTCATCTCATATTCTAGGCGCATAACATACTTGAAGAAAATTAAAACCACGCCTAGCATTTTGGTTTTCACCTTACACGCCTTAGAACATTTTCTAACATCTTATGACACTCACCACCCTGGGCGCATATAGCACTTGGAGGAAAATACTGCCACGCCTTGGAGTATTTTCAACACCTTTTACCTTGTTTACCACCTTGCATTCACTTTTACCACCTTCAACTTGGGTGCATTTTGCATAGGCAAGAGGATGACTCTTCAACTTCTTGTTTTTTGTCCTTACTTGACCTCATTTGGGCGCATTTCCATGTAGGTGAAGGATGAAAATCGTTGACTTGTTGACTTCTTTTAGCTTCTTGTTTCATGGGCGCATTTGAGAGGGGGAGGAGGATAAACTTTTTCCAACGCCATCTTGTGACTCTTCACCTTCTTCGTTTTTGTCTTGACATGGCTTGTTTTGGGTGCATTTAGGGGGGTGAGGAGGACGAATTTCTTTGACTCCTTTGACTTATCTCCTTCTTGGGCGCATTTTAGCATATGTGGTGGATGAAACATGTTACCACGTCCTTTTGTGACCTTTCACCTCCCTTGTTTTTGTCTTCACATGCATGCTTTTGGGCGCATTTCCACCTATGTGCAGGATGGGCGCATTTAGGGGGGTGAGGAGGACGAATTCAACACTTAGAAAATTTTTTGCTATTCAACTCTCAAGGTGGGCGCATTTTGGCATAGCTACTGGATGAAAATTGTTGACTTTCTTTGACCTTTTGCATTTTGGGTGCATTTTGGCCTTGATGAAGGATGGGCGCATTTTACCCCTTGAGCAGGATGAAATTTTGCCTTAGAATATTTTCATGCTTTCTCCAGTTTCCCTTGGGCGCATTTGAGCTAGGCAGGAGGATGAGAAATGCTGACTTTCTTTGACTTTCCTGAACTTTGGCGCATTTCACTTGGTGAGCAGGACGAGCTTTCATACTTAGAAATTTTTTTATCACGTCTTCATCAACTTGGGCGCATTTTGCCATGGCTGCAGGATGAAGTTCCAGACTTAGCCACTTTTTCCTCGTTTTCGCCAGTTTATCCATGCCCTGCTATTTATAGTAAGCCCTCGATTTTTGCATCTCTGAAGCTCAAAATGATTTGAAATTTCAAACACTGCATCCTCACGACCCGTTATCCCGTTGACACTGCTATTTTTAGTCGGCCTGCTATTTTTAGCCCATTTCTGAAGGTGATTTGCTATAAATAGCAACTTGCTTCGATAGCTCCACTTTCCGATTAACTTGAAATTCGAATGAGCTCCTCACCACGTGACCACTGTGACATCGGCGCATGCACCTGACTTGCTATTTTTAGCCTGTTTCCAAATTGACTTACTATAAATAGTAAGTGCTCCGTTTGACTTGAAATTTTACCGGTGATAGCACGAAGGATCTGATCAGTGGTTTACACCGGTTTTAAAATTCTGACTTTTTACCCTCCTTTTTAGCTCTGGAAACCCTAATTTACTCTGCATGCGTATCAAATGACCTCTGTTTGTCTTCGTTTTGTTGCATTCGCGATGCGAAGTCTTTGGGGGCATGGGATACACTAAAATAGTAAGTTCCTTCTTGAGATTATCTCCATTTGCATGTCATACCACTCTGAAGCTCTCGAAAAACCCACAGGAATCATCCGACATGCAAAAGAAACCGACATGCAAACCCTAAAATAGCCTCGAAGGGGACTCGAAAGTTGTCGTCTCATGTTTGGAAGGTCTCGAAAAACCGATGGAATATCCGACATGCAAAGAAAAACTCTGCGTTTAAGCCCGAAATTTGTCCCGTGGATGCTAAAAATAGAAAGTTGTCTATTTTCGCTCAAATTTTGCACGCGAGCAGCCTGAGGTGCTCAAATGCCGTGTGATTGTCGGAATCTCAAAAATACTGACAGATTGCCTGCAATTGCACACTTACTAAAAATAGTAAGTTCTCGGAATTTGATGAAACTTAGCTGAGAACCTGCTGGGAGCACACTGACAACAATGTTAAACTCTGTTTTCAATTTATTCACTTCGTTCGACCTCAGACTGACCAGGAAATCTGAAACCCTAATTTTCAGACTTGGTCAATTTCACGCTTAAGCTCAAAGGTGGACACGATCTTCGAAAGGCAGACATCAAAAAAGAGACAGAGAAAGAGAGAGAGAGAGAAACCCAAGCCAAAAGACCAGAATGGAGCAAAAATTAGGGGGTCCCCATTTTGAATGGGGCGATGTGTGAAAAGGTCACAACACCTCCCTCTGTAATGAATTTAGCCACAACGTCTCCTCCGTGATAACATTCACCCGACTCGCGAGGTCGACTAGGACTCCTATCACAATGTTTCCATTGAGGCGAGCAGGAATGTATAGGGGAGAGGGCTTGTTATTGAAGGGGAAGTCCTGCGAAGTGAAAATCATATCTGGCAAGCCAGTCGCAAGCTGTGGGGGAGGAGTAGGAGTAAACAAAACCACATTTACTTATGTCGAGGCTTTAGGAAAGGCATCAAAAGGATCAATAATCAAGTTCGTAGAATGAGACGGAAACGGGTCTGTATAAATTTGCAACTCACTCTTTGTCTTTGCCACTGACTTATTTGTGTTTTGCTTCTTCCCATTGAGACAGATGGTACCATCGTTGATGCAGTCCTGTATCTCATGACGCAAGTGCATGCAACGCTCAGTATCATGCCCGTGAACACAATGGTATCCGCAAAAGGCATTTCCATCGTACCAATCAGGATAAGGCTCCTTCAAAGGTTGAGGATTTTCCAACATTATAATCTTATCCTTAAATAACTTTTGCAGAATAGAAGAATAAGATTTAGATAATTTTGTAAACTTTTTGTTGCCCCTGAGGCTGTGATCATTAGTTGCAGCAACTACGTTTGCAACAACCTTTCCTTTTCCTGAAATGGACACTATAGATTTTCCTTCGGAACGGGAGCACGAGGAGGACCCCCCGAATTGAACCACCGTTTGTTGGTACTCTCGCAACGCAACACATAGATGTGCGAAAGAAGGATATTTCATCAAGGAAAATTTCTCTTGCCAGGCTCGCTGCAGGTTGTCTATGAACACCTTCTGCCTATGTTCCACGGCGTTTCGGGGATGGGGACGGGGGGACGGCAGGGGACGCGTTTCGGGGACGGCAGTCTGAGGGCAGATTTTTGGGGACGGCGGAGGGACGGCAATATAGGAATTTTTCGAAATATATATATATATGAATTTTAAAAAATATATTATATATAGATAGAGAAAGAGAGCAATTTGAAATATCAAATATGTGCAACAATATCAATATGACAATATGTGCATAGATAAAGAGTATAACAGCAGTATAATAGCGATATAACAGTGATATAACAACAATATAAAGATAAAGGTAAACACTAACAACAATGCCAATCACTTAACTATTAAATATAAAAACATTTTGTTCAATTTTAGGTTGAATGACTAAAGTAAATATAATAATATTTTATTATTTAGTCAATGCCATTCAAACGGGGATAAAACATTTTTATCAAATTTAATGAAATATTTATAAAACATTTAATATTTAATATTTGATAAAACATTTAATATTTATCAATTATCAAGCAATTTTTATTTAATTTGACAATAATATTAAATAGTTTATTTAAAAATTAAATGTTTTATCAAATATAATGAAATATTTATTAAACATTTTTTATTTAATGAAATATTTAATATTTACCAAGTAATTTTTATTTAATTTAACAATACAATTAAATAGTTTGTTTAAAAATTAAATGTTTTATCAAATATAATGAAATATTTAATATTTATCAAGCAATTTTTGTTTTAATTTGCCAAAAATCAAAACATTTTTTACTTTGAGAAAAGGGGGACGCCTGGGCGGCCCGATACGGTTGGGGGACTCCTAGCCGTCCCCTAGCCGTTTCGCCTTTTATTTTCCAGCCGTCCCCTTTTTTGGGGACGCGTTTCCTGCCGTCCCCCAGTTTTCAAAAATCAGGGGGGACGCCTGGGGGATGTCCCCTGCCGTCCCCCCATCCCCGAAACGCCACAGGGGACGGGGACGTAGGGTTTGGGCGGGGGGACGCATCCCCGTGTAACACAGCCTTCTGCATGTCCGAGTTAGGTAGTGGGTATGGGATTTGTGAAAAGAGCACTTGGCATTGCGCAATGAAATTGGTTATCTTCTCGTGTTGTCCCTGCTTACATCGGACGAGATCCGAGAAGGTCATCTTCAGACCGATGTTAGCCTAGAATTGACAGAGAAACTGATTGACAAGCTGGTCAAATGAGAATATAGAATTGTCAAGCAAGGAATAGTACCACTCGAGTGCCGTATCCTTGAGAGATCTAGGGAAAAGCTTCGCCATCAGGGCATCGTGGTGAAAAGAAATCCGTACACATGGCATTAGAAGCTGATACATGTGTTTGCGGATCCCTACGAGTGGTCTCGACTCTCGACAATGAAACCCATCTCGTTTGTAAAACCTGGGGTAAAGTCAATAGTAAAATCGAAAGTGACCTTCGTCTTTTCCATTTGTAAGTGCCGCACACTTCTAACCACATACCCAAAGGTCGTAGATTGGGTTGTGATGCTCATAAAACCTCACAACACCCAAGTTTACAACAGTCACCAAGTGCGAGGGAAAAAGTCTCAACACAAAGAAATGGATAGACGTTCACATCAGGTTCACCGAAATGTAGAGGGGGATCAACCACACCAAGGCTCCAAGTCACGAAGAGCCGAGAGCGGAAGGCTGCCCTGATCTACCTCAAATTGGACAAGTGTTTTATGTCAAGGATAGAGAATGAAGAGCACTCTCAGTGCTTTTGTCACTCTACTAACTCGAGAGTTTTAACGGGGCTAAATGAGCAGGCTTCTGGAACCCAAACTGTACCTTGGACAGCTCTTTGCCAGAGGATAGTAGTGCAGATCAGGGATGACAGTGCGGCATGCTGGCATCTCACAGATTCGCTGGCATCCGTACAGACAGAAAGTGCAAGGACACAGACAAAGTGACAAAAAGCCCACTAAACAGCTTAGCTAAAAGTTTACTAATGATGACTAAAGCAACAAATAACCAGAACAATTGAAATGACCAGAAAGGTGATATAGAAAATGACAAGGACAAAGGTGGTGGAAATGAACTCATGAAGGGTCCAGTTTGCCAGTAAGCTCCACATGAACGCGTACCTACACATAGCCAAGAGAGGAAAAATGTTGGGGTTGTATAGGGGTTTGCTGCAGTCAGACCCTCGCTTTGGTGTTTCCACCTCCATGGACAACCAGATAAATAGATATGTAGAAATGTGATAAAGAAAACAATGTTGGAATGGAAATGAAACCAAGCACTATGAGAGACACTATGCTATTCAAATCCAACAACAAAGTAATAATACGAAGCGTTACACCCTTGACCAAAGGCACTCAAGGCCAATGAGAGAGGAATGCAAGTCCACAGCTATGGTAGAGGACGTAGCCGCAACAACGCCGAAAGTAGTCTCGCAAGACACCAAGCTGTAGCTTTTTTGGTAGACGTGAGGAAAGCTATGATTGTTGGAATCGTGAAGCTAGTAGTGCAACAAGTAGCTTGAAGTTGCAAGAGTGGAGAATGTGAAGATGATTGGATTAGTGTGTAGCAGCTTAAGAATTGCCAAGAAGATCTCCGCATGTGTGAAGAAGTGTGAAGAAGATGGATTGAAAGTGAAAGATAGCCATTTGAAGAAGGTTTGGGAGGGAAAGAGTCGTTCAAAGGTCGGCAGGAAGGCGCAGGGGCGTTATGTTTCGTCGCCAATGGAGAACGTAACGCCTTTGCAGATTCCAGAGGCAAGAATCCTGTTAGGACAGCAACGTGCCGCGCAGATGTTCGACAAAAATTCCCCCACCGACACTAAAAACAAGCGCCAAGTGGATGGGGTATGGAATGAGGACGTGGAATTACCTGGTCGGGTTTGATTTTTCTATGGTGGAGGGTGTAAAAGGGGAATTTGCAAGAGGGGTGCAAATTCGCTCCTATACAAATGGATAATATACAAGAATCAACCAATAAGGTTTCACCAAAATAAGAAATCACCAAAGCATGCAAGTTCAACAAAGCATATAATCCTCTTTACTCAAACACTTGCATTCAAAAGCAAACATGGTATCAAACATAAAAAGAATAGAGAAGTAGAACTAGCATGCTTGGATAATAGTTCCCATAATAGAATTTGCCTCCTAAGCTTGGTGCCAAAGCTCTGTTTGCTGCCCCTTCTCTTAACAGCTTGCTCACCAATCTATCTCTAAATCCAAATACTCAATACTACACTAACATAACCTCTAGCTCTCTTAAAGAAAATCTCACTGTCTCACACCTTTCTATAACACTAAAGAACTAGGCTAAATGCTCAAGAAATTCTACAGCAAAACGAATTGCAACAATGAAAAGAATGAATGCCTAAAACCCAAAAGGCTATCCCCTATTTATACAAAAAGTTGAGAAGCTCATGGCTACAATTAAGTTCTCAAATCTGCCACCTTTTCCCTTCCATCTGCCGCCTCTAAACAGCAAAAACCAATTTCCCTTCTAAGTGAGTCGACTAAGCCAATTGAAGTGAAATATGGCTGCTCAAACAGTTAAAATGCAAACACATAAACAGTCCCTGCATTTTCAGTTTCTCTAATATGGCTGAGTCGCCCTTTTAACTGACAGCATCTGCATCATTGTTAGATCTATAGTTGATAACATCATTAACATTTGAATTCAAAATGTCTTAACATCATTAATGGTTATTCCAAGGCATATTCCTATAGCCAATCACATTAGGAATTCATTTGAAGTACTTGCAAACCCTAGTCTCAAGGATGGTTGTCATTGTATTGCGAGAGCATGGGTGTATCCTTGTCCATCCATCTCGGGGTGTTGTACTTGAGAAGACCCTCAAGCCTAGGAGAACTCATACGCCTCTTGGCCCACAAGCACTCCATCACGGGGTGGCATACTTGAGAAGATGCATGAAGACTGCCTTTGTCAACAAGCCTAGGAGCACTCATACGCCTCCCAGCCCACGAGCACTCCATCTTGGGGTGGCATGCTTGATGAAGGAGAGGCCGGTACTTCACCTCTCGTGGACTCAGAAGGTTGATCGGCTTCCCTATTTGCAAAACACTTTTATAAATTCAAAATAGATTGCTAAAGGAATCTAGTATATAAATATATTCTTAATTTACATTCTCATACTTACTTCCCAATAATATTCTTGCTGAAGCAATACTTATTTCCAATAGATATCTTATATTCCAATTTCTTATTTTTCCTTTTCCAATCACCACTTGATGCTTTCTCCCAAGAAAGTGAACTCCTCGTTATATCTTCATATCTCCATGAAATGATGCACCCCTTGGAATAGATCACCTTACCAAAGGTTATGACTTTTTGTTTAACTTAATGTTGTTTTGTTTATTTCCCAAGCGCTGCCCTCAAAATTCTTTTAATCATTAATTATATGTTTTCTTTATGGAGTTCACTGCATTAATATCTTCCTTAATTAATTCTATCATATCTTTTGAAGAGTTTCCTTGGTCGCTGCTTTGAAGAGTTTCCTTGGTTGCCACTTCATATCAGCGATTTTATTAATCTCTGGACAGGCTGTGATCAGGGGGTTTTTGATGTATGGCGGGAGACATGACAAAATAATTTGTACTTTTAGAAGTTTGTGTATAGAGGTTGTAGCACTTGGAGTTGCAGGTTTGATCAAAGTTTAAGTGAGACAATTTATTTTAAACTCTGAGTTCATAATCTGCATATGTGCTAAATTTTATAACACGTTTCATTTAACTTGCAATTGTGTACATGCATAACTACATGCCTATAATGCTTATGAACAAAATTTCAAACCCCTGTTATGCTTCAATTATGGGGACCCTTCCAATCCAAAAAATCATGTTGTAAAGAACTATGTTTGCAATCAACTTAAGATGTAGTTTGTATACTTGCTTAAGTTCTTAAATTAGTTAAGTAGTTGCTCAGAATGAAAAATTAAGCAAGTAAAACAAGCATGGAAATAAAGATTGACACAAGAATATACATTGAAGAAACCCAATGTGGAAAAACTTCAAAAAGGGTGCGGCCATGCCTTCTCATATCCACTATCATCATTCGAGATTTACAAGTGAATTGCTCTTTTGAGCCATCACATGCATCGTGGGACTTCTGTAGGAGTTCGACAATGCTCTACATGCTTGCCTTGCTGTGGAAACTTGCCTAAGAAACATGCTTCACTACTACACTCAGCTGTACAGTCATCCTTTAGCTTTAAGAATGCATGCCATATCCAAAACTGATGCTGGAATCAATCTTGAATGCCTGTACGTGACCCCAGCAAGCATAAGTTAGCAACTCATTTGTACAGAAGGTTCTGAACACCTGTCATAAATAGACTGAAGAAGAATTGGTTTAACTTCTCTTTGAATTCTTGATTCTGCTATTTGTCTTATATGTGGTGGGTTCAGCTGTAGCTGAGCACACTTTTTGGTACACATTTTATGTAGTGAAGGTTTGGTTGTAGCTGTATTTGTCATGTGGTTTGGGTACCGATGAGATTTTCCATATTATTGTGTTGGAAGTAACACTTCAGTAAGTTGTTACTCATAATCTCTGCTTTTCTGCGTCTACTCCATTTCTACAGCTCTGTTTGTCCCTTTTTGAATGGAATGAATGAATAACATGACTAAAAACAATTTATTACTTAGATGGACTATGAAGTAAACTTGATTATCCTAAACAATTAAATTATGATATTTTTAAGGATCCAATTGAGTGCTATCCTTTGTTGCTTACTTAGGACGAGACTCTTTGTGTAACCCCGCTGTTACCCTTTTGTAATCTTTTGTTCTTTGAAGTAATATATAAGATGTATTTCTCAAAAACTAAATACCACAATAACATTAAAAATACCACCTTTCCATCCACACAGATGGTTGATTATCCCAACACCCTCCCTAATCAATCATCCCAAAGAAGTGCCAATACTTGCTTTGTCATTACTGCCACTACTGAAGTTGCAGTGCCACCACCTGCCTCTATGTCTTGTCCCAAGGAAATCCTTTCATATTTCATGAGTCCATACTCGAATTGCTATCCTAATGTAACGATGGAGTGCTACATTGTCAACTTTTTGTATATTACCTTTAGTGGATTTGCCCTTACTTTTGTGAGCCTCCAAATTGTGCTTTTGTCAAAAAAAATCCCTTTTCCCATGCTTTGTATTCTACAACTATAACACTTGTTTATTTTTTCCAACCTTATGCTTACTTTTCCTTTCCACAATGTTTATGCTTTATATTCTTCATCTTGTTCATCAATATGCTCTTCTTGTAGTAGCTCATGTTTCAAACTTTATGTCTTTAACCTTCAGATTTATAATGATTGTCATCCTGAATGCTTCAAAATTTTAAATGACTTTGGGAGACTACTGAATGTATCCATTGCCCTCTTTATCATCAACCTTCTCACGAATTGTTATGAGCTAATCCCATACCTCCATCAACTTTGTGATATGACTGGAGACTGGCTCTTCATCCATCATCAATTTGATTAGCTAAGTCTCCAGGTGCATTGCTCTTGCTGATTTTGTTGTCTTGTATAGTATCTTATCTTCTCCCATACCTTTTATAACATCCTATTCATTCTTCATGTATAGAATGGTGGCACCACAAAGCGATAAATTCATAATAATCATTGCTTCCAAAATTTTCTTCAGAATTCAATATAGATTCTGTTATTGTTGTCTTTGTCTTGTGGCTCTGCAATTACAAATGCCATGACTTCTGTATGTTCAAATTATTGTCATCTTGTACTCTCAGACTTCATATCTTCTGCTATGTTTATGGAAATCTGGCACAAAGAAATTTTTAATTGTCTCCATGCCTGTGATTTATATACAAAGATGCTTTGACAGTATGTACAAGACTGATGCAACAAATACAACTGTCATACACAACTAACATGACTGAAAACAGTAGAAAAAATAAATAAATAAAGAAATAATATTAATGGCCATGGTTGACCAAAAGTAAGTCAATGCGACTTGAGAGAACATTGGTATACAATAGAAAGTTCTAGGAAGAGAAAATCATTGAGAGGCCCAAAAGGGAAAGAAGCAAAAACAAAAGTACAAAACAGCTGCGGACCTCTAGCACATGTGGTCAAGAAATAAATGCAAATAGCCAAGTGGGGGAACAAGGTCCCCAAAGTGGAAAAACTGAGGAGTACTAGAGAGATAGAAGGCAAGTCTCATCAAATATCTTTGCCCAGGCCTGAAATGGAGGAGTCATTAACATCCTTGTCAATCACTGTCAAAGGATCGTGTGCTCATCAGGGAGTGTCTAAGACTAGGAGGCTTGAGCTAGGTGTTTCTAAGAGGAGGCATGGCACTAGCTCTAGAATCACATCCAATATCCAAGGCTGATGTAATTCCCGTAGTAATGAAGAAGCATGTATAATGGGGTGCTTGTCCTTGTGCCTAGGGGTGGTTGGAGAGTAGTAGATCTATGTCATCAAGAAGGAGCTGATCCATGTTGTTGGAAAGAAACATCACCATGTTGTTGAAGGGAATTGTGTTGGGGCATATGAGTGGAAGTGATAACTTGTGAGAAGCGCCATCTCATAGGTCTATTTGCATCTATCTGTGAGGTAGCGGTATTCAAAGGCCATTTAGAGCTGTTGGTCTCTTGGATGGGCTTGTCATGTCCCCAGAATCTTGACAAAGAGCCTACTTAAAATCGTCAATCAGTTGAATGTCGTTATAATTATAATTGTCCAAGACAATATTATAATTATAAAGATTATAAATAATGTTATAAATATTAACAATTTAAATAATAATAAAATAAATATTAAATATATATATAAATTAAATATAGACCGATCAAATCAATTCAGAGATATAATATGAAATTATAAATATTAAATGGTTATGTCTATTATATCTTAATATAGAAGCTTTAAATTCGGAAGTATTCAATAAGTGTAATAAATATATAAATATCAATAATACACAATAAATCAATTTATATAATACTATTATCAAATATAAAAATTAATAAGGATGGATAAATTGGGACACATCATATTACATCTCATATACTCAATCGGGAGGACGCTTATTGACGGGAGCCTTTTGAATACTTGATCGAAGGAACTAAATTCTCCATATCGGCCCTTTTAGAGATTGTATTTGTTGCTGCTAGCATCAATACATATCACCCATTGAGACTTGATGTGGAAGTCAGCAATTTCCATATATGCTCAGATTTTATATCAAACTAGAATCATTAGCGGAGATCGCTCACTATATGGGAAACTTTGAGGTCTTCGTTGGAGAATGGAAACCACCGGCCGTCTAACTCCATAAATAGGCGATGTCGTATTAATCTTCAACATTTTCGTTAATACCATTCTTCATCGGTATTTTGTCAAAAGCCGTTCATGGCCTTCTCAGGGGAATCGCATATCATGACACCCACATTATTCCTGTTGTGCATAATATTCTACCGAGTATGGATATTATCAGGTCTCCTATCTAGGAGTAGTGTCGACAACATTCTTTGAATTCTGATGTGGCTTGATGATGTGGAGCCAGAGATATATGTGGATTATGCCTAGCAGTAAGCATCTCGTGTGGAGCTTCACATGAAGCATTCGACGTCAAATCTATGAAGTCATCGGTTTTGGCATTCTTACTGATCACAACATTAATGAGATATTAAAGAAAAAGCAGCAATTAATACTTAGAAGGAAGCGGTTGCAAACAAAATAGTATTATAGAAGATGGTGGCAATATACGAGCTTTACTGTGGCTCGATATCCTCATCACACTTGTGACTCTCTCAAAGTCTTCATTCAAAATTAAAAGCATCAATTGATATTTCCTTCACAGTAAATACATCACCCGCTAATAAGTGCAATCATATAAAGCAATCCCGTATGCTGAAAGAACAACGTTTTCCCTAGGTATGAGTAAAGGCCGCGATTCACTCACTAAGACGTGGTGTATAAAATATGATTTAATTTTTTTTTTTTTTGATCGGTAAACGCTTTTGACTGGAGCTATGAACCAGTGGAGTCACAATGGGGGACCCCATCCCCAATTTTTGTCTCATGCAGTTGTCTCTTTTCTTCCTCCTTTCGCCCGTCCTCCTTTCTCTATTCTTCCCGCCTCCCTTCTTCTCGTCTCCCTTCCTCCTGTCTGCCTCTTCCTCCCTTCCTCAGTTCTTCTTCCTCCATCCTTCGTTCTCCCTTTTCTCCTCGTCTCCCTTCCTCCGTTCTTGCTCGACTCCCGTCCTCTGTCTGCCCCTTCCTTCCTCCATACTTCTTCTTCCTCGACTCCCTTCCTCCGTTTTTCCCTTCCTCCCGTCTGTCTCTCCCTTCTCCCGTTCTCCTTTTTCTCCCGTCATCCTTTCTTCCTTCCTTCCTCCGTTCACCTCACTCCCGGCTGCTTCTCCCTTCTCCCGTTCTCCTTCTCTCCCGTCATCTATTCTTCCTTCCTCCGTTCTCCTCACTCCCGGCTGCCTCTCCCTTCCTCCGTTCAGCTTCCGCCATTCGCCTCTCCCTCCGTTCTCCTCTCCCGTCTCCCTACCACCCGTCTCCCTGGCTCTCCTTCGCCGATCTTCCTCCCGTCACCCTGGCTCTCCTCCGCCGAACTTTGTTTCGCCACACACCTCCGCCTGTGGATTCTCCACGCCACCCTCTGACGCCCGCAGCTCTGTCATCACATTCGGTCAAGTACCCACCCAGCACCAACTACGTCCGCTGCCAGATTTGTCTTCCAAACTTCCTGCGTCAGGCACACGGGCTCGAGCGAACTCGAACCCAAGACCTTCCATGTGGAAGGCTCGCAGCTACCCTGCGTTGCGGGGTCATCCCCAAAATATTCATGATGCAATTTACATATCTATAGAAGGAAATATTGATAATACTGACAATTGACATATATATATGGTTTTCCAATTATTCAAAATTGAATTTAGATGATTGCTTATTAGTTAACTGATTGTCATGATAAGAGATGTCTAGACTTGATATTCACTTAAATGATAAGTGCAAATGAACTTGACTACTTTGTGATTATATAAAGATTGTCTGCTATGTGTTTGTGAACCTGCCAGGAGAGGTGAATCATGAATTAAGTGGTTTGTCTAAAAACCTCACCCAGGTTCCGCCCCAAAGGCCCAAAGCAAGGGTTGGGCAGCCTGCCCCACAGGCCAATTGCAAGGGTTGGGTCATGGAGGGGAGAGGGTCCCACCTAGGCTTCCTGTCCCACTGGCCCGAGATAAGGGTTGGGCAATTTTCTGCCCCACAAACCTGAAGCGAGGGTTGGGCAATAAGAGGTGGTAGACCGTTGGCCCCTTAGGGATTCTCCTCTCTTGATGGGCTAAGTGACTCTTCTTATGTTTACCAATCTGCATTTATGATTATGTTTGATTCTAGATATCTAGATATTAATGCTAATATTTATGTTCTTAATATGATGAATATAGATTCCAATCCGGGGTTATGATATTAAAAAGACATTCTTTTGAAAATAAGAAACCCTAAACCTAATCAACAAGCGAATTATAGGGCAAACAAGCGGATTTTAGGGCAAGTCCGGGTAAGGGACATTATAGGGCTAGAAGGCGGAGGTGATCAACTTGGGGGCTAGAAGATCCCTAGAGACTATTTGCAAGGATTTTCTTCAAAGGGTGATGGCCTCATGTAGATAAAGGGCTAGCCCTACTGGTCCAAATATCTAAAGAAAGTAGAGAGTGTTTCTTAAGTTCTTGTAGAGGCAATAGTATCTCCCTTGGATCTCGTAGTAAATGGGGCGTCTAAAGGTGAAGTGCACCTTAGTCTCTACCTCCTGGAGTGAGAAAATATGATAGATTTGGTCTTGGCAAAGAATATGATGATTTGTCTCAACTCTAAACTGTAAGCCGAGTGGCCACTGATGCTAGAGATAGTGAGTGTGACATAAGATACCATCTTCCATTTGTAAGAAATATTTAGTGTAAAAGCCAAGCTTTGGGCTAAGCGGCATAGGAGGGGAGGTCTAGGTGACTTGGATGCATTGTTGGTAAAATGTCCTTGTGGGTAGCTCTAGTGATGGTCTCCTTTGAAGGAAGGAATTGAGCAAGAGCATCCAAAGAATACATGAAAGGAGATAGTCTATCAATGGAGATGCCAAAAGGAAGAAGAAGCAGGCTAGTCTTTAGTGCCAACAATGTTGGCATCTATTAGAGCCCAATGAAGCAATCCACTCAAAGGAATGAAGAGCTAAGTATGGATAACTCTCATGACCAGAAGTTGAATCCCCATGGATTTGAGCCGGTGGATATAGGAAGTAAGCTGAAAGATAATCTTGAGATGTAACAACTGGGCAACAAACTTGGTCTAGATCATGCTTTGAGGAACAATTTTCTTGCAATAGATCATGCATTGTAGCATGAGAGTCTAAACCTCTCAATATGGCCATGATTGACGGATCCCAAGCTAGGTCCCCAACCCTTAGACATGTATGAAACTATAGGCTTGATGATCTTATCAAACAAATGCAAAGATGTGATTGAGACATAGGCGTCATGTTGAAGGATAGACTAGAGAATTGGACTCCCAAGTATGTATAAATCAATTGGATCTCCAAAGCTGCCCCCTTGTAGAAGCACTAGGATCTAGAAAGAGAACATTTGGAGATGTTAAAAAGCATGACCTTAGTTTTACTAAGGTTGACCACAAGTGGGCATAGTTGACAAAAATGAACAAAGGCATCATGTTGGTGTTGTTAGCCTTTGAAAGAATGAAAGAGGAGAACATCGTAGAAAAAAGTAGTACGGCTATAACCATCTCATGTAAAATACAACCATCATCCATACAAGTATGTTGTTGAAGAAACTCCTCCAACTCATCAATGTAAATGTTGAAGAGGGCCAGTGAGAGAGGATACCTTGTTTGACCGTAATGGCACTCTTTACAAAGTTGGAAAGATTGTGAGAAGTACATAGTTGTTCAATAAGAGTCTCAAAAAGCCTCCAAGTTATAGTAATGAGAGAACCAAGAATTCCAACATCACACATCCTTTGGAAAAGCAAGCATCTTAGAATCAAGTTGAAGGCCTTCTTGAAGTCTATAAAACAACAAAACACTGTGGAAGACCAATGAAATTCTTCCTCAATAATAGGCCAGATTGTAAAGACGTGATCAATGGTATGATAATCTTTCCTAAAGCTAGCCTCCCCTTGAGCTCTAAGATTACCTCTCTCCAAGTGCTTTGAAAATTCTATTAACATTGTGGTAAAGTTTGGCAAATGTATGCCCAATCATGATGGTCCTATAGTAGCCATGGCTGACTAGATCTCCATATTTATGAATAAATTGAATTATGTGTTTGGACCAAGACTAAGGAAAGCCTTAACAAACCAACTCTTTAAAAATTTTTGCAAAAGGGAAGGCAAGAAGATTTACAACATATTTGATGATTTAAGCTTGGAAGTTTTCACAACCTATTACTTCGTCGACACATAACTTCATAATAACCCTCTTGATGGTACATGTGGAGAAATTTGTATTAGATGGTGGTGGAGTGGTGACCATGACAAAAAGTTGGTTGAGCACATTGTTAAGAGAGCTAGCATAGGAAACTAAGACATCAAGGTCGATGTTTGAAGCTGTAGTTTTTTTTGAGAAGGCTGCATTAGAAGGTCTTGGGGGAGTCTTGAAGATCTACAAAGAGGGCAAGTCGTCGAGAGGCAAGAAACCTCTACTTCTTGCATTGGAAAAGACAACGATACGCCTTATGGAAGGAGGATTTGGAGGGAGGGTTGTGGGTTAGAGAGAACCAAATCCTTTGATCAAGAGATTTACACTTGTCATCAAACCATTGGTTTATAGGGCAAGATTTGTGGAGGTGGGGTGGTCTGGGATGATGTTTGGTGTGGGGGCAAGAATCAAGGGCATCATCCCAAAGGGCTTGATGTAGGGACTCATACATGGAATCAATGATGGGAAGAGTAAGGGAGTAGAACTTTGGCAAAAGAGTGGAGAGATGGGCATAATAATCATGGGTGAAGTCATCGTCAAAGTGGATGTTGGTGTGTCTAGTGTTTGGGGGATGTGGTGGGAGGGTTTGGGGAAAAGTGTGGGAATCAGCATGAAGGGTGAATGTCAAAGCAACATGGTCAACAATTGGAAGTTGGGGGGAAATAAGGAAATCATAGATATGGGGGATGAGGGACCCCTAGGTGAGAACATAGTCCATGATGCTTGCACCACCACCATGAGGAAAGCAATTGAACCTATTAGAGTTGGGAAGCAATGGGGCTTGTTGAGAATGTGGAGGCTTTGATATCCCCTAATTGGAGAGTGTCTCCCATAGGCCATGACAATAGTATCCCATCAATGAAAACTCTTTGTAAACCATACTCTTTTGGATCCATCTCATGCAAACATAGCTCGTGCTTTGCAAGATCACAGATGGGTGTTTGGTGGGTTCTTGTAAGATCATTGAAGTCGCCCAAAAGAATGATATTGCCAACTATGGAGTATTTGGAGATCTTTGGATAGAGGTCAAGGTATGGGTCCCCTTAAATGTGAATGATGAATGGAGATGAGGTAGGGGGAAGTAACACACAACAGTTAAGACATCCCAAGGAGGAGGTGGCTCTTTATGAACTTGGAGTCACTTATAGCTGGAATGAACATCAGAAGCTTCAGATGAAACTTTGGACTTGAGGTTATCACAGATGAGGTAGGCTACTCCTCATCAACGACAAATACCACTAGATCTAAGAGTCTCACGATGAAAGGCCAAGATCCAGAAGTAACTAGTGACTGGATGGAGAGCCCGTTTGGGGTTCTCATGGGTCTCAGTGAGGAAGATGAGATCTTGAGAGGTAAGAACCTAAAATGTACCTAGAGAAGACCATATAGCGCCATTGTAGTTCCAACAAGTGATGGAGATGCCATTGCCACCCATTGAGACCCAAGGATTCTATCATGTTGACAGTCTATATTGTGACAATCTAGGGGGAGTCATTAATGATGGTTCTACAATATTGGATAACACCCCACTTAATCTCTTTCCTAGCAGGTATTGCTTGCGTATGGGCTTTTTGAAGCTCTTCCATTTGGAGTCTTGTAAGATCCACATCGAGTTAAATATTTTGAGGGAGGGAGAAGAGTTTCCTCCTTGTCTTAAGAGCTTGGAAATGTTCTTTTGTAGATTGGAACTGGATGACAAGGCTGTTCTTCGATAATGTCCAAGCTCTACTAAAGGAGATATCCATCAAGTCTTGACCAGTTTGTATGGAATCATTGTACTTAGGGAAGCTACAGATGTGAAGGTAAGTGCCTTGGATTGTCATGCCCATTCTTTCTTGAACTTCACTCGGACAACCATCTCAACATAGGAGGTGCCTTCCTCCCTTTGACCACTTACACCCATGAATTATGCTTCTTGACCTATTTTTGGATAAATTGTTGTTGGGCTGTGGTTACGTTTTTAAGATGTTCATGCTGCATATTTATCTCTGATTGTTTATTCTGAATTTTGGAGACCACTTCATTAAGCTGTTGGAAGCAATGGGAGTCACAGGTGGTGGCTTGAACCTATTCAAGGTGGGTGATTCTAGGCTGTAAATTGGCAATGGTATCATCCTTTTCCTGTGGCTATTTCTGAAACAGTGACAACAGTCGCTACAGTCTGTGGCCTAGAGTTTGGATCCCAGAAATTCTTTGGCTAATTCTGGAATATTTGTTTTGTGGTGATGATGCCTTTGAAAATGCAGGGAATGTTAGATTCCTGTGTTAATGTAAACTCCATAAGCAGCAATCAGAAAGCCACATGCAGCAGAGTCACGCACAGCAGAAAGTCACATTCAGCAGAGAGCCATGGACAGCAAAGGGCTGCACAAGACTTGCAACCATCTTTGTTCTGTAGATTGCAATGGAAATTGTGACTTTGCAAAGACTGGAAGGCTTGCTCTAGTCTGGAAAATGGACTGGTTTCACAACTGGATTGATCGAAATGCCGAAGATGTGGTTGAAAATATAATTCTGCCTCTTTTAACCTTCAAATCTCCTCTCATAATGTTGCCATTAGACCATATGATTTTAACCATACACCCATATCAACCCTAATAAATTAACAATGAATGTCATTAAAGCACAAATATAACATCAAATGAAGGTGGCTTATGTGATGTCCCCGTTTTGAAGCCAAAATGACTTTGGAAAATAATTGATTAAATATTTAATAAGTCTTTATTTTGCTTATTGAATATTTAATTAATTAATTATAATGAGACTTTATAAAATATCAATGAGTTAAATATTTTATACTCTATAAAGTCTTATAAAAATAACTCATTGGCTTTATGAAATATTATTAAGCGGACTATGGCTCTCTTAAAAGTCCGAAAATAATTTAGTTACTGAAACTGAAATTGGCATATTATAATGGGAGCAGCGGACTGATTATGGATGACGGAGATTTGATTATTGTTTGGCTTTGGATATTTGGAAAACTGGGAACGGAAACTCTCAGGATTTCCTTGCCATGGAAGGACGAAACCCCTAATCATGGCATTTGCATATATCTTGAATATTCAAGAATAAGGAGTACCATCGATTTATATATATATAGTTGATTCACTGCATTGTCAGTGTTGAGAATCCAGGGATATAAGCGAAGTCATTGTGGTTATTCAATATTGGACGCCTAGGTAATATTTGCGGAAGGAAGCTTTGGCGTCATGACTACTCACTATAGCATCCAGGCAAAAGACAAATATTTTGAAAGTGATCGCGAATTGTGTTGGAGAGACAAGACGGGTGCTACACATCCAGCAAGTGTTGAGTGATGGACAAAATATATTATCGTTCATTTGAAGACGAATCGTGGATGGTAAAGGCCGTAACCTGGCAGGGTTATAGTGTTGGTTGCTAACATATTGTGCTGGTATTCATAGCGGTCGCACCTGATATTGGCACGTTGGCGTGGTTATTCATAAGTCCCAGGAGTCGGGATTTCTATCTTAGTGAGTATCATTCGCGCGGGAGCATTAATCATTGTGCATCTTCTGGGACGATATCAACACCAGAAGCACGATTATCACTTGGCCGCTATATATATATATACCTTTACATGCCGTTTGAGTCCTCCGTCGATACGAGAACATTCGGTTGATGTTGAACAACAGTATTGTTATGAAGCCTTCATTGAATACCGAAAGTGCTGGATTTATACAGAGAACGCTATTTGACGTAGTCAGGACATATCCGCCACATTACCGAGTATGAGAATGGTCGAGATATAATCAGGAAGTGGAGTTTATCGACCTGTATATAGATTTGCTCTGTTGCGTCAAAGCCTGCTATTTCATTCACCATCGACACTGCCACTGATGAAACTTTCACCGGACTCTGCACATATTGTTGATTCTATAATCTGGAAGATGACATATCGGGCACGGGTATGTAAAGTCAATACAAAAACCAATGAATTAAGACTTGTATTCATTTCTTGCATTTTCCTTATATCCAGAGTGGTTCAGTATAAGCCTTGTTTACTGTGAGTGAAACTTCAGAAGTCATATTGTAGGTTCCCATATAGAAATCTGTGTAGTGAACTGGTTTGTGTGCAAGAGCATCCATATTTACTTCATTGATGCGTAACCTGAATGTATAGTTGAATTGGAATGGTAATTTGTATCTGAATTAGCTGCACATCTGAAAGATTAAGGTAAACATTAGTTACTCTGCATATACAAAAGTAAATCCCTTCAGATCAATAGGCCATAATAGTTTGACAAATAACATTGCCAAACTAGGGGAAGTCGATAATAATCCTGGCTCCAGGGGTGGGGTTATTACAGTGGTATCAGAGCCACTATCCTGCCATCTTGGTGGTACTTAAATACAGACTGCATCAATGGATAAAATCCAGAACAGAAGTTTGATTCCTTCCTTCCTTCTTGACTTGCCAGCAAAAGAAAAGAATTCTAGCATGGAGAAAATTTTAAAAGACCTTGCCCAATCTCAAGAAAAGTGAAATCGTGATTTGCAGCGTCTGGCAGACTCACTCTCAAGGAAATCTAAGGAATTTGCTGTCTCATCCACACCTACAGGTACAGGAGTGCATGATTTATTGGTACAGGAAGAGGAAAGTGAAGTTACAAGGGAAGTTAGCAGAAATCTTTACGATGAATTTGGGAAACATGCCGATGTTGTATATGAGGATACAAGGAAAGGGTTTGGTAATGATTCTAATGCGCCATCATCATCCGGACAAGAAGCATCACATGAGGTGAACATGTGTCCCCTTAACATGAAGTGCGCTAGCTTGAAGATGAACGATGATATGGATAAAGGTATGGATTCTAATAATGAGTCCTTATTGAACCACAACTTTGCCCAATCATCCACAGTTGAAGGTTGTAATGCTTCCACAAGCAAGTTGGTTGATTCCATTGTTGACAAACATTCTACACATGTGGTCAAATCATAAAAGATAGTTCATGGCAACGGAGATCACTCTGATGCTGGGGAACAAAAGCTTCTTGTAGTGGAAGATTTGGAAGGTCAATTTATGTTGAAGGAGGAAATGATTGTGAAAGCGTTATCAAGGATGGATGATACTCATAAACAAATTGAAGACCTCATTTGGTCAACACAAATTGAAGAGAGGCGAAAAGGGATGGTAACAGGTATGACTTATACACATTTGCAGTCCATCAAAGAAGCGTTGGAATTCATAAAAGGAGATTACTTGCGATTACTAAGAGATAGAGACATGGCTGTCAAATTAGTGGAGGACAAAGATAGGGAAATTGTTGATCTTTGCCTTCAGTTGAGTATGGCTCATAATTCAGTGTGCAAAGCAGAAAATCAGTTGTCTGTTGCAGCCACTTTGCAAGAGCAAGAAGTCAATGCTAGAGACATGGAACCTAAACAATTTGATGAAAATGGTTTGGAACAAGGAAATAAAGTAGATATGATGGCTACAGGTGAGGTTTGTAAAAATCCTTGTGAAGAATTTGATAGACAGGCAGATTCGGGTCATGAAGGAAAAAGGATAGAATCTGGTGTAATCTTACTAGAAGAACCGCATGTGGCATCTGTAAAAGAATGCAAAAGTTTTATAGTGGGTGGCATAAAGATTTTGATTGATAAATCTTATGAAGGTATGGGTTTTATTGGTGCCCCTTTGGTTGACCACAATGCTGTCCCATCATTCATGGTGGAAGATGTGAAGGAAGAGTTTGTAGCTTCAAACAATAGGCAAGGTACGGAAACCCATGGAGAGACTATTGATGAACATGATTCCGATTTCCTGAGTTTGGCTGGCAGTTCCTTGTCATCACATGAACCTTGCAGTGAGGTCATCTATGAGAGGGTTGATGAATATTCAGATTGCTGAGAGTCTGATTTTGTATCAGCAATTGATGAAGAATATGAGGTTGATTTGGATACATCTTCAAGTGTGATCATTGACTCTCAAATTGGCTCCACTCCTACACATGTTGAGAAATCAGAAGTAGGCATACAAGACGGGAAATTTGTGGATCTTTGTCTTCAAATGAATACGTCTTATCACTCATTGCATAAATCAGAAAATGCATCTTCTATAGCAGCCTCTACCAGGATGCAAAATGCAAGTTACATAGAATGTGAACAAATTGATGGAAGAATTGAGGAGCTTCATGAGGAAACATCTTGCAGCTTGATGACTTCATTTGATGTTGAGTTAGGTGAGACACTACCACTTCTCTCTTGGAAAGACTAGGAGGAAGATCAAGATTTGGAGGTGTTTAGTGACTCCAAAGAAAGCATGGAGGAATCCCAAATGCTGGTTTGGGACAACAGCAGTTTACTTTCCCATCCTCACAAGTATGTTATTTATGGTCATGACAAAGTTAATAATATATATTCAACCATTGTTGACAACTCTCTTTTTGAGTTGAGTGCTGACTTGACTTTAGATAATCCACTCTTTGATTTGGATGATGGGGAGGTTTTTGATCCTGATGACGCAAATGATATGTGGGTTTTAGGTGTGGGATGTGATTGTAAAATTGAGCATACAATTAGTGGTCCAGCCAGTAATATCATGACTTCATATGCACATAATGATCTCCATAAGGCAGATTTGGTTGAGCCTTTGATTTTTCATGTTGAGTTTAAGGAGTTATCTTTTCTAGAGGCTCGCATGGTAGAGTTTACATCCTTTAGACAAGCTTATGAAGGAGTATGCATGATTGATGGCATTGCTGGATCAGATCTGTTTGAACATGCTAACACTCTTGGAGAGGTTATTGATTCACTACTTCCTTATAATGCATATGGAGCTATTCTATCTCCCAGGTATGGGGCATGCATGATTATTGTTCCTTCTGCTGAATGCCATTTTCTTTCAGCGGTTGATTGGAGAAGTCAGAGGGATTTGCATCATCTTCTCCATGATGGAGGTAGACATAGTGATGAGCTTCTAGCATCTTCTGACATTAGAGGTATCTGTGGCTTCTTTTGGAGTGAGGTTCTCAGTTGGATATATGATGCTTGGGTTTATAACATGTTCAAAACATGGCAGATCGACATGATTGATTATGCACTTAGGATAATTTGGGATCATGGGCTTGACATGATTGGTGCGTTGTTTCTTTTGGATCTAGTTGCGTTGCTTCACAACTTTGGGCATGATGAGATTATTACAGTGTGGGAACCAAGAATTTTTTTGGCAAGCAGGGTGCTTCACAGGTTGGTGTGCTATGTCCAGGGATCTGTTGGCTAGATCGAGTGCTTCACAGGTTGTTGCAGCATAACAGGGTGACTAATAACAGATTGGTGCAGCAAATTGGCAGTGCAGTGTTGTTGAGAGTGATTTGGGATCCAGGTATTATCATGGTTGATTACATTGTCCACATGGATCTAGGTGAGTTGCTTCGTATCTTGTGGCTTAACGACATTCATGTTATAATGGAGCAGCGGATTGGTATATGATTGCTTGGGACAAGCAATCTCTGGGAAGGGAGGACTGTGATGTCCCCGTTTTGAAGCCAAAATGACTTTGGAAAATAATTGATTAAATATTTAATAAGTCTTTATTTTGCTTATTGAATATTTAATTAATTAATTATAATGAGACTTTATAAAATATCAATGAGTTAAATATTTTATACTCTATAAAGTCTTATAAAAATAACTCATTGGCTTTATGAAATATTATTAAGCGGACTATGGCTCTCTTAAAAGTCCGAAAATAATTCAGTTATTGAAACTGAAATTGGCATATTATAATGGGAGCAGCGGACTGATTATGGATGACGGAGATTTGATTATTGTTTGGCTTTGGATATTTGGAAAACTGGGAACGGAAACTCTCAGGATTTCCTTGCCATGGAAGGACGAAACCCCTAATCATGGCATTTGCATATATCTTGAATATTCAAGAATAAGGAGTACCATCGATTTATATATATATATAGTTGATTCGCTGCATTGTCAGTGTTGAGAATCCAGGGATATAAGCAAAGTCATTGTGGTTATTCAATATTGGACGCCTAGGTAATATTTGCGGAAGGAAGCTTTGGCGTCATGACTACTCACTACAGCATCCAGGCAAAAGACAAATATTTTGAAAGTGATCGCGAATTGTGTTGGAGAGACAAGACGGGTGCTACACATCCAGCAAGTGTTGAGCGATGGACAAAATATATTATTGTTCATTTGAAGACGAATCGCGGATGGTAAAGGCCGTAACCTAGCAGAGTTATAGTGTCAGTTGCTAACATACTGTGCTGGTATTCATAGCGGTCGCAACACCCGATATTGGCACGTTGGCGTGGTTATTCATAAGTCCCAGGAGTCGGGATTTCTATCTTAGTGAGTATCATTCGCGCGGGAGCATTAATCATTGTGCATCTTTTGGGACGATATCAACACCAGAAGCATGATTATCACTTGGCCGCTATATATATATGAAATATTTTGAGCCAATTTTTTTTGTTTTTTCAATAACAGTTTACAAACCAAACGCACCCGTTAAGGTTAGTTCTAAACCCAAACGATGCTGAATCAACTCTAACCAGAATGTACACCAGGATCCCGATGTGGGCAAGGTGTGAGCATTGGTCAGAGGATCTGAAAGCAGAAACAGAACTAAAGGAACTCTAACCAAGAATGGCGCCGATGATGGCGAGCATATGGTCAAAGGATCTTCTACGCTACAAGTACTGAAAGGAATTCAACACCAAGTATGTGCTACCCAATCCAGTATGGAATTGAGGCGACCATATGGCGGAGTGCTAAGAATTACAATGCTTTGAAAGGAAATAAGCTAGAATGCTGAAAGTAACTCGACACCCAGAATGTGCTTTTTGACCCGGAGTGGGAAAGTAGCTACCATAGGGCGGAGATGAAGGAAATACAATTGCAATTACTGAATGAAGAGTTGAGTATTACAAATCATGATAAGCAAGAACAACAACTGCTGTCAGTACTACTGCCAGCTTACAATATGAAGATAAAACCCTGCTATCAATGTGAATCACGAAATAAATGGAGTTACAACAATATATATAGATTTTTCTTCACTGAATGATAAAGCTTAGATCAAAAACTCAATGATTAGAGCCAACCTGACAATCTGATTTGTGACAGTCCTGTTTCCCACGTGCACGAACAACAGCCCTGTAACTCACAAATTCACTCACAACTATCTCCAAACTCACTCAAATCCCACAAAGTAAAATGCAAGATGATCCTAGAATGATGGTGACCAGATTAGAACACCGAAACCCCAACAAAGACCTTATATTTTTTATGCACGAAAATCAATGCAAGTATAGATGGTATGGCCCAGCAAGAGGGGCGATTTGACTTTAAAAATTGCAGACTTCTCTAAAAATTCTGTAACTTGGGACAAAGGGTCGCCCCTACCAGACAGAGAGATACAAACGATACCTAGAAAGACTCTTTTTGTATTTTTTGATTTATGAATTAAAACAACAATCTGCTGTAACTAAAAATGCAGTTCTGGAAAACCTCTAATATGCAAAACTGAACTAAAAAGCCACAAGTGGATTACAATGCACAAATCCCAATGCAAACTCACAAACTAGACTATTTCACCACTAGTCGCTATCTTTCAAGCGAGAAGCAATGCCAAGCTAGGAGGCGTACATTCCTCGAAGCGATCCAATACCATTCCGGCAGAGTAACATTACTGTAGACCAAAGATGATCAAATGAGGACCAAAGGCTTCCTTTTATAATTTCCTGTTGACCTTCTCGAAACCCTAACCTTCCTGTTTGAGTCAAACCCTAATCCACCAATGAATGGCGTCCCTTTCTGCAAAGCTCCAACTTCGACTTTATTAATTAAATCCATCACTTAAATCAAGGCGTCCAAACTTAAAGCTTTAATTTTCAACTTTAATAAATATTAACTCAATGATGGCGCCACCCCTTAAGGACCACTTTTTTAAAACATCATTAAGTCAAGAGACTAGGCCAAGGGGGTAATTTAACATTAAAATATAATGTCATTTAAGTGAAATGAACTTATCTCTCCGAAACTGCATCCCGAAGCCCGAAACTGAATAAACCAATTGAACCAACTGAAGAGAAAAGTCAACTGTGCCGATACCAAAAGGACCACTGCCAGAAATAGAATTTACTAAAAATAGTAAATTCCTGAAGATGCTCAGAATGCCAAGAAGAACATATCACTGCGAAGCTCTCTGAAAACCCAGAAAGAATCCGCCATTGAATCAACCAACCTCGAGCAAGAGCATCCCTCAAAACAAGAAACCCTAATTTTACCTTCCGAGTAGCCTACGGGTCTCCGGAATAGGCCAACGGTCACTGGAAAGATCATGCTCGAGAAGGGGAAGGGGACATTACAGTCCGCCCTCTCCAAGATTGCTTGTCCTCAAGCAATTGCAAACCTGGATGCTGCAGAATCTCATCATTCTCCAAAGTTGCATCCTCCATAGGCAAATTTTTCCACTTCACCAAGTATTCTCTGATTGTTCTTTTCCTCAAAGAACGTTCTCTGAAATCAAGTATCTCCTCTGGAATTAGAACCAACTGTCCTTCTTCATCCAAAGGTGGCAACTGTGATGAAGCAACCACATTATGTCCAAGTGCCTTCTTGAGGCGAGACACATGGAAGACATTGTGTACTCTGCTATCAGAAGGTACCTCCAACTCATAAGCTATTGCTCCAACCTTTCTGATAACCCTGAATGGCCCATAGAAGCGAGGTTTGAGCTTCTCAGCTCCACTTTTCTTGAGAGTAGACTGTCTGTAAGGCTGTAATCGGAAATAAACCATATCCCCAACCTCGAAAGAACGTTCAACACGCCTCTGATCAGCATACATCTTCTGCTGATTCTGTGCAATCTGCAAATTGTTCTTCAATGATTTCATGATGTCTTGACTTTGCTGCAATAAGTCCTTGGCTTGAGGAGCTTTGCTATCGCCAAACACCAAATCAGCAAAGCTAGGTGCTTCATAACCATAGAGAGCCAAGAAAGGTGACATCTTGATTGACATATGAAAGGAAGAATTATAACAGTACTCGCCTATGTGAAGCCACTTAACCCATGCTCTTTGCTGCTCCGAAACATAATTTCTCAAGTAGCCTTCCAACCACTTGTTCACTATTTCAATTTGCCCATCTGTTTGGGGGTGATAACTAGTGCTTGGAGTAAGCATAGTACCACTCATTCTGAAGACCTCTTGCCAAAAAGTGCTTAGGAACTTGCTGTCCCTATCACTCACAATGTTTTTTGGCAGCCCATGTAACCTAAACACCTCATGAAAAAACAGATCTGCAACTTGAGCTGCTGAAAAAGAGCTGGTAATGGCGAAGAAGTGAGCAAATTTTGTTAGTCTATCCACTACCACATAGATACAATCCTTCCCTTGGGCCTTGGGCAACCCTGTGATGAAGTCCATCGATATACTTTCCCATTTTTGATTGGGGATAGGAAGAGGTTGCAGCAAACCAGCTGGTAGAGTATGTTCATTCTTGTTCATTTGACAAACGGGACACTCTTGAATGTAGCTTTGAACTTCTCCTTTCAACCCTTTCCAAGAAAATCTTTCCCGGATCTGCCTATATGTCTTAAAGAATCCTTGGTGACCAGCAAGCGGAATGTCATGAAATGTCAACAAAATCTTCTTCCTGAGCTTAGAATCAGCCACCAGAAAGATTCTACCCTTATAGTGTATCAACCCCTCAATCACCTTGTACCTTTCGTCATGAAAAGTACCCTCAATGATGCTGGTTGCAAACTGATTTTTGGCATAATTAGCAAGCAACATGTCCTTCCAATCAGTGGTAAGCTCACACAATGAGCTCAAATGGGGTCTCCTAGACAGAGCATCAGCCACAACGTTATTTTTCCCTTTGACATACTCAATGTCAAAGTCGTAAGCTTGAAGCTTACTCACCCACTTTTGTTGCCTCTCGTTCAGATCTTTCTGATGCATGAAGTGTTTAAGACTATTGTGATCAGTCTTAACCACGAATTTGTTTCCCACCAAATACTGTCTGAACTTAGCTAATGCATGCATAATGGCAAGCATTTCCTTGTCATAAATGGAGTAGGTTCTTTCAACACCTCTCAGCTTCCTACTCTCGAACACTATTGGATGTTTGTTTTGCATCAAAACAGCCCCAACTCCTTCACCGGATGCATCACACTGTAGCTCGAAAGGCTTGGAGAAATCCGGAATAGCCAAAACCGGACAAGAGCTCATGATCCTCTTAAACTTATCAAAAGTAGTTTGAGCTTTTTCTGTCCAACAAAAGGCTCCCTTTTTTGTGAGATCAGTAAGAGGAGCAACATTCTGTGAGTATCCCTTCACAAATCTACGATAAAATCCACACAGACCCAAAAACCCTTTCAACTGAGTCAAGTTCTCAGGAGGTGGCCAATCAACAACTGCTTTGATCTTTTCAGGATCAACCTTTACTCCCTCAGCACTGATTATGTGGCCAAGGTAAAGTAACTCCTTCATTCCAAATTCACATTTGGACTCCTTGGCAAACAAGCTCTCAGATTCTAAGATGCTAAGCACTTCCTCCAAGTGCTTCAGATGTTCTTCCCAAGTCTTGCTGTAAATCAAAATGTCATCGAAGAATATCAACACAAACCTCCTTAACTGCTTCTGAAAAACTCTGTTCATGCAAGACTGGAAGGTAGCAGGAGCATTAGTCAGCCCAAATGGCATGACTAGAAACTCGAAGTGGCCATAATGACATCTGAAAGCTGTCTTCTAAACATCAGATCCTCTCATTCGAATCTGGTGGTAACCCGATCTCAAATCGATCTTCGAGAAGAACTTGGCCCCATGCAACTCATCAATGAGCTCATCTATCCTTGGAATGGGGTATCGGTTTTTGATGGTGCTTTGATTCAAAGCACGATAGTCCACACACATGCGCATGGTACCATCCTTCTTCACAAGAACCACTGCAGATGCGAAAGGGCTCTTGCTTGGACGAATGAAGCCCATCTCCAAGAGCTCCTGAATGTTTTTCTCGATATCATCCTTCTGCTTCTTAGGATACCGATAGGGAGTTGTAATAACGGGTTTAGCTCCTTCCTTGAGCTCTATGATATGCTCCGAACCCCGCTCAGGTGGTGGTCCAGGAGGTAGATCAGCAAATACCTTGCTCTTCTCTGTGAGTAAAGACTGCACATCAGAAGGATAGTCTCTCTTAGTGTCAACCGGACTAGCAGGAAGAATCATACACTCTGCAGTCCCACTCAACTTGATCATGGCGAACCAACCTTGCCATTCTCTTGAATGATACAACCCGAGGACCCCCATTGGACATTCCTCTTAGTACTACCTTCTTCCCATTGGATTGAAACTTGAGCTCCATAATTTGCAGATTTAAGGAGATCTCACCAAGGGAACGCAGCCATTGAATGCCCAAAACGACATCCGTATCTCCAATGTTGACTACATAGAAGTCGTCCTTGACTTCATAGTTTCCCAACTGCATAGTCATGTTTGAGATCTTCTTGGTACATGAAATGTGGAAACCATCAGCAACCATGACCTTGAAGCCTTCAAACTCTTCTGTTTGCAGCCCCTTCTTTGCCACCACAACTTCATCAATGAAGTTATGTGTTGCCCCAGTGTCAATCAAAGCAACTATTCGCTGCCCCTTAATCATCCCTCGAACCTTGAATGATTCATTTCTTTGAAAACTCGAAAGCTGAGCCAAAATTCCTCCGCTTTCCTTTTCATCTTCAGACTCTTCTGGGCCTCTTTCCACCTCACTATCTTCAAAATCAGATTGCTGGTCTGAAAAATCAGAATTACTTTCACCAGCTGAATAGTACTCAATTTGATTAAATTTAACTCCTTTTGGGCAAACATGATCTTGAGACCATTTTTCCCTACACTGGAAACATAATCCCTTTCTTCTGAGTTCGTTCAGCGTCTCAGGATCTAATCTTGTGATATGAGGATTATGATGTTTAAACTCCTTATGTTGAGGTCGCAAAGGAGGTCGTTGATGAGGTCTTTTCCCTTTATCCCCTTTATGAAAGGATGGCCTGGGTTGAAACTTAGCTTTAGGAGCTGCCCACTCCATGTTTCTTGCCTTCTTCATGGCCTCCTGTAGGGAGGGTGGATCAAAAGCTTTAATCCATCCCTTTAGTGGTTTTGTCAATCCTTCACTGAAAAGGATCACCAACCGCCTCTCCGTGATTCCAGTGACCATGACTGAGAGTCTCTGGAACTCAGCTATGTAGGTATCAACTGTGCCATACTGCCTCAACTGTGCCATACTGCCTCAACTGTGCCAATTCTTTGAAATGAATTTCAGGATCTTTCTTCTCAAATCTCTCGATGAGCCTATTGGTGAACTCATCATAGGTTGTGATAGACCGATGACCCAAGGTGACTAGGCCATGGTACCACCACTCATGCGCCACTCCATCTAGGTGTAGCATAGCGAACTTAATCGCTTCCTCTTCCACAATGGGTTTGAGAGCTAGATAGTTATCCAGCTTTTGAATCCAAGCTCGAGCTGAATTGTCATAGTGTGGAAGTATAACCTTGTTGACAGCTTGATACAAGTCCCCTTGAACTGTTGGTCTTCTTTGCTCCTGATGTCTCCCGTGTCCCTTATTCTTTCTTTTATGATCCATAAAATCATTGTAGGACATATCCATCTTGATGTCATCAGACAGAGAATCATACTCCGCACGGCCAAGTCTCAACTGCTCCACGAATGAAGCATTCTCTTCAGGCTCAGGCTGAGTGTTTACTGGTGCCAAGAAGGTAGGTTTGAAAGGCCTAGCTGAGATGTAAGTGTTGTGTGAAACATGTTGAGCTGCATGTCCGTCATGCTGGTTAGAGGCATTGTGGTCTCCTCTATTTCCAGTGTTGTTTTGTGGAGTTGTGTTCTGGCCCACTTTCCCCATCATGAAAGATACCATGTCCATCAAGGCATCCATCTTCCTTTCAAATCTCTTTCCGGGACTTACAGATCTCTCTCTTCCCTTTCCACTATCATCTCTATTGCTGGTAAACCTCTCGTTACCCCCAACTGATCTCTCACCTTCTACCATGTCTGTTTCCTGAGAAGACTCCCAATGAGCCCTCAAAACCTCTGAAGCTGTCTGACCTTCTGGAGCTGATAGGGTTGGAACTGTTTTCCAACTTTCTTGTCTTCCCTTGCAATGTATCTCTTTTCTCTGTCACTCATAGACGGCTTGTTCACAGGATGGCAAGATCTTAGCTCTGATACCACTGAAATATTCCGAGCCAATTTTTTTCGTTTTTTCAATAACAGTTTACAAACCAAACGCACCCGTTAAGGTTAGTTCTAAACCCAAACGATGCTGAATCAACTCTAACCAAAATGTACACCAGGATCCCGATGTGGGCAAGGTGTGAGCATTGGTCAGAGGATCTGAAAGCAGAAACAGAACTGGAAGGAACTCTAACCAAGAATGGCGCCGATGATGGCGAGCATATGGTCAGAGGATCTTCTACGCTACAAGTACTGAAAGGAACTCAACACCAAGTATGTGCTACCCAATCCAGTATGGAATTGAGGCGACCATATGGCGGAGTGCTAAGAATTGCAATGCTTTGAAAGGAAATAAGCTAGAATGCTGAAAGTAACTCAACACCCAGAATGTGCTTTCTGACCCGGAGTGGGAAAGTAGCTACCATAGGGCGGAGATGAAGGAAATACAATTGCAATTACTGAATGAAGAGTTGAGTATTACAAATCATGATAAGCAAGAACAACAACTGCTGTCAGTACTACTGCCAGCTTACAATATGAAGATAAAACCTTGCTATCAATGTGAATCACGGAATAAATGGAGTTACAACAATATATATGGAGTTTTCTTCACTGAATGATAAAGCTTAGATCAAAAACTCAATGATTAGAGCCAACCTGACAATCTGATTTGTGACAGTCCTGTTTCCCACGTGCGCGAACAGCAGCCCTGTAACTCAGAAATTCACTCACAACTATCTCCAAACTCACTCAAATCCCACAAAGTAAAATGCAAGATGATCCTAGAATGATGGCAACCAGATTAGAACACTGAAACCCTAACAAAGACCTTATATTTTTTATGCACGGAAATCAATGCAAGTACAGATGGTATGGCCCAGCAAGAGGGGCGATTTGACTTTAAAAATTGCAGACTTCTCTAAAAATTCTGTAACTTGGGACAAAGGGTCGCCCCTACCAGACAGAGAGATACAAACGATACCCAAACAGACTCTTTTTGTATTTTTTGATTTATGAATTAAAACAACAATCTGCTGTAACTAAAAATGCAGTTCTGGAAAACCTCTAATATACAAAACTGAACTAAAAAGCCACAAGCGGATTACAATGCACAAATCCCAATGCAAACTCACAAACTAGACTATTTCACCACTAGTCACTATCTTTCAAGCAAGAAGCAATTCCAAGCTAGGAGGCGTACATTCCTCGAAGCGATCCAATACCATTCCGGCAGAGTAACATTACTGTAGACCAAAGATGATCAAATGAGGACCAAAGGCTTCCTTTTATAATTTCCTGTTGACCTTCTCGAAACCCTAACCTTCCTGTTTGAGTCAAACCCTAATCCACCAATGAATGGCGTCCCTTTCTTCAAAGCTCCAACTTCGACTTTATTAATTAAATCCATCACTTAAATCAAGGCGTCCAAACTTAAGGCTTTAATTTTCAACTTTAATAAATATTAACTCAATGATGGCGCCACCCCTTAAGGACCACTTTTTTAAAACATCATTAAGTCAAGAGACTAGGCCAAGGGGGTAATTTAACATTAAAATATAATGTCATTTAAGTGAAATGAACTTATCTCTCCGAAACTGCATCCCGAAGCCCGAAACTGAATAAACCAATTGAACCAACTGAAGAGAAAAGTCAACTGTGCCGATACCAAAAGGACCACTGCCAGAAATAGAATTTACTAAAAATAGTAAATTCCTGAAGATGCTCAGAATGCCAAGAAGAACATATCACTGCGAAGCTCTCTGAAAACCCAGAAAGAATCCGCCATTGAATCAACCAACCTCGAGCAAGAGCATCCCTCAAAACAAGAAACCCTAATTTTACCTTCCGAGTAGCCTACGGGTCTCCGGAATAGGCCAACGGTCACTGGAAAGATCATGCTCGAGAAGGGGACATTACAATATATATACCTTTACATGCCGTTTGAGTCCTCTGTCGATACGAGAACATTCGATTGATGTTGAACAACAGTATTGTTATGAAGCCTTCATTGAATACCGAAAGTGCTGGATTTATACAAAGAATGCTATTTGACGTAGTCAGGACATATCCGCCACATTACCGAGTATGAGAATGGTCGAGATATAATCAGGAAGTGGAGTTTATCGACCTGTATATAGATTTGCTCTGTTGCGTCAAAGCCTGCTATTTCATTCACCATCGACACTGCCACTGATGAAACTTTCACCGGACTCTGCACATATTGTTGATTCTATAATCTGGAAGATGACATATCGGGCACGTGTATGTAAAGTCAATACAGAAACCGATGAATTAAGACTTGTATTCATTTCTTGCATTTTCCTTATATCCAAACTGGTTCAATATAAGCCTTGTTTACTGTGAGTGAAACTTCAGAAGTCATATTGTAGGTTCCCATATAGAAATCTGTGTAGTGAACTGGTTTGTGTGCAAGAGCATCCATATTTACTTCATTGATGCGTAACCTGAATGTATAGTTGAATTGGAATGGTAATTTGTATCTGAATTAGCTGCACGTCTGAAAGATTAAGGTAAACATTAGTTACTCTGCATATACAAAAGTAAATCCCTTCAGATCAATAGGCCATAATAGTTTGACAAATAACATTGCCAAACTAGGGGAAGTCGATAATAATCCTGGCTCCAGGGGTGGGGTTATTACAGCTTAAATACTAAATGGTTAACTTTAACATAACCAAAAGGAAGATGGATTTGATATTGATGTTCAATTTAATTCTTTTATTTTGAATACAACCATTATAAACTTTAATAACACCTTGAATCATATGACCTATTATGCAGGCAAGATTCAGAACTCTTAAAGAAATGATTGTACTTCAATTATAAGAAACTCAAGCAATAACTGCATAATTGTCTGAGTCATTATGCCTTCACTCATCCAGCACTGCTAGTTTATTATTAATAGGCAAGGAGTCTTCTGCAAGTTTTGTGTAAAATAAGTTTTTTGTCACAAGGAAAACACACACATTATGTGTTTGCTTTTTGTTAGCATTTTCTTATTTATTTTAGAATAGTTTGGAAGTGTTCCAGTCTTACACTTTGCCAAACTTTTTGTTTTGTTTGCTATATAATTGTTAAAGGTGAAGACTATTCTTATTGCATTTTTATATTTGACCCAGTCACAGATGCAAAGGAAGCATTCAAATCATTTTTGTACATTTCTATAGAGTTGTTCTTTGACAATTTGGACTTTACTCAACCATATATTCCTATTTCCATCTTTTAAAGAAATGGTTGGCCATCAATATAAACATGGGTCTGTTTTTGTGGTTTTAAGCTTAGCTTTTTCATGATCAAGAAGGGTAAACACCTTTGGAAATTCATCAAATGAAAGTTAAACCAGTAGAGCTGTCCATTCTTTTGCATGTTATCAAAATAAATCTATTAGGAAGATGGTCATCAATAGTGACAACTACAAATTAGTCAAATAGTTGTTCACTACACATTATTTGTTGATGATTGTAAGGCTATGATGTATAAATTTTTGTCAGTCTCTAGTTTCAATGGTTATTGATTTCTAAGTTACTGGGTATTGGTTGCACCTTTGACAAATATTTTATGTCAAATTGAATGCTTGTATGGTTCACTTGATTTTTGTTTTTTTGTTATTGACATGGCTTTTTAATTAAACAGATGTCAACACGGCGATCAAACACTGATGTTCACGAATTTGATGGAATGTTTAAGAGGTTCGGTATAAAGTGACATCTGTCATTGGGCATGTACTAAGGTTGTTGTCTCTCTTTTTATTTTTGAATCAAGTTGACAACTATGCTTCAATTTAAAAAAGAATCCCGTTGATTTTTTTTTAGCTTACAATGTTGAGAATAGAGATGTTAAAAACTTAAATGTGAAGGAGAAAGCAAGGCACTTGTAATGATCTTTTTACTTAACAAATTTAGATTTCGCTTTCCTCTTCTTCTTTTTCCTGTTATAATTTATTGTCACAGTCCCTTGATTCCTTTCTGTACTGTCTAAGCTAGCTGAGAAGCATATAAGTGATGGGCACATTACAGCACTTTCTTTGTTTGAAACAGATGTTGCATTGGTTCATTGTTAGTTTTGAGAATATGCTGTTCATGTCAGATGTCTATCTTCCAATTTACTCTCCAAAGTTGTGCCAAGGCAGCTTGTCAGAATGACAAGGACTTGTGGAGAAATTAAGAAGAAGAGGGAGTTCATTAAAATTCACATAATGTAAGCATTGGGGAAATCTTACAAATAATAAAGAAGAAATTTCTGTCCAGAGATTCTGTCCTGTTCAAACTAGGAAAACCGCATAGAGTCATGTTAGTACCAACGTTCATTTTCCTGCCACAAAGAGAATGGTGATGCCATCTACATTGTAAAATAACTAAATATGTCTTCCAAATTTCTACCTGAGGAGTAGATCGATTTTGGGAAAGTTGGAGGAGAACTAAGAATAGAAAAAATCATGAATGTGATTCTGCATGTATGTTGGATTGGATGGTCTTGTTTGTTCACAAGAAATCAAGGAAAAAATGTCCCAGTGTTATAAATATTTAATTGATCAGGAGCACAGAAGGATGAAATATGGTCTTTTTAGACTACATAAAATCAAGTTATGAGATAAATAAAATTATATGTTGATTTATTTCATATCAATAATCGTTCTTAGGCATACAATTACATTGGAAGAAAAGACTAGTTTAAGATGAAATTAAAAGAAATTGTGCCTTGAATGTGTATCCTTAAAGATTCTTTCAGTGATTTGATTCTATTCTTTTAGTGTCGTTGGTTGCTAAAAGGGCAAAAACGTTTAGAAAATTGCAGCCAACTTATTTTAAGCACTAGATTACGTTACAACAAGGGCCCTACAGCAGGTCAAGTGCAGTGAGGGCTTGATGTCTATTTAGATATGTGTTTCTAGTAAAGAATCAATAGAAAATGAGATTGATTCGTTAAGAAAAATATGCGTTGGGAATGGAAAAAAGGAAGAAAATTTCAGGATAAAAAGGGCCAAAGAGTTAATCATTTCTGGATCTACACTCTTAATGCAATTTTTTATGGATAATCTTTCTTTCTTTTAAAAGTTAGTTTTATTGGTTTATTCTCAATTTATGGCCATATTGCATGGAGTGTCCTTTTAAACTCAAGTAGAAGTCTGTCTAAATCATTAAACAAATGTTGTCATACTGATTAGAGAGATCATGGGAACACATCCTTATTGCGGGACTCCAAATTAATCATCATGCAAATTCAATTTGACACTCAAACATTGACAAAATTGGCAAATGCATCCCATTTTGCAAAATACAGCTATCCTTCTAAAAGGTTTTCAGGTGGTCAATTTTCGGCATCAATTCTGAGCTGTGAATACAATTTCAGACGATCTTGCCAATGAAGCTATTAAGAGCCCTTTTGGGGTTTGAACATCATGTTCAATGCAATAGTTTTCTGCAGTAACCAAGGCCAGTCCAGATGAAAGTAACTGAGGAAGCCTCTAATGACACAACACATACGAGATGGGATGCAGTACCATCTCAATCTAATTGATATACAGTTGATAAATTCTCAATTGTGCCAGTGACCACAAATAGTCCTTTCACTCATGTAATATCCCCTACCCTTGTAAACGATATTTTCGATTTCCCTCTTTATTTTGACAATGTTATTTGTCAAACTATTTTGAAATTGATTTGTCTCCTTCAGTATGCAGATTGAAATATTCTAAAGCTTTCAAGTCAAGTGAAACTTTAATATGTCTATTGGATAATTAATAACTTTAAACCAATTGCCACCACCATTTCAATTTCATTGCAAATATCTATATATATATATATTCAGATGCATTCAGATTTTACATACAGTAACCCCTCCGGAACAGATATGCGTGAATGAAGCTATTATATTCAGCCATTAGTCTATTCATTCTTTTCAATGCGCAAACGTAAGTCAAAGTCTTCACAAATTATCATTACACTATTCCAAACATACAAGAAAGACTTAGTTGAAACATTTGTTTCCTCAACCTTTCAGAAGTGCAGAAATAATGATAAATAGCTTTGATTACACAGACGACATACCTAAATGTCCAGATTGCATATTTGGCGACTCGATTGTCCTTTACCATATGATATACACCAATCTAGGAAGCCCGATGATACTTAGCGCCATAGTATTTGATGAGGCAGCTAATAAGCAACTTCAGTAATTAATACTTCCAGAAGACACTAGCATTCACAGGAAATGGAAGTTGAGTTGCTGAAGTTGATCATCCCGATTTCTTCCAGTTGGGTCTATTACTTGCCCATATAGGAACCACACTACGTGTCCCTAACGTTTCCGCATCTTGGAAATGTCCCCGTCTCGGATACGACAAGATTTTCGGGGGGTACGCGTCGCCATGGAACACTGTGTTTAATATATATGTATATATTCCAATATTTACAATAATAATATTTAGGATGTTAATATTTATATTTATATTTTGATAATTGTAATAATAATATTATCTTATGATAGTTATAATTATAATAATATTAAATTGCTAATATTTCTTTTTATATTTTTAATATGATTCTGTTATTTATTTTATTTGTATTTCCATGCTTTCTTAGTGTTACAATTTCGGGGTCATGACAAGGAACCACACTACGCCGCTATAGAGAATAGGAACTGCTCTGCCCGATATTGGACATGCAATGACGTATTTATCAATTGTGCACGAATGTGATATCTCCCACAGCTAATTCACATATATCAGCGACACTGATAATCCATAAAGAAATCGCAACTCACACTTATTGAGGAAGACGGTAGTAATGAACATGACACACTCGTATTGAAGGAAGTGGCTATAATGATCACGTGAGTATGAATCAAGCTCGATGACATATTTAGATGTGGCATTGCTGACTAGATACGGCTATTTTGTCTTTATTATGGTAGAACATTCAGACAAATCCCACATTGACCTTCAATGCCTTCCAACAATTTTGTCTGAGCTCTATAAAGATTCGGCCTTTCTTCCAAACCCTCGATTTCCAAATATATTTGCCAATAAATAAATTAATTGCTCAAATATAATAAAGACTGCCCAATATTTCTTCACTGACAGGTAAGAAGTAAATTAAGGAGGCCGCAAACCAATAGCAATGTTGGAGACACCAATATATTTTCTGTGCAGATACAATAGATAAATTGATGCAAACAACCAGCCTACAAAACAATCACTTCTATTTGCATAGTTTCAAAAATGATGAGCAACTCAAATATTCATATATCAAACAATGAACGATCCTGTGCATACTACAAACTAACTTCAAATTTACTAATTTGAAACCTCATGTCATGTCCGGGTTTTCGTCCAGGCATGATCCTCCGACTCTGAGAGTTTTCACTCTCTGATTTTCCAATTTCGAAACTAACCAATATTCAATTTCTCGTGATGATGATTCAATTCCCTTGTTCATCCTTTAATTTGCCAACTTTCAGTTTGTAAAACTGAATTATTTAAAAGCTTTATTCATAATATGACATTTATTAAAATAAATAATTAATTAAATAATTAATAAGTCTTAAAGAGCAAAATAAAGATTTATTTAAATATTTAATTAATTATTTCCCAAATTCGTTTGGCTTAAAAATGGGTACATCACAATCCTCCCTCCCCAGAGATTGCTTTACCTCCAACAATCACATATATCAATTCTGATGCACCACTCTGATATACATGCCATAAAACCACAAGATATGAAGCACTCATCAAGATCTATGAATAACAATGTATCAACCATGAGAATACTTGGATTTGAAACCAATCTTAGAAACATTGCTCCTCCAAACTGCTACGCTACTCTGATATAACTATCATCAGTCACCCTTTCATGTCGCTACGTTTTGTGAAACACTCCATCCATCAAGCAAATCCTTGGGTCCCAAGTTAATCTAGGCCCCATGCTGAAAGTGGAAAGATAGATGTATCTCACCATAGGATCATCATTGACTCTCTGCCTGAATTGGTATGCTATCACAAAGATGTGACAATTATCACACCATTCACCAACAATGAGGTAGTGGTTCCATCCACTCCAAACTATCCAAACTATCCACACCGTTGATATGATTTTTGCTTCCATCCAAAGTAAACTGAAAGTAAACTAGGCGGCAAAGCGTGGGAAGGTTGATCTCCCTTGGTCATATAATTAAATAAGCTGGAAGTACTACTGACAGCTTGGAGACATTTGAGTTTAATTAAATATTTCACTTAAATCTTTTAGTGAAATATTTGCAAGTTATATATTTGCATTTTATTAAATTATATTTCCACATATGGGTTGGAAATGAAATGCAAATGAAATTTGGAGAAAAGGTGAAAAGTGAATTTCATTTAGGCACCCTAATTGGAGGGAAAAGAAGATTTGAATTTGGAGACAGAAAAGTTATAAATAAGAGACTTGGCCTTCAATTGGATTATCTATTGTTGCTTATTATATTGTTATGCTGCTTGAAATGCTTTCAGAGCTTGCTTCGAGGAATGCATACCTCCTAGTTCTTTCTCTTGGTTTCGTGCTTGAAAGATAGCACCTAGCTGAGTTTCCAGAGACTGCTTCTCATCCAGACTAGCAGACAGAGCATCAAGGTTGAAGATTCTAGAGATTTGTCAGTTTTGCATTTGCTGGTTAGGGTTTTGCTGAAATAGAAATCTGCTCATAAGTCCATGCACGATTTTTTGGTGGTTCTGGGTATTGGCCCTATGCTTTAGTCTACCTTGGGCGCCCCTCCTTGCAAGTTTTCAGATTTTTTAGAGGTGTCTCGGATTTTATCTTGCTAGTAGAACATTTCTGGAGGTCGTACCTTCTTTGAGGTTGCATTGGAAAGCGTGCATAAATAAATCACTACTATTTGGAGGAGTTTCTTGGCTTGGTCTTGGTCGCTCAACTCCTAGCTCTCATTTGCATTCAGTTCCACATCATTCGGAGGTGTTTTGACGAAGTTATGAGCATTTTGGTGATTCTAGGGCTTGCTGGTATGAATTTTCTGATTGCTGCAATTTTATATCAGACCTGATATTTTAGTCCCTTTTTGCTATATTTCATATGTTGGATAGCTTGTGCTTGTTTGGAGTTCATTTCCTAACATTTTGGAGATCATTGGTTATCTATATCTCATTGTATTTGCAGATTGTTCATAATATTGTAACGCTGAATTAGTAGTACTAATCAACTCTTTTACTTTCTGCACTTTACATTTTGTATCCCCACTTTAGTGGAAGAGGATGGCTTTGCCGCCTAGTTTACTTTCAGTTTAATCACTTTCATTCCCACGGTTGTGGATGCGACTGGCCCTTGCTCAGTCTACATTGTATTTGCTTTCTGTTTCTCCGCCATATGATAGCGCCTTTCCCACTTTGGGTTAGGAATGCACATGCTTGGCGTTGGTAATGTCCCCTTCTCAAATGTGATCGTTGCAGTTGACCGTTGGCCTATTTTGGAGACCCGTAGGCTACTCGGATGGTGAAATTAGGGTTTCCTAATTTTGAGGAGGTTGTTGCTTGAAGTTTGGAAATCGGATTGCGGATTCTTTCTGGGTTTTCAGAGAGCTTTGCGATGTTATGTTCAGTTTGGCATTTCGGGCAACTTCATGAATTTACTATTTTTAGTAAATTCTATTTTTGGCAGTGGATAGGTTGGGTTCAGTTCAGTTGGTCTTCTTCTCCAGATGGTTCAGTTGGCAATATTGTTTTTGGCCCTTGGGTGCATTTTTTATGGAGAGATAAGTATTTTCACATTATAATATTATAATTTAATATTATAATGCCCCCTTTGCCTATCATTATAACTTTATGTTGTTCTTAAAAAGGGGACTTGATGGGTAAGCTCTTCATTGAAAAGATAAATTATATTTTTGAGGCCAAATTATGGGTTAAGTAAAAAGGACGCCTACTTGAGGAAAGGTTGATTTTAAAAAAAGGTGAAATATTTGACTAAGGGAAAAAGGACGCCACTTTTTGGAGGGAAGATGTGTTGAATTCAAATTTAGGGTTTGGGCGCCCTTCTTGAAGGTTCTAGAAGGCTCTTCTTATATCTATTTATTCAAGCCTCAGCTCTTCATTTGGGATCTTTTGTCTACTATACTGTTATGCGGCTGGAATGTCTTCAGGCAAGCTTCGAGGAAAGCATACCTCCTAGCATTTGGCTCATCTTCTTGCTTGAAAGATAGCAACAAATTGAGAATTAGATTGTAGTTGGGTTGTTTAGCATTGTAGTTGAGTTTCCTTGCATTTGGTAGCTGTTGTTCAAGCATTTTGTCATATTTTAGAGTTGCTGATGTTGCATGGCTGTAGGTAGTTTTCATTCATATATCAAAAATAAAAAAAGATATTGTTCTGAGTGTTTGTCATATCATCTTCTCTGCTTGGGGCGACCCTACTTGCAAGTTTGTGGAATTTTTAATGAAGTTTCTGATTTTTCCTAGCTAAATCGCCCCATCAAGAGGGCCGTACCATTCTGTAGTTGCTTTGGAATTTGTGCAAATTAAAGTGAGGTTGTTTGGAGTGGTTTTAGGCATTCATTTTTGGCGCCATCATCCTTAGATCAATCTGCATTTGATTTCATGTCATTAGAATGAGTTTTGAGCAAGATACAAGCATTTGAGTGAGTGCTAGGTTGCAGATTTCTTCATTTCTTGCTGCAGGTCTGATTTACCAGATTTTGGAAATTCATCTATTGGTTGGGAAATGAGCTATTGAAGTCATATAAAACATTTGGAAGGAGCTCTCTACTATTGCAGCTTGATTATCTTTCTAAATAGTGTGCTTGAAGGAAAATATACTCATTGTAAAGCTGTCAGTAGTACTGACTTGCTCATATTTACATTTGTATTTCATTGTAATACCCACTGAATAAGTGGAAGAGGCTGGCATTGCCGCCTATTTGCTTTCAGTTGGTAGTTTAGGGACCCTCTGACCATATGCTCGCCATCACTTGGCGCCATTCTTGGTTAGGGTTACTACAGTTCTTCATGCATTGATCCTCTGACTATATGCTCGTCTGCACAGGCGCATTCTTGGTTAGAGTTCCCTTCCAGTTTGCATTTGCATTAGATCCTCTGACCAATGCTCACACCTTGCCCACATCGGGATCCTGGTGTACATTCTGGTTAGAGTTACCTTCCGCATCGTTTGGGTTTAGAGCTAACCTTAATGGGTGCTTGTTGCTTTGTAACTATCATTGAAAAAACAAAAAAAAAATTGGTCCGGTTCATTACAGTGGTATCAGAGCCATGATTCTGCCAACCTGTGCCCTACAGTGATTCAGTTGTCAGATGAGTGACAGTGATTGCAGATACTTCACCAGAAGTCAGGCCAGAAGACAACAAACACAGTTTCCGCCAGTGCCAGAAGCAGATACTTTGTCAGAAGCTTTGAGAGAAACAGGAAGAATAGTAGATACTGGTAAAATAGTTGAGAACATGGCAGAAAGTCATAAGCAGGCCATGGATGAAAAAGATGAAAGGATAGAAAAGAAGTTTGATGGGATGATGAGTTGATGTCCCGGTTACTTGCACGAATGGACCAACAAATTCCTCAGAATCATATTCCTAATCAAAACCATGCTACAGGAGAAAACAGTGGAGTCAATGGGAACAATGGTAATGGAGGGAGTAGAACTATTGGTCAGCATGAGGCCACCTCTAGAGGATCAGCCTCTAGGCCTCTCTTTCCTACATTCACTCAGAGGGAGGAACCGCAAGTTGAAGCTGTCATTCCTTTTGCAGATGATGCTATTCAAGCCTACTTGGAGTATGCCACCTTACCCTCTGATCTTAGAGACCAATGGTCCTTTGATCAATTCTTGAACCAAAGAAACAAAAGAAACGGAGGAAGAGTTGATAACCGTGCTCATATGGCTCCTAGAACCGATTATCAACAAGCCCTTGGGAAGGTGTCATTGACTCACTTCGATGGAAGTGATAAGTGTTCAACAAGATCGTGGTTTCAGAAGTTAGACAACTACCTTTCACTTCGCTCCATGCCAGAAGAAGATGCCATCAAGTTTGCAACGCTTCATTTGGAGGGAGCTGCACATGAGTGGTGGTACCATGGTTTGGTCACGCTTGGCCACAACCTCATTCGAACCTATGATGAATTCACCAATAAGCTGATTGATAGGTTCGACAATAAGGATCCTGAAGTGAAATTTCATGAGCTTGCACAATTGAAGCAGCATGGCTCCTTGGATTCCTACATAGCTGATTTCCAAAGGCTTTCCGTGATGGTGCCCAACATCACTGAAAGAAGATTGGTTGTATTGTTTTTTGAAGGATTGGTTGAGCCCTTGAAAGGGTGGGTTAAAGCCTTCGATCCACCAAGTCTCGAAGAAGCCATCAAAAAGTCTCGAAGTATGGAGTTATCAGCCCCTAGGCCTAAATTTCCACCAAAGCCATTTGGTCACAAGAAGGATAAGAGGCATTTTTCAAATCAGCACAAGAAGTTCCCACCCAAGTTGACTGAAGAGCAACGTGAACAGCTTAGAAAAGAGGGCAAGTGTTATACATGTTTGGAGCCTTGGGTTAAGGGTCATAGATGTCCTGGAAGAGGGCGTTCTAATCAAATGGGGGCTTATTCTGATTATGGATCAGAATCTGATATGTCTGATCAGCAGTCTTATTTTGGGGACAGCGAGGAAGAAAGAGCTCCAGAAGAGTCCGATCATGAGCAAGGAGTTGGGGGCCCTATTGCCCAACTCTCTAGTTTCCAAAAGAACGAATCTTTCAAGGTTCGTGGTGGAGTTGGAGGTCATCGTATTGTTGCCTTAATTGATACTGGGGCAACACATAACTTCATTGATGAAGGTGTGGTTGCAAAGAGAGGTCTCAAAACAGAAGAATTTGAAGGATTCAAAGTCATGGTGGCTGATGGGTTTCATATTTCATGCAACCAAAGAGTTCCTAACATGTCTATGTAGTTGGGCAACTATGAAGTCAAGGATGACTTCTATGTGGTTACTATTGGAGACACGGATGCAGTACTCGGTATTCAATGGTTACGCTCACTTGGTGAAATCTCTCTCAATTTGCAAGCAATGGAGCTCAAGTTCCAATCTGATGGAAAGAGGGTGGTGTTAAGAGGAATGTCCAATGGAGGTCCTCGAATTGTTTCATTCAAAAGAATGGAAAGGCTGATTCGGCACGATCAAGTTGAGTGGGCTGCGGAATGCATGGTTCTTCCGGCTAGTCCAGTTGAGACAAAGAGGGACTATCCTCTAGACATCCAGTCTATACATACCAAGAGGAGTAAGGTGTTTGCTGATTTACCTCCTGGACCGCCACCTGAAAGAGGAGCTAAGCATGTTATTGAACTCAAAGAAGGAGCCAAGCCAGTCATCACAACACCATATCGGTATCCTAAGAAGCAAAAGGATGAGATCGAGAAAAACATAAAAGAACTCTTGGAGATGGGTTTCATTCGCCCAAGCAAGAGTCCCTTTGCTTCTACAGTAGTTCTTGTGAAGAAGAAGGATGGGACCATCCGCATGTGTGTAGATTATCGTGCCTTGAATCAAAGCACAATAAAGAATCGGTATCCTATTCCTCAAATTGATGAGCTCATTGATGAGCTACATGGTGCCAAGTTCTTTTCTAAAATTGATTTGAGGTCGGACTACTATCAAATCCGGATGAGAGGTTCAGATGTCGAGAAGGCGGTATTCAGATGCCACTATGGACATTTCGAGTTTCTAGTCATGCCTTTTGGGTTGACTAATGCTCTGGCCACTTTCCAGTCTTGCATGAACAGAGTTTCCCAGAAACAGTTGAGGAAATTTGTGTTGATCTTCTTTGATGATATTCTCATCTTCAGCAAGACATGTGAAGAACATCTCAAGCACTTGGAGGAAGTGCTTACCATTCTTGAATTGGAGAGTTTGTTTGCCAAAGAGTCAAAATGTGAATTTGGAATGAAAGAGCTGCTCTACCTTGGTCATATAATCAGCACTGATGGAGTGAAGGTTGATCCTGAAAAGATCAAGGCAATAGTTGATTGGCCACCTCCAGAGAACTTGACTCATTTGAAGGGATTCTTGGGTCTTTGTGGCTTCTACAGAAGATTTGTGAAGGTCTACTCTCAAAGTGCTGCTCCCCTTACTGACCTCACTAAAAAGGGGGCTTTCATGTGGACATAAAAGGCTCAAAGTGTTTTTGATAAGTTCAAGAAAATCATGAGTTCTTGTCTAGTGTTGGCTATACCAGATTTCTCCAAGCCTTTCGAGTTGCAATGTGATGCATCAGGAGAAGGTGTTGGTGCTGTTTTGATGCAGGACAAACATCCCATTGTGTTTGAAAGTAGAAAACTAAGGGGTGTTGAAAGGACCTATTCTATCTACGACAAAGAAATGCTTGCAATCATGCATGCATTAGCCAAGTTCAAACAATATCTGGTGGGTAGCAAATTCGTGGTCAAAACTGATCACAATAGTCTCAAGCACTTCATGCATCAGAAGGATTTGAATGAAAGACAACAAAAGTGGGTGAGTAAGCTTCAAGCTTACGATTTTGACATTGAGTATGTCAAAGGGAAGAACAACATTGTGGCTAATGCTTTATCTAGAAGACCTCATTTGAGCTCATTGTGTGAGCTTACTGCTGATTGGAAGGAGATGTTGCTTGCTGATTATGCCAAAAATCAGTTCGCAACCAGCATCATTGAAGGTACTTTTCATGATGAATGATACAAGGTAATTGATGGCTTGATACATTACAAGGGAAGAATCTTTTTGGTGGCTGATTCCAAACTTAAGAAGATTTTGATGACCTTCCATGACATTCCACTTGCTGGTCACCAAGGGTATTTCAAGACATACAGGCAGATTCGAGAGAGGTTCTCTCAGAAGGGGTTGAAAGAGGAAGTTCAACATTACATCAAGGAGTGTAGCACTTGTCAAATGAACAAAAATGAACACTCTCTTCCAGCTGGTCTACTGCAGCCACTTCCCATTCCAAATAAAAAATGGGAAAGCATTTCGATGGATTTCATCACGGGATTGCCTAGGCTCAAGGCAAAGATTGTATCTATGTTGTGGTGGATAGATTAACAAAATTTGCTCATTCCTTTGCCATTACCAGCTCGTTTTCAACAGCTCAAGTTGCAGATCTGTTTTTCCATGAAGTGTTTAGATTGCATGGGTTGCCAAAAAACATTGTAAGTGATAGGGACAACAAGTTCCTAAGCACCTTTTGGCAAGAAGTTTTCAGGATGAGTGGTACAGTGCTTACTCCGAGCACTAGCTATCACCCTCAAATAGATGGTCAAACTGAGATAGTGAACAAATGGTTGGAGGGCTATCTTAGAAATTATGTCTCGGAGCAGCAAAGAGCATGGGTGAAATGGCTTCACATTGGGGAGTATTGCTACAATTCATTCTTCCACATGTCTATAAGGATGTCTCCGTTCATGGCTCTCTATGGTTACGAGGCCCCTAGCTTTGCTGATTTGGTGTTTGCTGATTTTGCCAAGGATTGGTTGCAGCAAAGTCAAGATATTTTAAAGTCCTTGAAGAACAACCTTCAAATAGCACAAAATCAGCAGAAGATGTACCCTGATCAGCAACGTGTTGAGCGTTCATTTGAGGTTGGTGATATGGTTTATCTTCGACTTCAGCCTTACAGACAGTCTACACTCAAGAAGAGTGGAGCGGAGAAGCTCAAACCTTGCTTCTATGGGCCATTCAAAGTTGTCAGAAAGGTTGGAGCAGTGGCTTAGGAGTTGGAACTACCATCGAGTAGTAAGGTCCACAACGTCTTCCATGTGTCTCGCCTCAAGAAGGCACTTGGACACAATGTTGTTGCTTCATCACAGTTGCCTCCCTTAGATGAAGAAGGGCAGTTGACCTTGATTCCAGAAGAGATTATTAATTCCAGAGAGCGTTCTTTGAGGAGGAGGACAATCAAAGAGTACTTGGTGAAGTGGAAGAATTTACCCTTGGAGGATGCTACTTGGGAGAATGAGGAGATTCTACAGCATCCAGACTTGCGATTGCTTGAGGGAAAGCAATCTTGGGGAGGGTGGACTGTAATGTCCCCTTCTCAAATGTGATCGTTGCAGTTGACTGTTGGCCTATTCCGGAGACCCGTAGGCTACTCGGATGGTGAAATTAGGGTTTCCTAATTTTGAGGAGGTTGTTGCTTGAAGTTTGGAAATCGGATTGCGGATTCTTTCTGGGTTTTCAGAGAGCTTCACGGTGGTATGTTCAGTTTGGCATTTCGGGCAACTTCATGAATTTACTATTTTTAGTAAATTCTATTTTTGGCAGTGGACAGGTTGGGTTCAGTTCAGTTGGTCTTCTTCTCCAGATGGTTCAGTTGGCAATATTGTTTTTGGCCCTTGGGTGCATTTTTTATGGAGAGATAAGTATTTTCACATTATAATATTATAATTTAATATTATAACGACCCCCTTGCCTAGCATTATAACTTTATGTTGTTCTTAAAAAGGGGACTTGATGGGTAAGCTCTTCATTGAAAAGATAAATTATATTTTTGAGGCCAAATTATGGGTTAAGTAAAAAGGACGACTACTTGAGGAAAGGTTGATTTTTAAAAAAGGTGAAATATTTGACTAAGGGAAAAAGGACGCCACTTTTTGGAGGGAAGATGTGTTGAATTCAAATTTAGGGTTTGGGCGCCCTTCTTGAAGGTTCTAGAAGGCTCTTCTCATATCTATTTATTCAGGCCTCAGCTCTTCATTTGGGATCTTTTGTCTACTATACTGTTATGCTGGAATGTCTTCAGGCAAGCTTCGAGGAAAGCATACCTCCTAGCATTTGGCTCATCTTCTTGCTTGAAAGATAGCAACAAGTTGAGAATTAGATTGTAGTTGGGTTGTTTAGCATTGTAGTTGAGTTTCCTTGCATTTGGTAGCTGTTGTTCAAGCATTTTGTCATATTTTAGAGTTGCTGATGTTGCATGGCTGTAGGTAGTTTTCATTCATATATCAAAAATAAGAAAAGATATTGTTCTGGGTGTTTGTCATATCATCTTCTCTACTTGGGGCGACCCTACTTGCAAGTTTGTGGAATTTTTAATGAAGTTTCTGATTTTTCCTAGCTAAATCGCCCCATCAAGAGGGCCATACCATTCTGTAGTTGCTTTGGAATTTGTGCAAATTAAAGTGAGGTTGTTTGGAGTGGTTTTAGGCATTCATTTTTGGCGCCATCATCCTTAGATCAATCTGCATTTGATTTCATGTCATTAGAATGAGTTTTGAGCAAGATACAAGCATTTGAGTGAGTGCTAGGTTGCAGATTTCTTCATTTCTTGCTGCAGGTCTGATTTACCAGATTTTGGAAATTCATCTATTGGTTGGGAAATGAGCTATTGAAGTCATATAAAACATTTGGAAGGAGCTCTCTACTATTGCAGCTTGATTATCTTTCTAAATAGTGTGCTTGAAGGAAAATATACTCATTGTAAAGCTGTCAGTAGTACTGACTTGCTCATATTTACATTTGTATTTCATTGTAATACCCACTGAATAAGTGGAAGAGGCTGGCATTGCCGCCTATTTGCTTTCAGTTGGTAGTTTAGGGACCCTCTGACCATATGCTCGCCATCACTTGGCGCCATTCTTGGTTAGGGTTACTACAGTTCTTCATGCATTGATCCTCTGACTATATGCTCGTCTGCACAGGCGCATTCTTGGTTAGAGTTCCCTTCCAGTTTGCATTTGCATTAGATCCTCTGACCAATGCTCACACCTTGCCCACATCGGGATCCTGGTGTACATTCTGGTTAGAGTTACCTTCCGCATCATTTGGGTTTAGAGCTAACCTTAACGGGTGCTTGTTGCTTTGTAACTATCATTGAAAAAACAAAAAAAAAATTGGTCCGGTTCATTACAATGAGGTAGTTGTTCCATCCACTCCAAACTATCCAAACTATCCACACAGCTGATATGATTTTTGCTTCCATCCAACTCCATAGTGTGGTATTCATAACGAACCAAACATTATCAAAGTATAGGATCTTCTTGTTAGGCAATCTCTTAGTCTCTACAATCAACTCTCTAAGACAAAATGCCTCATATAATCTTGACAAATGTTCCTCCATTGTGGATGATGTATGCTCAACCCAAACGGAATCAGTCATGTCCCCCTCTACATGTGTAGGTATAGCACTAGTGACTGATCCACCGAGAGTGTGCCCAACATCATCTCTGATTTGAGCCTTCAATGGGTTTTCTAAAAGAGGAAACTTATGAACCTCATGATGCAAACTTGATACCCAAACAAAATTTTCTGAATCGTGCTTCTTCTCTTGTTCATACTCATCTACATGTTGTTTGCTTACCTCAAGAAACTTCTCCTTTGTATGCTCAACTTCTACACATTATTCCCTTGGAAGAAATAATGATTGAAGATAGGCTTCTCTTCGTTGTCTTGCCAGATCCAGGTGTTTGACTTGTTCTTTGACTACTTGTAGGTGCTGTCTTGCATGGGCAGCCACCAACTTAGCTTGCTTGGCTTCTTGTATCCACTCTTCGTTCATTCTTTTGAACTGCCTTACTTCTTCCTCCTCTATGTTAACTTTGGAATCCTCAAACACTTCTTCATTGCTAGATCCTTCCTATGTGATAAGAGGTGGTAAGGTCTGAAAAAGATCTTCATTTTGAATGCTATGATATGCAAAATCAAGTTGCTTGCACTGTAGACTTGTCATCTCATACTTAAATGGAGATAGAAGGCTGCTTCCTAAACATTGAAAATCAGACCCTTCATTAAGTATCTTTGTAGTGCTACCAAATTCCTCCACCCATGAGGATTGCCCTTCGTCCACTGCATTCAAAGATCTGAATTTCACATGTTTCTCTATCATCTACAGCTGTCACAAGGCTGCATGGTAATTCTTTGTCCTTTTCATTGGTGACTTCTTGAATGTCATGCACCTCTTCTAGTTTTGGAAACTCACCAATCGTAGCACCAAGTTCCATACCTCTTGCATTGTCTTTTTGCTCTTGAGAGGTGGCTGCAACACATAACTGATTTCTTGTTTTGTGCATTGAGTAATGAGCCTCACTCAATTGAAGGCAAAGATCAACAAACTCCCTATCTTTGTCTGCCACCAATTTGACAGCCATGTCTCTATCCCTAAGCAATTGCAAATAGTCATCTTTCGTTAATTCCAATGCTTCATTGATAGAGTACAATTGTGTATAAGAAATACCATTTACTGTTCCTTTTTGCCTCTCCTCAATTTGGGCTATCCAAGTGAGCTCTTCAATCTGTTTATGAGTACTATCCATTTTCGATAACATTTTCACTACCTTTTCTTCCTTAACCATAAATTGATCCTCCAAATCTTACAATACGAAAGGCTTTTGTTCCCCATCATCAAAGTGACCTCGGCTGCCATGAACTATCTTTTCTGATTTTGTCTTCCTGTGTATTAGCATGAAGATTGCCGTGTACTATCTTTTCTGATTTTTCTTTATTAGAGTTATCAATATCAAAGTTCATCTTCAAGCCAACATACTCTTTGTGGAAGCCTCTTTTGATTCTTCTAGTAAGGATGCTGATGTCACATTAGATTCATTACAGAATCCTTTCCTTTTATCTTCATATACTATATCGGCATGTTTTTCAAACTCCGCATGAAGATTTTTGCAAATTTCCCTACTCCTTATGCAAATAGATCATGAGCTCTTTTACTTGTAGGTGTGGATGAGTCATTAGAGTGCTTAGATCTTCTTGAAAGCGAATCTGCAAGACGCTACAAATCACAATTTAGCTTTTGATGTGTTTTCTACAAATCAAGATTCATCTTGTGTTGTGATTGAGCCAGGTCTTTTAATATTTTCTCCATACTAGGCTTTTTTTCCTATGTCGGTGAAGAAGGTAGGAAGGTAGGTAACAATCTTCCATTCATAATTCTAGCCATTAATGTAAGCTGTAACTGAAACAACTGATCTACACCCTCAGGCTGGTAGGATGATGGCTCTGATACCACTGTAATATCCCCTACCCTTGTAGACGATATTTTTGATCTCCCTCTCTATTTTGACAATGTTATTTGTCAAACTATTCCGAAATTGATTTGTCTCCTTCACTATGCAGATTGAAATATTCTAAAGCTTTCAAGTCAACTGAAACTTTAATATGTCTATTGGATAATTAATAACTTTAAACCAATAGCCACTGCCATTTCAATTTCATTGCAAATATATATATATTCAAATGCATTTAGATTTTACATACAGTAACCCCTCTGGAACAAATATGCATGAATGAAGCTATTATATTCAACCATTAGTCGATTCATTCTTTTTAATGCACAAATGTAAGTCAAAGTCTTCACAAATTATCATTACACTATTCCAAACGTATAGGAAAGACTTAGTTGAAACATTTGTTTCCCCAACCTTTCAGATGTGCAAAAATAATGATAAATAGCTTTGATTACATAGTGGACATACCTAAATGCCCAGATTGTATATTTGGTGACCTGATTCTCCTTTACCACGTGATATACACTAATCTAGGAAACTCGATGATACTCACCACTGCAATATTTTATGAGGCACCCAATAAGCAACTTCAATAATTAGTACTTCTGGAAGACACTAGCATTCACAGGAAATGGAAGTTGAGCCGCCGAAGTTGATCATCTCAATTTCTTCCAGTCGGGTCTATTACTCGCCCATATAGGAACCACACTACACCGCTATAGAGAATAGGAACTGCTCTGCCTGATATCGAACATGCAATGATGTATTTATCAACTGTGCACGAATGTGATATCTCCCACGACTAATTCACATATATTAGTGCCATTGATAATCCATAAAGAAATCACAACTCACTCGTATTGAGGAAGACGATAGTAATGAACACGACACTCTTATTGAAGGAAGCAACGATAATGACCATGTGAGACCACAAGAATCAAGCCCAGTGACATATTTAGATGTGGCATTGTTGACTAGACAGGGCTATTTTGTCTTTATTATGGTAGAACATTCAGACAAATCCCATGTTGACCTTTGATGCCTTCCAACAATTCTGTCTGAGCACTATACAGATTCATCTGTTCTTCCAAACCCTCGATTTCCAGATATATCTGCCAATAAATAAATTAACTGCTTAGATATAATAAAGACCACCCAATATTTCTTCACTGAAAGATAATAAGTAAATTAAGGAGCCGGCAAACCAGTAGCAATGTTGGAGACCATAATATATATTATGTGCAGATACAACAGATAAATCGATGCAAACAACTAGCCTACATAACAATCACTTCCATTTGCATAGTTTCAAAAATGATGAGCAACTTAAATATTCATATATCAAACAATGAACGATCTTATGCATATTGAAAACTAACTTCAAATTTAATAATTTGAAACTTCATGTCATGTCTAGGTTTTTGTCCAGGCATGATCCTTTGACTCTGAGTGTTTTCGTTCTCAGACTCTCCAATTTCGAAACTAGGGAATATTCAATTTCTCGCAATTATGATTCAATTCCCCCATTCATCCTTTAATTCGCCAACTTTCAGTTTGTAAAATTGAATTATTTAAAAGCTTTATTCATAATATGACATTTATTAAAACAATTAATTAATTAAATAATTAATAAGTCTTAAAGAGCAAAATAAAGACTTATTTAAATATTTAATTAATTATTTCCCAAAGTCGTTTGGCTTAAAAATGGGGACATCACACTTCACTCAGTTGATACACGGTGATCCATGGCTAGTGTTAGGCCAACTCTCAAGCAGCATAGTCATAATATAAAAAATTTATTTTCTTTCAGCTTACATCCCCCCTGGCACTGAGTTTTTTGTAGAATTGAACTTGGAACCTTTCCTAGACAAATGGCTGGAACAAAAGAGAAAAAACATGGAGTTGGCATCTATGGATGACAAAAGAAGCTATTCTTTCAAATGACTTTTTTCACAGGTATCGTAACACAAGGTGACAAAATTATGATACTCTCAATTCTTCAAACTCCTATTTGCAAAGTTTATTTCACAATATTTTAGTAACTTTTAATCTTCCCCTTCCCAACATCTCTCTAGCAGTGAACACATGCTCATGTTACATGGGTCTTCCTTTCTTACGAAGCTATAAAATACAAAGTAGTGTTAGGTTTTACAAGATTTTTCTTTACTAGCCATCAACATTTAAAAAGGTGTTTGACTTCAAAAAATGTGGCATGGGTAGAGTTATTGTATTGGTAGAATGCAGTTTATTAAAACCCAATCAAACAAAGTCATATAGTTGTTCATGCTTGGGATCCTTTTGAAAGTGGCGAATTTTCCCATCAATGTAAACATATTCCCTAAAGTGTAGTCATTCTTGGTCTTTTGTATTGATCAGATTGACCACCACCTCTCCATAAGGGTAGTTATGGAATGCTGGCATGGAATTGGACTTGAAGACAAACTTAGTACATACAAGTGTTACAAGACTTACACCCCCCTCGAACTCGACAATTCGATTTTTGACTCAAACTCGGACTCAGAGCCCAAACTCGGCACAAACTTGGCAAATAGAAAAACCCAAGAAATTAAGAGATTTTTAAGGATTTAAAACTTGTTTCATGTACCCTTTAATAAATAAACCTTAAAGACACAATAATATCATCAAATAGAAATTACTATGATCCCATACACAAACATACATCGATCACATAAGTATAAATGCAAATTTTAGCTGAAGAAAATAACACATTTAGATATATAAATATTGTCAAATGCATACAAAACTTAGGGAATATGAAATCCATGGCATCAAAACAAATATCAAAACTAAAAATATAAGTCTGTCTCAGAAGAGCTTGCATTCCTCATCCCAACATCACGACAGGTCATGCGCTAGTTTCTAAGATATGTCCTAGATGATGATGTAGCCATGAAATTTGCTTGTGTCTCAATGATTGGTGTGTATATTCAAGTGAGGAATTTATTATTAAAATTTTATTGAAGCCTTCAAGACTGCATGTTTTGTTGTCTAATGTATGAAACAAGATAATCCTTGATTATGGCTTTGACTATGAAAGATGTAGAGATTTGCAACAGGGGATATGTATTTTGTAGGTTTTATGATCATGATTCATTAGTGGCCTATTGCATGCTTAGACCTATAGTTTGATGTGGGTTTGGTGAAACACCCGAATGGGGTTGAGGGGTAGCGCCCCTCGTGGGGGTTTGGGGATATTCCCCTAGCAGGGTCAAGGGGCAACACCCCTTGTGGAGGTCAAGGGGCAGTGCCCTCAGCGGGGTCAAGGGGCAGTGCCCCTTGCGGGGTCGAGGGGTAGCGCCTTAGGTGCGCTCCTCGTCGCGATATAGGGCGAGGTCGAGGGGCAGAGCCCCCGCCACCAAGCACAAATGAAAACCTTCAAAACCACATAGACCTTCATGGCGCACACCATTTTCATATTTTTTGTAAATCCTGGATGGGCATGTCATAAACCAAACAAGCATTGAAAGATTGTAAATTGTTTTAAAAAAATTAATTAAAATGGCCGAGTTTTGGGGGTCAAGACTTGCCTAGACTCGACGAGTCTGGTGAGTACTTGCTCCTCGAGTCTACCAGACTCACCCAGGTTCACTTGACTCGGGACTCGCGAGTACTCGCCGAGTTTGGGTGAGTCTTGTAACATTGGTACATATAATGTTGAAGTTAGTTTGCATGGTGATCTCTGTAACATTAAACATCTACAAGTTGACTCTATCTCAACTTGATATTAAATCTACAATGGACCATGACAACTTATATTCGCTCCTTAGATTGCCTGGTAAGTGGCCTGATTTTGTTCAATGTCATTGTAGCAGGTTCAAAAGGACATATAAAGTCGACATTTCAAGCTAGAAGGGAAAATTTATTTCTCTTATGGAACACATAGACTCTAGATGGCTACATCCTTTACATTTTTCACCAACTTTGGGTCACTTAGTGCATTGGTGCACTTAATGGGTCTAAGAGACCAATTTTGATAGTTTTTTACTAATGTGGGACACTCTTTGGTCTAGCATAGTCCAATTCACTAGAGGACCACTTTTCGGCTTAAATGCTGATTTTGGGACATTGTGTGTATTTGTAATGTCCCCTTCTCATCAGTGATTAGCCTTCCAGTTCATCAGTCTATTCCGGAACCCGTAGACTGGAATGAGGTGAAATTAGGGTTTCTTGGCTTGGAGTTTGTGGCATTTCATGTTATTTACTATTTATAGTAAATACTAGTTTTTGGCAGTTGCAGTTGTCTATTCTCAGTCCTTCCCAGCTGGAGCAGTTGTTATTCTGGCTTGGTCTTCAGAAAGCTTTATTTGGTGAAAAATATTTAATTAAAGGCATTATGTTTTAATTCACTGTTGACCCCCCCCTTGGCCTAAGGAGATAACTTAAGTTGTTTTTAAAATGGGGCCATGAAGGGGTACGCCTTCATTATAAGATTATTTATTCTTTATTGAAATATTCATCAGCTTGAAATTGGACGCCACTTTTTGAAGAATTAATATTTTTTGAAAGTTGAAAAAGAATTTCAAGAGGTGTCTGTTGGCGTTTCTCATGGAAGGTGAAGAGTTTCTCAGTTTTCTATAAAATGAAGTCTTTTCTCTAGCTTTTGGTATCTATTGTTTATCTTACTGTTATGCTGTCAAAATGACAATGGACATTTTGCTGTTGCTTCGAGGATGCTACCTCCTAGCCCTTTCCCAATTTCGTGTTTGAAATACAACACCTAGTTGGAATATTTCTGCTTCTCAACATCAGACTAGCAGATTGAGCATCAAAATTGAAGAATTTCTGGAGTTATTTCACAGTTTTGGTTTCCTGGTTTATCTACAGCTGAAGCTGATTTTTGTTCATATCTTTTGGAGTGATTTTATTTCTGTTCTAGGTACTTTGGCAAATCAATTGTTGGTACAAGGCGCCACCTTCCACAAAGAATTGGAATTTAATTCCAAGTATTTATTTTTATCTTGAAAAATCGATTTTCTAAGGAGGCCGTACCATTTAGAAGAGCATTGGGATTCGTGCTAATTAATCTGGAGTCTTTGGTGATGGTTTCTGGATTGCATCTTGGGCGCCAAACCTCTAGGAAGCATTTGCAACTGATATCTCATCATTCGGAGGTAAATTGATCAACTTATGAGCATTTCATGAATTCACAGTTTGCTGGTTGAATTTCCAGAATTCTGATTTTTGTATCAGATTGTTACAGTTTCCAGTTTTTGGTCTTATACTTCAGTATTTGAGTGTTATATCGTTGTAAAAGTTCATACTTCATGTCTAAGGTTCATTTCCTATCATTGTAATTTGTAATCTGCAGAGTATAATTTGTAAAGGTTGAGATTAAGCATTACTAATCCAACCAATTTTCTAGTTCTGCAATTACTTATTGTTTTGTCATTAAATTACCCCTGGAAGGTTTACCGCCAGTGTGGAGAATCTGTTTTGTAACTCTCTTATACCCATTTTCATAGTGGAGAATCCCCACAGCTCTGTGGATGCCCACCGCAGCGGATGAATTGTTCTTAATTGTAATTTTTCCCCCCACTGTTTGGTGGTAGTGTGGAAATGTTCTTCATGGCTGGTTATCCACCTATTAGTTTCTAATTTCAAATTTCAACACTCCGTCATATGTTAGCACCTCGCCCTCAGTGGGATCTTGTGTGCACATTCTTGACGTTGAGTAGTTTTCATTTCAAGTTCAGTTTTCAGTTTGATGCTAATGCTAATCCAGTTAACTATTGCTGGTTATGTTGTGTAATTTCATCAAAAAAATTGGTTAGCATATTTCAAGCTGGAAGGGCAAATTTATTTCTCTTATGGAACACATAGACTCTAGATGGCTACATCCTTTACATTTTTCACCAACTTTGGGTCACTTAGTGCATTGGTGCACTTAATGGGTCTAAGAGACCAATTTTGATAGTTTTTTACTAATGTGGGACACTCTTTGGTCTAGCATAGTCCAATTCACTAGAGGACCACTTTTCGGCTTAAATGCTGATTTTGGGACATTGTGTGTATTGGAGTGCTCCAATGCACTGAATGTCCATTTTCAAGCATTAAGCATCTTTTTGCCTTTTCTCCCTTGTCCAAACTCTGTTCTCCATCTTATTTGATGCATTGGAAAACGTCTATTATTGACTATGTTTTGATTAGAGTCAGAAAGTACAACATTGACAAACATAGGAAACAAGGATTTGACAATGACTTGCAAAACAACTAATAGCAAGGATATGACTCAAAAAAGTTTTCAGTACAATGCTTTTTGCATGGGTACAACGTAGTCATGAAGGTTAAACTTAGCTATCCCAACTGATTAACACTAAAGCTTTTGTAACAATAATGTGCATAATCCTAGGAGTAATTGGATAAAATTTTTATTTTTGTATTTCCTTGCTACATTAGAAATTGAATATATACATTGTATCTCTGTAATGAGCCTTGCTCAAAACTGTTCACAAATTCCCCTTATTTGCTACTTGTAATTTTGTCAAACAGTTCTAGTGCAACCTTGTGACTTGCTGTTGTAGGGTTTCAGTTTAAGATGCTTTGATAGAAATGAATGCTAAGGCTGATTTAACACTTCTACAATGCCAATAATCTGATCATGAATGCAAAATGCAATTCTTTTGGACTTTCCAATGAAAATATATGAGAACTAGGTATGCAATGCTTAGCTACAGCAAGTAGGCATTAAGTCAAACACTTGCCATGCAACATAACATCTACAGTTTAATTGCAAGAACATCTATGGTAATCAGCAACTTATATCTCCAATTATTATTGTGAATGCATCAATACAATGATAACAGCAAATGGCCAAGACTCTTGGCAAGTACAATATGATAAATGCTTAAGACTGATATAGACTGTCATCTACAGCCGTACTTCTTACTATGCAACTAAATTGACATCTAACATGCATGGGACAAACAATGGAACCTGGAAATGAAGTCGCCTTGGAGCTGTGATGAAGAAGTAAGCAATATCCTATCATAATATGCCTCTCTTGTAAGCAGATCGAACCCTGGACCAGTCGCCCCTGTTGCAGATGTAGTGGCAGATATTAAATAATTGGGAACCTTTGAACACTTCAAATCGCCTTCAAAAGGGTCGTCCTTCCTCCTCAAACCATGCGCCACCCTCTTTGAGTGAAATCGATATTTATTGAAGGCTCCTCATGCAAAGTCGTAGCTCTTATGTTCTTCAATTATGCTGATATGAAAATCTGAATCTTCAAAGTAATAATCAACTGTTATGGACTCCAAAATGTAGCCAACAACATCCAATAGTCCTCCTAAGTGATGCGCCCAAGGTGAGAGACAAACCGAACCAAGATGAATAAGCTCCAAATAAAATCGAAGTATCTTCAAGCTGGTAATAATGGCTGATAACAAATCTGTATGCTGATATGATCAGGACTGATGCAAACTATACTCTTATTTGAAGTTCGACTATATCTCCTAGCTCCAAAATGATTGCCAATATGAACTCCAAATCGAATCGTGCAAAGTTGGCTTTAGCCACAATTTTTGCCCTAATGAAGTGACTGAAATATCACCTCCAATCTGCAACCCTTCAAGAGATATTTCACTCCCTCAGTTATGCTATCAATGGGAGTTTTCGTTCCCAAAGACAAATTGATTATCTGCAGACCACTTGGCTCCACAAACACTCAAGAAGAAATCATCAAACATCAACATCAAATCTCCATGCTCACTAGTGAGACCTTCAAGGTCTATTTATGTTTTTTTCCTCTAGAGGTCGGCCTCAACAAGAATAATATTAATTTCGACTTCTAGAAGGTTCCAATATATTTTAATTTAATTTGCACTTTATAAAATATAAAACTATAACATTATTAATAAAGTGCATCTCAACATCACATTATAAAATTAGGTTTCCATAAATAGAAACAATAATGATATATGATGGAAAACCTTACTCCAATCGAAAACTGAGCCAAGTAATCACCAAATGACTGCCAGAAGACTCTCTCTCCATGCCTCATTAGCCTACGAGAGCCGTTAATAGGCTAATCCTGCTGATATGTCAATGTCAACTAGAAGGGGACATTACAATCTCATTTTGGTGAATGGATGAATGGTAAAGCTTTTGTTGATTTTTTTTTGGTTGTCTAAGTCTCTTTCGTTTGTCAATCTTTTCTTGCATTACATTCCTTGGACTTAGATTCGTATTAGAGCAAGAAGAAGAGCATTGGTTGAAGGAGAAGGATGAGAAAGAAGTGCAGGTTTACATTGTGAATTATTTTAGTACGTTCATTCATACCGTGAAGATTTGAATGTGCAATTTTTAATCTTGTCGTGGAGAAAAGTATATTGCCAACTGTATAAGTGCAAGTTAATATTTTCAATTCGTGCCAAGCAAAAGTTTGTTTAGGTTTAAGGTCCAACATGTTTTAAGTTTCAGATTTCCTCTTCATTGAAGAATTTCTGTTTCTGTATATATTGACTTGCTCCTATCCCTGTCCTTTCATACCTGATTTCTTCAAACACCATTTCTAGGTTTTTGCTTGTATCTTTCATTTGTGGCTTCCTTGGCATCCAAACAATTCTCTAAAATCAACCCACAAGTCTCTGGCTTTCTAGAGGCTTTTCATTGTTTGTGAGCTCATGAGATGGAGATTAAAAAGGCCGCAAGATTATGATCTAGGAATTGTTTTAAGATCTCATCAAGTTTTTGAATCTTGTTGTCTATAGACTGTGCATTAAACAAAATTTGGGTGACCTCCAAAGCCCTTTTTTCTTTCTAGCTTTTATTCCCTAAAGAGCCCTTTGCTGTTAATTGGAATTTCGTAGATCTACGAGATTTAATCCTTATACTCGTGGAATTACAAAATAAATGAGTTGAAGAATAGAAAAATTTAATGAGAGCATTGGGGTGTGGAAAATGAAACCTTGTTCAAAGTTGTTTGCTTCATTTGGTAGAGTGCTTCTTCTTAAGGAAAACAAGGATGTGGCATAATTTTGAAATGGTGGATTGCAAGCATAATTTCTTAACTTGGGTGTGCTTCTATTCTTGGATTCCTTATTTTATCAGCTCACCTAAAATCCATGATCAAACCCACCTGCAACTGCAAACAAGCTTTGCAACCCACCAACATGTCTCAGTCTCTCTGCCGAACACAACACCCCTTCAAATATTGCTTTCCATTGTTTGCTTGCTCAGTTTAGTCCATGAATAGTTTGCAAGGGTTTATCTGGTTCATGACAGTGATGTTCTGATTTGTGGCTTTCTATATTCAAGTTTGCAAATTTGGGAAGTTTTAAAGTTTTCAAATAACAAAAGTTTTAAGGGGGTATTTTGATATAGTGTTTTAAAATTGGGGGCATTTTTTATTATAGTCATATAGTTGGTGGTGTTTTTAATTAAAACCACACACTATTTTCATTACTGGTGTATGTTTTTTTAGAGTATTCCAAGGGGGCTAATTTTAGACTTTTCAAGTAATAAATCATCTAAAAAGTGTTCAAAATTCATTATTCAAAGCAATTTTTGCAAAATTGAAAACAATTTTAGCAATTGGTATTCGAGGTACCTCTAGTTCGTATTTACGAGTCAAGACATCATGATTGAACTATTATACCCAACACCTAATATAGTAGAAACCATAGTAATGAGACTCGAACTCGCCTTAGACTCGGCTAGGGTTACTCGACTCGGGACTCGGGACTTGGCGCCCGAACTCGGCGCAGACCTGACAAAATGAAAAAACCCTAGAAATTTAGAGATTTTTAAGGATTTAAAACTTGTTTCAAGCACCCTTTATTGAATAAACCTTAAAGACACAATAACATCATTAAATAGAAGCAAATTTGATCACATACACAAGTATACATCGATCACATAAGTATAAAGTACAAAAATTGTAGTTGAATTGTTGAAGGAAATAACACACTTAGATATATAAAATTATAGTCAAATGTATACAAAACTCATGGAATATGAAATCCATGACATCAAATGTTCCAAACAAATATGAAATATCAAAACAATAACTACAAGTCTATGGCTCAAAGGAGTCTGCATCCTTCCTACAAAGGCATCTAAGGTGGGTCCTAGATGATGTAGCAATTGTAGACATAGTCTTTGCTTGTGACTCCACCCTCACCAACATTACAATTGTCGATGTGTTTTCTCGTGCTTTAGCCTCCTCCTCTAGCATGGCTATAACCTCAATCTGTCTATCTGCCCGATCAACCCAATCAAGGTCCCCGTCACTAACACAAGTATACATCGATCATATAAGTATAAACACAAATCGTAGCTGAGTCGCTCAAGGAAATAACACACTTAGATATATAGTCAAAGACTCAAATGTATACAAAACTCGTGGAATATGAAATCCATGACATCAAATGTTCCAAACAAATATGACATATCAAAAGATTCAAAACAATAACTAGAAGTCTATGGCTCAAAGGACCTTGCATCCTTCCTATGAATGTGTCTAAGATAGGTCCTAGATGATGTAGTAGCCATGATCTCAAGTATCAGGGAAATTGCCCTAATGGGGTTGAGGGGCAATGCCCTTTGTGGAGGTGTAGGCACAGTGCCTCTAGTGGGGTTGAGGGGCAGTGCCCCTCGTGGGGGTCTAGGGGTAGCACCCCTAGCGGGGTCAAGGGGTAGCGCCCCTTGCGAGGGTTTGGGGGCAGCGCCCCCAATGGGGTCAAGGGGCAACGCCCATTGCGCGGGGGCAGCGCCCCCGGGGTCGAGGGGTAGCACCCCTCGTGATGTCCTGGGCAGCGCCCGGGCGCCTCCCTGTTGGGGGGGTCGAGGCAGAGCCCCTGCCACCAAGCCCAAATTAAGACCTCCAAAACCATACAAACCTTCATGGCACATCATTTTGCATTCACAGTAAGTAAAAAAAAAAATTAACTTTAAATTTCATGTAATTTTTTGCACTTTTCAAACCCTCCCTGTTGCTGAGTCCTGCTAACGAGACTCGCTTGGACTCGATGAGTTTGGTGAGTCCACCAGACTCGGCGAGTCGAGCTAGAACTCGACAGTGCTCGGCTAAGTCCAAGTCCGAGCCCCTAGGACTCGGTTAGGGTGACTCGACTCGCGACTTGCCGAGTCCTAGCAAGTCTGGGCGAGTCCCATAACACTGGTAGAAATAATGGCTATCTATGGCTTTAACCCTATAATCATTAGGGAGAAATAAGGACATTGCCATTTTCATTTTGATTTTTCTCCATTACGTATTCCTCACTATCGTAAGACAAAATCCTAATTGAAAGAAGTTTTGATTTCTTTCCAAGTAGGTGTCATTGATAGGGCAAATCCTTTTTAGGTGGCACCTAAGTGCCACATATCCTTTTTCTATCACATGCTTTGATGTTTTTTTCACAAATCAATGGGTATATCAAAGGACAAGCTTCTTCCATGTATTGATAGGTATATTAGAATGGCGACATTTGACAACAAAAGTCGTTAAGTGTTGTGAATTGTATTGTCTCTAAGTATTATTGGTGGTACCCTTCGTGGATGTGTGTGTAATTTGTGTAATCATGTCCACATTATACACCAATGGCATGTTATTTTTGCAAATTAATGTTAGAAAAAACAAGTAGAGATAATCTTAGAATGTTGGTGTCAAAAAAAGCCTTTGTTTATGCAATTTTGCAACCATAAAGATGTTGCGGCATGAAATCAATAGATGGCAATATCAATTATAGGATTGGACACCCAATGCCTCCATAGAAAAGAAAGATGTTTTCAACAATGATGTTCTTTCTTCAAGTGGTTCAACTCAGAAGGTCGTTAAAGACAAAAAGTCCTTGAAGAAGAGTGTTTTTGGGTTTGTCCATACAAAAGCATATAAAAATTAGAAATATATAATATTACTTATAAGTCTTATACAATATTAATAAAGTTTATATACAATATTATAATAGAATAATAAAATTATAAATAAAGTTAATATTAATAATGAATAAATATTAATATACATTAGAACCTAATTAACATACATATCTATAAATTTTTTATTATTAATAGTAATACTAATAACTTATTTAATTTATTTTTATTTTAATTTAAATATTAAATATGTTTTTTTTTTAATATTAAATATTAAATATGTTCAATTTAACATATCAAATATATTAATAATTAATAATCTAAATTAAATATTTTAAAATATTAAATTTTAACATACTAAAAATTAAAAAAATAACAATATGTTTTTAATATGTTAAATTTTATAAAAAAAAAACCTAAAATAGCGAACCCACCCATTGTCGATTGTATTTTCAGATTGACTGACCTAGATGAAGTAGGATTCAAGCTTGACTAAAATGCTCTATCCCATAGGACCTCAAGTCTTGTTTCATTGTCCTCCCTCTGCATTTTGGTGTTAGACCTCTCCATCATGCCTGTGGTAGTTGCATAGCAATTGATAAGCATTCTCACATCTTGTAGGGTAGATCTGTAGAACAAGTAGTGAATCTTACAATGAAGTTCGTCATACATTTATACTCAAAATCTAATTGAAACCATGTTTTTAAAAACGATTTACAAAAGAAAAATGCGGGTAATTCATGACAGGTTCACTTGGGTTCATCCCAAATGAACCCATAGTGCTTTTTCGAGACCCTAGATGGACCCTCTGTGAACCCGGATTTGTATTTGAGCCGGATCAGACCCAAACCTATAGGTTCAGGGGGCCAAACCAATAACATAGGTCTAAGATATATAGGTGTTGTAAATTTTCATGTAAATATTTAGAACCTATCAAATTTGTGTTTGAAGGTATTTAAAACAATAATCAAGTTGAATCTTCACTTGTTGGTTAGCCATTTGAAATTGACAAGTTGTCATGGTAATGAAATCAACTTTCACTAAAACCCATCAAGTCCAATTATGTTGTCATTGTGGATGTCCAAGACATACTTCCAAAGAATTTTGATCTACATCCTTGTCTATCATGTGATCAACACACATTTTGCAAAACAAAGTTATGCCAGAGATCTGCCAACAAAGTCAGTGAAGCATATGCATTTTGGATGGATAGATCTTTCTAGGTGGCAAATTAAGGTTCACCTATTATCAAAATCTTATAGGAGATTCCAATCCACCATTTCAGATGATAGATCATGTACTTCTAATGTGGATATTGTTGATCTAGTTGATAATGAGCTCCTCATTATAGATATTGTTGAGCATTGTACAAAAAATTGTTGAGCTTGTCTACTCATGATTTCAATGTTGCTATCAATCTAGTTGATGGTGAGCCTAGCATTGCAAATACTATTGATACTTGTACTATTGAGCAATAATGTACTAAGAAAATTGTAGAGTTGCATTGAATTCTGACAAAGGATAATTATGCTCTCTCTATGGTGTTGATAGGAGCAATTACTTTTTGTACCTATGATTTCCCATTTTGATTGGGATATTGATAATGAACAAGTTGATAAGGACAAATATGCAACCCGATACAAATTATTTGAGGCAATGGATATTACCCCTTGTTGATCATACTTTTGCACTTGAGTTGTAAGTTAAAAACTTGAAAGGGCAACTTACAAACTCTTCCCGTTAAACCCAAAAGGGTGGCTTAATGGAGACTTATGATGGAAACCTGAGAGGGCATTATTGAGTTGTGCATCTTTGTACACGTGTTCATATATGTTGTTCTCTTTCAATGGGGGCCTTTGGAACATCTTTTTGCTCTCATCTTACATGGGGGGACATTAAAATTCAAATTTTGAGTTCTTTGAGTATGGTACATGGAGAAACATCAAAATTCAAATTTCAAGCTCTTTAAGCATGATACTTGGAGATTGCTTGCATTGTCCATTGAGGACTTGTCATTGCAACATATTGTTGCTTATCGCTAGAGCATCTCATCAAGTAATGCTCACCTCAACTTCTAAACAATCGAGAATGCACACTTCATTTTGGTTTTTGACAACCATGCATGAAGTGAGATCATCATATGCCTCATTTTTTGATGTTTTTCTTGCCATAAGAGCAATTTTTTTTATGTGTTGACATGATTTCTGGATAACAAGTGGTTAATGTTTTTAGCTTGATATGAATTCAAGTCATTCAGTGCATGCTTCAACACACTTTTGGGATACTCATGGGTGCAATTAGTCTGGGTTATCCAGTTTTTAGGTCATATTGTGTAGTTGGCACACTTTTAGACTACTCATGGGTGCAATCAGCCAGGGTTCTCCAATTTTCATTCATAGAAGTGACAAGGATAGAAGTTGAACAACCTTCTTCAACAAAATTCATCCCTTAGAGTAGAAAATGGTGGTGATTTTTTTTATAGTAAGCAGGTGTGGTGTTCTCTCAAAATGAGATATAGCATTGTGGAAATCTGAGTTGACTTGAGAAAACAAACTCAGGTCCTTATCAAGTCCATATTTTGGTTTTTGAAAAATTGTAGAAGGGAACAAGTTATTACTTAGACAAAATATTTTGCAAAACATTGGAGATTTGTATCAAGCAAATGAGGAGCCATAAAACAAGTTTCCCAATGCACAACACAAACAATGGTTTTATTGCTACTTGTTGCCTTCCAAAATCCCTTCTCCACTTTTTAGAACGAAACCTCACTCACAAGGCCAGGGTTGTCGTCATGTGTGTAAGATCAGCTCATCAATGGATCGTGGAGGGTTAAAAGCCAACTCTTTGAGAGTGGGTTATATCTCCTACACTTCGAGCTTAGCTTAGACTCAGGAGGGTGTCCCTAGGGGTATACCTAAATAGATATTAAACTCAAACAAAATGAACAACTACTACTTAATGACAACCAAACCCAACCTGTTGACTTGGCACCAAAGACTCACTAAACCAAGAACAACTGGCTGCCTCAAAACTCCTATATAGCTGATACAATTGTGCAAGCATGACTCACATAAAATATATCTAGTGAATGTTCCCTAAAGAATAATTCCATGGTTATATGGATAGCCATGGGTGCACAGGAAGGACTTACCTACTACTAAACTATTGGTTTATGCTTTTTGATTTGATGGTGTGAGATGTTGTATGGTTTTAGATCGGTGCCTATCTATTGGGCAATAGAGTCACAACACATTAGGACAAGAACAAATTGAAATCAAAGGACTAATGAGCTATGCATTTACATACAACAAATATCATGGAACTTATAATAGAACATGCTTAGTTATCCATAATATAGCTACATAAGTCCATACATAACAAGAGAAAGATCACCACAAAGCTTATGGTGTTTTCAGGATATTGTCATATTCATCTAACTGAATATTACATTCATGCCAACAAATGTGGCAAAGGAAAATCCCTAGCTACAACCAAGTAATCCTCCTTGATTTATACATACCATTATGGAGACATTTTGTTACAAATACCATTTACAATACTAATCTCCCTTGATTCCACAAGTTTGTACTTGACCCAAAAGAATTGGACTGGCATCAATGGCTTCCCTGCAACTTTTTGGTGTTTGGAGACTACAATTGAACCAACCTCCTCTCAAAATGATAAAAAATCGTCCTTTAACACCTGTAGGGCATCAAACCCTAATCACTACACTGTAGCATCACTAAAATCCATGGTTGGAGTTAAATCCTACTCAAAATGGAAACTTTAGATCAATGGATGACATTTGCATTTACTCCTGCTAGTTGGGCGAGTCTAAGTAGATGGAGGAGAAATGTGCCAAATATCACCTGTTTAAAATTCTCAGACTCCATTAGGCCTTTTACATATTTTAAAACAATCGCCTTGCACTTTATTGGATTGTTACATGATTTAGGCATTAATATTTTCGAACATTTGACTAAGCAAACAAAATCGTTTGAGTATTGAGCTATCACTTACTTATTGGACCATGGGACTTTGGAGAGAAGCATGAAAGCCTTTGGTGTCTCAACATATATCATTTGTCAGACATTGGTCCATCAACCTACCTTTTATTTGCTATAATGACCCTTAATTTAAGATTGAACCTATCAACCAATAATGCAAGAAAATAATTGAATTATATTTGACTTAGCTTAAGACCAACTATGTTAGCTCTATCTAAACAACAATTGATTGTGTGATTTCATCCAATTATTATGACTTACTTAATAATACCCTACTGAAGTTATTACTACTTGTTTTCTCAATCATAGGCATGGTTGAATAGGATGGCTGCAATGGGATGCCCGTAGAGTGCTCCTTCCAAGCCCAAGAGCAGATACGGCGAGCCCTCTTGGCCCAACAATGGCAGACCGCCAATCATCATTGTGGGTGGGGTACTTAGAAAGCCTCTAGCACCTGCTATCCCCTTTTGCACCTCCTATTTCCCATCTCCTACTATGTTGGAGAGTTCCTCAAGTTGATCCAACCATGCGATGGTTTGGAGGAAGGATTTCCATAGGAGACCCGTAGATGCTCTCTCTAAGCCCAAGAGCGGATATCACCCCCTTGGCTCCCAATGGCGTGACGCTTAGTCACCCGATCTGGGGAGTGGCGTACCTAGAGGAGAAACCTAGTTCCTGCTCAACCTATTGGTTCCATCCCTCAACCAACTACATGATTGTTTGATGATACAAACAATTGCATCTAATGATTATCATATTAACAAGTTACCCATAATTACACCATGCTATGGGGATTTATGAATTCATCAAGATATTAAGAGTTCAATGCAAATAATCTATTTACCATATGCATGTATATGCAACAATCCCTTATGATATTCAATGTTTATATTTATATATTTATCAATTATCAAATATTAACATCTGCATTATTATCTTTATCAATATCAAATATTAATATATTTATCAAATACCAATTATTAATATCTACCTTTAATTAACATAATCTTGAAATCATAATCTAGTTACTTTAAAGTCACAAATTAATCATTATTACATAATTGAATATAATACACATATATATGTATAACCATTATCAATTAGTTCTAGGCTTACAATAATCACCCTAACCCAACATACATATTATCTATATTCATATTGCATATGAATCAGAATGTGGTTATATACTATCTATATTTATATACTTATTTACATATTATCTATACTTATTACTTATTTACTATTTACATATTATCTATAGTCATATGCGTATTACTTGTTATATTTACTTACTACCTATTACATATTATCCTTGAAGTGATTTGGTACCTCCTTTTTATGTAGAATATGTTCACACATTCCTCTTTGTTCATACATTGGTTGGAGTATGTTTTTGATATTCTTTATTTCTTCCCTCCTTCATTGATGCCTATGTCTTGGCTTGGTCCTTCCTTTATAGATCAATCAAGAGTCACGTGTCCTCTTGGAATTGTTGTCCCTTAAGGTTCCATCACATTCTTTCATTATAACTGTTGCATTCCTTAAACTATTTGTTGTGTTGAAGGTTGCTTTAGGAATCAATGTTGGGTACCATTAATATGTGTTTGTTTTATTTTGGTTATTTGTTTATTTTATTGTATATTTTCTATTTGCTTTTCTTAGTCAAAAGTAATATCTGTTATTTTATTTCTTTCATGTTTATTTATTTGTATTTAATGTTTTGTATTTTAATTATTAAAGTATAATAACAATGTATTATTATTTTATTTCAATGTATCGCAATATTTTATATTGATGTATAATGATTATAATATTTAGTATTTATATTTTGGTAATTACAATATTATTATATATTTATAATTATTATTATCTTTGATAATTGTAATCATAATAATATTTAATGTATTTAATGAGTCTCGTTTATCTTGTTTTCGATGCTTAATACCTCAATGCTACAATTTCTGGGGACATGACATTTGCATACTTATCAGACCATGTACGTGGGCATATCCACCTTTGATATCTCGACAAAGCATCATATCATCGAACCTCAAGCCTTTGTTGAACAACTTGCCAATGGGATGTGAAATTCTAAAAATCTAGAAGACTTAAAAGAATTTGGGAGTGGATTAAGTAAAATTGTTGAGGAATTGGATTTTTGAGGAAAGCATGATCAAGATAACAAGTTTGATAGGGCTGGAGGGATGATGAAGTCCAAAATTCTGATGGAAAAACTTCTGAGAATCACAAAAGGAAGGGATGGTACGAAGGCAAGAGAAACACTAACATTTCAAAAAGTTTACAAATTCGATACTTGGGAAAAATTATGTTTTGGGCTTTGGGGATCGGGGAGTCGGGGGGAGATAGGGACCAAGGGATGGATGGAGGAGGAAGTTCGAAAGTCCAACATACACATAGGACTTAGGCTTTTCAAAGGATTGGGGATGCCAAGGAAAGGTATTGGGGGATGTGAAACTCTGAAACTCTACTAAGACAACACAATGGCAACATTTTACCCTTTGGAATTTGGGGAACGAGGATATGCTTAAACGAGGCAGGAATGTAAGGGAAACCTTGATAGATTGAAAGATTGACAACTTTGACACTTAGCCATTTTTACAAGGTTTCTAGGCGGGGTTTCAAGAGTACTAGGAAAGGCATGCAGGGATGGACAACCTCGATACTCCAAAACTTCAAAAAACTCTATAGCCAAATTTTGGTTTTTCAACCTTGGTATTTGACTAAAGCATGAAAGGGGGGAGTAATGCAACATCTAGATGCACGATTTTAAGCAAGATTGCCCATTTTGAATTTCTCAGTTTGGTTATTAACAATGGGTCAAAATTACTTAAGACACACCAAAAGGAAGGGACTCAAGCAAAAAATGACATTACAAATTTGAGTCCCAACACTATCCTTATAGATTAAGGGGGGAATGTAACAATAATGTACATAATCCTAGGAGTAAATATTTATATTTTTCTATTTCTTAGCAACACTAGAAGTTGAATAGTCATCTAGAAGATAAACTAAATAGTTATTCTCATATTGTTAAATACATACATTGTATCTCATTTTGATGAATGGATGAATGCTAAAGCTTTCATTGAAGATTTTTTTTGATTGTCCAAGTCTGGTTCATTTTTCAATCTTATCTTGCATTACACTCTCGAGCCTGACAACTTGTTATATATCCTTTCAAATAATTTCTCTTGCTTATACCTTTTAATAATGGTAACAATAAATTGTTATATGTTCTTATAGGTGCAAATTTGTTTATGATATTCACGAGGAAATGAGAATATATCTATCATATCCCTTCCCAAAATGATGTCACACTGAAATGAAAAAGTAATAATAGGTATTGATAACTTATTGATATTATATTTTAAAATATGGAGTATTAAATTACAAGATCAAAATAATAAAGTTTATAAAATAAATATAAATATGAATTATCATTATACTGATAATTATCAGTAATAATATTAATATTATAAATATAGACATTATGGTTATGAGCATATTCTTAAATAATAAATATTATAATGATCATGCTGATTATGAAACACTGAAGTTTGTTAAACTATTATTAACAAATATATAACCAAAAATTTTAGACATCGATGTCTCCAATATCAGCTACCCTTTGACAAGCAACACTTGGAAAAGGTGCGATTCCTCAAGGAGTATCGATCAATCTAAAAGCTACGTCCCATGGTGGAATACTAGGGGGATATTTTGTAACATACTAACCCTTCAATGAAGTAAAAATTTCTAATTTTTCACCTTACGAGTAAATAAACTATGTAACAAGCCATTACAATAAAATCTTTTCTTTTCTTTATTGAGAATATACGAACAAAGATGCATAGCATAAAACAATAAGGATTCCTTTTCATTTCCACAAATCATAAGTTACATTAATACAAGAATGCATACATTTACATACATAGCTTAATGAGTTTTAGAACAAATAGCTGTAAGACGGTCCAACATCCTTCCTTTCAAATCTTGGTTCTTTTGTCACCTGTTGTGGAGGAGAAGCATCACTCAGGCGCTTTTCTGCCAACCACAGACTCTTAATGCGGTCCCCTACACATCTATCATTTGATAGATGGCCCTTCGACGAAGAGATTGGTAGAGTAACTAATAACGTCAACCAACAAAGCATAGTGTTGTGTCCTACATAACTAGAACTTGTAAACCCACAATATCTGTCTAGCATGTAATACTAGATCATGGTGAATTTACAGTGGAGCCAAAGGTCATCACACTACTTTGGCCAAAGTGTTTCATTCAGTATGTTCTATTGAGGGTCATCTATCACATACACTACTCAAGGCCGATTTGACTTAAGGCCATCTTAAACTACGCATAGGTATTTCCTTCAATGGATAATCCGTCATCCCAAAGATAACCTATCACCTTTTTAACCTTCTTGGAATAACTTACTTAACAAGTAAGTACACAAGCTCCCTCCCATACTGGACAAACTATCCTAGGAGCAAACACAAGCGTTCCTAATTAATTCAATAACTTAGCTAAGTGTAACACAAGTGCCTCTCATGTTCAATCATACCTAGTATATAATACTTATGATAAACACCAAACTCCTATTATGGAGTACTTACAAGCACAACATAAAAATAGCATAAAAGATTCAATATCCTCTTCAAAGACATTCTTATTCCTCTAAATGCATATACTGGAAAGATAACTCAAGCATATATGGAAAACACATCATTCATAAGTAATAAAGAAGGTCCTCATGCCTGTTAACACTTTTCAAAATAATTGTCAGCAATGCAACCCTTTCCAAGAACAGTTTGATAACAGCTTCTCTAGAACATCACAATGATCTTTAATTCTTAAGTTGATAGTTCACGTCACTCAATTAGCAACTCTCTCACAAATATAATGGAGTTCTTTCTCTCTTTCTCACTATAAAAACATAGCAGGAAATAACACAGTAAAAAGACTTGCAGGAGAAATGCAAAGATCCGTAATCTTGTGAAAGAATGCATCCCTTCCAAATGAAATGGTTCAACTATTTATAGAGCAGCTTGGTAACCTCATAGCCTACAGTTTAGGCATGTTATTGGATAGCAAGCTCCATGCAAAGCAACACATGAAACATAGCAGCAAGGTGGCAACCTCCTAAGTTCATACTCAGCAGAATCACCTACAGGTCGATTTGCAAAATTGATAACAATCAAAGACTTATTCAATTTGCATATGCTTAATTCAAATTGTCTTATGAAATAGACATCTACAACAATATGGTTTCCAGAGGTCGTGCCAATTTCATACCATACTCCTCGATGTTGGCACGGTTTCTTTTCCTTTATAAACAATCAACTATCAAATCGTAACACTAAGTACTATCAACTTGGTTTGGGAATGAGTCAACTGAGATGTTAAATGCATTTGACAAAGTCTCCAACAGATATATTAAACATGGCATAAATGTTTACTAAGTCAAAGTTGATCTCTATCAAAAGTGTCGACCAAGTCCAAGCTTGCAAAAATGCATTTCATATGTTTCATATCGCATGGAAAAAAGAGTGAGATTTGGCTTCTCAAAAGAGTCATAAGCTATTCTATCAGCCTTCAATAACATAGTATTGAATGACTATAATCGACCTCCATTATCATAGTCATTATCTATTATAATCAGCCTTTATAAATTGTCTTCTATCATGGTAAGGAATAGTCGATTTCTATTAATATATAAATATGTTAAATATATATATATATATATATATATATTTAAATACCTTCATGTATTTGTATATATATACATACATATATATATGTGTGTGTGTTCACATTCGATTCACATAAAGCCATTCACAATTACCATCATATTGATGAGTGTTTACGTGTGGTACATCTATACATGTGCATATATATGTCGTTAGATCCCATTGACATGTATGTGCATATATATACACATGTTCCACGTACATCTCACTTGTCAATATAATTGTAATAGTACAAGAAAGATCTCCAAAATCTCAAGTAGATAAACATCACCTAAAAATGCATGCAGTAGTAAACAAGACTCTTCCAATGTAGACATAACAACTACGGATGACTTACCAACTCCCACAAATTGACTCAACTCAATCATTCTAATGTGGTGTGTGTATGCTCAGATAGTTTACTTTTACCAGTTACCCGACCAAGATATTCTCCCGAGTGATACTTCCCCTCTGCTTGGAGGAATAGAACATATACCTGCATCCACTAACACATGCACATTGTAGTCAATTTCTCACAACATATGCATTATACATAAACCATCTCCAAAGTTAGAATAATAATTCAATAACCATCCTTTCATATATATGCAGTATTTTTCCATGAAATAACATCAACTAAGATAACATCAAATGAGATAACATTCACATTGATAACAAGGTTCAAGCATAATTTATTCATCTCCAGAATTCACATTACATTCATATTTACTCTATTTAGTAATAGTAAATAGTAATTACACAATTGGGGTGTAACATACTCCCTCCCTTGTGAATCATCGTCCCTGATGACTTTAGGTATCATTAAAACATAACAAACAACATATTGTTTGAAACATCCTTGTAAGCATTAAGAATATGAGGAAACTTTTGCTGAATTTCAGCATAGTCCTCCCAAGTAGCCGAGTCTTCTACATACTGGTCCCACTGGAATTTGCATTGCAAGACTTCTCTATTATGCAAGCGTAGCTCACGTGTTTCGAGCACCTTGACGGGCTAGAGAGTTACTACTTAGGGGTCCCGTACCTATAAATCAGTCCAATCAATTGCATGATTATCACTGGGTATATACCTTTTAAGCTAGTACACATGGAAGACATTATGCATTTTGGTAAGAGCTGGTGGCACCACGATCCGATAAGCTACTGCATTCACTTCCTCTAGAATCTCAAATGGTCCAATATAACGCGGGGCAAACTTAGAAGATTTTCCAAATTTAATGGAGCTCTTGTGAGGTTTCACTCTCAACAACACTTTGTCACCTATGGCAAAATTGCGAGGCACTCTCTTAGCATCAGTGTAGCTTTTATGTCTATTGTTAGCTTCTACTAACCTTTGCTTAACAATCTTAACTTGCTCATCAATTTCAACCAACATCTTTGGCTCAAGACTCACTTGATCCTCAAGTTTATCCCAACTTATAGGGGTTTGACACTTTCGGCCATAGAAAGCTGTGAAAGGAGCCATCTTTATCACGGAATGATAAGAATTATTGTAAGAAAATTCCACTAAGGGCAAGTAGTCTTTCCACTTGTACTGCTAACCCATGCAATACATCCTAAGTAGGTCTTCCAATACTTGATTCACCCTTTCCATTTTCCCATCTGTTTCCAGATGATAAGCTGAGCTAATGTTCAACTGAGTCCCTAGTGCAAAAAAATGGTTTGCCAAAACCTAGAAGTGACTCTTGCATCCCTATCTGAGATAATCTTCTTAGGAATCCCATGCAACCTAAACACTTCTTGCACAAATTTCCTTGCTTGACATGTGCTTCATCAGATAGATTCCTCGGTATAAAATGTGCGACTTTGGTAAGCTTATCTACTACCACAAGAATGACATTGTGCTTATTTCTTGATAAAGGCAATCCTTGCACAAAGTCCATACTTATGACTTGCCACTTCCTCTCTGGTATGTCATGTGGGTATAACAAGCCTACAGGATGATGATGCTCTACTTTCACCCTTTGAAACTCAAGACACCTAGCCGCAAAATTAGCGGCATCTCCTTTCATACCTTTCCAGAAGTATAATGGCTTTACATCCACCATCATTTTCATCAATCTAGGATGTCTAGAGTATGATGCTTCATGTACTTCCTTCCATACCAAATTTCTTAATTCCTTCATGTCAGGTACATATATTCTACCTTTATATCTAAGTAATCCATTAGGTTCAAAATGAAAACCTTCATACCTAGAATCCCGCAGATTCTTAGTGAGTGTTTGCTTGACTTGCAAGTAATAGTCATCCTCCTTGCATTTCTGCAACACTTGCCCTTTGAAGTCGGTTTGAATTGTTACTATAGAAGCAATATGACGTATTTGACTTAGAGCATCGGAAACTCGATTTTCTTTCCCTTTAATATGGGCGGGTGCCTGAAGTTGGGTAGCAATTTTGTGGCCACTTTTTATTTTATTTTTGAAAACTCATAGCGCAAGCACATTATAACGCTCTCGCGTTATTGCACGTTAAAAGCAAAAAAAAAGTGAGTCATTCATTTTCATTTCGACTGTTTTTTTGTTCTTCCCGCGGCCAAAACCCCCAACTTTCGCACTCGCGTTCTAGGAGGAGGTATTGTACAAAAATCTTCAATAATAGTTGCTATTTTTTTGCAAGGATGACGCCACGACGACGAAGAGGTGGGAGAGGTAAGTATTGTTTGCTGTTTGTTTTGAATTTCTTAGTTTTAGGTTATATTTGATATATATATTTTTGAATTTGTAGGAGATGCAAATGAACCTGCAAACCCTCAAAATCCTCAACAAGAAGAGCAACCAAATCCTCAAGAACAAAATCCTCAACAAGAAAATCAACCTCAACAACAACCTCCTCCACCAATCACTTAGCACCCTCCTGGCACTCAACAAGATTTAATGAGTGAAATTGAGAACAAAAAACAAATTGAGGATTTTATTAGTAGGTTGAGTGATCCAAATGGTTCAACCGCAAAAAGAATGACCTTAGCAAATTCATTGAAAGATATGTTAAAAAATGTAGATTCAATTAGCAAACAAATAACTTGATGGCAAGATAGGAGGCAGGCGGCTAGGGCATATTATGCAGATAAACTATCATATAAACAAGTAAATGATTTAAAAATTACAAAAGGTGATTTGTGCTCATTATTCACTAACCCACGCACAAATCAAAATCTTAGCCTCAATGCGAAGAGGTTTCCTATTCATTGGTGCCACCACCAAGAGATTAGGAATCATTTTTATGATAGGTGGTACATGGTCTTTGATGATCGACTGTGCAAAAATTGTGAAGTCCCCCAATATTTTCTTAGGAAACTATACAGTGAGTTCATATTGAACAAAATCCCAAATTATTTTGATATGAGGGACTTCCAAGAGAGAGGTGGGGGGTCGGGTCAGGATAGGCCAGGTGCACAGTTGGATCCTACGCGGCAAGGGAGACGAGCTCTCACTAGGTTGCCTTGTGAGCACGTTGTTATGCTTGCTGTCGCGAAGGAGAGTGTCGATGTAGAGACATTGTAGGCGATCAACACTTTAACCTAGAGTATCATCCATCATACTAGCCCTATTCTACAATGCCATCCAGGCGAGTCTTCGAGTGGTGGCCTTCAAACCCATGTGTGTCAATCTTGCGGGGCGACTTGTTCATATGACCCCATCGACACTTAGGAGGCTGCTACGCAGGATCCGTATGCAGCTACGAAGATGGAGAGGGCGGTTGACATTTTGCATAATGCGTATGGCATTGATACTCAAGTCAAAGTTAGCATGTTCATTGAATTTAATTTATTAAATTTCGATTTTGAAATGCAAGATTAACTAATTTAGTTTTATAATTTTAATAAAATTGCAGTCACAGTGTTGAGACTGGATATGCTGGCACTCCACCTACTTTTTTCTGCAGTACACCTATCGGTGGGGTATGTAACTAGTAAACAATTATAAATTTATTATATGTTAATAGCATTGTTTTACAAATGGTATTTTAATATGTGATTTTGGATGTTGAATAGGGTAATATTGGAGGTTTCGAGGGAACACCTCCCAGTGCCAGTGGATTTACTCAAACCTACATGCAGGTAATAGAATAAAGAGTTTAAGTAATGAATTGTACTTAATAGATTTGTGTAGTTTATATTCATATCGTTGGTTACGTTGCATTGCACATCATTCAAACTCAAAGCATTACTTCACATTCCATAACTAATAACTAGATGTTGATAGATGACAAAATTTCAACTACAATATAGTTGTTTAGAAAGTCAACATAAGCAGTGATACAATTACTTCACATGGAGGCATGTGCTTGCAAAGGTGCACCTGCACGACAAACTATGGATGCTTGGAAAAAATCTATGAAACCATAATAGTACTCTTTCTACCACTAACTCCTAGACCAACCCTCATATAGTGCATTTTGCAATTACATGATTTAGGTGCTCCTGCACCATACTCCCCGGGTACAAAAGATTTATGCCCCATAAATCACTCCATAGGTCTGCTCCAACCTTCTGCACAATCCCTTCAAACCTGCTCCAAGTCCTTTGCATGGAAATCTTCCTCCAAGGCACTTTGTACCCTTCATGCTTTGCTTTGTCTTGGTCTTGCCATGCTTGATCTTCCTCAAATAGATCTTCTTGCTGCCTTTTGTCTTCATTAACACCTGCAAACAAAAATTCAATATACAAAACTAAACAACCATGCATTAGTATCTCTCGTTCATGCTCTTCCATTAGCCTTTGCCAATTATACATGTAGTTTTTCCTTTCAATTCCATTGTCTGCAACATAACCTGCATTTTGTCCTTCCACTTTCATTTTAACCCTTGTTCTAACCACTGTCAGAAGAATGAACAAATCAGGGAGATAACCAATGATTCCCTTCACTCTCAGCCTCTTATCCTTCCACTTCACATCTATACTCAGATTCACTATGCTTGGATCCCCTGTCTCAACAGTATACAACTGCCTCATTACTAAACTCAGCAGACAAGGACAACTCACTGTCCCAATCTCAGAATTTCCTCTCTTCTCCATCTCATTTGGAGACCACACACACCGTATTCTCTTAGCCATTCCTTTGCCCAACACTGTCAACTTCTCAGTCTTAGTCTCTGTCCTTATTGAAACCCTCTACAAAACCTTTACCATCTTTCCTTCACCTCTCATGGTGACTACACACTCCAACCTTTGCTCAACTTCTATACACTTTTTCTCAGACTCTCCAAACTCTTCCACTATTTCCTGCCATGCTTCAGGCTTACTGTCTTTTCCTTGGCTTTCACAGCCTGTCCATCATCTACTCTTAGGTGTTGTATTAGACCCTTAGCTTCTACCATCATTGCCTTCATGGTCTGTACTATATTCTTAGACTCATCACCTTCTTGACTGTCAATCTCAGACCTCTGAGATTCCATTCCAAGGACCATGGTCCTATCAATTTTAGGAACATAATCCATTTGTCCTTCATCCCCTCTGATTACTATGCTCTCACATTGATTTACTTCAACCAACTTTCCCTTCATAATGGTTAGAGAATTCAATATGTAGTCTACAACAACAAGTAGTGTGTGTGTGATTTATCTTGATATAAAAAGGTGTAAGCATTTCAAAAAATCTTTGAGAAATACTAATTTGAGGATAATCATTTTGAAATTTACGAAAAAATTGGGTTTGAGTCATATCCAAAAAATGCGTTGGATGTGGTTCACAATTCCGACTACCGATTCTCCTTCTTATGACATCCCTTTGATTCAAATATGGGCTTGTATTATTCTTCCAATACTCTTCGATTAGTGTTCTCAATGCTTCAACAACTTTTTTTTATCTTTATGTGGCAGTCTCCCTGAGAATGCCCATAATTCATTTGAATCGGTGCCCTCAATTCTTTGCCGCCTTTGAACAACTTTTGATAAAGTTTTTCTTCTAATTCCCATTTGTTCACTTGTCTTTTTAATGAGACGAGCTCTCTTTGTTTGATAGCTTACCAAAGTCGATGTAATGACACGTCGGGTGACATTACTATCCTTTGAGCATGAGGACTTACCCACACTCTCATAAGCATCCATTTGATTCTTCACAATAGTGTTTTCATTTGATGCATTCAATGTTTTCAACCCAAGAGTCTTCATGATCTTTCTGTACTTTAAACCTCGCATCATTTGAACAAATAGTTGACATCTTGCGGTCTCATTTAGCATTTCAAAGAAGATTTGCCAAATCTTATCAACATATCTTCTACAAGTGCGTTATGGAATCTTACCTTCCATGTGCTGCAAAATATCCTCATCAATATTAATCAAAAACTTTGGCTTTCTACACAAAATTCTAGGTGGTGTTCTCCTAGGTACATACATCTCAACATTAGCAATTTCATCAATATTTAATTGAGGTGGGCTAGATTGCATACCTTCAATCGAGGGTGGAGTAGAAGACATACCTTGATCTTCACGTGGGGATGATGGCATACCTTCTTTGTGAAATCCGAGTGATGATGTACTCTCAACTTGAGATGCGATGGATGGTGCCCAACCATATTCACTTGCAGTAGATGGTGTCCCTCCATATTTTCTTGTGCTTAATGGTGTCCCTTCGTATTCACTTGCAATAGAGGGTGTGTCTCCAACTAGAGTATCTGCATCTGTCCTAGCACGACGTGTTTGCATTCGTTCCCTTTGTGTTGCCAATTTCTGTTCTCTTTTTGATGGTTGAGGTTCCTCTTCAATTGGCTTGTTTTTGTCAATCGTTTCCAAATTCTTCTTTTCACGATATGCCTTCAACCGTTCTCTCTCCTTTTCTTTGAAGGTTTGGAGCTCTTCGTCTGTTAGTTTCTTCCTTGTTCGTTTCTTCGGCATGGTGGATAATTTTACTTGTAGCATGGTAATGAGACGAATATTAGTTCCTAAAAAATGTATCCATTAAAATAAATGAAATATGTCATTCAAGGCTTCATAAATAGACAACATAGGTGGTTGATGCAGACCCAAGAGGCTCAAACCCAATGAATCTGACAACCTACCTTTAAGAGGAATCTAACAAGATTAAAATCACTTATTTGAACAATCTAAACAATTCTCAAAGTCTGACAACCAACAGAAGCGTGATTTCACACTTTCACCCCTTGAATCTTAGTAGTGCAAACTCGGTTTTTGGCCATTAACTCAAATGTTCTCCAAAATACTAGACAAACACATGATGGTTTTAGACACCCATTTCAGAGTTGCAACACATATCTCAAGATTATATACAAGTCCTTTGGACCAATTCCCCAAAATCAACCCTTCTACGCTGACCTAATTAGGTTGATTAGGCCTAAATTACAAAGCATCACGTCTTTAAACTTACCACATGACCTTGAAACCTTGGGCTGGCAATTTCTATGCCCTCAAACCTCCAAAACTACAATTAGATTCCACTGGTACGACCTATTTCATACCAAACCTGAAAACCCTTATTTTATGCACTATTCATGAGGGTTTATTGAATGTAATACTTCCACAACCTCCTAAACTTCAAAACCAACTTGAACACTATCTAGTAGCCCTGTACATGCTTAAAAGTTCATAAAGCATGACCTTCCATATAGATTCTACCAAACCCTAGGTTTAAACCCCTCATTTACATGCATTTTCTACACAAAACTCATAGGAACAATAGGATTAACTCCTTTATTTCTTCCCCAACACCCTAATATAATGTCCTACATTCTAGTCAGTCTTCCTAGGGCCCATTACACTAGATATAGTCGACACAGATGGTTTAAGAGCCCTTCAAAGCATGTTTTGATCACAAACCCTCAAAACAAGGTATACTCGGGTGTTCACAAGAAATTGACTATAGAATGCTTCAAACTCCTTGTTAAACCTTCAGACTTAATGCAAAACATATAAGACACATGCCATTACATTATTCAAAAGATATTTGCACAATACAAAGGTTGTACGTTACCGTATAGGTCTCGAAAAGTCAGAAAACATAGGAAATTTGCTGCTAACTCTGAGAATTCAATGTATTTTCTTCACAAAAACTCATAACTGACATTACTTTTGGTGTCTTCATGCCATTTAAAGGATTCTTCATCTCATCCCAATGACCAACCACCCTGCAACTGATTTTTAAAACACTAATGACCATTGGAGGCCAAGTTTACACTCTTTACATGTTTTGTTAACACACACCTCCATACATTGCAATGTTTGTACTTTTTGACCTTCCAAACACTTAAATACATTGAAAGCTCTTATGATGGTCTAATTAGACCTTATGGGACCCTAACACATAACCTAATACACAAAAAGCACCCTGAACCTACTTAGACCCTTATTTGTCATCATTGACAGTTGCTTCACATATGTAACCTTGTTTACAAGAATGAATCAATGAGACACCAAATGGTCTTTATAGACCTTATTAAAGCAAATAAACAACAAAACCACTTTGTAACCTCCCTAGACATAGCTAATGCTCCAGTTGTGAAGGTAAGATGTAGGTGCTCCTGCACCAGTGATGAGGTAGCTTTACTGATGAGGTAATTTAGAAACACAAATGAAAACCAAAATAGTTTAAATCAGTGCTATCAATGTGGGAGGAGTTGGTGCAGGAGCACCATTAAAAGTTGTTAATCCATTTAAGGTCATAAGGTCTAGATTATAGTTTTGGAGGAATTTTGTCTTCATAAGGTCTATGAGACCATTTGGTGATGTAATTGGTCATTTTTTCAATAGTATTTAGGGGTCTAGGTAGTAGAATTTTCAAAATGTGCAAAAAGTGCTAAGTTGTCAAATTAACAAATAGTGAAGGGTTGTAAAAGTCTATTAAAGAGGGATACCAACACCTCTTTCAAATGTTAGTTTTGGAAGTTGAAGTGGTTTGTTTTAGGAGGGAAACATTATAAAAGGCCATGAGAAACTCGAATGGAGGATGATCCTTGGATTGGGCGTCAAACCAAATGAGGAAATGTTGAGTTTTCCTTAAGAAAAATGAGGTTTTGGTGAGTGAAATTGAGTTTCTGAGTTGGACAACATTATTTTATGTTAGATTGACCATGAGTAGGGTATTTTAGGCTTGTTTGAACAGTTTTCAAGTTTTGGAGTGTTTGGCAAGTGCTACTTTCAATAAAACCTAGGGTTTCTAAGCCTAGGGAGAGGATTTTATGGTTTGGGTGGTAAATGATTGAATATCTGTAATCTAATGCTGTAATTTGAAGTTTTGACAGATATAAAGTGCTCCCCCAAGGTTTCAGGAGATTTGGACAAGTTTTGAAGGTGGTCCCTTTGTAAAAGTGGGCTAATTTGGGTCATTAAAAGCGTAGAAAACCTAATTTGTGCAGTTTGGTACAAAACAAGTATTGGTGATTGTTGGATATGTTGAAAGGATTTGTAATGGGTCCCTGATGTGTGTTGTGTTGTGAGTTGAAAGGTTGTGTGAGTGGAATTATACCCGATTGAGTGACTTTGATATGCTACAGGGAATAGTGTGAATTTGTTGAATAAAGAGGTCCTGATGAAATTGTAAATTGAAAATTGTGTTTGCAGATTAGAGTTGTGTGTTTGTGTGTTGCAGGCCTCCCCTATTGCATTAGGAGTATATTCCAATTTTTTAGAGACATGTATGGAAAATTTGGTAGCATAGACAAGACAATCAGCTGGTTTGTATAACTATTTGACAAAATACCTCAATGAAAGCTTTGGAAGCATACATAAAGTAAGTCAATTTTTAAATAAAAAAATGCCTCAAAGAGATGTGGTTTAAAAATGTAATTGGAAAGTGTATAGAATTGTGTAATTTAAAATGTCCATTGACAACCTAAGGTTGTAACATGACAAACAAACAATGATCAACATGGAATATGTAAAACGGAAAAAATGAAAGCAAGCCATAATAGAATGAAAGAAAATGTACAAAGACTTCACATACCTAAAAAACCAGAGTTTCAAATGGAGGAGTTCTAACCAATTATGTAGCCTTTGCTTCTTCTTTCCTCAAACTCCTCAACAATTTGACTTTTTCAAAAGCTTGTTCCCCTCCAAACTTCAATTATATCAGTTATCACTGGAATTGAAACTTGAATTGATATTATATGCCTTTTCACGTGAAAAATTTGCTATTTCATGCAAAGGTGGTAGAAAGATCATGAAAAAGGTGGTGGAATCTAAAAATATGCATGAACACTTCACTCAATCATCAAAAAGATACTTTTTGTCGGAGCACGCGCAAAACCAGGAGAATATTCAGAATGTGGGCCGAGATCACGGGTATATTGTGTTTTTTAACCATTTTTAGAGCAAGCCAAAATGTGCTCTTGTTATAATGCGAGCGCGTTATTTCTTCCTAGAACGGTCATGTCTCTACTTCAAAATGCACTCGCATCATGATAAAGTTGATTCTTTTTATTGATTTATTTTCTTTGTCTATACTCTCTCCCACTCTCTCCAACTCTCTCCCACTCTCTCTCACCCTCTCACCCTCTCCCACTCTCTCCCACCCTCTCCCACTCTCTCTCACCCTCTC
>VDFB02000017.1:465363674-465421907 GCA_007258455.2 Sequoia sempervirens
CTCCCACCCTACCTAGATAAGTCCCTCTCACTCCACCACTCTCTTTCTCTCCCTCTTTCTTAGGTCACTCCCTCCCACACCCTCTCCCTCTCTCAGGTCTCTCACTCACACTCCCTCTCTCTCGCACTCCCTCTCACTACCTACACTCTCAAGTCTCTAACTTTGGCACCCTATCTACATAACTCTCTTTCTCTTCATCTCTCTCTCCCCCTCTCTCTCTTTCTCTCTCTCTCTCCCACCCTCTATCCCTCCCACCCTACCTAGCTAAGTCCCTCTCACTCCAACCCACTCTCTCCCACTCCCTCTCTCTTAAGCTCTCACTTCCACCCCCTCTCCCTCTCTCGGGTCTCTCCTCCATCCCTCTCTCTCATGTCACTCCCTGGAAACCTACCTGGGTCCTCTCTCTCTCTCTCTCTGTCTCCTCTATCTATCCCTCCCACCCTACCTAGATAAGTCCCTCTCACTCCATCCCCCTCTTTGTCTCCCTCTCTCAGGTTGAACTCCCTCCCACACCTTCTCCCTCTCTCAAGTCTCTCAAGTCTCTCACTCGCGCACTCCCTCTCCCTACCTATCTCTCAAGTCTCTCCCTCTCACCCTACCTAGCTAAGTCCCCCCCACTCCAACCCCTTCTCTCCCACTCCCTCTCTCTTAAAATCTCACTTCCACCCCCTCTCCCTCTCCCCATCCCACCCTACCTAGACAACTTTCTCTCTCTCTCTTAAAATTCTCCCTCCCTCTAAAGATATACATAAATACATACAATCATAATACATATGTACATACAATCCTACATCCATACAAACATACATACATACATACATGTGTAGATACAATCTTACGTACATATAGACATACATACAGGCATACATACATACATACATACATGACACACCAGCATATATGTACATAAAAATATACAAATATATCAACAAACATTCAATAAAGTGGCATTTAACATAAAGACATAATGCGAGCGTGTTATAATGCACTCACGCTATGTCTTGCTTGACATGTATCGCAAAGAAGCAAAAAAAGTCAAAACTAAGACATAACATGAACACGTTATAACATGCTCGCGTTATATTTTACTTTGGGAATCCCTGAGCTTTAGCATTGGTATTTGCCTTGGAATACCAACCCAAAGGCTTGGAGGGCATTCCCAACGACCAGAGACGTGTTTTTGCAAATTCTACAATTTTTTCACATAATCAGGTTCGTACTCACCATCAGGATTGCATCTGATTCAATATCGACAAAATCGAACACATGGGTAATGTTAGGTTCACTCTTAGCTATCCAACAATGTAATTTTTTTCACTTTCTGACAATGTTAAGCCTTTCATCCATAATTTTCTTTTGTTTGTATGTCTTTTTTTTCTTCCAAAAAACAGTGTTTGGTGTTTTTTTTGTTATAAATTAACCGTTTATTGAAATTTTAAATAAATTACATTTTTAGAAACTAGACTCCATTCTACAATTTTATTTTTTAAAAAATCAATTACTTTCCAAAATTTGTAGGGGAGCGGCCAAAATTCTACTTTTAAGTGCCCACTTAGAAAATTAGTAAAAAATCAAATATTCATTAAAAAATTATCAAAAAAGTGCATCAACTAGATATTAACTAGCTTTTACTGTAGCGATTTTAAAAATACTACAAAAAAGTTCACCGTGCTAGGGTCATACAAGAGTTGCTATGTTATGTTTTTCTGACAAAAACAACACCAATTTGTGTACGTCTTTCTTTTGAACCCTTTAATCTCAACCATTTTCAAAATAAATTAGTAGTTTAGAAAGTAGACTTGGAGCACTTTGATCCTTGTTTTTGTTCCATCTCAAAATTTTGTGTGTAACTATCCTCAATTTCACGTCCAAGGTCAGTATTTCCTGATTTTAGAAAAAAAGTGGCCACTTAAGCCCTCTTTTTGAGAACCATCTTGGTGCACTTACCCATATAACTGATATTTAAAATCATAGTCACTTATTAACTCTAACCATCTTCTCTGCCTAGCATTCATATTAGGTTGAGTAAAAAGATACTTTAACCCATTATGGTTTGTTTTCATCTCAAAGGGTTTTCCTAACAGGTAATGTCTCCACATATGTAGAGTGTGAACCACAACTTCTAATTCTAAATCATGTGGTGCATAATTCATTTCATATGGTTCTAGCTTTCTAGATTCATAGGCAATTGCTTGCCCACCTTGCATTAATACCCCTCCTAACCCTTCTCCGCATGCATCTGTGATAAGCGTAAAGTTACCCTCAGAATCTGGTACTTTTAAGATAGGTGCGGTGGTTAATTTCTCTTTGAGTAGGTCAAAAGCTTCTTGACACTTCTTAGTCTATTCAAATCTCTTTCCTTTCTTTTGTAAAGAAGTAATTAGGAAAGCAATCTTATAAAAGTTTGCAACAAACTTCCTATAATACCCTGCTAGACCCATGAAACTTCTTACTTTCGACACATTCTTAGGTATAGGCCATTCAAGTACTGCCTTAATCTTATCTAGATCTATAGAAATTCCATCTGCTGAGATCACATGACCTAGATAATGTACCCTCTTTTGGAAAAAAATGTACACTTAGAAAGTTTACCATACAACTTATGTTCCCCTAAATGTTGTAGGACCATTTCTAAATGCTTGCAATGTTCTTCCTCATTTCTTGAATAAATCAAGATATCATCTAGAAAAAATTAATACAAATTTATCAAGGAAATCCCTAAATACACTATTCATTAGGTTCATGAATGCTGCAGGTGCATTTGTAAAACAATGAACTCATAGTGTCCATACCTGGTTTTGAATGCAGTTTTAAAGATATCTTCATCTTTAATCCTCAATTAGTGATATCTAGATCTCAAATCTATTTTAGAGAATACGACAACTCCCCTCATTTGATAAAAAAGATCATCAGTGCGTGGCAACTGATACTTGTTCTTAACCGTAGCTTTGTTAAGCATACGATAGTCGATGCACAAACGCAAGGTACCATCCTTTTTAACAAAGATGACTGGTGCTCCCCAAGGTGAAACACTTGTCTTATCAGTCCTTTAGACAACAATTCATCCAATTATGCCTTAAGTTCCATAAGTTTAGTGGTTGTCATCCTATAGGGTACCTTAGAAATAGGTTATGACCTTGGAACTATATCAATAGAGAAAAATCAAATATTCCTTCGGAGGTAACCTTGGTAACTCATCTGGAAACACATCCAAATTTTTTCTCAATATTGGATATTTCTCCATATCTGACTTTCCAGTTTCATCTATTTCACCATCTTCTAACTCCTGAAAAATTTGGAACTCTAAATCATCACTGTCCTTTCCAAGATCTTCAATCTTTATGGCAAAGAGTTTACACCCTTTCTTCTTAGCTCATATAAGTTGCATTGCCATGATTTTTTGAATCCTAACCTCTCTAGGTATTCCTTGGAATTTTACTTGATTTCCAAAATCATCTAGGAATTCTACAGTTTTTGCATGGAAATCTACTTTAGCCCTATGTCTCCACAACCAATTCATACCTAGGATAATGTCATATTATCTTAGAGGTACGACATAAAGGTTTACTTTTGTAGAAAAATTGGGTAGTTCTATCCTAGCCTCGAATAGACATTGATCCACCTTTGCTCTTGTCTAGTTTGCATACTCTACATCCCAAGACATTGCCATGTATCCCACCTTCCTAGATAATTATTTAGCTATTTTAGGTGAAATGAAATTCTAAGTTGCACCAGTATCAATAAGAACATAAATAGGTAAGCCAAACAAAATACCCGGTGTTTCAACTGGAGTTATTTGGTACTCTGCTTGATGATCATCCACAGGGGCATGTATCTTTTGTTGAAACATCATTTGCTGGGTGGGTAATGGATTACCATATGGTCGTGATCTGGAAGTTTTATTGGGACAGTCGTTAGCATAGTGATCTCCCCTACATATAAAACATCTTATAGGCGGCCTGCTTTTCCCTATGGTTTCTCCATAATTCTTTTCACTAGCCTTATTGGTATTACCCATGTTAGAGTCATTCCTTTTATGCTCTGTTTTAGACTCTTTTCCATCATTGTGAAACCTCTTTCCCTTTTTCCTTGGAACATTTTGCATACGTTCCACCTTCTTCGGAACTAACTTGTTAGGAACTTCCACATCCTTCTTTTTCTCTCTTCTTTCTTGACGAGTGGAATTAGCCCTAAGTTTTTGCTCCTGCTTAATTGCTTTCTCATATACAAGATCCATTGTTGTTGGACCATGCATATCCACTTCACCTTCGATCTGACCGTTAAGTCCCATTATAAACTTTCTAATGCGGAAGCACTCATTCTTGTGATATATGGGAACATAGCACATAAGTCGGGTAAACTTCTCCCAATATTCATTGACCATCATGTTACCTTGTTTCAACCCCTAGAAATTTGAGAGTTTTTGGTCATAGTACAGTTGTGGCAACCATCTCTTACAAAAAATTTCTATGAATTCTCCCCATGTTAATTTCCATGAGTTAATACTAAGTTCCAACTTCTTGTTCATCCACCAGTTAGAGGCTTCTCTTGCTAACTGATACGCACCCCGTGCGGCTTTAGTAACCTCATCATAGTTTCATATTTCAAAATACTTTTACATTTGGACAAGCCACACTTTAGCTTCATCACCTCCAACACTACCATCAAACTTAGGTGGAATAATCTTCTTCATGTCCCTGGAAAGTTCAGAAGCCACAAGCTTCTTATTCCTTTCCTCAGAAGGCGTAGGTGATTTTTCCCTTTCATGATCATGGGTTTCTTCATGTCCATGAGAAGAGTTTTCCCCCTCATGCTCATGAATCAATACATCATTCTCTAACCTATCCTTAACTCTATAGTTCCATGGCCGGGATGCGCCCCCCTCAAAAAATGATCTAGAGCCTGTAGCTTGAGGAACAATAGGAGGCTCATGTTCAATCATCAGAGTGTCCATCACAACCATTTCTGGTAGAGGGAGTGACTTCTAGACAGGAAAAGGAGTAGATGCAACAATAGATAGGGGAGAAAACTCGAGTGCCATAGCGATGAGCCTCTTCCCACTCACTACCTTAGAGGTAGGAGTAGTAGGACGACGCAAAGGATGAGACATAGAGACAACTCCATGGGGACCCTTCCCCTTACCATACACAATGGGCTAAGGCTCCATGGGCAAGATAGACAGGTCAAACACTTGACACTTGGCCTTCCACTAAGCGGGCACCATCAGACTCCCCAAAAGACACATAAGGGTAGAAGTCGAAGGTGCTGTAATAGGGAAAGAAGCAAAGGTAGGTGGAACTACAAAGGAAGAAAAAAGGGGCCCTGAGCATAGGCAGGCCTTCCCTTCCCCTTTTATGAGGAAGAGGCAGCCCGCTATGCTATAGGGCAAGTCATTTTTAGTTGTACCTTGCCCCCGGTCTTATACTTAATGTAATTTTGATCAAATAGGTCCATTCTTAGAGGAAGTGGACTGATCGGGGTGGGCCAAAAATGATCAAGCGAATAACCCCCATAGGATAATAATGGTTGATACTCGGTGTCATGCATGACATGTACTACACCTTGGTGAGATAATTTCAAAAATTTATGAATAACGGAAGCAACTCCGTTCATGAAAACTAGGCAAGGGATGTCTAGCTTCACCCTGAACAAATTAGATTTTGGGATGACATCGAAAGTAGTATCCACAACCCTAGGTCCTACTAGGACGGAAAGAGTTATAGAGCCATACAAAGCTTGAGAGAGGCCATCATGAGTATGTATAGTAGTTTTCGTCTTCTCATATTCCTCCCTCTATAAATAATTCAGCAAAAGAGTCTCTTCCATAATAACATTCACGTGGCTTGCAGGGTCCACAAGGACTCCTATCACAACTTTTCCATTGACGAGAACATTAATGTATAGAGGAGAGGCTTTGTTATTCATGGGTAGATCTTGCGAGGTAAAAGTTACATCTGGTGAACTAGTCACAGGTTGAGGGGGAGGATTGTGAGTAAATGAAATCATGTTTACGTATTCAAAAGGGACTTCTTTGGTAGGACCAAGAATGGAAGGCTCAACAATCAAATTAGTAGAGTGTGATGGAAATGGATTTGTGTAGATCTGCAATTCACTATTTTCCTTAGAAACATACTTGTTCTCATTTTTCTTTTTATTGTCGAGCCGGATGGTTTCATCGTTGATGTGATCCTATATCTCATGATGCAGGCACATGCAACGTTCAGTATCCTTCCTATGGACATGATGGTATTGGCAGAATGTGTTCCCATAATACCAGTTAGGATAAGGCACTCTAAGAGGTCAAGGATATTCTAATGTTATAACCTTATCCTTCAATAGATTTTGCAGAATAGAAGAATAAAATTTAGATAATTTAGTGAACTGTCTATTGCACTTGAGGCCTCTTTCATTAGACACACTGACTACATTTGTAACAGATTTTCCTTTTCTTGAAATTGATACTATAGATCTTCCTTCGGGACGAGATCATGAGGAAGATCCCCTGAACTAAACAACCGTCTGCTAATACTCCCACAATGCAATGCACAAATGTGTGAAAGAAGGATATTTCATTAAGGAAAAATTCTCTTGCTAAGGTTGTTGCAGGTTGCCTATGAACACCTTCTGTACATCTGAGTCAGGTAGCAGGTAAGAGATTTGTGAAAAGAGTGCTTTATATCAAGCAATGAAATCAGTGATCTTCTCATGTTCTCCTTGCTTACATTGAACAACATCCAAGAACATCATCTTCGGCCCAATGTTAGCCTGGAATTGCTAGAGAAACTAGTTAACCAATTGATCGAATGAGAATATAGAATTGTCAAGAAAAAGAATAGTATCATTCTAGTGTTGTGTCTTTGAGAGATTGAGGGAACAATTTGGCCATTAGAGCATCATGGTGAAAGAAGTCTGTACACATCGCGTTGAAATTTGACATGTGTTTGAGGGTATCCTTTACCACCATATTTCTCAAACTTAGGAATTTCCATCCCTTGAGGGAAGGGAGTGTTCAAAATTATTACTGAAAAAAGGTCCATGTTGGAAGAAGGGTTGAAAGATAGGCTGGGCAGAGGTTTGGGCCAAACTCACTAGTTGGTTCTGTATTTGACCCATATTTTGTAGCAAAGCATTCAAAACTAGGTCAAATGAAGAAAGATGACTAGTGGAGCCACCACCAGAGCCACTACCAGATCCATCACTAGGGCCACCACTATGATCACCACCAGAGCCATCACCATGACCATCACTAGAATCTCCGTTGGTGCCACTACCATAGCCTCCGCCAGAGCCACTACTGTGACCACCACTAGAGCTGCCGCCGGAGCCACTAAACATACAAGGGCCACCAATCCCCATTCCATTGTAAACCCCACTGCCAAGGATAGAGCTACCCCCAGGAGGAAGAACAACGAATCCTAGGGGTGTTTTGCTTACTTTTACAATAGGAGGCGGATTGGGAATGAAGATGGAAGGACCCATTTCGACCATATATACCAATGTCATGGGCATCAATACACTAATCTATCTTTCATAAGTGTCGTGCTGATGACCTCAGGTAATACTCGATCTAGGGTTGTAAGAGGGGATGTATGCTTCCACTAAATCGGTAAGGACATGGAGAAACTCTATGCCCGTATGATCCTTGTCTGGCATATATCTGATCTCATTAACAACCCTAGCAAGCCTAGCCATGCTTTGATCTCTCCCCAAGTGATTCGCAAGATCCAAAAGCATCATATCTAGAGCCATGAAGTGCTTTATAGGAATAGGGATGGCTTCATTCTCATCCAAAAGCACAACTGAAGGGGAGACAGGACGAGTAGGGGTACGAGTGGTTTCATCGAAAAAACTCATCTATACTACCGATACCATCTCCTAGGAGGCCTAGTTATCCTAGTTAATTAATTAAATATCCTAATCCCACCTCTTTCATTAAATAAATAAATTATTTAATGCTAAATCTAAAATTCCTCCAAAAGGGAATATTCCTATGGAATATCCCTCCCCTTTGTACATTAAAACTTTGTTTTAATTTGCTAAATACTAATTTTCCTTATCCACTTGCATGAGAATATTCTCCCTTTTCACTCATTCAAAAAGGGAATATTCATCTTTGTAACAAACTTTTAACAAACTTCTTGAGCAAGCTTTAAAAGTGTGCTTCTTTGCATGATTGTGAGCCCTTGATTAAATATCAACTTGCATTCTCAACCCTTGATGGGAATCTATGATCCATGTCTCCATCTTCTTTCCATCCCGACCATTGAATGATTCTTTCAATCTTGACCATCGGTTTCTCATTACCTATTCTATAAATAGACTTTGCATCTATTGAATAGGGATCCATCTTTTAATAGTAAACTTATGCAATTAAAAAGCACACTCATTTGCATCCATGTTCCATGTTTAATAACATTTTAGATTAATTAATTATTTAATGCTAAATCTAAAATTCCTCCAAAAGGGAATATTCCTATGGAATATCCCTCCCCTTTGTACATTAAAACTTTGTTTTAATTTGTTAAATGCTAATTTTCCTCATCCACTTGCATGTGAATATTCTCCCTTTTCACTCATTCAAAAAGGGAATATTCTTCTTTGAAACAAACTTTTAACAACCTTCTTGAGCATGATTTAAAAGTGTGCTTCTTTGCATGATTGTGAGCCCTCAATTAAATATCAACTTGCATTCTCAACCCTTGATGGGAATCCATGATCCATGCCTCCATCTTCTTTCCATCCTGACCATTGATTGATTGTTTCAAATCTTTACCATTGGTTTCTCATTACCTATTCTATAAATAGAATTTGCATCTATTGAATAGGGATCCATGTTTTAATAGTAAACTTATGCTATTAAAAAGCACACTCATTTGCATCCATGTTTCATGTTTAATAACATTTTAGATTAATTTTCATGCATTGTTAGCTTAGCATCCATTAAGGGCTTCCATGATAACTTAGTTTGCATTCATTTAGTATATTTTAGAATCTAGTGCTTGCATCTTTGAATCTTATATACATTTAGCATAGGTTTGCATACACTTACATCAAACATCTTAGCTTTTATCATGTTAATCTAGCTTTTATCATGTTTTTGTTCATCTTTTTCATTAGTTTCTATTGGTTTTAATCAATAAAATCGATTGGAAAGGCTCATATTATCCAAGGGATTGGGAAAGGGTTACCATTCCACATCAATGCGACACCACTCCCTCAATAGGATAAGATTCAATGTTTTAAAATAGATGTTTTTCAAGCTTTTGTGTTCTAGCATGTTAGTCTTAATGGCTTCTTCACTTTGTTGATATTGAATATCTTATTGGGATCATGAATTAGGTAATTAATTAGGCCTTAAATTCATTTGGATCTAGCATGTTTAGTTAAAATTATGATCATGGTCACATTTTGGCTAGGAGGGCTATACTAATTGAATTTGACAAATTTCTCTTTAGATTCTCGTTTTCTTATGTTTGCAGATTCAATGATGCACATGATCAAAGTTAGCGATGCATCTAGGACGTGTCGCTATACAACGATGCACTTTGGTTTTATTTTAGCGACGCACAATTAATTTAGCGACACATTATTTAATTTCGTCATCGCATATTCAAAATAGTGATGCTAAATTAGTTTTTATGAACGTGTCATGAATTTCATTATAGCAACGCATTTGATGTAGCGACACTATTGATGTCACTGTTTACTGCAGAGCGACACATTTGATTTTTCAATATAGCGACACACTTTCGATATGGTGATGCACTTGATGAAATTCAACCACACAATTGATTTTAACATTGCTTTTTACTGGTAAACTAAATAGAAACAAAATTTTGACATGTGCTTTAAATTTTTGATTTTATTTGATTTGTAACATGTCACTGACTTTTGATTTTTGTTTTTGAGGCTAACTAGTTTTGCAGATTTGGGCAATAAAATTTGAAGTGAAGGAGCATATCATCATTTGACTATATATTGTAACAAATATTTTTTTTTACACTTATGGGGAAATTATAACCCATTTTATGATGCTTTACTTCATGTTTTAGGACCAACTAAATTTTCTTAGGGTTTAAAATTAACGTTCAATGTTGGTTAAAATTGTACGCGCATATCCTTATTTTGCAATATCGATTTAAAATTAAACAATCCCAACACTTTAATTTGGTGCTTAAAATGAACTCATTATGCTTTTCAAAGTTAAAATGAATGCATGTTTGATTTTATTGTGTGTACTTGTGTGTATCCCCTCCCCTTGCGTTTCGTGCGATCTAGGGTGAAGAGAAACACACAAGTATACTTTTCTTCTTAGAAGCGGCTATCATCTTCCCTTGTACCTTTTGGCAATCTTGAGTGACGAAAAACATTTTAAGCTTCACAATCTATGTTGATGTCCTATACCAACAAATGTCTCCCTTAGTATTTGTGTGATACGTCAAAACCCTTAGATACTTCTAAGGGTTGGGAGACCTCTTAATTGAGTGAATTGCCGCATGTATAGGCACTAGTTCATCCTGAATATGGTCATTAAAAGCCTTTATTTGTAGATTACCAACTTGTCCATCCAACGAGTTCTTTGAAGAGGTGCATTGGAACTTGGATTCCAAGAAGTTACTTGCCATGTCCGATTTTGGTTAAAGTGTAGAGGTTAAGACTTCATTCTTAACATACCTCTACACTCTTTCCTCAATTGCATGTAAAATCATCTCTTCTACTACGAAAAGCATGAGGCAAGCCTATCAAAAGAATGTACCATTTGAACTAGGATTGTAAATGCTTGTGAGTCAGTTAAATACTTTGCTTGGTTCCTAAACATTGCAAAAAAACATCAACAAGTTTTCTCAAAATTTCAAACCCTTTTGTTTAAGCATGAATACTCTTTGAATTTTTTTGATATTGATGCTTGTCTTAAGGATTTTTATCCTTAGAGACTTCTAAATATTTTGGCTTATATCTCAATCCATGCTTCCCAAATTTAATATAGGAAAGTATGGATCTAACTTCATGATTTTCACATAATGGACCTTGTGAAATGAATGGTGTTTTTGAAATAAACATTTAGTTTGAAACTTAAGCAAGACAAGTGTTTTTGGTAAGAAGAAAAGCCATTAATCAATATAAACTCACAAATTGAACCCCACATATGTGCTTGTCTTCATAATCTCACCTTATGACCATTTGCCATCTGATCGCTCCAATTCAACAAACAAACCTTATGCTAGCTATAATACAACCAAACTTTGAATTGATTGAAGGAGAACAAACAAACATAATTAGTAGTTTAAGGAGCTTCACATTTGAGACAAAGGAAACACCAAACTAGTGGAGAAACGCAGCAAACATCATAGACAAACAAGAGTGAAAAGCCGATATTGTGGCCGGAAGGCCCGTATTACCACCTCCTACATGGAAATAGGTATCCTCTTTTCAAAAAAACAAAAAATCCCCAAAAAATGCACAATTTAATCTCACACGTGTTTTCATGATCTCTCACAAAATAAAAATCTCCAAGTGAAGGTCCACATTCCACCTTTTCAAAAAGAGGCATCATAGTTCAAAGTTTATTAGAAAACATGCCTTAAAAATTTACTACAACTGGGACATCTTGTTAAGAAATTTTTATGCTTGATCTTTGAGGGATGAACCAAATTTATATGTCCAAATTTTCCTCATTTAAGTCAACATTTATCTTTTGGGTTTAAGTTACTTTAGAGGTATAACATTTTTCTCACTACCTTGGTCTAGCAACACAAAGGTTCATTTTAGGTTAATGTTTTGGGTCAAACATTTCATCCACCCTTTATCATATTTCACCTTTCACTTCACCAAAATTTATAAACTTTTGGACACACCAATACTTTTGACTTAGACATCATCAAATCAATCCCCTTAGTTATGGTGCATGTGAAATGGATCATTTTCTATGCCCTTAGTTAAGTTGGTTATCACATTTTGTGGACAAATTTATCTAAAAGGTCACAATTCTACCTTAAAGATTTACAAGTGTCGATGCGAGGATATTGGTATGGGCCAAATTATGCTTGATCCATGAAAAATCGAAGCACAACATAACCACCAATACTTGAATCTCAACAAGATTGATCAAACAAGATTAAAACTAAATATTTCATCAAAACTTAACATTCTAAACTACAAAAAGCCACCAAAACATCTATCATAATCCATTCAAAATTTATCTTGTTGTGGAATTGGTGTCGCGTTGATGTGGACTGATGACCCTTTCCCAATCCTATGATAGTGATCTTGTTTCAGTTGATTATATGGAAGAGAATCAATGAAACCATGGTGTTTGATGTGTGAAAACCTAAACTATGCTAAAATGAACATGATGCAGACTAAGTTACCATCATTTTATGCTATAAATGATCTAATTATGCAATTGCTAACTTAATCTAAGCTAATCTAAGCTAAAATGATGCTAAACGATGAAAACCCTAATTTATTTACAAACTAAGATGGATGCATGGAAGCCATTAATGGATGTTCTAAGCTGTTATGCAACTAAAATAAACTGAAAATAAGCTAAATGTGTGCAAATTGAGAGTATGGATGTGAGTAAATTTAACAGCATAAGTTTGCAATAAAAGATGGATCCATTTGTCTCCAAATAGTGATCTATTTATAGGAGAGCAAATGAGGAATGGATGGTTGAGATCAAAAAACTTAATCAATGGTTCAAAATGAAGGAAATGAGATGCATGGATCATGGATTCTCATCAACGGATGAGAATGCAAGATGAAGGTTAATCAAAGGCTCACAATTGCCTCAAACAAACACACTTTTGACCTGTTCACATAGGTCAAAGGTAACTTGTTTAGGAGGTTGAAGGGTTAACTTGCATTTGAAGCTAAGTGAGTTGATTGGAGGAGAGGGAATATTCCTTAGAATATTCTATTTGGATGAGGAAAAAGGTTAATTTACAAATTAAAACTTAATTGTGCAAAAAGGATAAAGAATATTCCATGGGAATATAACCTTTGATTAGAGGAATAATTAGTTTAATTGCTAATTTAACAAGGTTTAATTTATGCAATTAGGTAATTAGAGGAATTGGATGACATTTATTAAATTAGGTGATTTAATAAATAAGAGGGGATAAAATGATATTTAATTTAATAACTTAGGGTTATTTAATTAAATAAGAAAATTAAATATTTTGATGTATTTAAATTAATGAGATGAAGTGTTAGTACAAAAAGATGTGAATTAACCTAATTTAATTAATTAGGCCAAATAGATGAAAATGATGCAATTAATTAATTATCTAGGCTAATTAAATCAATTAAATGAAAGGAGGATGGATAAAGAGGAAATGATGTTAATAAATCCAATTCAAGTGTATGACATTGATTAGGAAATTTTTCAGTGTCTACATTTTTCCCTTCTTTGAAGCGAGGTACATGCTGTTTCAGTTCAAAGAACAATGCTTTTTAGATGAAAAATGCTACTCAAATCGAAAAATATTTTTTTTTTGATTTTTTTTAGATGCCCCAACGGAAGGATAAAACTGACTCGTTGCCCCTTCGAGAAATCTGACGAAAATTTCAAATTTTGGGTTGATTTCTCGTTAAAGGTTGAAAAACTGCTCGAAGGGTTTAGAAAAGTTTCAGGATGCAAGAATAATTCCAAAAACGTAAAAAAACGATGTAAAATTAGGTCCAAATTGACAAAAGTGATGAAAATGATAATAAACCCCATTAAAAAGGTTAAATTAGGGCCAAAAAACCCTAATTTTCTAGCTTAAATAAATCAAGAGGGGTCATTTTCAATTCATTTGTCCATTCACACTTAAGAAATTCTTGCAATTTGAGCTCTGACCCTTCGACGAAATGGCATGCCGTGAGCTTCCTCACCACATTTCTAATCGAGTTTGTGAGTTCCAACGACTTCGAGGCATAGGACAACCAGTATGTGATTGAAAACTTGATTTGAAATTTGAAATTTGAAATTTTGATGCATTTATTAGGCATTATAATTTAGAATTTGGGGGTGTCGCTATATAGCAATGCCTAAACTTCAATTGGTGATGCCCAAATAATATATAGCGATGTATATGTCTAGGGTGACGCTTTTCCAGATTTGATTTTAGGGTTTCAAATTTTAAATGGTGACACACTTGCCGATTTGAATGTTAGGGTTAGGTTAGGCCAAATTCTAAATCACGACGCTAGCTTGTCTAGTGATGCATTTGCCAATTTGAAATTTGAAATGCATCGGGCGTCATTGTTTGGATTTTGAATATAGCGACACATTTTTAAAACGACGCATTTGTGATTTTCGAGCCGAAAATTCCAAATAACTTCAAATTTTGATGATTTCCTGATGTCATACGCTTCGTGGGTGCAAGAGGTCTTCCCACCATTGATGTCGAGAGAGCACATGCACACAATATTGAAGAGATTGAGTGATTTGTCCGAGTTGCACTAGGAACACTTGTGAGAGATTGGATTGTGGTATATCGCGTATGCACTTGTTGTGAGGACACATTTGGCTATGATGATAGCATTGTGCGAGAGATGGCATAGCGAGATTTCGTCTTTCCACCTTTCGACGGGAGAGGCGACAGTGACTTTGGAGGATATGTGGCAGATATTGCGGTTGCCTATCCACGGTGATCGCGTGATCTACGATCCTGATGTTGAATTTGATGCCTGCCTAGAGGTGATGGATATGGACCAGATTGTATTTGTCATCTCAAAGATAGATTTAGAGACATATAAAGGTTAGGTGTTGACGTTCAAATTGATTGTTGTGGTCATCATTTCAGGTTTGGTGGCTCTAGACAAACACAACTATTTTTCAGTCTAGAATGGGGTTTGACTTGGTTAGCGGATGTTATACCAGAGGACTCTTTTTGCATGGGGACCTGTGATGCTGGCTTCCCTGTGCCATGATTTGCATGATTTCGTGTATTGTGATGGGAGAGCCCTCGGTGCAGGTGTGACTCTTCTTTGTTTTTGGGCATGGGAGCACATTATCGTGCTTCAGCCAATTGTACAGATGGCGGATGTGGAGCCAGATGATCCTGTCGTAAGGAGATATCGAGGTGCCATCACACTTAGGCACTTAGAATAGATTGGGTCCCATACTGGTGACGAGTGATTGACGATATGACCGTGTTTCGATGGCAGCCATGGCTTTAGATTCTGACCTAGTTCGATGATGTACAACAACTATAATTCGCTCGACAGACTCAATATATGCAGGGTTGAGAGCATACCATGATCAAGTGTTACCTTCCTGACAGAGTGGCCAGATAGTTTGGCGATGTACAAGACATACCTGACAATGCTTATAAAGCCATTTTTGCATGATCGGCTAGAGAGGTTCCCACCTGGGGATCGACAATTCTGACACCAGAGGCCGTTGAGAATTTCCACCAGTTGGTTGCCCAACCTTGGCTATATGATCAGGGTCAGCCCATTGTACAGACCACTCCAACTTATGATGTATGGTTTGTCCCTCCACGATGACTTACAGATCTTGTAGGTGCTCCTCCTAGAGAGAGGCCTTGAGGCAGAGGTGTTAGGGGTAGAGGACAGGGAGGCTAGGATGGCCATGATGGAAAAGTTTTGGGGGCTCCTCCAATGGGACAACAACCTCCTCAATAACCTCCAGTAGTGTAGCAATAGCTAGTGCCACCACCACCACCACCATTGGATGCCAGAGATGCACATATATAGTAGTTGTAGTAGTAGGTGCAGGCTTTGATAGGTGAGCGGGACTAGGCCTGCTAACAGATTTTGGTTTTGACTGTTGAGCAAGACCAGGCTCGACAACAGGTGGTTGTTGTGACAGCCGAGAGAGATGCAACACTACAAAGAGTATAGGTTGTCATAGGCGAGAGAGACCAGGAGGTGGCTCAATGCCAGTAGATTTAGAGCATTATTACATCCACCCATGGTCGAATAGTTTTAGCGCGGCTATATAGAGGCTGTGTATTATAGGCAACACTACCATTGAGATGTACCACAAGCATTGAGATGGCCTAATTTTTCATAGCAGAGCGATGCATGCCCCCAAACAGAGGATCAACTTGAGCGACGGGCTAGAGAGGGTAGCAGCCACTAGGGCTAGCTTTGTGATATACATACACTTTTTTTTTTGCCCCATTCTTTATATTGATATACATTCATGGGCTCCTTTTTGATAGCCTCGTGGATATTGTACTTATCATTGATGTACATACACTGATCCATATTTTGTATTATGACACATTTTTTGATATATATATGATGCAGATATGGATGACTCATGCTATGATGTGTTGACTTTATTTCATGTATGGATGATGTATGGATGCTTATATATGATCATGTATGGATGCATTTACTTTTATGTCTATGTGATATGCGATGATTATGCTGTGGATGGATGCAATGATATGTTTTTCATTATCTTTTCATGATATGATATGGATGAATGATTATGATATGCAAATGTTATGTGTGCAAATGATGTGGATGTACTTGTTTTTGCATGTTTTATGATGGTGATTGCATATGTATGCATGGATGAAAATGTTTATGATATGCAATGATTTAAGATGCTTAGAATAACAAATCTATATTATTCATCACAACTCAAATGACAATGCAAAATGCATGATTATGGGATGTATGTATGTTGATGGTTCGTGGATGCAAGGTGGATGCATTAATGATGTTTTTGAGTGTCATGATACCGGGTTAGCGCAAAGAGAAGATAGAAGAATAAAGAATGAATAACTGTTGCCGATGATGATTGCTTCAAAAGATCCAACAAGTCCTTGATCCATCGAGACTTTATTAGAGATGATGATGAGACAATGCAAAATAATGCAGGATGGGAAGCTCACACTTTGAGATTGGAATTTTCATCATTCCTTATTGTTTGATATAACACATAGACACAATGCATCAAGTTATTGATAACTAGGACGACGTTGTATCTAGTGTAATGGAATTTGTCTCGACAAGCAGATAGGATAGTTTTTGTTCACATCTTGACATACAAAAACGTCATTGGAATGCAGGTTATAAGCTTAAAACATATTGGAACAAAACATACATAATAGTCAACAACATACCCCAAACGACCTTCCTACACACAACTAAGCAAGTATGTGCCAAGATTATTTTACAAAAGTATCCACACGCACAACAAATGAAAGATAATGATCGACACCCCATTCCTTTATCTCAATCGTTTTAGATAGACATCATCAAGAGGTCCTCAGAATGGGTCATTTAAGATAAATCATAAGAAAAGATCAAAGATAAACAATCAGTGTTATCTATAGCTTTTTCCTAGTTTAAGTTTAGCTAAGGTGATATCTGATACTAATGTCCATCTCAAGAAGGATACATCCTAGGACATGTTGATTAGAGAGTTGTTTGATGTTGGGATAATGATGCTAAGGTGAACCGTTTGCATAAACTTCACTGACGCATTTACCTATGATTTAGACTATATTTTGACTTATATCGTTTTATTATGGGTGAAAGTTTATTGCGGGTGAAAGTGAGATGGGATGGATGGGTTTTCATTTTTTCTAAAATATTTCAATGTTTTTGGTATTTTGAAATTTTTTGAGGTTGTTTTTGGTCTTTTTGAAAGTTTATATGGATATTTGGGTTTTCAGATTTTTTGAGGCTGTTTAGTGTTTTATGAATATTTGAGGCTTTTTAGGTCTTTTGAACATTTTCTATTGTTTTTGTGTTTTTTACATTTTCAATTTTTTTGGGGATTTTTCGAGATATTTGGATGTTTTTGGGATTTTCTGAATATTTGGATGTTTTCAGTTTTTCGAAAATTTCCTAGTTTCAACCAAGAACCTAACCTAAAGACCTATCTTAGGGGCCTCGGGGGTTGATCAAAGATTAGCCTTGCCTACATTATACACGTAGAGACCACGTAGTTTGACTGACTTGATAGATTTACAAGACAAAGATATAAACAAATGAGAGACGACAACTAATTACAACCACTAGTACAAAAACAACAATATATGACTAAATAAACTACTAAAAATTGTATATAAATGACTAATTTTGGTCATGTGACCATTAGTAGTTTATTGCCAGTTATTTATAACATGACCAAATTTATGACTAAACTATTTTAGTCATTTATCTAGTAATTGATTTAGTCATTGATTGTTGTTAACTGGTCATTTATTTAGTCATGGTAGTGATTTATTTAGTCATATATTTAGTCATTAATTTAGTCATTGATTGTTGTTAACTAGTCATTTATTTAGTCATGTATTTAGTCATTACTTTAGTCATATATTTATTCATTACAAATCAAATATGACTTAATTAATCCTCACAAATTTATGCATATAAACTTCAAGTATCATAGATATTCAAATGTTGAAGAAGCACCATAAAATGAAGACTAAAATGCTTGAACAAATATGATTGATCAGACACAAACACAAATAGATTACAAATCAAGAGGAGCCACAACACAGTATTTATGAGTGGAGAAAAAACCACTTTGAAAATTTACTTCATTAAGCCTCATTGGAAAATCAAAATCTCATTGGTTACATTCAATGTCTCAATGACACTGTACAACTTACAAACACTATATAAACAAAATACTCATATTTTCATATACTTATACAGTTTTCCCCTTCCTTAACTGTAGTCTTTTTGGAAGGGCAACGACCTCCTACAGGGGATCGACCCATTTAATCCCTTTGCAAATCCACAACTTCCCACTTCTATTGGTTTCGGCTCCTCCAAACTCTTCCTCGCTGGTATTCACCTTTCACTTCTCCAATTTGGAGTTGTAGCCTGAAAATAAGGTTTCGAAATTTACACATCAAAAACTCAGAAAAGTCAAATAATACAGAGGATAAAATTCAAGCATTTTCTTTTCCTTTTCCAACTATGGCACCCTAAACTTAGGCGCTAGATATAGTGAATGTATTAGAATTAGATATAAGTGTTATACTTATGAAGTTTCAAATTTCCTCTTCACTATATAGACAACAAAAAGGAAAAAGTACAGATATAATACCTGCTAACATAGTTGCAAATGAAATAAAATATTGTAACTTTAGAGTGTGTCTTCATGGAGGCATTCTATCAATTGGTAAGAAAAATGCTACTCATTGTGGGTACTTTTTATGCAAACATATTTCACACAATAAAGTTAAATGAAATATAAAACTAATAAATTTCATTCATAGCACATATATAATAAAATTGTATACCTGAGCATCTTCTGTCATTGAATCTGCCTCATCTAGTATGATGATTTTAAAGGGTGGAGAAAGATAACTACTAAAAGTAGCCAAATAAAGGAATAAGCAAAATCAATGAAGCTGAAATTTGAAATACTTTATCAGAATTTTTCAAGCTCTAACTGTTACTAAAATCTCTATTTTCAGCTCATTTTGGTAGAGTTGGAATTATTTGCTATATCTAAGGTGAAAGGTACATTCATTTTATGTTGATAGTTCATTTTCTAATGAAGGTTTTTGGTGCAGGAGCACCCATAGGTTACCATAGTTTGTCTAGAAGGTCATGTTTTAGCAATTTGTTAAGGCCAACTTATCATGTTCATTTATGGTTGTGCCTTAGTGGCATTTTTGATTGGGTGTTGATCATTTGATGAAGGTCATGTTGACCATTGGATAGGCTTAAGGGTTTTACACAAGTGAGCTTTTGACCTTTTAGACCTTTTAGGAGTTTCTTTTGAAATGCTTGCAAATAAAGCTCAATGGAGGCTACAAGCGGCCTAGGGTGTCCAAAGGAGAAGGCAACTGTTTTAGAGACCCCATTTATGGGATGCCTTGACATTGGATTGAGGTTGGAAGCATTGAGATTGTTTTGAAGTTTTGTTTGAATTCAAGGAAGTATTTGTGTGTGATAATTTTCTAATTTTTGCATTGAAGTGCTGTTTCAGTGGATTGACCATGGCACTGTAATTTGTGTAGGATGTATTGTAGTTTTTCTTCAAACATCGGGTAGCATTAGTTAGTTTCCTTATTCAATTTCAAGATTTTTTTGTAAATAGTTTTGATTTCATACTGTTGCTGGTCTGAACCAGGCAGTTCTGTAAGAATGGAGTGTTAGTTCACTTTCCCACCGTACAAATTGTATGACCCTTTGGGAACAGTGACTAGACTCCATGGGTGTACATATAGTAGGGTTTAGTACTTTTGAAAACACCGGAGTTGCTGTGGAAGTCTTACCCTAGGCGAGCCAGGGAGTGTCCGGCTAGGGAAGACCTTAGTGCAGAGCACTTAATTTGCAGGGGTATCGATTTCCTGACAAATTACCCTTTGGAGAAGGCAGGTATGAGTCTTGACAAGACATAGCATGGAGGAGGAAGCTCCATCAATCCATCTGGTGTGAGGAATACCTAATAGTTTTTAGTGAAGTCAGGGAAGGGTTTGTAAAGGCCTACTTTTTCCAAATTGTGGATTAAGCCTTTGTACAGACAGTTGAGGGCCAAGACCCCAAAAATCCTTGAAAGGTGGGCATATGAACCAGGAATCCCAAGAAAAGATTGGGAAGTTCTTTGGAAAGATTTGGGAAAAACCCTGATTTCTTGGAGGAGGCCTAATTGGGGCTCCTAGGGCTAGTAGCCTTTTAGGCCTAAATGAGGGTTTGGTGGAAGCGACTATGAAATGGAGTCAGGTGGACCCTCAAGAACCAAAGTAGGATGGATTAAAGTCATTAGAAACATCTCCACACCCCTGCAAAGCTAAATTCAAGATTTTGGAGGATTGTAGCCTTTAGGGTGGATTAAGGGCTAAGGCAAGTGTTTCAAGATTGCACCAAGTCTTGAATTGGTAGGAGGATCTAAGTTGATAGTTGGGTTGGAAAGGAGAAATCAAGGGCCCTAAGAAGGAAGAGGTACTATAGGTTTCAAGTGGTGGAGTGAAACACCCTAGAGGTCTTCCAAGCAAGACCCAGAGCATGAAACAGTGATTGTTTCATCCAACCTCCCTATCAGTTTTCAAATAATATTCAGTTTATTATGCAAAATTTGTAACACAGAAGATTCATCAAAATTGCATAGTACTGTTGTATTTTATTCATTTTGAAATGAGCATACAAGATTGCATAAACATTGTTGTTTCATGCTTTGAAGATAAAAGAGTGTTTAAAATTCCCACACAAGTCGTGGGAATGACTGAATCACATGGATAAAACATAAGAGATAAGCTATTCAACTGAAGATAGGAATAGGAAAGCATATAACGAAACATTATATCCTTCATTTCCTGCTCAATTTTGTGTTGATGTTCTATCTTCAATTCTGTCTTTAGCTTCCCTCTTATCTTCAGTCCTCCATTCCCTTGGTTTAGGTGTACCTACAAGATGTTAAACCAAATTTGTTAGAGCTCGGGACATAAAGGTTCATCATATGTTATCAATAGTTGAATAACTTAAACCTATGAGCTATTAATCCAATTAAGCCATATCATGTTAAAGAAAAAGAATCAAGATTAGATCATCAAGTGAGATGAAATCATCATCAAAAAGAACATTGAGTTCCATTGTTTTATCTAACTTGTTTGTTCACTGTGTAGGTACAGGTACATGTTTCATTGTTGGTTTATCATGTTCAACATTTTAGCATGTGGTGTAAAATGTGGCTCCCACAAGGGTTGAGCCCAACATGCTTAAATGCACAAGAATTCATTTGCAATTTTATAGAACAAAAGAGCAAAAGAGCATCATTTTCTATCAAGGAAATCATGCTAGCATCCATGTTTTATACTGTCACTATTTTGCATCATGATTTTATATCATTTATTTGCTGTCTCATCATTTTTCTCCTACTGTTTGCTTCATATGAATTGCAATTATGAAGAGGACAACCTATACAATTAAATGATCTTCAAGTGAAGTATACTCATCAATTTATAAGGTCATATGAACAAGATTGCAAATGCAACAAATAATGATTCATAACATGAGCAACAAATGAAGTATTAGGAGTAGAAATAGTGCCATAAAAGTGCAGTAAAAAGATTTAGAAATAGTGAGCAACAATAGTGCCATTAAAGGATCAACAAAAAGGCAAAGAGATAGTCTTTCAAAGGTATAAAGGCTCAAGAGTAGTTATGAACAGTCTAAGGAACTTAGAATGCTAATCAATCAAGATGGTCATCATTTCCCTCAAGGACAATAAATTCTATACATAAGAACGAGCAGAGTTTCTCAAGGGGGGCAATGGCCTTGCATTTTCATGGATGTTATCAAACACAGATCATAGTTTAGGAGGCAACATTTGGAAACTTTTAAGGGTTTCAAATTGGTGAAAAGAAAATAAAAAAGGAAGAAGAGAAGAGCATAGACACAATGACAAGAATGAATCATTTTACACCATCATCATGGTCATGACAAGTGTTGGCAGTCACTGCAACCATGAATGGAAGATACACTATGAAGTTGTGAATGTGCTCGAAATTATTGAAAGCACAGTGAGAATAAAATGGGTTCAAGAATACAAGCCTAGATTATTTACAAAATCTACTTCAAGAATAAAATCTAAAAATGAATGAAAATGGGCCAAAGATTTCAGGAAGTGTCAAAAGTTGTGATATTAAGTGGAAAGAAGCTGAAACAAAGCCCTTTATTAAAATCAAGATTTCCAATAAATATAATAATTCTCTCAATTATGAAGGTGCTCTCTGGGATATTTTTTGTAGAGAGGATGTACACAAATTAGAGGCTTATTTAAAGAAGCATTCAAAGGAATTTAGACACACTTTGGCTGCTCCTATCCAATCTATCATTCATCCCATTCACAATTAAACACTTTACTTGGACGAAGAGCATAAAAGAAAATTAAAGAAAGAATTTCAGGGCATGCCATTTATACATAAACAATATATTTTTGGTTCACAGTGGAGTATTTTCTCTTTATAATCTGTAAATTTCTTGAGTTTCCTTTGTGAAAACTTCAAGTATACAAAATTTTGTTTTATTGAGTATTGGCTCTCTACCACACAGCCACGAGGAAGAGAAAATGAACAGAAAGAAAAATACCCAGAATGCTATGAAGGCCACAACCATTTGAACACATAAATCCCTCAAAATAATGAAAATAGTAAGTTGAGAGTGCAAAGTTTTACATTTTATGCAGAAAGAAACACATCAAGATTTGCGTAGGGAGATACAAGGGTTTTTATCATATTGCCTCTATTGAGCTTGAATCAAGCCTATTCTCATAGACATTTAAGAGATAAGAATAATGAAACTTACACAAGATTGTTGTAAAGGAGATTCCCTCCAAAGTCTTCAAAAATGACCCTCAAAGATACTCCAATGGTGGTCAAACAAAGAGGAGAGATATCAAAAAATGGTAAGCAAAGGAAATACAATAGAAAAATACTTGGCCAAGTGAGCTCGATAAAATGCTTCAAAATGGAGAATACTTTTCAGTTTCGAAACCAAAGACTTACCTCTGCAGGATTTTTTTTCAGGAAAATCATTAGAAACAGAGAATGAGTCACCATTCGACTCTCAAACCCTACCCAAGCATGGCGGTGCTGAGTTTCTTCTCCAAAGATACAAGTGAAAAATGGAATGAGATTAGGGCTCAGTTTCTTTTTTATTTAGGGTTTATTCATTACCCTAGGTCGAATGGTTGATTTTTCACATTGTATTAAAGAAATTAGGTACCTTTTTATGTTTTTATTAGAAAAATCAAATACCATCGCCCACTTGCTTTTATTTTATGATCATCTTATTTTTATGATTTTTTATAAGAACTAGCACTTGCACTTAAAGGAGGTTCAAGAATTACGCCGATAGAAAACTATGTATGTGAACATGTTAAATACATGTGTTTTTATGGAATGAAATAAACCTAGACAAATCTAGTTTTTTCCTTTAAAGAAATTAAGTATTGTCAAAATAAGATTTTGAAATATTTGCACAAAATTTAAAACACAAAGCAATCAAATGAAAAAAGAAACTTGCCATCAAATAGACAGAAAAACATTGCAAATAGAAGTAGAATGTTCCCATCTAATTGAAAAATCAATATTTTTTTTGCTTTTAAATTAATTTTAAAATAGTAATGAAAAATTACATTAATTTAATTTTATAATGATTATTTATATATGAAATGTGTTATTTATAAATTTAAAATTAAATATAATATTTTATATGTTATATTTAGAATGTAAATATATTATTAAAAAGATTAAAACACATAATACAAAATAATTTGTGAATGTCTTTTTATTTGGATATTAAGTATGAATATACTAATTATTAATATATAATCATATAAATTAAATTTATATAATAATGAAAAATTATATTTATTTTAATTTTATGATTATGATTTTTATATATAAAATGTATTCTTTATAAATTTTAGAATAAATAAAATATTTTATATTTATAATGTAAATGTATTATTAATATATAAATTAATTGAATTAATTATTTATAAATATATCATTTAAAATATTTATTAATATTTTCATATTTAATATCTTTCGTATAATTGAGAGTTGATTTCTCCTGATTAGAAAAAATGGAGGACCGCATGAAACGAAGCTCACATTTTGCCGTTAACGGTAATTTTTCAAAATTTTATGCTCATTCTATGAAGGCTGAGGGTTTTCATGGGGCACGAAGGCCATCATTGCCTGCTCTTCCCAAGGATAATGGTGTTTCTTCTAATAGATCAGCTTTGGGTTACTTTGGAAATGTCTCTTCATGGACTAAAAATATATCTTCCCCTAGGCTTAATGGTTCTAAGGAATTTCCAGGTGCTATTTTTCACAATGAGGCTTGGATTTCTGATCAACAAGCTCTTACTCTCCCCAATAAGAATTTTAAGAGCACATTACATGCCACTAAATCTCTTATTAGAGAGAAGCAACCACCCTTTGACATTTGTGTCTCTGAAGTGGAAGCTCTGTCAGATTCCTCAAGTTCTTCTCGCTCGTGGGAAAATGTGGTTTATGGTCATTTTGCTTACTGTTCTTCAACTTCTCTCCCCAATAATATTCCTTTTTTTGGTAATCCTAGGGCTCCCTTCATTCCAAAATCATCTCTTTCTTGTCCGACCACTTTTTCGAATGCCATTCCTATTTTTTGTCCCAAATCCTCTGCTCTAGTGAGATCCCTCTTACTTTTCCAAATAACATCTTTATCTCTAAGAAGAGCCACCTGGGTCTAAGTGTTAATGCCTTTCATGGTGTCGAGCAGAGGGTTCGGTCTAAATCTCATTTGCAGGGTAAGAATAAAGATATGGGGTTTAAAGGCAAGAAGTGGATTCCAAAGCAAAATATAGGGAGTGATCAAGTTAATGTTACTTTACCTCATGCCATGCTTCAGCCGCAGATTAACGATCTCAAGGATGTGGCTCTCATTTGTAAGTTTTGGAATTTTACTCCAGATCTTGATTTTTTGAAATGTTGGATTTTTCAAACTTGGAAAGGATCTAACCAAGTTTTCTATTTAGACAAGGGGGAAGGTTTCTTTGTAGTGATATTTTCTGATAAATATTATAGGAATGTTGTTTATAGGAAAAAAGCTTGGATTTGTGAGGGTAATGGTTTATTCACAACATTATGGACTCCAATTTTTTTTCCTTCTCAGATTAGGGTTAAATTCATTCCATTTTGGGTTCAATTGCAAGGGTTACCCTTGGAGTTCAAAGAATTAAGAATTATTGAGGTTCTTGGTAATTAGTTGGGGATTTTTCTGAATCAAGATTTGCATTTTTTCTCTAATCCATCATTACCAGTTAGGCTTTGTGTTCTTATTGATGTTTCTAAAATTCTACCAACAGTTGTCAATATCAAGTCTATTTATGGTTTGTGGAAACAAAAGGCTTTTTTTGAGGATCCTAAACAAACATGTTTTCTTTGCCATTATCCCATTCATCCTTCACAAAAGTGTGTGGAGCCTAAGGATTTGAGCTCAGATGCCATGATTCATCCATCCAAAAGCTCTGTTAACTCTCTAAATGACTTGTTGATGGTGCCTATCATATCTTCTAATAAGGGTTTGTTTCAAACTTATGATTTGTCTTTCGTTTCTAAGGTATTTGATATTTGTTTCAAGTGGTGTCAATTTATCACTGGGTTAAGTTCACAAGAAGCTTCTGTATTGAATTTAGTTGGAGATTCTTGTGGTAGCTTTCCCTCATTGGGGGAAGTCCAGGGTGTTCAAGTTGTTTATTCTAATCAGTTAGAATGTGTCCATGATAGAGATCTTTTACTGTCAAAAAATTCATTTCTTCACTATAATAGTGGAGGAGTACTTGTCAAGGTTTCTGGTTCTTATAAAAGGCCTTTGATGGTTTCTTTTGTATCTAGATTGGAGAATCTTTTGTTGTCTCTCATGAAAATATTTTTTCACTCTCTCAAGCTCTTCAACCCTCTAATCACTTTTGATAGTTTTCAACAATTGAATTAGTGTGCTTCAATGTTAACACTTGGTCTCTCAGATCAATGTGAAGAAAGATTAAAGATATTTGATGACCAAGATGATGTTGATAATTGCATTTTGCATTCTCAGCCGGCTTTACTTGGCTCTAGTGATTGTTCCTCGAGTATTCCTTTTGAGATGGAGTTTGAGAAATTTGTTGATGAAGCTTTAGTATTTGCAGGAGAACAAATGATTGATGATATTGCTTCTGAGGTTTTTGGGGAAGGGGAGTTATCAAATGAGATATGTTTGTTATCAATATCTCAGTCCCCTTTGTCTCCTCCCTCAAGCAAAAATTCACCTACCAAAAGGGGGAGGAAATCTTTAGCTACTAAGTTACAAGAAGAAATAGCAACATGCTTACAATCAACTTTAGATGTTAAAATGGGAGTAGGTTTGAAAACAAAAAAGACCAAGGAGAGCTTGTTGCTCTCCCAAGTTGCAATAAAGCTAATATCTTGGAATGTCAAAGGCATAAATTCCCTTGAAAAAAGCGCCCAAATCAAGCAACAATTAGATGCTTGTGGGGCTGATATTGTCGTTCTTCAAGAAACCAAAACTTCAAATGAGTCTTTTCAAGTTATTTCTAAGAAGTGGAACAATTGGCAAGCTTCTCATTCGCTATCTCAGGGAGCTTTAGGAGATTTGATTACACTCTGGAATGCAAAAAAAATTTGCATTAGTAATGTTTCTTTCAATCATAATTGGCAGTTAATGAAGATTACTCATTTTGACTTAACTTTTTGGTTGCTCAATGTTTATGGTCCTAATAGTACAGTTGGTAAGAAGTTGTTGTGGGAAGCTTTGAAACTGAAGATAGGTGGGGTGGGGCAAGACAAACTTGTTCTTGTAGGTGATTTCAATGCAATTATAAATTTATTAGAGAAAAAGGTGGCATATGTCCTCCAAAGAAAGATATGGAGGATTTTGCTACTTTTATTCAAGATAATGCTTTGGTGGATGCAATTCCACAAATGGAGGATTTACTTGGACAAATCGAAGGAAAGATTTCCTTCAAATTGTAGAAAGGTTGGATAGGTTCTTAACTTCTCCAAACTGGGTTCTAGGTGATTTTGATTTAGCATCTAAAATATTACCTTTTGTTGCCTTAGATCATTTTTCTATTTCTTTAAATTTGATAGCAAAAAAGGTAAAATCTAAATTTCAGTCCTCTTTCAAATTTGAGGCAATGTGGTTTAGGCATCCTGAGCTTGTTTCTTTGATAAAGCAATGGTGGTTGAGTGCACCTTTTTTTAGGGTTCTAGAATGTTTCAGTTGAGTAAGAAGTTGGATCATGTTAAACAACAGTTAAAAAGTTGGAATCAACATGTTTTTAAGAATGTTTTTGAGCAGAAAGATTTGATTTACAAAAGGTTATCAGAGGTAAATGATAAAATTATTGCTAATAGTCTTGATAGTGTATTATTTGAGGAATAGAGTAAATTGCAAGAGGAATGGAAAGAGTTGTTATTGAGAGAGGAAGTTTATTGGAGACAAAAATCAAGAGAGTTATGTTTGAAAGATGGTGATAGGAATACAAATTTTTTCCACATATCAGCCCAAATTAAAAAAGCTAAATGCTCAATTTTCTCAATCCAAGATAGTGAGTCGGGTGTTTTTCTTACTAATGAGGAAGAGATTAAGAATGAAGGAGTAAAATTTCTTTCTACCTTATTAATTGCAAATAACAATGGAAATGTTAATTTAGCAAGGGAGAGAGAAGAGATTCTTCAAGATATTCTAAAGTTGGTATCTCTTGAAGATAATGTTAGGTTGATGTCTCCTTTTTCTCTTAATGAAGTAAAAGAGGTGGTTTTCTCCATGGCTCCTGATAAAGCTCCAGGACCTGATGGTTTCACAACCATTTTTTATCAAAAGTGTTGGGAGTTCATTGGAGTAGATATTTTAAATGCATTGGAGGAATCAAGAAAATCAGGAGGTATGCTGAAAAAGTTCAATGTTACTAATATTGCAATTATCCCAAAAATTAGTTCACCAAATACTTTCTCTGATTTCCGGCCTATTTCCCTTTGCAATACAATATATAAAATATTTACAAAGGCCATTTATCTTCGTTTACATCCTCTAGTGTCATCAATCATTTTTGAGGAACAAGGTGGGTTTGTTCCTGGCAAAGAAACACTAGAAGGAGCAATTGTTGCTCACGAAACATTGCATTCCATAGTTGTAAACGAAATATCTTCCATGATTATTAAACCTGATATGCAGAAGGCTTATGATAGAGTTGATTGGTATTTTTTGAATTAGGTGCTATGGAAGTTTGGTTTTTCTCATAAGTGGTGTAAGTGGGTAATGGCATGTTTATCACGTGCCAAATTTTCTATGTTACTAAATGGATCAACAGTTGGGTTTTTTGGATCTACTCAAGGGGTCTGTCAAGGGGATCCTGTCTCCTTTTTTATTTATCATTTTAGATGAAGCATTGAGAAAATATTTTCATAAAGCTCATGAGCAAGGTCTTGTTCAAGGTGTTTTAATTCCAAATACTACTATATCAGTGATCCACTCCCTTTTTGCTGATGACACTTTACTTTTTGGTAAAGCTACAATGTCTAAAGCTTTGCATATTAAGTCATTATTGGATAAGTATACTAGAGCTTCAGGACAAAAAGTAAATGAAGGAAAGTCTAAAATTTATGTATTCAATACAAAAGCTGCCATTGAGAATCGATTAGTGAGATTATTTGGTTTTCAACAAGCTTAGTTACCATGTAAATATCTTGGGATTCCATTTTTTATAGGTTAAAATAAGACTACTTATTGGCAAAAAATCATCCAAAGTATTCAATCTAAAATCTTGTCATGGAAAGGGAGATGGTTATCTTTAGCATAAATAATTTTATTGGTAAAATCTGTGTTATCAACAATTCCTAATTACTATTTGGCAGTTTTAAAAGCTCCAAAATCTATCATTTTTCAAATTCAAAAGTTGATTAGAAAGTTTCTATGGTCTGGTAATGTGGATAGCAAAAAGAAAATTCCTTTGATATCTTTGGAAACAATGTGCTTAGAGAAGTTAAAAGGAGGAGTAGGCCTTCATAACTTGTTACAAAGGAACCAAGCATTAGGAAGCCAAAATGGTTTGGGGAATGTATGCAAAACCCTCCACAAAATCGTGTCATCTTATGCAGAGTAAATATTTGGATAACCAGTGTCCATCTAGAATTTTGACTGTGGAAAACCCACCTTTGGGGTCAGCAATGTGGAACTTCTTAGTCTCTTGTAGAAAAGTTATTTTACCACATTTAACTTGGGAAGTTAATGGTGGTAATCAAGCCTTATTTTGGAAAGACTCATGGATTGGATATCCGAATTTAGCTGTGGATTATAATTTTGGAAATTCTGTATCTATAATGTCCCAAAATTGGGGTCCAAAAGTAAAAGATTATGTCCAACATGTGGATGTATTGACGAGTAAAGTCAAGTGGAAAGATTTTTCAAATGAGGCAATAGATGAGAATCATAAAGTCCAGATCTCATCTATTTTGCAAGAAAGAATGGTCTATTTTTCATCCAAATTGGATAGATTAATTTGGTCTAAAGCAACAACAAGTTGTTATACAGTTAAAGAGGGGTATAAATTGATTTCTCAAGCTCCTCATATAGCAGATCAAAGAACATATAAGTTTTGTTGGAATTCACAAGTCTTGCCTAAAGCAGGAAGTTTCTCTTGGCTAGCAATATAAAATAAAATTCTTCCAAGTGATAAGTTAGCTAAGCTAAGGATAGCCGCTCCTTTCAAATGTGTGCTTTGTGATGAAGAATTGGAAGACATTAATCATCTTTTCCTTTTGTCTCCAGTAGCACAAATTTGTTGGATGTTTGTGGTTGGTAAAATGAAATGGGTGATAGTTTTTCCAAACACTATTTGGAAGCTATTTACTAGTTGGCCACAGTTGTACAAATCTTCTTTTTGTTTCAAGTATTGGGTGTATTATACCGTCCTCTGTGTTATGGGATATTTGGTGGGAAAGAAATAGATGCATCTTTAGGAAAGAGAAGTTGAATATTGATCAGATGTTGTTATTATTGGAAAGGTTTATATCTGAAACAACGAATGCATATGTGTATAAAGTAAAACATGTAGGTTCACTCTTCACTGAATGGGATTCAAGCATGTTGTCCACATGGACATCTTTATCTTTTCCTTTCAAAGGAAATCTTCATCAACATGTCCAAAAAGTGGACAAAGCTTCCATTGTTTAGTTACCCCCTCCATCTAGCATTTTCAAGTTGAATATTGATAGAGCCTCTAGGGGAAATCCATATTTGTTTGGAGCATGGGTGATTATAAGAGACAATAAAGGATTAGTTTTATGTGCCAAATACTTCAAATTAGTAATTGGAACTAACAATGCTGCTGAGGCTCAAGCTCTTGTGCAGGGCTTGAAATTAGTTCACAGTTTTAAACTTCCTATGATCCAGGTCGAAGGTGATTCCTTAATCTTACTCAATGCATGTAGGGATCGTAAGCTTCAGAATTGGAAATTAGAGTATATTGTTAAACAGATCTGGTCTTTGCTTGATAAAATAGGTAACTATCAAATTTTGCACACATATAGAGAAGGAAATATGGTGGCTGATTTTTTGGAAAACTATGGGTGTGATCAAGTAGATAATGTAGTTACTCATGTGGCTGAACTAGGGAAGATGCATCCTATATTAGAAGCTTTACTAACAAAAGAGGAAAGTTAGTAGTTTCTCTTCAATCATTGATGTATGGTGAAGCATCTAATAATCAACTGCTTGTCATATTCTTAAAATATGCATATGGTACAAAAGCTTATGACAAATTTTATACAAGCAATGAGATGATCTGGTAACACATGTTTAATTGACAATTACATGTGTGTTTTGATTCTGGCTAGAACTATGGAAAATATTTCCTTGGTGATCTAGTTATGCATATGTAATTATTAGTTACAAATGTAAGCATATGCATATGAATTTTCTACAACGGTTTTGGAAATGCTTGTGTAATTGATAATTACATATGCGTTATGATTTTCTTTGAACAAATCTATATAAAATATGGAAAAATCAATATATTGGTTATTCTAATAGCACACATGTAATTGGAAATTACATGTGTGTTAGGTCCAGATCTTTACAAATAAAAAAAGAAAGTGTCACGATTGTATCTATATGTATAACAACGAATATTGCATCAACACATGAATAAGGCGGTGGGTCAGTACTAATGGTAAAATACTAGATAAGTGTATTTTATATGTGTGGTACAATGTGGTACCATTGGTGTTATTTCAAGGTTGTGTGGCCTATTTTCATTTAGATGAGCTTTGGTAATTGTGTACAAGTTTTGTTGCAAAATGTGCTTCTCAATTTTTTGGAAGTGAGGTAGAAAAGATTATGCCTTTTAATTCATCAAAGGAAATCAAATCTTATGATGATATCCTCATAAGGATTGCATGATACAGGTTTGATTTAACATTTGTGATCTATGCAGGTGTATAGGTGTAAAGTATATAATATCAAACAAATATCTCAAAATGTGCGAGTTGAGAGGATGAATTTATCATGATGGTATCATCTGTAATGAAATGATTGACAAAAGCTATATGAACTTTATCTAAATTTAGATAAGTTCTATATAGCTAATGTTATTTTGCTTATTGAAAGCCATGCATTATAATTTATCACAATTCAATTATAAGTTACTTCTCAAAAGCTGATAACTAACTCCTTGTGGTACGAGTACAAGTTGTGCAGGATTTGTAAAGATATGCCAGTAAGGGCATGAGAAATAAACTAATCATGAGTGATGTTCAAAATTTTATAAATGAAGCTAAGGCTAGGAAGAAAGACTTGAAAATAATGCATATGTTTTCATCAAGCTCTAGTAGTAGTGAGCTTAGTATTCCTAAGCTTTTCTGTTCGGAGAGTGCAAGAAGGCAAATGGAGTTTTATCTAAGGAATTATAGAATTTTCATACTAGTCAATGACTGGGAGTTATGAGTATCAGAAGAATTCAAAGATGTAGAGATGCATTTGGTTTTTAAAGATCATTGCAGAATTTTCATAAAGCACATCAAAAGGGTTGTAGGAAAGGAAATACTGGAGCCAAAAGCAAAAAGTTTAATTTATCCTTCTCAATTGCTATCCATTTTTATATCAAATCTTATGGACCTCTTACAATACTTCAATTTGGTGGAGTTTATCACAAGTAAAGTTGTGAATGAGGCTTATTTGAAAAATGATATTCTTCAAAAAGCCTATCAAAGGTATGATTTCTGGAAATGGAATGGGTATGTAGGAGGTTTGTTCCCTAGGAATTTCCTTCTTCATAAGGCAGAGTTCCAAAAGTTATATATTGTTATCAATAAGACTCTGTCATATCAAAATTCAAGTTTTATGTTAAATATACTTAGAAATTATGCTCGTGGGTTTGCACTAGAATTTGTTGACAAGGTAAAAGTAAAATTTCATGCTATTTTGGTGCTACTTATGCATGATCATGATTTTACTTTTCTGTTTCTTGTCAAGTACAAATACAATCAAATGTGAACAATTCAAATCAGGCTGTGGGTGGAAATGAATTTGAAGCAAAAAGTGGTTTTTCCTGGGAAATGAAAGAGGTAAATGTACAATCTGGGGTTACTTATTTTTAGTTGTTTGGAGTGCAAGTTGCTAATCATTTCAATCTTAATGATGAACCTCTGGTTGAGGCTAAGGGTGTTGAGCATAACTCAGATTTTCTTCAAATGGGACTTAATAATTCTGGTGAAATGCAAGTTGGTGAGTCTCGGTATGTCTACACTTCTCAATTGTTACCAGTTGTGGAAAATGAGCAGCTTACTATTTGGTCAGATGAAGGCCATGGTGAATATGAACAATTAGATCTGATGGAGGTTGAGATATTATAATATTTAATATCTGTTTCAATTTTGTCTCAATTTTTTCCAAAATACAATATGACTAACGATGTGGGTAATGGCTACCAAAGATGGATTTACTGGTATGCATGCAAATGGAAGCAAAATCTGAAGGATATTTTGGGTATTTTTTTGAAAAGAGGACTATGAAATGTCTTAACAAATCCTCACTCCTGGGTTAAAAGGGTGCAACATTGGAAATGTATTGAAAAATTATAAATAGGTATAGAATGTTTTTGTATCAAAGCATAGAGGGATGATATGTGTTGTAACTATGCAATTTTTGTGGTATCAGAGCATAGAGGGACGATATGTGTTGTAGCTATGTAATTATTTGGGCTTTGTATCCAAATAATGTAAATTTTTGGGCTATAATCAGAGGTTTTATTCCTAATTCTTTTCTATCGGTATGCCCTATTGAATCAGGGTTATGTATATATTAAATAAAAATAATATAATATAGTGGCTTGACCACTTTTGATTAAAAAAACATATCTTTCGTATAATCTAAGCTTAATCTAAGCATTTTAGGAATCATAAAGTCCATGATTTAGTTTTAATTGACTAGAACAATAAAATAAAAAATAAAAAATGACATTATTTTTTAAGTTAATATCTTTGGCATTAATATTATTCTCTCCTGTAATAAAAAAATCTAAAAATATATTATAAATGGCTCTTTCGCTACGTGAGTTCTAAGACTGAAAACCAAACACCCAAATTGTTATAGCATGAGATAAGTATGCAATTATAATAACCTCGCAGTCATACACTCTGTCCCAAAAGTATAGATGTTTGGTCTGGTTCCTCGTGAGCCGAAAGCAATAAGATATAAACCAAGGTAAGAAAATACCATTTTGTAGAAGAAAATTCTTTTGGTAGTCTACATGTGTTGGGAATTCTTTTGGTCTCAAAGATCTCAACAAAATAGATAGGGTAATAATCCCAGTTCCCTGCACCACAATTTACTCCATGATCAGTTTCACACAACCCATGTTTTTTAAATAAAAATAAAGATTTTGTATTGTGATTCTCCCAGAAGCGACTGGTTTGTATTGTGATTACCCAATAAGAACTGAAATTTAATGCTTACCAGGGTATATATATATAGTAGAAAATTGCTAAAGTCAAGAAGCTCCCCAAAAATCTCTCTGTAATGCATGCTCCAAGTAAAGGTGTAATAAACAAAGTCCCAACCAAATTGTTGGCATCTATTAGCTCCTCATTCCTCCACTTTAGCACCAAACCAAAAAAAATTCTTATGAATCCTATAATCTACAAAAAAAAGAAGCTTTATGATAAAAAAATCTATGATAATGATATGTGTTTACTGTGTTGGAGAAAAATATTCAGTCTTTTTTATAGTGAGATGTAGGATACAGTCAAGAATAGATCTAAAAATATATGATTTTTATTTAGCGGTATATGAAAATGGTTTAACGGTGGTTTAAAGATGGTTTGCCAGCAAAAAAATTTTGGCATGAGAAAATTTTGATGGGCTGTGCCCACAATAAATAGCGTATCAGATAAAAATCAAATAATCATGCATTCTATTTGTAAGGACTCAGGTCAAAGGTCGTGCAGGATAAAGTATGATAATGTAAAACTTTGCTTATTCCTCTTTGCATGATAATTGACAAAGATCAACAATATAATTAAATATTAAAGGTATTGTTACATTAATATTTAACATGTAATTGGAGAAGGAAGAAAAACTACACATTAATGATTCATTAACATAATGAGTAATAAAAGTTAAAGAATGTAAATGCTATTTTTTTTTATAAAATATGTGAAGGCCTTATGACTACACCGAGAGGCAATGCCTTCCACACAATAGGTATTTTTGGTGCACCAAGCAACCTAGGCGGCCAAATGGCCCGCTTAGGTAGGGGTCCCATGAGGGGGGCTTAAGCTCTATGGATTATGATTAAATTCAAAAGAAAAAAGAATAGAGGAGTAATAGTCATTTATTTAGTCATTTTTATTTGTCTGATCAATTATTTAGTTGTGATTTTACCTGATGACCAAATTAGTTATTTATATTTGTGAATTGCAAAAAATTAGTAGAATTTAGTCATTTTTAGTCATGTGACTAAAAGTTTTTAGTCACGTAGTCATTTATTTTCCAAATTCTACTAGTGAACGAACCACTAAGGACTGACCTAGGGTGTCTCGGGGGCACATCAGTGATGGCCTTGCCTACGTTCAAGCTCAGAGACAAAGTAATTCAACAAGACATTGTTTTTTGGATTTTTGATGTTTTATGGTTGTTTTGGGTTTTGCCTTTACAATTTTCTAAATGTTTTTGGATTTTCGCTGTACAGGATTTTGCAAATGTTTTTGGATTTTCTAGATAAGATTTTATGAATGTTTTTGTGTTTTATGGATAAGATGTCCCATGACCTCAAGATATACAAGAACCCGATTGTGACGCATAACAAAATGCCCCCAGTGTGATATGTTAGCCTACTTTGATAAAGGTAGGACAAAGTGACCTTGAGAATATGCCAAGTAGTGCTAAAGAGTTCATGATACCTTACAATGGCAAGCCATGATAAGGATGCAAATGGGGGATGAATGGTGATGCAAAGAATGATAGGTCAAAAGAGCCAACAAATAGATGGAGATGCTTTATTTACGTGAGGTGTCTATTTTCCAGGTTTTCACCAAGTTACTTGCCCAAAGCACCACCAAAGTGGTTTTCATTAGAGGATGATTTTCTTCTTTACTTTGTTCAATCATTTTTCTCTTTTTTTTGGATTTTGATTATTTTTTATATTTTTTTGTATTTTTTGATTTACACCCTTCATGCTTAGGCATAATTTTTTTTGAGATGCAAGTTGTTGATTGGCTCCTGCAAGGGTTCACCTTCATGGGTTGACAGTTGGTATGCTCCTAATCTGTAGCTTGCTGTGATGACAAAGGGACCCAACTAGTTAGGGTCAAACTTTCCTTTGCTGTCTTGATTTGGAAGGTTTTTCTGATTTTGCTTTAAGACAAGATTGCCTACCTGGAATGATAGACATTTGATTCTCTCATTATAGCTTCGTTTCAATCAGTTTTGATACACTTGCAAATGATTAAGGGTGTCAAGATGACGTTCATCCAAGAATTCTAGCTCATTCAGTCGAGACACTTTGTACTCTTCCTTAGTTACCAGATTCTTTAGTGATACTCGCAATGATGGGAGATCAACCTCAATAGGCAAGATGGCTTCTGATCCATAGACCGGGGAGAAAGGGGTTGCACCTGTAGGTGTGCGGGTACTGGTTTGATAAGTCCAAAGAGAGGAATTTAGTTGCAGATGCCAATCACGATGAGCTTCATTAACTATTTTCTTTAGGATTTTCAGGATAGTTTTGTTCATTGCTTTTGCTTGGCCATTTCCTTAGGGATAGTATGATGTAGAGAATCAGTGTTGGATATTGAATCTTTGGCATAACTCTTTCATATCCCGATTCTTGAATGGTGTTCCATTGTCTGAGATGATGGTTTGTGGTACACCATAATGAAAAATTAGGTAGTTTAGGATAAACTTGGCTATATGCTTCCCTATTATGTAGGTCATAGGAATGGCTTCAACCCACTTAGTAAAGTGCTTGGTGGCAGTTATGATGAACTTATGGCCATTGGATGAGGTTGGAGTGATTTTTCCTATGAGGTCGAGTCCCCACTACAAAAAAGGCCATGGTGTGATCATTGGTTGCAATTCTTGAGCTTGAGCATGAATCAGATCCCCATGTTGTTGACATTGGATGAATTTCCACACATATTGATGAGCTTCTTTTTCCATGGTTGGCTAATAGTACCCCATCCTCAATAATTTCTTAGCTAATTTCATACTGCTAGAATGGGACCCACATATGCCATTGTGTACTTCTATTAAGGTAGTTAAGGCTTCCTGGTTAAGACATTGTAGTAATGTCCCTTCGATGCTTTGACGATAAAGGGTATCACCTACTATTATGAATTGGGATGCCTTTTTGACAAAGGTCTTTTAAGGTTCGGGGTGATGTCTAATTGAAGGGTTCCTTTGTTAAGGTAAGTAAAGATGTCATGGTGCCAAGGGAATACAGGACCAACAATAACACATGCGAATTCAGATTCAAGGATTTCAAAAGTTGGTATGAGAAGCTGTTCTACCAAGAATTCACATTGAAGAATGTTGTTCGACATGTCTAGTAGTGATTTGATTGTTGCCATGGCATCTGCTGCTCTATTATTCATGTGAGAAATCTACTCAAAAATTATTCCTATAAAAATATCTTTGAGATTCTCCACCATCTTCTTGTAAGGAGTGAGCTTGTCATCTTTGGTTTGATAGTCGTCATTGAATTGGTTGATAACCAGCTGCAGTCTCCCTAGACTTTCATCTCTTATATTTGCCACTGAACTACTATCCTGAGACCTATGATCAAGGCTTCATCTCTTTAATCCATGTTGGGTGAACGATCCATCAAAGTACATCTTCCACTAAGCTGTGAGATTAATAAGGAACACTGATTCGTCAGGAAACTCATATATTAAAGGATTCTCAGCATAGATGGGTGCTTTTGCTAGCTGGTCTGTTATCACTTGTCCTTTTATTTCCTTTTGCTCCACATACTCTATGTCAAACTCTGTCAAGATCATTACCCACTTAGCCATTCGTTCTGTGAGGGTTTCTTTGGAAAACAAATATTTTAATGGATCAATATTTGTGATGAGCTTGATTTGGTGTGACAACATGTAATGCCTAAACTTTTGTGAAGTGAAAACTACCACTAGGCATGCTTTCTCAATGGGTGAATATTTCATCTCATAGTCTACCAAGGTTCTATTGATGTAGTATATGGCTCCTTCTTTTCTATTTTTGTCATGTGCTAAGAGAGCTCCTAATGTTGCTGGTGTTGCTAAGATGTACAGGATCAATGGCTTATTTGGTATCGGTGGCATGAGCACTGGAGGTGTTATTAGATAAGATAATCCTTGATCTGCTGGAAAGATTTGTCACATTTTTCATTCCATTTGTAAGTTATCCCTTTATGAAGATATTTAAAGGGGTGAGTCTTATATGATAGCTGAGCTATGAATCTTCTGATGGACTGCAACCTTCCTTGTAATCCTCTCATCTGTTTCAATTTCTATGGTGGTTCCATGTCTAGGATAGCTTTTACTTTTGTTGGATCGATTTCTATCCATCTTTGTGAAATGATGAAGCCAAGAAGTTTCCCTGATGTGACCCTGAACACACACTTTTTTTGGATTTAGTCGTACCTTGTATTCTTCAAGCCTGTCAAAGATAGGTCCTAAGACTTGTATGTGCTCACTTTTCTTCTTTGATTTTTCCAAAATATCATCCACATAATATTCAGCTGTTTTGTGGATCATGCCATGAAAGGTGAGGGTCATTTCTCTTTGATAGGAAGCTCTTGCATTCAACCCAAATGGCATCACATTCCAGCAGTAGGTTCCCCATGGACAAGTAAAGGTAGTTTTATGTTGATCCTCTTTGGTGATTATGATTTGATTGTAGCTTTAAAAGCCATCCATGAGTGATAACATTTCATGCCAGACTATTAAATCCACAATGAGATCAATGTTGGGAAGAGTGAAATCATCCTTCAAACATGCCTTGTTTAGATATCTGAAATCAGCGCATATTCTGATGCCCCTAGTGGGTTTTGAGACTGGTACTAGGTTTGAAACCCACTCAGGATAATCTATCAGTTAGATGAATCCAACGTTAAGAAGCTTTTGTAGTTCCAGTTTAACCAAGAGTGCTATCTGAGGGAGCATATTTCTCAATTTTTTCTTGACTGGTTTGGCATAGAGATAAACTACTAAGTGATGTACAACCACTTCTGGATAAAGGCCTGGAATATCTATATATGACCATGCAAATTTATCTCTTCTCTCTTTAAGGAATGTTTCAAGGTTCTTCTGTTCTTGGTCTAACAAGGATTCAACATAGAAGGTGATTTTAGGTTCTTCTTCTGTTCCCACATTGACTGGTGTAGCCTTTTTTGCTAGTATCGTTGACTTTTCTGGATGCATTGCACTAAGGGGGAGATTGAATCCCTCATCCCCTAGCACCTTAGGGAGGTTTTCACCATCAGATACGTCCTTTGTTTTTACTATTTTTGGACCAAAGAGTGCCACATAGTGGTTTTCACTCAAGGATATGCATGTTAATTGCATTTCATTTATTTTGTGACTAAAGGGTTCAATTGTCTCCCCATAGTATGCCTCTGTATCGAGCTCTATGTCAAAGCCTGCTTTGTGATCTACCCATGATAAGTTGTCTCAGAGTCCCATGAATTCTAAGATCACTTCATCATTTTCAAATAAATCTAAAATCAGTGGTCCTTGTTGGTCCATGTCAATGAGTTGTGGATATACTAGGCATATTTCAGTTGGTTGGTTGTTTGAGATGAAGGATGTTATGGATATCATGAAGAGGGTGTTGTTCTCAAATAGGTCAGTGAAATCAAGAGAAAATTCATCTAAGGTAGTATCACACGATGTAGGTGACCAAGAGGAAGCCTCAACTTTTTTAACAACAATACCTTTTACAATAAGTGTGACCTTGCTAGTAGTACAATCTAAGCCAATATTTTTTAGTTGTTTCTCAGGAACGATGGGTTCTAGTAAACCATTGTCATTCTATCCTAGCTTCTCATTCTTGTTATACCCCATGCTCTACATTAGTTGTAGACCTTTGTTGTCACCTTCCATGGGAAGAATAGGAACATGTCATTCATCTTGATAGAGGAGTTTAGATATATCTTGTTCATGGACGTCTTCTTGATTCAAATATCCCCATTTGGTGAAGGTAGTAGCTGCCATCTTAATTATTTCTACTTCTTTGGTGCTAGATGTTGGTTTCCCATGAGTTTAAGGAGAAATAGGTAACTCTCCTAAGACAAAGGTGTCTTTCAAAATTTTGTAGCTTCCACAATCATCATCTTAGATTACTGCTTTGACATTGGGTATGCTTTTCACAATTGGTACTTGTGATGCTAAGGTAGAGGCTAGAGATGTTGGGTCAACAAATGAGCTTGATGGTGTAGGTCCTTCATCATTTTTGGGTATTTGTGGGATCTTATAAAACTTGGCCTCAAGGCTCTTGTAGTAGTATAAAGGCCCAGGATCTCCATGGATAGTGATTTATCTACCCTCAAAAGGAAACTTTACACACTGATGATAGGTTGAGGCTACGGATTTCAAAGCATGGATCCACAGTCGACCAAGAAAAATGTTATAGGGAAGATAAAGATCAAGTACTTGGTATGTAGTTTCTGCAATAAGAGGTCCCACTTGGATAGGGAGCACAATAATTCCTTGTGATACCCGTTCTTGGTCATCATATGCTTTGATGGTGGTACTCTTTGTCTTCTCAATAGTATCTTATGAATAGCCTAGATGCTTGATCAACTGTAGGGTACAAATGTTTAGACCAGTGCCTCCATCTACCAAGACTCTTTTGACCTTGTTTTTTATGAATGACAACCTCAATGTGTAAAGCACAATTATAAGATGGTTGTGATGGTAAATCTTGTTTAGAGAAGGTGAGAAGATGGTTGGTGATATGTCCTGGCATAGCTTGAAATTGATCGATATCAATGTTCTCGGGAACAGATGACTCATACAAGGCTTTTTCCAGTATTTCCCTATGTGTAGGAGATAATTTCAAGAGTTCCAAAATTGAGATATGAGTAGGGGTCTATTTAAGCTGATCTACAAGATTGTACTTGCTAGGATTAGATGCAGTCAAAGTAGGTTGTGTCCTAGATTGAGCTGGGACAGCTTGAACAATTATTTTTCCACGTTGTGTGGTGACTCCACATTTCGTGCTAGCTCCTTTGATGGTGAAAACGGTGATAACACTATCATAGGAAGCAACTACATTGGAATAGGTATGCTAAACATTGGTGTAATCCTTAGCTTTTCCATTGTTGTTAGCTTTGTTATGATTAGGCGTAGGGGTCTTGTATATCTTGAGATCCTAGTTTCTAGCTGGTACTTCAACAGATATGGTGTCGTTCTCTATGAGATCTTGGATGATATTCTTGAGTTTCATGTAGTTTGTTGTTTTATGTCCTTTGATTTTATGAAAGTCATAGAGATCATGCTCGTTGTACCAGGATGGTTTTTCTTGTGGTTCTTGGTAGTTTTCAAAGTTAGGAAGTGTTATCAAATTCGACTCTACCAGTTTCTTCATGATCATTTTGATGGGTTTTGATAATTTTGCGTACTTGCATTCGGGATAGTTGTTCTTGTTACCGGTTTGTCTTGGTTTCATGTTGGTGTTATTGATCTGATTGTTCTGAGGTGGTACCATTTGTTGCACAGTTGGTTGGATGTTAGCAACTTGATTATTGTCCGGTCTAGGAGCACTTAGTATGACCTTAGCATCTATTACATCGTCGTTTGTTACATTTTTGTTCTTAGCCCATATACGAGGTTTCTCATTCGAACTAGTTGAAGGACAGTTGTCTTTGTAAGCTTGAGTATTTCCTTGTGAGATTAAGGCTCTTTCAATGTTAAGGGCTCTTGGAACAAGCTCGTCATAGGATGTGATGCATTGAATTTTGAATTGGAATGATAGATTTGGATCAAGGTTGGCTATAATGATTCCCACTTGTTGTTCATCAAGAAGGGGCCACTTGCTTTTACTAGCTCTTTTTCTCCATTGTTGTAAGAAATTTGTGAAGGTTTCTCCTAGATTTTGTTTGAGAGTGTACAACTCTTCTAGACTAACGTCCATGCCAAGATTGAAGGAGAAGTGATCAATGAATTTGTCAGTGATTTCTTGAAAAGTTTTGATACTAGGAGGCAAGTGAGAAAACCAATCCATAGCAGTACTTGTTAAACTTCAAGGGAAGAGGCACATTAGATATGAATCATTGTAAGCCACTTCCATACACATGACGTTGAATTCTTTGATATGGTCCACATGATTTCCTCTCCCTCTATATTTTTCAAACTTGGGGATTTCAAAACTAGGATGAAATGGTATCATTGCTATGTTTCGATCAAATGGGTAAGGAAACAAGTTTTGTGTATGAGGTTTCTTTGTCTTGCCCATACGAAGATCCTACATTTCTTGTGAGAGTGCTTTCAATTGTGATGCGAGATCATTTTGCAGATTGGGTGGAGGAACATATGATGGTATGAGAGATGAGTTATATGGGGTGTATGAAGGTGTTAAGTTTTATGAAAGTGATGAATATGTTCCTGATGCATTTGGATTGATGATGTTTGTATGAGGAAAATAAGATCCTTGTTGTTGTTGTTGGGTGTACTGTTGAGCTAGTAAGGCTTGTTGTTGAGCTTGTTGTTATTGTTGTGCCACTAGGGCTTTTTGTTGTTGTTGTTGTGCTAATAAACCTACTTTTTGTGCTTCTAAAGCTGCTTGTTGAGCTTGTTGGGCAATGGACACTTGCTATTGTTGTTGTTGCTATTGTGCTAAGGCTACTTGCTGAGATTGATGTTGTTGTTGTGCTAGGGCTGCTTGTTGAGCTTGATTTTGTTGTTGTGCTAGGGCTACTTGTTGAGCTTGATGTTGTTGTTGTGCTAAGGCTACTTGTTGAGCTATTAAGGTTGCTTGTTGTGCTAAAGTTGTTTGCTGTTGTTACTGTTGTTGTATGACTTGTTGGTAAGTTTATTGTGCTTGCTGTAGAGCTAAGGCATGTGCTTGCAATGTGGGATCAAGTGGTTGTTGAGACATCTGTGAAGGTTTAGGTACATTGATGTTTTGAGTGATTAGTGGATTGGTAGTGAAAGGTGGAGGATTCCCTTAGTTTAACATTCCTTGCAATATGGTAGAATGAGGTGGAGGAATGTATGTTTGAGGTCCTGATTGATTTGGCATAGAAAAGGGAGTTGTTGGAAAGGATGATGTCATTAAATTTTGTAATGGAAATGACACACTAGGACCTTGAGTCCATTTATTGAAAAGATTCCCTTGTCCTATGTTTTGAGGATTGCCTTGTGCAAAATACGTAAAAATAGGATTCGTGATCAAGGTACTCCTAGGATTGATAGAACTCATAACCAAGGGATTGCTTTGAGGTGGATTGATAGGAGATGATGTGGTAATGATAGATGGAATGAATGAACCCACTAGAGGGTTAGATAAAGATGTCCCTATTTGTGTTGAGGGTTGATTTTGTGATATGGTATTGACATGCCCTTGTGTGCTGCTTTGATATTTTTGGTCTATACCGCTTTGAGTGATGGTAGGGACATTTGTGGTACTCATAGGCGTAGATGAAGAAGGGTGTCCCAAAAATGTTGAAGTGGTGGTGGAATAGTGAAGTTGAAGCGGACTGTGTAGCTATTTTGGATCTTCGAGAACAAGAGGAGAACTAAAGATAGGTGTCTAAACGGTGGTGGGATGTGGAGGATTAGTTTCAAGAGTACCCACAAGTGTATTACTTTCAAATGGTAAGGTGTGACCAAAATATTTAGCAAGGATGGTTGCAAGACTAGGTATGTAAGTTTGACTTAGCACGTTTGATGGAGTTGTGAAATCCTATGTGAAAATTTGTGCTACAAACATTGGGGAGATAGGAGCTACACTTTCAAAATATTGATGTTTTAAAAGTTATTCTCTAGTAATCTCAAATGGATTTTTGGTGACGTCTTCAATTTCGTATGGTCTTAGAGGAGATGATGGTTGTTGTGATGGTGTAACATGACTTCTAGGATCAAATTCTAAAGGATTTGGATCACTTGAGGTGAATGTAACTTTTTCTTTTTCCATGATTATATTGTGTTGTGATCTCATCTTTACCATAAATTTGGTGTCAGCTATGGGAGAATTGTGTTGATTTTTGTAATGTTTGAACTCTCTAGTTGACTCAAACGTAGGTAAAAGGGATTCTCTAAGTCTTTTGGGAGCAATGATGATAATTTTGGATGAAAAGATGGCTGATGTGGGAAGTGATCTTTTCAAGCATTTTGGGGCAACACTTTTGACTTAAGTTTGTTGTTGTGATGTTGGGGTAAAGGTTGTTAATGAACTTAGAAATCTTTAAGGTAGACTTGTGACCTTCAAGATAAACTAGTTCAAAGATGATAACTATCTCAACTAAGTGCATGGAAAAGGATACATTTCACATACAAAGTAGCTAAGGTAGTAAGTTGGTTTGATATTTTAAGTCCCAAAGTGTTGGTGTATTTGAAATTTTGCAAAGATAGATGAGGTGAAGGATGAAATGTGATGAAGGGTTTAATGAAATGTTGGACTTGATGTCGACTTAAAGTGAACCTTTTGTTTTGAAAAAACCAAGGTAGTGAGAATGATGCTAGACCTCTAAAATGTTCAAATCCTAAAGACCTAATGATTCTCTCTTTTTTTTTAAACACTTGTTGATCTTCAAAAATTTGAATGTTTTGGCTCATAAATAACGCGCATAGGTTGGGATTTCTTCTTATAGTGCATTCATAAAAGTTTATCAACAATTTTTTTTTGTTTTCGTAGAGTGCCTCAATGCGGTTGTTGATTGCTTTGGTACTACAATGTCTAAGTTTATGGTGACGACCAATTGAATTTTGTTTGGGGATATTTACTTTGTGTGAGATCATTTGGTAATGTGAGCTTTTGTTTTGATAAGATCAAGGTAGTGAAAATGATGGTAGACATCTAAAATGTTCAAGTTCTAGAAGATGTGAGGATGGAGGGGAATGTTGATACCTATTCGGGCTCTTCTAGCGTGGGCATAAAATTTTCTCAACAAAGTGTAACAGTTACGATAAATATATGGAAGCCCACTTTTGATTATACTCTGTTCTATGATTCCTATGTATGAAATTGTGGGTTGGAGAATTTCTTCTACGAAGTTTGACTTTTTGGTGAATCATTTACAGGAGTCGGGTATCATGAAAAAGACCAGGATTTTGTCTCCAAAAGAATGCAAACAATTCTGGACTATACCTTGAAGTGTGTCTATAAAAGTTTTCTACCTTGTTTCTATTTTTGTGAACTACACGAAGGTGTTTCTTAAGAGCTTTTGGAGTGAGATGCCTAAGTCTAAAATGAGGACCGATAGACTTTGGCTTAGGAATCCTGATTTTTTGTGAGATCATGTGGGAACAGTTTAAGTTTATGGAAGAAAGGGAGATATTTATTGCCACGCAGGTGGTGGTTATAGGGGCCTTCCAGCCTCAATATCATTTTGTTCCTCTTCTTCATCTAAAATGGTTGCTGTGTTTCTCCACTATGAGTTTGTTTCCTTGTTCTCAAAAGTGAAGGTTCTCAAATTGCTAATGAGATCTATTTGTTCACCGTTTATGAGATCAAAGTTTGGCTGAATTATAGCACTTGGAAGATTAGGTTGTTCAATGAGAGAAATCGGTCTCCAAATAGTCATGTGGGGTTCATTTGTCAAGTTATCTTTGCTTAGGTGAATTGATTTTACCACAAAAACTTGTCTTTTTATTATGTTTTCAAACTATATGTTTATGTCAAAAACATCATAACTTTCACAATGTCTAGTGAAGTTAAGTGTCACCATTTTCATTCCACGATACTTCAAATTTAAATATGCATCACTATATTTAAATCGATGTTGGCCAATTAAATACGTGTCATTGTATCAAATTGCTTGGGCATCACTATATGGCGACGCTATTGAAATAGCATCGTTGTTTGTGTTTTGAGCGTCACTGCAACCTGCAAAACAACATGAACATGGATTTCAAGCTAAAATATGGTTAAATGATCGGTTGGCCCTCCTTCTAGCGCCAGAATGTCTATGTGAGGATACCGGTATGGGCCGAATTACACTTGATCCATGAAGAATCGAAGCACAACAAAACCACCAATACTTGAATCTCAACAAGATCGATCAAACAAAATTAAAACTAAATATTTCATCAAAACTTAACATACTAAACTACGAAAATCCATCAAAACATCTATTCTTATCCATTCAAAATTTATATTATTGTGGAATTGGTGTCCCATTGATGTGGACCAATGACCCTTTCCCAATCCCGTGATAGTGAGCTTGTTTCAATCGATTATATGGAAGAGAATCGATGAAACCATGGTGTTTGATGTGTGAAAACCTAAATTATGCTAAAATGAACATGATGCAAACTAAGTTACCATGATTTTATGCTATAAATGATCTAATTATGCAATTTCTAAGCTAATCTAAGCTAATCTAAGCTAATCTAATCTAAAATGATGCTAAAAGATGAAAACCCTAATTTATTTATAGACTAAGATGGATACATGGAAGCCATTAATGGATGTTCTAAGCTATTATGCAACTAAAATAAACTGAAAATAAGCTAAATGTGCACAAATTGAGATTATGGATGTGAGTAAATTTAATATCATAAGTTAGCAATAAAAGATGGATCCATTGTCTCCAAATAGTGATCTATTTATAGGAGAGAAAATGAGGAATGGATGGTTGAGATAAAAAAATATTAATCAATGGTTCAAGATGAAGGAAATGAGAGGCATGGATCATGGATTCTCATTAATAGATGAGAATGCAAGATGAAGGCTAAGCAAAGGCTCACAATTGCCTCAAACAAACACACTTTTGACTTGTTCACATAGGTCAAAGGTAACCTGTTTAGGAGGTTGAAGGGTTAACTTGCATTTGAAGCTAAGTGAGTTGATTGGAGGAGAGGGAATATTCCTTAGAATATTCCATTTGGATGAGGAAAAAGGTTAATTTACAAATTAAAACAAATTTTTAATTGTGCAAAAAGGATAAAGAATATTCTATGGGAATATTATTCCCTTTGATTAGAGGAATAATTAGTTTAATTGCTAATTAAACAAGGTTTAATTTATGCAATTAGGGAATTAGAGGAATTAGATGATATTTATTAAATTAGATGATTTAATAAATAGGAGAGGGGATAAAATGATATTTAATTAAATAACTTAGGGTTATTTAATTAAATAAGAAATTAAATATTTTGATGTATTTAATTTAATGAGATGAAGTGTTAGTATGAAAAGAGGTGAATTAACCTAATTTAATTAATTAGGCCAAATAGACAAAAATTATGGAATTAATTAATTAGCTAGGCTAATTAAATCAATTAAATGAAAGGAGGATGGGTAAAGAGGAAATGGTGTTAATAAATCCAATTCAAGTGTATGACATTGATTAGGACATTTTTCAGTGTCTACAACAAGTTCATTAACATATTTCATAAAAAAACTCAAACCTTTTTGTCTAAAAGTGTTGTCCCAAAACTTTACAAAGATCACCCTCCCCACATCATTCATCCTTTTCATCTCCCATTCTCACCATTGCTCCAAAATGACTTAGAGCGTCCCTTTTACCAAAATTTGAGTCAACTAGATAGTTTAAACATTACAAATCTGAACATAACTCTCCCATAGGTGACAAAAAAATTATGGTAATGACAAGATCACAACACACAAGAATCATGGAACAAGCCAAAGTTACATCCACCACAAGTGATACCAATCCCCAAGAATTTGATCCAAGAAATCATTCTATCCCCTCACAACAACCCTAGACTCCATCAGGACCATATGAGGTAGAAGAGGTCATGAACAACCCGTTTGGACTTACTAAAGAAGAAATCATTGAGTACAAAAAAGAACGTCAATACTTAGAAAAAGTGGCTCAAATTACCCCATCTATTACAAAAAACTTGACACAAGGCTTGAATTCATCCACCATTCAATCAACTCCATCACTAGGGTTAAGTCAAACACAAACTCCTAGTCTTGCAACTAGTCTTGCTAAGGAATTTGGCCACACTCCCCCTTTGGAAAGAAACACACTTGTGGGTACTATAAACACTAATCCTCCCCAAACCACCACTTGGAAACCAAAATTTGGTGCTCTTCTCATTCCTGAGCATCCCCTACATCCACATAAACCACCTACAATACATCACTCCATGACAACCTTGACGTATCGAGTGCAACCATCTTCATCCATCCCCACAAGTACCACAAGTGTGTCCAATGTCACACAAGGTAGTATGGACCAAGTGTCACAAATAGACCAACAAGGGCAAGTTAATACCCTTACGCAAAATTAGATCTTAATGTAGCAAGGGACATCTTCATCTAATCCCCCAATGGGTTCATCAAACCCTTTGATTGCACAAAATACATCCATCCCCTCCATCACCAACCCAAATCAAAACAACATCTTGGTCACAAACCCCATCAACTAAGGTAATACCTTGGTCGCACCTCAAAAACAACAAGGTAACCTAGTACCCATCAGTCAAGGGAACCCTTTCAATCAATTTCAAGATCCTAATGGGCCATTGCCAATGCAATACCAAATGGCGCCATCATCATCTTTACTGTTGGTCCCCCACATCATGCAAAATCAAATGGGACCTCAAACTTACATTCCTCCATCCTAATCCACCATTCTACAAGGAATGTTAAACCAAGGCAACCCCAACCTCTTGTCATTAAACCACAATCCACTCAAACCATAAACACCCAAAACCCATCAAAGATGTCCCAACAACAAAACGATCCTACATTGCAAGCACATGCTCTAGCCTTGCAACAAGCACAAGAGGCTTATCAGTAAGTTGTGCAACAACAAAAAGCCCAACAAGTAGCCCTAGTGGCACAACAAAAAAATCAAGCCCACCAAGCAACCTTAGCGACACAACAAGAAGAAGCCCAACAAGTATCCCTAGCAGCAAAAAAACAATAGCAAGCCAAACAAGAAACCTTAGTGGCACAAAAATAATAGAAAGCCCAACAAGAAGCCCTAGCAGCACAACAACAACAACAAGCCCAACAAGCATCCTTAGTAGTACAATAACAACAACAAGCCCAACAAGCAGCCTTAGCAGGACAACAACAACAACAATCCCAACAAGCATCCTTGGTCGCACAACAAAAAGCTCAACAACAACAAGGTTTATATTATAATCCTCAAAAAAATGTCATCAATCCAAATTCATTAGGAACATATACATCTCTACCACCTTCACCTTCACAATATTCCACACCACCTTACACACCATACAATACCCCATCATATCAAAATACCACTTACAATTCATCCACATTCCACAATACGCAACATATGTTCCCCCACCAAACCCGCAAGATGATATGGCATCGCAACTCAAGGCACTAACACAACAAATGCAAGATATTCAAATGGGGAAAATGAAGAAGCCACATACACAACAAAACCTATGTCCATATCCATTTGATCGAAACATCGCAATGGTACCTTTCCCTCTTGGTTTTGAGGTTCCTAAATTTGATAAATACAAAAGGGAGAGGAAATCTGGTGGATCACATCAAAGAATTTAATGTCATGTGTATGGAGGTTTCCTACAATGATTCCTACTTAATGCGCCTCTTACCATGGAGCTTGAAGGGCCCAACCATTGATTGGTTTTCACAGTTGCCTCCAGGTATCAAAACCTTCCAAGAAATAATCGATAAATTCATAGATCAATTCTCCTTCAATCTTGACATGGATGTGAGCTTAGAAGATTTGTACACTCTCAAGCAAAATAAAGGAGAATACTTCACTAATTTCTTGCAAAGATGAAGACAAAGATCTAGTAAGAGCAAGTGGCCCATTCCCAATGAACAAGAAGTGGGGATCATCATAGAAAATCTTGATTTAGATCTATCCTTCCACTTAAAGTTTCAATGCATCACCACTTATGATGAGCTTGTCCCTAGGGCCCTCAACATCAAGAGAGCCCTAATCTCACAGGGAAATACCCAAGCATACAAAGATAACCGCCCATCAACCATTTCAAATAATAAGCCTCATGTTTGGGCTAAGAACAAGAACGTGATGAATGATGGCATGGTGGATGCTAAGGTGGTCATAATTTTGCTTAGGCCAAACACCAATCAAATGACTAATGCTCAACCAACCATACAAAAAACCACACCATCACAAAATAATCAAATCAATGACACCAAAACACAACCAAGACGAACCCACATTAGGAACAACTATCCAAAATGCAAATACACACAGTTCACAAAACCTATTGAAACTATCATGAAGAAATTGGTAGAGTCAAACTTGATAATGCTTCCTAATTTCCAAAACTACCAAGAACCACAAGATAAACCACCTTGGTATAAAGAAAAGGAACTTTGCGACTTTCACAAAATCAAAGGACAAAAAACATCAAATTGCATGAAACTAAATAATGTTATCCACGATCTTATCGAGAATGGAGACACATCTGTTGAAGTACCAACCAGTAACTAGGACCTCAAATTATACAATAACCCTTTGCCAGATCACAACAAAGGGAATGACAATGGAAAAGGGAAGACCTACAATAACGTGTCACATGTATATTCCAATGTAGTAGCCTCCTATGACAATGTCGTCACCGTCGTTACCATTAAAGGGCCTAGTGTGACATGTGGAGTCACCACGCGACGTGGCAAGCTCACCATCCAAGGAGCTTCATACCAACCTATGGAATAACCAACATTGCCAACATCAAACCTTAGGAAATACAGTCTCCTAGATCAACTCAAGAAGACTCCTGCATAGATCTTTATTCTAGAACTATTGAGGCTATCCCCATGACATAGGGAGATATTAGAGAAAGCTTTATCTGCATCGTCCATCCCTGAGGATATTGATATAGATCAATTTCAAGCTATGGTAGGGCATATCACTATCCCTCATCATCTCACCTTTCCAAAACAAGACCTACCATCACAACCATCTCATAAACGTTCTTTACACCTTGAGGTCATTGTTCATAAGAACAAGGTTAAAAGGGTCTTAGTAGATGGAGGTGCTGGTTTGAACATTTGTACCCTTCAGTTGGTCAAAAAAATGGGTTATTCGGAGGATTCTATTGAGAAAACAAAAAGTACAATCATCAAAGCATATGACGATCAAGAATGAGTATCACAAGGCATCATCACGCTACACATCCAAGTAGGACCCATCATTGCCGAGACCACATGCCATGTGTTAGAACTTGATCTCCCCTACAACATTTTACTTGGTTGACCATGGATTTATGCCCTAAAAGCTATAGCTTCAACCTATCACCAATGTGTAAAATTTCCTTTTGAGGACAAAGAAGTTACCATCCATGGCGATCTTGAGCCTTTTTACTAGTACAAGAACCTTGAGTCCAAGTTTTAAAAAATACCCCAAATCCCTAAAAATGATGAAGGGCCTACACCATCCTCATTTGTTGACCCATCATCCCTTGCATCTACCTCAGAAACGAAAACACCCATTGTGCCAAGTATACCCGACATCAAAGTAGTGATCAAGGATGATTGTTGTGGAGATTATAAACCAAAGGACACTTTTGTGTTGGGAGAGCTACCTCTTTCTCCCAAATCTCATGGGAAAGGTACTTCTGCTAAACAGGTTGCGGCTTCCTCTTGGTTACCCACATCATGTGTCACTACCCTAGATGACTTCCCTCTTGATGTTGTTGATCTATTTGAGAATAAATTTCTCTTTATGATATCCACAACCTCTTTCACCCCAAATGACCAAACCACTGTAATAAGCCTAGTATACCCCCAAATCATCGACTGGGACCAACGAGGACCATCGATTCTAGATTTATTTGAAAATGATGAAGCAATCTCAGAATTCATGGGACTCCATGAAAAATTACCATGGGGAGATCATAAATTTGGTGTTGATATAGAGCTAGACACATAGACATACTATGGGGAGACCATTGAATCCTTCAGTCGCAAAATTGATGACATGCAAATAACATGCATATCTTTGAGTGAAAACCACACTAAGGAACTTTCTAATCCTAAAATAGTAAAAATAAAGGATGCATCCGAGGGTGAAAACCTCTATGAGGTGCCCAAGGATGAGGGATTTAATCTCCCCCTTAGTGTAATGCATCTAGAAAATTCAGTGGTGCTAGCGGAAAAGGCCACCCCGGTGAATGTAGGAACACAGGAGGCATCCAAGATAAAATTTTATGTTGAATCATTGTTAGATGAAGAATAGAAAAACCTAGCAACATTCCTAAAAGAGAGAAGAAAAAAATTTGCATGGTCATACATAGATATGCTAGGGCTTGATCCTGAAGTGGTGATGTATCATTTAGCAGTCTATCCTAAAGCTAAACTAGTGAAGCAAAAATAAAGGAAAATGCACCCTCAAATAACACTCTTGGTAAAACTTGAATTACAAAAGCTTCTTGACATCGGATTTATCCGATCAATTGAATAGCTTGAGTGGGTTTCCAAACCCACTGGGGGCATCAAAATATGCACGAATTTCAGGGATTTGAACAAAGCATGTCCAAAGGTAAATTTCCTTCTTCCCAACATTGACACCATTGTTGATTTAACAGCTGGACATGAAATGCTATCACTCATGGATGTTTTTTTAGGCTATAATCAAATCATGATCACCCAAGAGGATCAGAACAAAAATTCATTCACTTGTCCATGGGGAACATATTTTTGGAACATGACTCCATTTGGGCTAAAGAATGTAGGAGCAACCTATCAAAGAGAAATGACCCTTATCTTTCATGATATGATCCACAAAATAGTCGAAGACTATGTGGATTATATTTTGGCCAAGTCAAAGAAAAGGAGTGAGCACATAGAGGTACTGAGACCCATCTTTGATAGGATCACAGAGTATAAAGTACGATTGAACCCAAAAAAGTGTCTTTGGAGTTACATCAAGTAAGCTTCCTGGCTACATTGTGTCACAAAGAGGGATATAAATTGATCCAACAAAGGTGAAAGTAATATTAGACATAGAACCCCCACAAACACTAAAACAGATGCGAGGGCTACAAGGAAGATTGCAATCCATTAGAAGATTCATAGCACAATTATCAGATAAGATCCACCCTTTCTCGCACCTTATCCATAAGGGAATAAAATACAAGTGGGATGGGAAGTGTGATAAATCCTTCTAGCAGATCAAGGACTACCTATTGACACCTCTAGTGCTCATGCCACCAATACCAAAAAAAACTATTAATCATGTATACATTAGCAATATCAGTAGCACTAGGTGCTCTTTTAGCCCAACATGGTGAAATGGTAAAGGAAAGAGCCATCTATTACATTAGCAAGACCTTGGAAGTCTATGAAATGAATTACTCATCCATTGAGAAAGCATGCTTAGCCATGGTTTTTTCTTCACAAAAGTTCAAACATTACATGTTGTCGCACCAAATCAAGCTTATTGCAAAGATTGACCCATTGAAATATTTGTTATCCAAAGCAATTCTCACTGGGCGAATGGACAAATGGGTAATTATCTTGACTAAATTTGACATAGAATATGTGGAGCACAAGGCAATCAAAGGAAAAGTGATCACAAACCAATTGGTAGAAGCACCTATCTATATAGATAATCCTTTGATATCTGAATTTCCTGATGAATCAGTGTTCCTTGTCAATACAACAGATCAGTGGAAAATGTACTTTGATGAATCATTTACCCAACATGGATTAGGGGCATGTATTCTTTATATCACTCCTTAAGGTGATTGCATTCCAAAGTCATACCAGGCTATCATTTCCATGCACTAATAATATTGTTGAGTATGAAGCTCTAATAACGGGGTTAAGGATAGCATTCCAATGGAAGATACAAGAGTTAAAGGTCTATGGAGACTCACAACTGATTTCCAACCAAGTCAATAACGAATACCAAACTAAGGATGATAAACTCACTCTTTATAAAAATATGGTAGAGAGTCTTAAAAACTTTTTCATTGACAACCTTTTAGCGAATACCACATATGAACAACTGAGAAACAAATGCCATGGCGATAATTGGATCATTGTTAGACATGTCATATAACATCCTTCAATGTGAATTATTGGTAGAACAACTTCTTGTACCAAATTTTGAAATCCTTGAATTTGAATTTGTGTGTGTCATTTTTGGTCCTGGTTCCCTGTGGTATCACGATATATTCACCTATCTTAGCATAGGTACCCTCCCATCCGATATCACCTCCAATCTTAAGAAGACCTTTGTTAAAAAGGAATCCCAATTCGTGATCCTAGGTGATAGCTTATACTATAGAAGCATCGAGGGGACATTACTACAATGTATTAACCAAGAGGAAGTCTTGAACACCTTAACCAAAATACATTATGGCATTTGCAGTTCCCATTCTAGTGGTATGACTTTAGCTAAGAAACTATTGAGGATGGGGTATTACTAGTCAACCATGGAAAGAGAATCTCATCAGTACATGCATATGTGTGTCTAGTGTCAATAGCATGGAGATCTTATTCATGCTCCAACTCAGGAGTTACAACCAATGGTCACACCTTGGCCTTTCTCATAGTGGGGGCTTGACCTTATAGGGAAAATTACTTCCACCTCATCTAATGGCCACAAGTGCATCATAACGGCCATTGAATACTTTATCAAGTGGGTCAAAGCCATCCCTATTACTTACATAATGAGGAAGCAAATCTCCAAGTTTATCCTGAATTATCTTATCTGTCGTTATGGTGTTTTGAAGACCATTATCTCAGATGATGGAACACCCTTCAAAAATTAGGATGTAGAAGATCTCTACCACCAATTTAACATCCAACATTGGTTCTCTACCCTGTATTACCCCCAGGGAAATGGTCAAGCTGAGGCTACAAACAAGACCATTTTGAAAATCCTAAAGAAAGCCATCAATGAAGCTGGTCGTGACTGACATTTGCAATAAAATCCCACCATATGGCCCTATCAAACTAGCATCTATGCACCAACAGGTGCAACCTCTTTCTCTTTGGTCTATAGATCAGAAGCCATCCTACCTATTGAGGTCGAGATTCCTTCACTGCGAGTGTCACTACAAAATTTGATCACTGATGAAGAGTATAGGGTATCCCAGCTGAATGAGTTAGAATTACTGGATGAGTGTCATCTTGATGCCCTTAATCATTTGCAAGCATACCAAAATTGACTAAAATAGAGCTATAACAAGAAGATCAAGAGTCGGTCTTTGAGGTAGGGGATCTTGTTCTCAAATAGAATCAAAAGAATGTTCAATATTAGGACAGTAAAGGAAAGTTTGAGTCTAATTGGTTAGGTCCATTTGTTGTCACAAGTTATGGATCAGGAGCTTACCAACTATCAACGCCTAAAAGTGAACCCTTTCAGGAGCCAATCAACAGTTCGCATCTTAAAAAGTTTTATGCCTAGGTTTGAAGGGTGTAAATCTCAAAAAAAAAAAAAAGGTTCAAAAATCCAAAAAAATAAGAAAAAGGATTGAAAACAGTAAAAAAAAATCATCCTGTAGTGAAAACCACTTCAATGGCACTTTGGGCAAGTACCTTGGTGAAAACCTAGCAAACAGGTGCCTTGCATAAATAAAACACCTCCATCTAACTTTGGCTCTTTAGCTTAACATTCTTGGCATTGCATTTATCCATCCCATCATTCATCCTATTTATTCTATCACCCATCCATGTTCATATCATAGCTTGATATTGTGAAGTATCATATTCCCCTTTAGTACTACTTGGCATATTCCAAAGGTGAGTTTTCCCTGCCTATATCACGATAGTCTATTGCATAACACTGGGTGCAATTCCCTATGGATCGGATTGGGTTCTTGTATATCTTAAGGTTATTTATCTCTCAAAAATCCCAAAAAAAATCATAAAATCTCATGAAAATCCAAAAACACTTGTAAAATCCAAAAATTTTCCAAAAACATTCAAAATCTTGTATAGCCAAAAATTAAAAAACATTCAAAATCCTGCAACTAAAATACAAAAAATATTCAAAAATTGTACAATCAAAATCCCAAAACATCTAAAACACATCAAAATCCCTAAACATGTCAAAACATCAAAAAATCCAAAAATCGAACCATGTCAAACTATGTTGTCTCTGACCTTGAACGTAGGAAAGGCCATCATTGATGTGCCCCCAAGACACTTTAGGTTAGGAGTCCATCATAATAAACTAAAAATCACTCAACTGTTCATATCTCATCAATAATAAGTCAAGTAATTCGAACTATGTGGTCTCTGCAGGTATAATGTAGGCAAGGCTCATCTTTGATAAGCCCCCAAGGCCCCTAGGATAGTTTGTTATGTTAGGTTTTTGGTGAAAACTCAAAAACCCCCAAAACATTTGAAAATTGAAAACCCAAAATAGTGGAAAACTTAGAAAACCCTAAATAGCCTCAAATAATTGAAAACCAAAACATTTGCATAAACTTTCAAAAAAACCAAAAATAGTCTCAAAACATTTTCAAAATACCAAAAACATTGAAATATCCTAGAAAATCCAAAACCACCCATCCCATTTCGCTTGCACTCGCAACAAACCTTCATCCATAATAAATCAATCGTCACACTCACTCCTTGGTAACATAGATGGAAAACAAGTACAACAATCAGTAAAAGTAGAATCTTTAAACACAAAAATAAAACTCTCAATCATTATCAAACATGTCAATCGAACCTTATATCAACAACCTTTCAAACAACTTATCAACCTGCCAACATCTAATAACATGTCCTAGGATGCATCCTTCCTACAATGGGCATTATCATTGGCAATCACTTTGGATATTTATCCTAAACAAAACACACCTTTGGGAATAGATATAGATAAAATTGACTGTTTGTTTTGATTCGGCTTATTATTTATCTTATTGAACCATTCTAAGGACCTCTCAATGATGTCTCAATGATTTAGAGAGAAAAGAATGGGGCATCGATCATTATCTTTTGTTTGATTGTGGTGTATTATTGTAAAATAATCTTGGAACATACTTATTTTTTTTTTGTGTACAGGGAGGCTGTGTTGAGTGTGTTGACTATTGCATGTATGCCTTGAGGGTAGATATATTTCTCAACTTCAACTACATTCAATGGGTTTTACGTATGTCCAAGATGAACAGGATTATCCTATCTAGTTGTAGGAGTCAAAGAGTCCATGTCACTATATACCACACCACCCTGGTTATTGATACCTTGATGCATCGTGTGTATGTGTTATATCAAACATAAGGAATGATAGAATGTACCAATATCATATATGAGAAAAATCATCAATCTCATCACCATAATCTAATAAAGTCTTAATGGATCATAGACTTGTTTGAATCTAAAATCAAATCTCAAAATAAATGGTCAAATCATCCACCTTATTCTTCTATCTTCTTTCCACACTAACCTGGTATCATGATAGTCAACAAAAACATCATCATGCATCCATCCTATATCCATAAATGATTATCATGCATACATCTCGCATCATCACAACATATCATAATAATAATGGGAAACATAATCCACTGCATCATCATTATCATTTAAGTTATTTTGAATAATATAAATTTGTTATTCTAAGCATCTTAATCCATTGCATAATCATTCATAAACATCCATATCATGAGCATGAACATATGCATCATCCATATATACATCCATATACATACATACATCATGACATCATAAATCACATGAGAAAAGTACACAAAAAGAAATGCATTCATCCATACATCCCGCCTACGCATATCATAACATGTCATAAATAGGTACTGGAAAAGAAGATAACACATCCATTGCATTGCATCAATCTCATAAACATCACATATCATAAACATTGCATCATGGATCATCTCATATCACATAAACATAAATAATGAAGTACATCCATCACATCAACATATGCATCCATTGCATCCATACATAATCATAACATAACATACATATAACATCACATCATATGCATCCATACAACCATAAAGAATGAGGACATCACATCATAAATACAGATCATATCATATATATATATCAAAAAATGACTATCACATAATGGTGGTTTGGAAATCTTGCTTAAACACACATAAATGATGAATGAAATGTTGCTTGTCATTGTCCAATTAGTTTAAATTTCCTTTGCATTACTTCTTG
>VDFB02000017.1:465422007-465519904 GCA_007258455.2 Sequoia sempervirens
AATGTTGGATTTTTCAAACTTGGAAAGGATCTAACCAAGTTTTCTATTTAGACAAGGGGGAAGGTTTCTTTGTAGTGATATTTTCTGATAAATATTATAGGAATGTTGTTTATAGGAAAAAAGCTTGGATTTGTGAGGGTAATGGTTTATTCACAACATTATGGACTCCAATTTTTTTTCCTTCTCAGATTAGGGTTAAATTCATTCCATTTTGGGTTCAATTGCAAGGGTTACCCTTGGAGTTCAAAGAATTAAGAATTATTGAGGTTCTTGGTAATTAGTTGGGGATTTTTCTGAATCAAGATTTGCATTTTTTCTCTAATCCATCATTACCAGTTAGGCTTTGTGTTCTTATTGATGTTTCTAAAATTCTACCAACAGTTGTCAATATCAAGTCTATTTATGGTTTGTGGAAACAAAAGGCTTTTTTTGAGGATCCTAAACAAACATGTTTTCTTTGCCATTATCCCATTCATCCTTCACAAAAGTGTGTGGAGCCTAAGGATTTGAGCTCAGATGCCATGATTCATCCATCCAAAAGCTCTGTTAACTCTCTAAATGACTTGTTGATGGTGCCTATCATATCTTCTAATAAGGGTTTGTTTCAAACTTATGATTTGTCTTTCGTTTCTAAGGTATTTGATATTTGTTTCAAGTGGTGTCAATTTATCACTGGGTTAAGTTCACAAGAAGCTTCTGTATTGAATTTAGTTGGAGATTCTTGTGGTAGCTTTCCCTCATTGGGGGAAGTCCAGGGTGTTCAAGTTGTTTATTCTAATCAGTTAAAATGTGTCCATGATAGAGATCTTTTACTGTCAAAAAATTCATTTCTTCACTATAATAGTGGAGGAGTACTTGTCAAGGTTTCTGGTTCTTATAAAAGGCCTTTGATGGTTTCTTTTGTATCTAGATTGGAGAATCTTTTGTTGTCTCTCATGAAAATATTTTTTCACTCTCTCAAGCTCTTCAACCCTCTAATCACTTTTGATAGTTTTCAACAATTGAATTAGTGTGCTTCAATGTTAACACTTGGTCTCTCAGATCAATGTGAAGAAAGATTAAAGATATTTGATGACCAAGATGATGTTGATAATTGCATTTTGCATTCTCAGCCGGCTTTACTTGGCTCTAGTGATTGTTCCTCGAGTATTCCTTTTGAGATGGAGTTTGAGAAATTTGTTGATGAAGCTTTAGTATTTGCAGGAGAACAAATGATTGATGATATTGCTTCTGAGGTTTTTGGGGAAGGGGAGTTATCAAATGAGATATGTTTGTTATCAATATCTCAGTCCCCTTTGTCTCCTCCCTCAAGCAAAAATTCACCTACCAAAAGGGGGAGGAAATCTTTAGCTACTAAGTTACAAGAAGAAATAGCAACATGCTTACAATCAACTTTAGATGTTAAAATGGGAGTAGGTTTGAAAACAAAAAAGACCAAGGAGAGCTTGTTGCTCTCCCAAGTTGCAATAAAGCTAATATCTTGGAATGTCAAAGGCATAAATTCCCTTGAAAAAAGCGCCCAAATCAAGCAACAATTAGATGCTTGTGGGGCTGATATTGTCGTTCTTCAAGAAACCAAAACTTCAAATGAGTCTTTTCAAGTTATTTCTAAGAAGTGGAACAATTGGCAAGCTTCTCATTCGCTATCTCAGGGAGCTTTAGGAGATTTGATTACACTCTGGAATGCAAAAAAAATTTGCATTAGTAATGTTTCTTTCAATCATAATTGGCAGTTAATGAAGATTACTCATTTTGACTTAACTTTTTGGTTGCTCAATGTTTATGGTCCTAATAGTACAGTTGGTAAGAAGTTGTTGTGGGAAGCTTTGAAACTGAAGATAGGTGGGGTGGGGCAAGACAAACTTGTTCTTGTAGGTGATTTCAATGCAATTATAAATTTATTAGAGAAAAAGGTGGCATATGTCCTCCAAAGAAAGATATGGAGGATTTTGCTACTTTTATTCAAGATAATGCTTTGGTGGATGCAATTCCACAAATGGAGGATTTACTTGGACAAATCGAAGGAAAGATTTCCTTCAAATTGTAGAAAGGTTGGATAGGTTCTTAACTTCTCCAAACTGGGTTCTAGGTGATTTTGATTTAGCATCTAAAATATTACCTTTTGTTGCCTTAGATCATTTTTCTATTTCTTTAAATTTGATAGCAAAAAAGGTAAAATCTAAATTTCAGTCCTCTTTCAAATTTGAGGCAATGTGGTTTAGGCATCCTGAGCTTGTTTCTTTGATAAAGCAATGGTGGTTGAGTGCACCTTTTTTTAGGGTTCTAGAATGTTTCAGTTGAGTAAGAAGTTGGATCATGTTAAACAACAGTTAAAAAGTTGGAATCAACATGTTTTTAAGAATGTTTTTGAGCAGAAAGATTTGATTTACAAAAGGTTATCAGAGGTAAATGATAAAATTATTGCTAATAGTCTTGATAGTGTATTATTTGAGGAATAGAGTAAATTGCAAGAGGAATGGAAAGAGTTGTTATTGAGAGAGGAAGTTTATTGGAGACAAAAATCAAGAGAGTTATGTTTGAAAGATGGTGATAGGAATACAAATTTTTTCCACATATCAGCCCAAATTAAAAAAGCTAAATGCTCAATTTTCTCAATCCAAGATAGTGAGTCGGGTGTTTTTCTTACTAATGAGGAAGAGATTAAGAATGAAGGAGTAAAATTTCTTTCTACCTTATTAATTGCAAATAACAATGGAAATGTTAATTTAGCAAGGGAGAGAGAAGAGATTCTTCAAGATATTCTAAAGTTGGTATCTCTTGAAGATAATGTTAGGTTGATGTCTCCTTTTTCTCTTAATGAAGTAAAAGAGGTGGTTTTCTCCATGGCTCCTGATAAAGCTCCAGGACCTGATGGTTTCACAACCATTTTTTATCAAAAGTGTTGGGAGTTCATTGGAGTAGATATTTTAAATGCATTGGAGGAATCAAGAAAATCAGGAGGTATGCTGAAAAAGTTCAATGTTACTAATATTGCAATTATCCCAAAAATTAGTTCACCAAATACTTTCTCTGATTTCCGGCCTATTTCCCTTTGCAATACAATATATAAAATATTTACAAAGGCCATTTATCTTCGTTTACATCCTCTAGTGTCATCAATCATTTTTGAGGAACAAGGTGGGTTTGTTCCTGGCAAAGAAACACTAGAAGGAACAATTGTTGCTCATGAAACATTGCATTCCATAGTTGTAAACGAAATATCTTCCATGATTATTAAACCTGATATGCAGAAGGCTTATGATAGAGTTGATTGGTATTTTTTGAATTAGGTGCTATGGAAGTTTGGTTTTTCTCATAAGTGGTGTAAGTGGGTAATGGCATGTTTATCACGTGCCAAATTTTCTATGTTACTAAATGGATCAACAGTTGGGTTTTTTGGATCTACTCAAGGGGTCTGTCAAGGGGATCCTGTCTCCTTTTTTATTTATCATTTTAGATGAAGCATTGAGAAAATATTTTCATAAAGCTCATGAGCAAGGTCTTGTTCAAGGTGTTTTAATTCCAAATACTACTATATCAGTGATCCACTCCCTTTTTGCTGATGACACTTTACTTTTTGGTAAAGCTACAATGTCTAAAGCTTTGCATATTAAGTCATTATTGGATAAGTATACTAGAGCTTCAGGACAAAAAGTAAATGAAGGAAAGTCTAAAATTTATGTATTCAATACAAAAGCTGCCATTGAGAATCGATTAGTGAGATTATTTGGTTTTCAACAAGCTTAGTTACCATGTAAATATCTTGGGATTCCATTTTTTATAGGTTAAAATAAGACTACTTATTGGAAAAAAATCATCCAAAGTATTCAATCTAAAATCTTGTCATGGAAAGGGAGATGGTTATCTTTAGCAGAAATAATTTTATTGGTAAAATCTGTGTTATCAACAATTCCTAATTACTATTTGGCAGTTTTAAAAGCTCCAAAATCTATCATTTTTCAAATTCAAAAGTTGATTAGAAAGTTTCTATGGTCTGGTAATGTGGATAGCAAAAAGAAAATTCCTTTGATATCTTTGGAAACAATGTGCTTAGAGAAGTTAAAAGGAGGAGTAGGCCTTCATAACTTGTTACAAAGGAACCAAGCATTAGGAAGCCAAAATGGTTTGGGGAATGTATGCAAAACCCTCCACAAAATCGTGTCATCTTATGCAGAGTAAATATTTGGATAACCAGTGTCCATCTAGAATTTTGACTGTGGAAAACCCACCTTTGGGGTCAGCAATGTGGAACTTCTTAGTCTCTTGTAGAAAAGTTATTTTACCACATTTAACTTGGGAAGTTAATGGTGGTAATCAAGCCTTATTTTGGAAAGACTCATGGATTGGATATCCGAATTTAGCTGTGGATTATAATTTTGGAAATTCTGTATCTATAATGTCCCAAAATTGGGGTCCAAAAGTAAAAGATTATGTCCAACATGTGGATGTATTGACGAGTAAAGTCAAGTGGAAAGATTTTTCAAATGAGGCAATAGATGAGAATCATAAAGTCCAGATCTCATCTATTTTGCAAGAAAGAATGGTCTATTTTTCATCCAAATTGGATAGATTAATTTGGTCTAAAGCAACAACAAGTTGTTATACAGTTAAAGAGGGGTATAAATTGATTTCTCAAGCTCCTCATATAGCAGATCAAAGAACATATAAGTTTTGTTGGAATTCACAAGTCTTGCCTAAAGCAGGAAGTTTCTCTTGGCTAGCAATATAAAATAAAATTCTTCCAAGTGATAAGTTAGCTAAGCTAAGGATAGCCGCTCCTTTCAAATGTGTGCTTTGTGATGAAGAATTGGAAGACATTAATCATCTTTTCCTTTTGTCTCCAGTAGCACAAATTTGTTGGATGTTTGTGGTTGGTAAAATGAAATGGGTGATAGTTTTTCCAAACACTATTTGGAAGCTATTTACTAGTTGGCCACAGTTGTACAAATCTTCTTTTTGTTTCAAGTATTGGGTGTATTATACCGTCCTCTGTGTTATGGGATATTTGGTGGGAAAGAAATAGATGCATCTTTAGGAAAGAGAAGTTGAATATTGATCAGATGTTGTTATTATTGGAAAGGTTTATATCTGAAACAACGAATGCATATGTGTATAAAGTAAAACATGTAGGTTCACTCTTCACTGAATGGGATTCAAGCATGTTGTCCACATGGACATCTTTATCTTTTCCTTTCAAAGGAAATCTTCATCAACATGTCCAAAAAGTGGACAAAGCTTCCATTGTTTAGTTACCCCCTCCATCTAGCATTTTCAAGTTGAATATTGATAGAGCCTCTAGGGGAAATCCATATTTGTTTGGAGCATGGGTGATTATAAGAGACAATAAAGGATTAGTTTTATGTGCCAAATACTTCAAATTAGTAATTGGAACTAACAATGCTGCTGAGGCTCAAGCTCTTGTGCAGGGCTTGAAATTAGTTCACAGTTTTAAACTTCCTATGATCCAGGTCGAAGGTGATTCCTTAATCTTACTCAATGCATGTAGGGATCGTAAGCTTCAGAATTGGAAATTAGAGTATATTGTTAAACAGATCTGGTCTTTGCTTGATAAAATAGGTAACTATCAAATTTTGCACACATATAGAGAAGGAAATATGGTGGCTGATTTTTTGGAAAACTATGGGTGTGATCAAGTAGATAATGTAGTTACTCATGTGGCTGAACTAGGGAAGATGCATCCTATATTAGAAGCTTTACTAACAAAAGAGGAAAGTTAGTAGTTTCTCTTCAATCATTGATGTATGGTGAAGCATCTAATAATCAACTGCTTGTCATATTCTTAAAATATGCATATGGTACAAAAGCTTATGACAAATTTTATACAAGCAATGAGATGATCTGGTAACACATGTTTAATTGACAATTACATGTGTGTTTTGATTCTGGCTAGAACTATGGAAAATATTTCCTTGGTGATCTAGTTATGCATATGTAATTATCAGTTACAAATGTAAGCATATGCATATGAATTTTCTACAACGGTTTTGGAAATGCTTGTGTAATTGATAATTACATATGCGTTATGATTTTCTCTGAACAAATCTATATAAAATATGGAAAAATCAATATATTGGTTATTCTAATAGCACACATGTAATTGGAAATTACATGTGTGTTAGGTCCAGATCTTTACAAATAAAAAAGGAAAGTGTCACGATTGTATCTATATGTATAACAAGGAATATTGCATCAACACATGAATAAGGCGGTGGGTTGGTACTAATGGTAAAATACTAGATAAGTGTATTTTATATCTGTGGTACAATGTGGTACCATTGGTGTTATTTCAAGGTTGTGTGGCCTATTTTCATTTAGATGAGCTTTGGTAATTGTGTACAAGTTTTGTTGCAAAATGTGCTTCTCAATTTTTTGGAAGTGAGGTAGAAAAGATTATGCCTTTTAATTCATCAAAGGAAATCAAATCTTATGATGATATCCTCATAAGGATTGCATGATACAGGTTTGCTTTAACATTTGTGATCTATGCAGGTGTATAGGTGTAAAGTATATAATATCAAACAAATATCTCAAAATGTGCGAGTTGAGAGGATGAATTTATCATGATGGTATCATCTGTAATGAAATGATTGACAAAAGCTATATGAACTTTATCTAAATTTAGATAAGTTCTATATAGCTAATGTTATTTTGCTTATTGAAAGCCATGCATTATAATTTATCACAATTCAATTATAAGTTACTTCTCAAAAGCTGATAACTAACTCCTTGTGGTACGAGTACAAGTTGTGCAGGATTTGTAAAGATATGCCAGTAAGGGCATGAGAAATAAACTAATCATGAGTGCTGTTCAAAATTTTATAAATGAAGCTAAGGCTAGGAAGAAAGACTTGAAAATAATGCATATGTTTTCATCAAGCTCTAGTAGTGGTGAGCTTAGTATTCCTAAGCTTTTCTGTTCGGAGAGTGCAAGAAGGAAAATGGAGTTTTATCTAAGGAATTATAGAATTTTCATACTAGTCAATGACTGGGAGTTATGAGTATCAGAAGAATTCAAAGATGTAGATATGCATTTGGTTTTTAAAGATCATTGCAGAATTTTCATAAAGCACATCAAAAGGGTTGTAGGAAAGGAAATACTGGAGCCAAAAGCAAAAAGTTTAATTTATCCTTCTCAATTGCTATCCATTTTTATATCAAATCTTATGGACCTCTTACAATACTTCAATTTGGTGGAGTTTATCACAAGTAAAGTTGTGAATGAGGCTTATTTGAAAAATGATATTCTTCAAAAAGCCTATCAAAGTTATGATTTCTGGAAAGGGAATGGGTATGTAGGAGGTTTTTTCCCTAGGAATTTCCTTCTTCATAAGGCAGAGTTCCAAAAGTTATATATTGTTATCAATAAGACTCTGTCATATCAAAATTCAAGTTTTATGTTAAATATACTTAGAAATTATGCTTGTGGGTTTGCACTAGAATTTGTTGACAAGGTAAAAGTAAAATTTCATGCTATTTTGGTGCTACTTATGCATGATCATGATTTTACTTTTCTGTTTCTTGTCAAGTACAAATACAATCAAATGTGAACAATTCAAATCAGGCTGTGGGTGGAAATGAATTTGAAGCAAAAAGTGGTTTTTCCTGGGAAATGAAAGAGGTAAATGTACAATCTGGGGTTACTTATTTTTAGTTGTTTGGAGTGCAAGTTGCTAATCATTTCAATCTTAATGATGAACCTCTGGTTGAGGCTAAGGGTGTTGAGCATAACTCAGATTTTCTTCAAATGGGACTTAATAATTCTGGTGAAATGCAAGTTGGTGAGTCTCGGTATGTCTACACTTCTCAATTGTTACCAGTTGTGGAAAATGAGCAGCTTACTATTTGGTCAGATGAAGGCCATGGTGAATATGAACAATTAGATCTGATGGAGGTTGAGATATTATAATATTTAATATCTGTTTCAATTTTGTCTCAATTTTTTCCAAAATACAATATGACTAACGATGTGGGTAATGGCTACCAAAGATGGATTTACTGGTATGCATGCAAATGGAAGCAAAATCTGAAGGATATTTTGGGTATTTTTTTGAAAAGAGGACTATGAAATGTCTTAACAAATCCTCACTCCTGGGTTAAAAGGGTGCAACATTGGAAATGTATTGAAAAATTATAAATAGGTATAGAATGTTTTTGTATCAAAGCATAGAGGGATGATATGTGTTGTAACTATGCAATTTTTGTGGTATCAGAGCATAGAGGGACGATATGTGTTGTAGCTATGTAATTATTTGGGCTTTGTATCCAAATAATGTAAATTTTTGGGCTATAATCAGAGGTTTTATTCCTAATTCTTTTCTATCGGTATGCCCTATTGAATCAGGGTTATGTATATATTAAATAAAAATAATATAATATAGTGGCTTGACCACTTTTGATTAAAAAAACATATCTTTCGTATAATCTAAGCTTAATCTAAGCATTTTAGGAATCATAAAGTCCATGATTTAGTTTTAATTGACTAGAACAATAAAATAAAAAATAAAAAATGACATTATTTTTTAAGTTAATATCTTTGGCATTAATATTATTCTCTCATGTAATAAAAAAATCTAAAAATATATTATAAATGGCTCTTTCGCTACGTGAGTTCTAAGACTGAAAACCAAACACCCAAATTGTTATAGCATGAGATAAGTATGCAATTATAATAACCTCGCAGTCATACACTCTGTCCCAAAAGTATAGATGTTTGGTCTGGTTCCTCGTGAGCCGAAAGCAATAAGATATAAACCAAGGTAAGAAAATACCATTTTGTAGAAGAAAATTCTTTTGGTAGTCTACATGTGTTGGGAATTCTTTTGGTCTCAAAGATCTCAACAAAATAGATAGGGTAATAATCCCAGTTCCCTGCACCACAATTTACTCCATGATCAGTTTCACACAACCCATGTTTTTTAAATAAAAATAAAGATTTTGTATTGTGATTCTCCCAGAAGCGACTGGTTTGTATTGTGATTACCCAATAAGAACTGAAATTTAATGCTTACCAGGGTATATATATATAGTAGAAAATTGCTAAAGTCAAGAAGCTCCCCAAAAATCTCTCTGTAATGCATGCTCCAAGTAAAGGTGTAATAAACAAAGTCCCAACCAAATTGTTGGCATCTATTAGCTCCTCATTCCTCCACTTTAGCACCAAACCAAAAAAAATTCTTATGAATCCTATAATCTACAAAAAAAAGAAGCTTTATGATAAAAAAATCTATGATAATGATATGTGTTTACTGTGTTGGAGAAAAATATTCAGTCTTTTTTATAGTGAGATGTAGGATACAGTCAAGAATAGATCTAAAAATATATGATTTTTATTTAGCGGTATATGAAAATGGTTTAACGGTGGTTTAAAGATGGTTTGCCAGCAAAAAAATTTTGGCATGAGAAAATTTTGATGGGCTGTGCCCACAATAAATAGCGTATCAGATAAAAATCAAATAATCATGCATTCTATTTGTAAGGACTCAGGTCAAAGGTCGTGCAGGATAAAGTATGATAATGTAAAACTTTGCTTATTCCTCTTTGCATGATAATTGACAAAGATCAACAATATAATTAAATATTAAAGGTATTGTTACATTAATATTTAACATGTAATTGGAGAAGGAAGAAAAACTACACATTAATGATTCATTAACATAATGAGTAATAAAAGTTAAAGAATGTAAATGCTATTTTTTTTTATAAAATATGTGAAGGCCTTATGACTACACCGAGAGGCAATGCCTTCCACACAATAGGTATTTTTGGTGCACCAAGCAACCTAGGCGGCCAAATGGCCCGCTTAGGTAGGGGTCCCATGAGGGGGGCTTAAGCTCTATGGATTATGATTAAATTCAAAAGAAAAAAGAATAGAGGAGTAATAGTCATTTATTTAGTCATTTTTATTTGTCTGATCAATTATTTAGTTGTGATTTTACCTGATGACCAAATTAGTTATTTATATTTGTGAATTGCAAAAAATTAGTAGAATTTAGTCATTTTTAGTCATGCGACTAAAATTTTTAGTCACGTAGTCATTTATTTTCCAAATTCTACTAGTGAACGAACCATTAAGGACTGACCTAGGGTGTCTCGGGGGCACATCAGTGATGGCCTTGCCTACGTTCAAGCTTAGAGACAAAGTAATTCAACAAGACATTGTTTTTTGGATTTTTGATGTTTTATGGTTGTTTTAGGTTTTTCCTTTACAATTTTCTAAATGTTTTTGGATTTTCGCTGTACAGGATTTTGCAAATGTTTTTGGATTTTCTAGATAAGATTTTATGAATGTTTTTGTGTTTTATGGATAAGATGTCCCATGACCTCAAGATATACAAGAACCCGATTGTGACGCATAACAAAATGCCCCCAGTGTGATATGTTAGCCTACTTTGATAAAGGTAGGACAAAGTGACCTTGAGAATATGCCAAGTAGTGCTAAAGAGTTCATGATACCTTACAATGACAAGCCATGATAAGGATGCAGATGGGGGATGAATGGTGATGCAAAGAATGATAGGTCAAAAGAGCCAACAAATAGATGGAGATGCTTTATTTACGTGAGGTGTCTATTTTCCAGGTTTTCACCAAGTTACTTGCCCAAAGCACCACCAAAGTGGTTTTCATTAGAGGATGATTTTCTTCTTTACTTTGTTCAATCATTTTTCTCTTTTTTTTGGATTTTGATTATTTTTTATATTTTTTTGTATTTTTTGATTTACACCCTTCATGCTTAGGCATAATTTTTTTTGAGATGCAAGTTGTTGATTGGCTCCTGCAAGGGTTCACCTTCATGGGTTGACAGTTGGTATGCTCCTAATCTGTAGCTTGCTGTGATGACAAAGGGACCCAACTAGTTAGGGTCAAACTTTCCTTTGCTGTCTTGATTTGGAAGGTTTTTCTGATTTTGCTTTAAGACAAGATTGCCTACCTGGAATGATAGACATTTGATTCTCTCATTATAGCTTCGTTTCAATCAGTTTTGATACACTTGCAAATGATTAAGGGTGTCAAGATGACGTTCATCCAAGAATTCTAGCTCATTCAGTCGAGACACTTTGTACTCTTCCTTAGTTACCAGATTCTTTAGTGATACTCGCAATGATGGGAGATCAACCTCAATAGGCAAGATGGCTTCTGATCCATAGACCGGGGAGAAAGGGGTTGCACCTGTAGGTGTGCGGGTACTGGTTTGATAAGTCCAAAGAGAGGAATTTAGTTGTAGATGCCAATCACGATGAGCTTCATTAACTATTTTCTTTAGGATTTTCAGGATAGTTTTGTTCATTGCTTTTGCTTGGCCATTTCCTTAGGGATAGTATGATGTAGAGAATCAGTGTTGGATATTGAATCTTTGGCACAACTCTTTCACATCCCGATTCTTGAATGGTGTTCCATTGTCTGAGATGATGGTTTGTGGTACACCATAATGAAAAATTAGGTAGTTTAGGATAAACTTGGCTATATGCTTCCCTATTATGTAGGTCATAGGAATGGCTTCAACCCACTTAGTAAAGTGCTTGGTGGCAGTTATGATGAACTTATGGCCATTGGATGAGGTTGGAGTGATTTTTCCTATGAGGTCGAGTCCCCACTACAAAAAAGGCCATGGTGTGATCATTGGTTGCAATTCTTGAGCCAGAGCATGAATCAGATCCCCATGTTGTTGACATTGGATGAATTTCCACACATATTGATGAGCTTCTTTTTCCATGGTTGGCTAATAGTACCCCATCCTCAACAATTTCTTAGCTAATTTCATACTGCTAGAATGGGACCCACATATGCCATTGTGTACTTCTATTAAGGTAGTTAAGGCTTCCTGGTTAAGACATTGTAGTAATGTCCCTTCGATGCTTCGACAATAAAGGGTATCACCTACTATTATGAATTGGGATGCCTTTTTGACAAAGGTCTTTTTAAGGTTCGGGGTGATGTCTAATTGAAGGGTTCCTTTGTTAAGGTAAGTAAAGATGTCATGGTGCCAAGGGGATACAGGACCAACAATAACACATGCGAATTCAGATTCAAGGATTTCAAAAGTTGGTATGAGAAGCTGTTCTACCAAGAATTCACATTGAAGAATGTTGTTCGACATGTCTAGTAGTGATTTGATTGTTGCCATGGCATCTGCTGCTCTATTATTCATGTGAGAAATCTACTCAAAAATTATTCCTATAAAAATATCTTTGAGATTCTCCACCATCTTCTTGTAAGGAGTGAGCTTGTCATCTTTGGTTTGATAGTCGTCATTGAATTGGTTGATAACCAGCTGCAGTCTCCCTAGACTTTCATCTCTTATATTTGCCACTGAACTACTATCCTGAGACCTATGATCAAGGCTTCATCTCTTTAATCCATGTTGGGTGAACGATCCATCAAAGTACATCTTCCACTAAGCTGTGAGATTAATAAGGAACACTGATTCGTCAGGAAACTCATATATTAAAGGATTCTCAGCATAGATGGGTGCTTTTGCTAGCTGGTCTGTTATCACTTGTCCTTTTATTTCCTTTTGCTCCACATACTCTATGTCAAACTCTGTCAAGATCATTACCCACTTAGCCATTCGTTCTGTGAGGGTTTCTTTGGAAAACAAATATTTTAATGGATCAATATTTGTGATGAGCTTGATTTGGTGTGACAACATGTAATGCCTAAACTTTTGTGAAGTGAAAACTACCACTAGGCATGCTTTCTCAATGGGTGAATATTTCATCTCATAGTCTACCAAGGTTCTATTGATGTAGTATATGGCTCCTTCTTTTCTATTTTTGTCATGTGCTAAGAGAGCTCCTAATGTTGCTGGTGTTGCTAAGATGTACAGGATCAATGGCTTATTTGGTATCGGTGGCATGAGCACTGGAGGTGTTATTAGATAAGATAATCCTTGATCTGCTGGAAAGATTTGTCACATTTTTCATTCCATTTGTAAGTTATCCCTTTATGAAGATATTTAAAGGGGTGAGTCTTATATGATAGCTGAGCTATGAATCTTCTGATGGACTGCAACCTTCCTTGTAATCCTCTCATCTGTTTCAATTTCTATGGTGGTTCCATGTCTAGGATAGCTTTTACTTTTGTTGGATCGATTTCTATCCATCTTTGTGAAATGATGAAGCCAAGAAGTTTCCCTGATGTGACCCTGAACACACACTTTTTTTGGATTTAGTCGTACCTTGTATTCTTCAAGCCTGTCAAAGATAGGTCCTAAGACTTGTATGTGCTCACTTTTCTTCTTTGATTTTTCCAAAATATCATCCACATAATATTCAGCTGTTTTGTGGATCATGCCATGAAAGGTGAGGGTCATTTCTCTTTGATAGGAAGCTCTTGCATTCAACCCAAATGGCATCACATTCCAGCAGTAGGTTCCCCATGGACAAGTAAAGGTAGTTTTATGTTGATCCTCTTTGGTGATTATGATTTGATTGTAGCTTTAAAAGCCATCCATGAGTGATAACATTTCATGCCAGACTATTAAATCCACAATGAGATCAATGTTGGGAAGAGTGAAATCATCCTTCAAACATGCCTTGTTTAGATATCTGAAATCAGCGCATATTCTGATGCCCCTAGTGGGTTTTGAGACTGGTACTAGGTTTGAAACCCACTCAGGATAATCTATCAGTTAGATGAATCCAACGTTAAGAAGCTTTTGTAGTTCCAGTTTAACCAAGAGTGCTATCTGAGGGAGCATATTTCTCAATTTTTTCTTGACTGGTTTGGCATAGAGATAAACTACTAAGTGATGTACAACCACTTCTGGATAAAGGCCTGGAATATCTATATATGACCATGCAAATTTATCTCTTCTCTCTTTAAGGAATGTTTCAAGGTTCTTCTGTTCTTGGTCTAACAAGGATTCAACATAGAAGGTGATTTTAGGTTCTTCTTCTGTTCCCACATTGACTGGTGTAGCCTTTTTTGCTAGTATCGTTGACTTTTCTGGATGCATTGCACTAAGGGGGAGATTGAATCCCTCATCCCCTAGCACCTTAGGGAGGTTTTCACCATCAGATACGTCCTTTGTTTTTACTATTTTTGGACCAAAGAGTGCCACATAGTGGTTTTCACTCAAGGATATGCATGTTAATTGCATTTCATTTATTTTGTGACTAAAGGGTTCAATTGTCTCCCCATAGTATGCCTCTGTATCGAGCTCTATGTCAAAGCCTGCTTTGTGATCTACCCATGATAAGTTGTCTCAGAGTCCCATGAATTCTAAGATCACTTCATCATTTTCAAATAAATCTAAAATCAGTGGTCCTTGTTGGTCCATGTCAATGAGTTGTGGATATACTAGGCATATTTCAGTTGGTTGGTTGTTTGAGATGAAGGATGTTATGGATATCATGAAGAGGGTGTTGTTCTCAAATAGGTCAGTGAAATCAAGAGAAAATTCATCTAAGGTAGTATCACACGATGTAGGTGACCAAGAGGAAGCCTCAACTTTTTTAACAACAATACCTTTTACAATAAGTGTGACCTTGCTAGTAGTACAATCTAAGCCAATATTTTTTAGTTGTTTCTCAGGAACGATGGGTTCTAGTAAACCATTGTCATTCTATCCTAGCTTCTCATTCTTGTTATACCCCATGCTCTACATTAGTTGTAGACCTTTGTTGTCACCTTCCATGGGAAGAATAGGAACATGTCATTCATCTTGATAGAGGAGTTTAGATATATCTTGTTCATGGACGTCTTCTTGATTCAAATATCCCCATTTGGTGAAGGTAGTAGCTGCCATCTTAATTATTTCTACTTCTTTGGTGCTAGATGTTGGTTTCCCATGAGTTTAAGGAGAAATAGGTAACTCTCCTAAGACAAAGGTGTCTTTCAAAATTTTGTAGCTTCCACAATCATCATCTTAGATTACTGCTTTGACATTGGGTATGCTTTTCACAATTGGTACTTGTGATGCTAAGGTAGAGGCTAGAGATGTTGGGTCAACAAATGAGCTTGATGGTGTAGGTCCTTCATCATTTTTGGGTATTTGTGGGATCTTATAAAACTTGGCCTCAAGGCTCTTGTAGTAGTATAAAGGCCCAGGATCTCCATGGATAGTGATTTATCTACCCTCAAAAGGAAACTTTACACACTGATGATAGGTTGAGGCTACGGATTTCAAAGCATGGATCCACAGTCGACCAAGAAAAATGTTATAGGGAAGATAAAGATCAAGTACTTGGTATGTAGTTTCTGCAATAAGAGGTCCCACTTGGATAGGGAGCACAATAATTCCTTGTGATACCCGTTCTTGGTCATCATATGCTTTGATGGTGGTACTCTTTGTCTTCTCAATAGTATCTTATGAATAGCCTAGATGCTTGATCAACTGTAGGGTACAAATGTTTAGACCAGTGCCTCCATCTACCAAGACTCTTTTGACCTTGTTTTTTATGAATGACAACCTCAATGTGTAAAGCACAATTATAAGATGGTTGTGATGGTAAATCTTGTTTAGAGAAGGTGAGAAGATGGTTGGTGATATGTCCTGGCATAGCTTGAAATTGATCGATATCAATGTTCTCGGGAACAGATGACTCATACAAGGCTTTTTCCAGTATTTCCCTATGTGTAGGAGATAATTTCAAGAGTTCCAAAATTGAGATATGAGTAGGGGTCTATTTAAGCTGATCTACAAGATTGTACTTGCTAGGATTAGATGCAGTCAAAGTAGGTTGTGTCCTAGATTGAGCTGGGACAGCTTGAACAATTATTTTTCCACGTTGTGTGGTGACTCCACATTTCGTGCTAGCTCCTTTGATGGTGAAAACGGTGATAACACTATCATAGGAAGCAACTACATTGGAATAGGTATGCTAAACATTGGTGTAATCCTTAGCTTTTCCATTGTTGTTAGCTTTGTTATGATTAGGCGTAGGGGTCTTGTATATCTTGAGATCCTAGTTTCTAGCTGGTACTTCAACAGATATGGTGTCGTTCTCTATGAGATCTTGGATGATATTCTTGAGTTTCATGTAGTTTGTTGTTTTATGTCCTTTGATTTTATGAAAGTCATAGAGATCATGCTCGTTGTACCAGGATGGTTTTTCTTGTGGTTCTTGGTAGTTTTCAAAGTTAGGAAGTGTTATCAAATTCGACTCTACCAGTTTCTTCATGATCATTTTGATGGGTTTTGATAATTTTGCGTACTTGCATTCGGGATAGTTGTTCTTGTTACCGGTTTGTCTTGGTTTCATGTTGGTGTTATTGATCTGATTGTTCTGAGGTGGTACCATTTGTTGCACAGTTGGTTGGATGTTAGCAACTTGATTATTGTTCGGTCTAGGAGCACTTAGTATGACCTTAGCATCTATTACATCGTCGTTTGTTACATTTTTGTTCTTAGCCCATATACGAGGTTTCTCATTCGAACTAGTTGAAGGACAGTTGTCTTTGTAAGCTTGAGTATTTCCTTGTGAGATTAAGGCTCTTTCAATGTTAAGGGCTCTTGGAACAAGCTCGTCATAGGATGTGATGCATTGCATTTTGAATTGGAATGATAGATTTGGATCAAGGTTGGCTATAATGATTCCCACTTGTTGTTCATCAAGAAGGGGCCACTTGCTTTTACTAGCTCTTTTTCTCCATTGTTGTAAGAAATTTGTGAAGGTTTCTCCTAGATTTTGTTTGAGAGTGTACAACTCTTCTAGACTAACGTCCATGCCAAGATTGAAGGAGAAGTGATCAATGAATTTGTCAGTGATTTATTGAAAAGATTTGATACTAGGAGGCAAGTGAGAAAACCAATCCATAGCAGTACTTGTTAAACTTCAAGGGAAGAGGCACATTAGATATGAATCATTGTAAGCCACTTCCATACACATGATGTTGAATTCTTTGATATGGTCCACATGATTTCCTCTCCCTCTATATTTTTCAAACTTGGGGATTTCAAAACTAGGATGAAATGGTATCATTGCTATGTTTCGATCAAATGGGTAAGGACACAAGTTTTGTGTATGAGGTTTCTTTGTCTTGCCCATACGAAGATCCTACATTTCTTGTGAGAGTGCTTTCAATTGTGATGCGAGATCATTTTGCAGATTGGGTGGAGGAACATATGATGGTATGAGAGATGAGTTATATGGGGTGTATGAAGGTGTTAAGTTTTATGAAAGTGATGAATATGTTCCTGATGCATTTGGATTGATGATGTTTGTATGAGGAAAATAAGATCCTTGTTGTTGTTGTTGGGTGTACTGTTGAGCTAGTAAGGCTTGTTGTTGAGCTTGTTGTTATTGTTGTGCCACTAGGGCTTTTTGTTGTTGTTGTTGTGCTAATAAACCTACTTTTTGTGCTTCTAAAGCTGCTTGTTGAGCTTGTTGGGCAATGGACACTTGCTATTGTTGTTGTTGCTATTGTGCTAAGGCTACTTGCTGAGATTGATGTTGTTGTTGTGCTAGGGCTGCTTGTTGAGCTTGATTTTGTTGTTGTGCTAGGGCTACTTGTTGAGCTTGATGTTGTTGTTGTGCTAAGGCTACTTGTTGAGCTATTAAGGTTGCTTGTTGTGCTAAAGTTGTTTGCTGTTGTTACTGTTGTTGTATGACTTGTTGGTAAGTTTATTGTGCTTACTGTAGAGCTAAGGCATGTGCTTGCAATGTGGGATCAAGTGGTTGTTGAGACATCTGTGAAGGTTTAGGTACATTGATGTTTTGAGTGATTAGTGGATTGGTAGTGAAAGGTGGAGGATTCCCTTAGTTTAACATTCCTTGCAATATGGTAGAATGAGGTGGAGGAATGTATGTTTGAGGTCCTGATTGATTTGGCATAGAAAAGGGAGTTGTTGGAAAGGATGATGTCATTAAATTTTGTAATGGAAATGACACACTAGGACCTTGAGTCCATTTATTGAAAAGATTCCCTTGTCCTATGTTTTGAGGATTGCCTTGTGCAAAATACGTAAAAATAGGATTCGTGATCAAGGTACTCCTAGGATTGATAGAACTCATAACCAAGGGATTGCTTTGAGGTGGATTGATAGGAGATGATGTGGTAATGATAGATGGAATGAATGAACCCACTAGAGGGTTAGATAAAGATGTCCCTATTTGTGTTGAGGGTTGATTTTGTGATATGGTATTGACATGCCCTTGTGTGCTGCTTTGATATTTTTGGTCTATACCGCTTTGAGTGATGGTAGGGACATTTGTGGTACTCATAGGCGTAGATGAAGAAGGGTGTCCCAAAAATGTTGAAGTGGTGGTGGAATAGTGAAGTTGAAGCGGACTGTGTAGCTATTTTGGATCTTCGAGAACAAGAGGAGAACTAAAGATAGGTGTCTAAACGGTGGTGGGATGTGGAGGATTAGTTTCAAGAGTACCCACAAGTGTATTACTTTCAAATGGTAAGGTGTGACCAAAATATTTAGCAAGGATGGTTGCAAGACTAGGTATGTAAGTTTGACTTAGCACGTTTGATGGAGTTGTGAAATCCTATGTGAAAATTTGTGCTACAAACATTGGGGAGATAGGAGCTACACTTTCAAAATATTGATGTTTTAAAAGTTATTCTCTAGTAATCTCAAATGGATTTTTGGTGACGTCTTCAATTTCGTATGGTCTTAGAGGAGATGATGGTTGTTGTGATGGTGTAACATGACTTCTAGGATCAAATTCTAAAGGATTTGGATCACTTGAGGTGAATGTAACTTTTTCTTTTTCCATGATTATATTGTGTTGTGATCTCATCTTTACCATAAATTTGGTGTCAGCTATGGGAGAATTGTGTTGATTTTTGTAATGTTTGAACTCTCTAGTTGACTCAAACGTAGGTAAAAGGGATTCTCTAAGTCTTTTGGGAGCAATGATGATAATTTTGGATGAAAAGATGGCTGATGTGGGAAGTGATCTTTTCAAGCATTTTGGGGCAACACTTTTGACTTAAGTTTGTTGTTGTGATGTTGGGGTAAAGGTTGTTAATGAACTTAGAAATCTTTAAGGTAGACTTGTGACCTTCAAGATAAACTAGTTCAAAGATGATAACTATCTCAACTAAGTGCATGGAAAAGGATACATTTCACATACAAAGTAGCTAAGGTAGTAAGTTGGTTTGATATTTTAAGTCCCAAAGTGTTGGTGTATTTGAAATTTTGCAAAGATAGATGAGGTGAAGGATGAAATGTGATGAAGGGTTTAATGAAATGTTGGACTTGATGTCGACTTAAAGTGAACCTTTTGTTTTGAAAAAACCAAGGTAGTGAGAATGATGCTAGACCTCTAAAATGTTCAAATCCTAAAGACCTAATGATTCTCTCTTTTTTTTTAAACACTTGTTGATCTTCAAAAATTTGAATGTTTTGGCTCATAAATAACGCGCATAGGTTGGGATTTCTTCTTATAGTGCATTCATAAAAGTTTATCAACAATTTTTTTTTGTTTTCGTAGAGTGCCTCAATGCGGTTGTTGATTGCTTTGGTACTACAATGTCTAAGTTTATGGTGACGACCAATTGAATTTTGTTTGGGGATATTTACTTTGTGTGAGATCATTTGGTAATGTGAGCTTTTGTTTTGATAAGATCAAGGTAGTGAAAATGATGGTAGACATCTAAAATGTTCAAGTTCTAGAAGATGTGAGGATGGAGGGGAATGTTGATACCTATTCGGGCTCTTCTAGCGTGGGCATAAAATTTTCTCAACAAAGTGTAACAGTTACGATAAATATATGGAAGCCCACTTTTGATTATACTCTGTTCTATGATTCCTATGTATGAAATTGTGGGTTGGAGAATTTCTTCTACGAAGTTTGACTTTTTGGTGAATCATTTACAGGAGTCGGGTATCATGAAAAAGACCAGGATTTTGTCTCCAAAAGAATGCAAACAATTCTGGACTATACCTTGAAGTGTGTCTATAAAAGTTTTCTACCTTGTTTCTATTTTTGTGAACTACACGAAGGTGTTTCTTAAGAGCTTTTGGAGTGAGATGCCTAAGTCTAAAATGAGGACCGATAGACTTTGGCTTAGGAATCCTGATTTTTTGTGAGATCATGTGGGAACAGTTTAAGTTTATGGAAGAAAGGGAGATATTTATTGCCACGCAGGTGGTGGTTATAGGGGCCTTCCAGCCTCAATATCATTTTGTTCCTCTTCTTCATCTAAAATGGTTGCTGTGTTTCTCCACTATGAGTTTGTTTCCTTGTTCTCAAAAGTGAAGGTTCTCAAATTGCTAATGAGATCTATTTGTTCACCGTTTATGAGATCAAAGTTTGGCTGAATTATAGCACTTGGAAGATTAGGTTGTTCAATGAGAGAAATCGGTCTCCAAATAGTCATGTGGGGTTCATTTGTCAAGTTATCTTTGCTTAGGTGAATTGATTTTACCACAAAAACTTGTCTTTTTATTATGTTTTCAAACTATATGTTTATGTCAAAAACATCATAACTTTCACAATGTCTAGTGAAGTTAAGTGTCACCATTTTCATTCCACGATACTTCAAATTTAAATATGCATCACTATATTTAAATCGATGTTGGCCAATTAAATACGTGTCATTGTATCAAATTGCTTGGGCATCACTATATGGCGACGCTATTGAAATAGCATCGTTGTTTGTGTTTTGAGCGTCACTGCAACCTGCAAAACAACATGAACATGGATTTCAAGCTAAAATATGGTTAAATGATCGGTTGGCCCTCCTTCTAGCGCCAGAATGTCTATGTGAGGATACCGGTATGGGCCGAATTACACTTGATCCATGAAGAATCGAAGCACAACAAAACCACCAATACTTGAATCTCAACAAGATCGATCAAACAAAATTAAAACTAAATATTTCATCAAAACTTAACATACTAAACTACGAAAATCCATCAAAACATCTATTCTTATCCATTCAAAATTTATATTATTGTGGAATTGGTGTCCCATTGATGTGGACCAACGACCCTTTCCCAATCCCGTGATAGTGAGCTTGTTTCAATCGATTATATGGAAGAGAATCGATGAAACCATGGTGTTTGATGTGTGAAAACCTAAATTATGCTAAAATGAACATGATGCAAACTAAGTTACCATGATTTTATGCTATAAATGATCTAATTATGCAATTTCTAAGCTAATCTAAGCTAATCTAAGCTAATCTAATCTAAAATGATGCTAAAAGATGAAAACCCTAATTTATTTATAGACTAAGATGGATACATGGAAGCCATTAATGGATGTTCTAAGCTATTATGCAACTAAAATAAACTGAAAATAAGCTAAATGTGCACAAATTGAGATTATGGATGTGAGTAAATTTAATATCATAAGTTAGCAATAAAAGATGGATCCATTGTCTCCAAATAGTGATCTATTTATAGGAGAGAAAATGAGGAATGGATGGTTGAGATAAAAAAATATTAATCAATGGTTCAAGATGAAGGAAATGAGAGGCATGGATCATGGATTCTCATTAATAGATGAGAATGCAAGATGAAGGCTAAGCAAAGGCTCACAATTGCCTCAAACAAACACACTTTTGACTTGTTCACATAGGTCAAAGGTAACCTGTTTAGGAGGTTGAAGGGTTAACTTGCATTTGAAGCTAAGTGAGTTGATTGGAGGAGAGGGAATATTCCTTAGAATATTCCATTTGGATGAGGAAAAAGGTTAATTTACAAATTAAAACAAATTTTTAATTGTGCAAAAAGGATAAAGAATATTCTATGGGAATATTATTCCCTTTGATTAGAGGAATAATTAGTTTAATTGCTAATTAAACAAGGTTTAATTTATGCAATTAGGGAATTAGAGGAATTAGATGATATTTATTAAATTAGATGATTTAATAAATAGGAGAGGGGATAAAATGATATTTAATTAAATAACTTAGGGTTATTTAATTAAATAAGAAATTAAATATTTTGATGTATTTAATTTAATGAGATGAAGTGTTAGTATGAAAAGAGGTGAATTAACCTAATTTAATTAATTAGGCCAAATAGACAAAAATTATGGAATTAATTAATTAGCTAGGCTAATTAAATCAATTAAATGAAAGGAGGATGGGTAAAGAGGAAATGGTGTTAATAAATCCAATTCAAGTGTATGACATTGATTAGGACATTTTTCAGTGTCTACAACAAGTTCATTAACATATTTCATAAAAAAACTCAAACCTTTTTGTCTAAAAGTGTTGTCCCAAAACTTTACAAAGATCACCCTCCCCACATCATTCATCCTTTTCATCTCCCATTCTCACCATTGCTCCAAAATGACTTAGAGCGTCCCTTTTACCAAAATTTGAGTCAACTAGATAGTTTAAACATTACAAATCTGAACATAACTCTCCCATAGGTGACAAAAAAATTATGGTAATGACAAGATCACAACACACAAGAATCATGGAACAAGCCAAAGTTACATCCACCACAAGTGATACCAATCCCCAAGAATTTGATCCAAGAAATCATTCTATCCCCTCACAACAACCCTAGACTCCATCAGGACCATATGAGGTAGAAGAGGTCATGAACAACCCGTTTGGACTTACTAAAGAAGAAATCATTGAGTACAAAAAAGAACGTCAATACTTAGAAAAAGTGGCTCAAATTACCCCATCTATTACAAAAAACTTGACACAAGGCTTGAATTCATCCACCATTCAATCAACTCCATCACTAGGGTTAAGTCAAACACAAACTCCTAGTCTTGCAACTAGTCTTGCTAAGGAATTTGGCCACACTCCCCCTTTGGAAAGAAACACACTTGTGGGTACTATAAACACTAATCCTCCCCAAACCACCACTTGGAAACCAAAATTTGGTGCTCTTCTCATTCCTGAGCATCCCCTACATCCACATAAACCACCTACAATACATCACTCCATGACAACCTTGACGTATCGAGTGCAACCATCTTCATCCATCCCCACAAGTACCACAAGTGTGTCCAATGTCACACAAGGTAGTATGGACCAAGTGTCACAAATAGACCAACAAGGGCAAGTTAATACCCTTACGCAAAATTAGATCTTAATGTAGCAAGGGACATCTTCATCTAATCCCCCAATGGGTTCATCAAACCCTTTGATTGCACAAAATACATCCATCCCCTCCATCACCAACCCAAATCAAAACAACATCTTGGTCACAAACCCCATCAACTAAGGTAATACCTTGGTCGCACCTCAAAAACAACAAGGTAACCTAGTACCCATCAGTCAAGGGAACCCTTTCAATCAATTTCAAGATCCTAATGGGCCATTGCCAATGCAATACCAAATGGCGCCATCATCATCTTTACTGTTGGTCCCCCACATCATGCAAAATCAAATGGGACCTCAAACTTACATTCCTCCATCCTAATCCACCATTCTACAAGGAATGTTAAACCAAGGCAACCCCAACCTCTTGTCATTAAACCACAATCCACTCAAACCATAAACACCCAAAACCCATCAAAGATGTCCCAACAACAAAACGATCCTACATTGCAAGCACATGCTCTAGCCTTGCAACAAGCACAAGAGGCTTATCAGTAAGTTGTGCAACAACAAAAAGCCCAACAAGTAGCCCTAGTGGCACAACAAAAAAATCAAGCCCACCAAGCAACCTTAGCGACACAACAAGAAGAAGCCCAACAAGTATCCCTAGCAGCAAAAAAACAATAGCAAGCCAAACAAGAAACCTTAGTGGCACAAAAATAATAGAAAGCCCAACAAGAAGCCCTAGCAGCACAACAACAACAACAAGCCCAACAAGCATCCTTAGTAGTACAATAACAACAACAAGCCCAACAAGCAGCCTTAGCAGGACAACAACAACAACAATCCCAACAAGCATCCTTGGTCGCACAACAAAAAGCTCAACAACAACAAGGTTTATATTATAATCCTCAAAAAAATGTCATCAATCCAAATTCATTAGGAACATATACATCTCTACCACCTTCACCTTCACAATATTCCACACCACCTTACACACCATACAATACCCCATCATATCAAAATACCACTTACAATTCATCCACATTCCACAATACGCAACATATGTTCCCCCACCAAACCCGCAAGATGATATGGCATCGCAACTCAAGGCACTAACACAACAAATGCAAGATATTCAAATGGGGAAAATGAAGAAGCCACATACACAACAAAACCTATGTCCATATCCATTTGATCGAAACATCGCAATGGTACCTTTCCCTCTTGGTTTTGAGGTTCCTAAATTTGATAAATACAAAAGGGAGAGGAAATCTGGTGGATCACATCAAAGAATTTAATGTCATGTGTATGGAGGTTTCCTACAATGATTCCTACTTAATGCGCCTCTTACCATGGAGCTTGAAGGGCCCAACCATTGATTGGTTTTCACAGTTGCCTCCAGGTATCAAAACCTTCCAAGAAATAATCGATAAATTCATAGATCAATTCTCCTTCAATCTTGACATGGATGTGAGCTTAGAAGATTTGTACACTCTCAAGCAAAATAAAGGAGAATACTTCACTAATTTCTTGCAAAGATGAAGACAAAGATCTAGTAAGAGCAAGTGGCCCATTCCCAATGAACAAGAAGTGGGGATCATCATAGAAAATCTTGATTTAGATCTATCCTTCCACTTAAAGTTTCAATGCATCACCACTTATGATGAGCTTGTCCCTAGGGCCCTCAACATCAAGAGAGCCCTAATCTCACAGGGAAATACCCAAGCATACAAAGATAACCGCCCATCAACCATTTCAAATAATAAGCCTCATGTTTGGGCTAAGAACAAGAACGTGATGAATGATGGCATGGTGGATGCTAAGGTGGTCATAATTTTGCTTAGGCCAAACACCAATCAAATGACTAATGCTCAACCAACCATACAAAAAACCACACCATCACAAAATAATCAAATCAATGACACCAAAACACAACCAAGACGAACCCACATTAGGAACAACTATCCAAAATGCAAATACACACAGTTCACAAAACCTATTGAAACTATCATGAAGAAATTGGTAGAGTCAAACTTGATAATGCTTCCTAATTTCCAAAACTACCAAGAACCACAAGATAAACCACCTTGGTATAAAGAAAAGGAACTTTGCGACTTTCACAAAATCAAAGGACAAAAAACATCAAATTGCATGAAACTAAATAATGTTATCCACGATCTTATCGAGAATGGAGACACATCTGTTGAAGTACCAACCAGTAACTAGGACCTCAAATTATACAATAACCCTTTGCCAGATCACAACAAAGGGAATGACAATGGAAAAGGGAAGACCTACAATAACGTGTCACATGTATATTCCAATGTAGTAGCCTCCTATGACAATGTCGTCACCGTCGTTACCATTAAAGGGCCTAGTGTGACATGTGGAGTCACCACGCGACGTGGTAAGCTCACCATCCAAGGAGCTTCATACCAACCTAGGGAATAACCAACATTGCCAACATCAAACCTTAGGAAATACAGTCTCCTAGATCAACTCAAGAAGACTCCTGCATAGATCTTTATTCTGGAACTATTGAGGCTATCCCCATGACATAGGGAGATATTAGAGAAAGCTTTATCTGCATCGTCCATCCCTGAGGATATTGATATAGATCAATTTCAAGCTATGGTAGGGCATATCACTATCCCTCATCATCTCACCTTTCCGAAACAAGACCTACCATCACAACCATCTCATAAACGTTCTTTACACCTTGAGGTCATTGTTCATAAGAACAAGGTTAAAAGGGTCTTAGTAGATGGAGGTGCTGGTTTGAACATTTGTACCCTTCAGTTGGTCAAAAACATGGGTTATTCGGAGGATTCTATTGAGAAAACAAAAAGTACAATCATCAAAGCATATGACGATCAAGAATGAATATCACAAGGCATCATCACGCTACACATCCAAGTAGGACCCATCATTGCCGAGACCACATGCCATGTGTTAGAACTTGATCTCCCCTACAACATTTTACTTGGTTGACCATGGATTTATGCCCTAAAAGCTATAGCTTCAACCTATCACCAATGTGTAAAATTTCCTTTTGAGGACAAAGAAGTTACCATCCATGGCGATCTTGAGCCTTTTTACTAGTACAAGAACCTTGAGTCCAAGTTTTAAAAAATACCCCAAATCCCTAAAAATGATGAAGGGCCTACACCATCCTCATTTGTTGACCCATCATCCCTTGCATCTACCTCAGAAACGAAAACACCCACTGTGCCAAGTATACCCGACATCAAAGTAGTGATCAAGGATGATTGTTGTGGAGATTATAAACCAAAGGACACTTTTGTGTTGGGAGAGCTACCTCTTTCTCCCAAATCTCATGGGAAAGGTACTTCTGCTAAACAGGTTGCGGCTTCCTCTTGGTTACCCACATCATGTGTCACTACCCTAGATTACTTCCCTCTTGATGTTGTTGATCTATTTGAGAATAAATTTCTCTTTATGATATCCACAACCTCTTTCACCCCAAATGACCAAACCACTGTAATAAGCCTAGTATACCCCTAAATCATCGACTGGGACCAACGAGGACCATCGATTCTAGATTTATTTGAAAATGATGAAGCAATCTCAGAATTCATGGGACTCCATGAAAAATTACCATGGGGAGATCATAAATTTGGTGTTGATATAGAGCTAGACACATAGGCATACTATGGGGAGACCATTGAATTCTTCAGTCGCAAAATTGACGACATGCAAATAACATGCATATCTTTGAGTGAAAACCACACTATGGAACTTTCTAATCCTAAAATAGTAAAAATAAAGGATGCATCCGAGGGTGAAAACCTCTATGAGGCGCCCAAGGATGAGGGATTTAATCTCCCTCTTAGTGTAATGCATATAGAAAATTCAGTGGTGCTAGCGGAAAAGGCCACCCCAGTGAATGTAGGAACACAGGAGGCATCCAAGATAAAATTTTATGTTGAATCATTGTTAGATGAAGAACAGAAAAACCTAGCAACATTCCTAAAAGAGAGAAGAAAAAAATTTGCATGGTCATACATAGATATGCTAGGGCTTGATCCTGAAGTGGTGATGTATCATTTAGCAGTCTATCCTAAAGCTAAACTAGTGAAGCAAAAATAAAGGAAAATGTACCCTCAAATAACACTCTTGGTAAAACTTGAATTACAAAAGCTTCTTGACATCGGATTTATCCGATCGATTGAATAGCTTGAGTGGGTTTCCAAACCCACTGGGGGCATCAAAATATGCACGAATTTCAGGGATTTGAACAAAGCATGTCCAAAGGAAAATTTCCTTCTTCCCAACATCGACACCATTGTTGATTTAACAGCTGGACATGAAATGCTATCACTCATGGATGTTTTTTTAGGCTATAATCAAATCATGATCACCCAAGAGGATCAGAAGAAAAATTCATTCACTTGTCCATGGGGAACATATTTTTGGAACATGACTCCATTTGGGCTAAAGAATGTAGGAGCAACCTATCAAAGAGAAATGACCCTTATCTTTCATGATATGATCCACAAAATAGTCGAAGACTATGTGGATTATATTTTGGCCAATTCAAAGAAAAGGAGTGAGCACATAGAGGTACTGGGACCCATCTTTGATAGGATCAAAGAGTATAAAGTACGATTGAACCCAAAAAAGTGTCTTTGGAGTTACATCAAGTAAGCTTCCTGGCTACATTGTGTCACAAAGAGGGATAGAAATTGATCCAACAAAGGTGAAAGTAATATTAGACATAGAACCCCCACAAACACTAAAACAGATGCGAGGGCTACAAGGAAGATTGCAATCCATTAGAAGATTCATAGCACAATTATCAGATAAGATCCACCCTTTCTCGCACCTTATCCATAAGGGAATAAAATACAAGTGGGATGGGAAGTGTGATAAATCCTTCTAGCAGATCAAGGACTACCTATTGACACCTCTAGTGCTCATGCCACCAATACCAAAAAAACTATTAATCATGTATACATTAGCAATATCAGTAGCACTAGGTGCTCTTTTAGCCCAACATGGTGAAATGGGAAAGGAAAGAGCCATCTATTACATTAGCAAGACCTTGGAAGTCTATGAAATGAATTACTCATCCATTGAGAAAGCATGCTTAGCCATGGTTTTTTCTTCACAAAAGTTCAAACATTACATGTTGTCGCACCAAATCAAGCTTATTGCAAAGATTGACCCATTGAAATATTTGTTATCCAAAGCAATTCTCACTGGGCGAATGGACAAATGGGTAATTATCTTGACTAAATTTGACATAGAATATGTGGAGCACAAGGCAATCAAAGGAAAAGTGATCACAAACCAATTGGTAGAAGCACCTATCTATATAGATAATCCTTTGATATCTGAATTTCCTGATGAATCAGTGTTCCTTGTCAATACAACAGATCAGTGGAAAATGTACTTTGATGAATCATTTACCCAACATGGATTAGGGGCATGTATTCTTTATATCACTCCTTAAGGTGATTGCATTCCAAAGTCATACCAGGCTATCATTTCCATGCACTAATAATATTGTTGAGTATGAAGCTCTAATAACGGGGTTAAGGATAGCATTCCAATGGAAGATACAAGAGTTAAAGGTCTATGGAGACTCACAACTGATTTCCAACCAAGTCAATAACGAATACCAAACTAAGGATGATAAACTCACTCTTTATAAAAATATGGTAGAGAGTCTTAAAAACTTTTTCATTGACAACCTTTTAGCGAATACCACATATGAACAACTGAGAAACAAATGCCATGGCGATAATTGGATCATTGTTAGACATGTCATATAACATCCTTCAATGTGAATTATTGGTAGAACAACTTCTTGTACCAACTTTTGAAATCCTTGAATTTGAATTTGTGTGTGTCATTGTTGGTCCTGGTTCCCTGTGGTATCACGATATATTCACCTATCTTAGCATAGGTACCCTCCCATCCGATATCACCTCCAATCTTAAGAAGACCTTTGTTAAAAAGGAATCCCAATTCGTGATCCTAGGTGATAGCTTATACTATAGAAGCATTGAGGGGACATTACTACAATGTATTAACCAAGAGGAAGTCTTGAACACCTTAACTGAAATACATTATGGCATTTGCAGTTCGCATTCTAGTGGTATGAACTTAGCTAAGAAACTATTGAGGATGGGGTATTACTAGTCAACCATGGAAAGAGAATCTCATCAGTACATGCATATGTGTGTCTAGTGTCAATAGCATGGAGATCTTATTCATGCTCCAACTCAGGAGTTACAACCAATGGTCACACCTTGGCCTTTCTCATAGTGGGGGCTTGACCTTATAGGGAAAATTACTTCCACCTCATCTAATGGCCACAAGTGCATCATAACGGCCATTGAATACTTTATCAAGTGGGTCAAAGCCATCCCTATTACTTACATAATGAGGAAGCAAATCTCCAAGTTTATCCTGAATTATCTTATCTGTCGTTATGGTGTTTTGAAGACCATTATCTCAGATGATGGAACACCCTTCAAAAATTAGGATGTAGAAGATCTCTACCACCAATTTAACATCCAACATTGGTTCTCTACCCTGTATTACCCCCAGGGAAATGGTCAAGCTGAGGCTACAAACAAGACCATTTTGAAAATCCTAAAGAAAGCCATCAATGAAGCTGGTCGTGACTGACATTTGCAATAAAATCCCACCATATGGCCCTATCAAACTAGCATCTATGCACCAACAGGTGCAACCTCTTTCTCTTTGGTCTATAGATCAGAAGCCATCCTACCTATTGAGGTCGAGATTCCTTCACTGCGAGTGTCACTACAAAATTTGATCACTGATGAAGAGTATAGGGTATCCCAGCTGAATGAGTTAGAATTACTGGATGAGTGTCATCTTGATGCCCTTAATCATTTGCAAGCATACCAAAATTGACTAAAATAGAGCTATAACAAGAAGATCAAGAGTCGGTCTTTGAGGTAGGGGATCTTGTTCTCAAATAGAATCAAAAGAATGTTCAATATTAGGACAGTAAAGGAAAGTTTGAGTCTAATTGGTTAGGTCCATTTGTTGTCACAAGTTATGGATCAGGAGCTTACCAACTATCAACGCCTAAAAGTGAACCCTTTCAGGAGCCAATCAACAGTTCGCATCTTAAAAAGTTTTATGCCTAGGTTTGAAGGGTGTAAATCTCAAAAAAAAAAAAAAGGTTCAAAAATCCAAAAAAATAAGAAAAAGGATTGAAAACAGTAAAAAAAAATCATCCTGTAGTGAAAACCACTTCAATGGCACTTTGGGCAAGTACCTTGGTGAAAACCTAGCAAACAGGTGCCTTGCATAAATAAAACACCTCCATCTAACTTTGGCTCTTTAGCTTAACATTCTTGGCATTGCATTTATCCATCCCATCATTCATCCTATTTATTCTATCACCCATCCATGTTCATATCATAGCTTGATATTGTGAAGTATCATATTCCCCTTTAGTACTACTTGGCATATTCCAAAGGTGAGTTTTCCCTGCCTATATCACGATAGTCTATTGCATAACACTGGGTGCAATTCCCTATGGATCGGATTGGGTTCTTGTATATCTTAAGGTTATTTATCTCTCAAAAATCCCAAAAAAAATCATAAAATCTCATGAAAATCCAAAAACACTTGTAAAATCCAAAAATTTTCCAAAAACATTCAAAATCTTGTATAGCCAAAAATTAAAAAACATTCAAAATCCTGCAACTAAAATACAAAAAATATTCAAAAATTGTACAATCAAAATCCCAAAACATCTAAAACACATCAAAATCCCTAAACATGTCAAAACATCAAAAAATCCAAAAATCGAACCATGTCAAACTATGTTGTCTCTGACCTTGAACGTAGGAAAGGCCATCACTGATGTGCCCCCAAGACACTTTAGGTTAGGAGTCCATCATAATAAACTAAAAATCACTCAACTGTTCATATCTCATCAATAATAAGTCAAGTAATTCGAACTATGTGGTCTCTGCAGGTATAATGTAGGCAAGGCTCATCTTTGATAAGCCCCCAAGGCCCCTAGGATAGTTTGTTATGTTAGGTTTTTGGTGAAAACTCAAAAACCCCCAAAACATTTGAAAATTGAAAACCCAAAATAGTGGAAAACTTAGAAAACCCTAAATAGCCTCAAATAATTGAAAACCAAAACATTTGCATAAACTTAAAAAAAAAACAAAAAATAGCCTCAAAACATTTTCAAAATACCAAAAACATTGAAATATCCTAGAAAATCCAAAACCACCCATCCCATTTCGCTTACACTCGCAAAAAACCTTCATCCATAATAAATCAATTGTCACACACACCATTTGATAACACAAATGGAAAACATGTACAACAATTAGCAAAAGTAGAATATTTAAACGCAAAAATCAAACTCTTGATCATTATCAAACATGCCAATCGAACCTTATATCAACGGCCTTTCAAACAACTTATCAACCTTCCAACATCTAATAACACATCCTAGGATGCATCCTTCCTACAATGGGCATTATCATTGGCAATCACTTTGGATATTTATCCTAAACAAAACACATCATTGGCAAGAGATATAGATAACATTGATTGTTTGTTTTTTAATCTTTTCTTATGATTTATCTTAATGACCCATTACAAATACCTCTCAATGATGTCTCAACTATTTAGAGAGAAAGGAATGGAATGGGGCATTGATTATTATCTTTCGTTTTCTATGCTTGTGGGTTATTCTTGTAAAATAATCTTGGCACATACTTATTTTTTTTTTGTGTAGGGAGGCTGTGTTGAGTACATTGTTGACTATTGCGTATGCCTTGGTCTGATATATTCTCAACTTCTAAACTACATTCCAATGAGGTTTCTGTATGTCAAGATGTGAACAAGGATTATCCTATCTGGTTGTAGAGTCAAAGTCCATGTCACTATATACCACACCACCCTGGTTATTGATACCCTGATGCATCGTGTGTATGTGTTATATCAAACATAAGGAATGATAGAATGTACCAATATCATATATGAGAAAAATAATCAATCTCATCACCATATTCTAATAAAGTCTTAATGGATCATAGACTTGTTTGAATCTAAAATCAAATCTCAAAATCAATGGTCAAATCATCCACCTTATTCTTCTATCTTCTTTCCACACTAACTTGGTATCATGATAGTCAACAAAAAAATCATCATGCATCCATCCTATATCCATAAATGATTAGCATGCATACATCTCGCATCATCACAACATGTCATAATAATAATGGGAAACATAATCCACTGCATCATCATTATCATTTAAGTTATTTTGAATAATATAAATTTGTTATTCTAAGCATCTTAATCCATTGCATAATCATTCATAAACATCCATATCATGAGCACGAACATATGCATCATCCATATTTACATCCATATACATACATACATCATGACATCATAAATCACATGAGAAAAGTACACAAAAAGAAATGCATTCATCCATACATCATGCCTACGCATATCATAACATGTCATAAATAGGTACTGGAAAAGAAGATAACACATCCATTGCATTGCATCAATCTCATAAACATCACATATCATAAACATTGCATCATGGATCATCTCATATCACAAAAACATAAATAATGAAGTACATCCATCACATCAACATATGCATCCATTGCATTCATACATAATCATAACATAACATACATATAACATCACATCATATGCATCCATACAACCATAAAGCATGAGGACATCACATCATAAATACAGATCATATCATATATATATATCAAAAAATGACTATCACATAATGGTGGTTTGGAAATCTTGCTTAAACACACATAAATGATGAATGAAATGTTGCTTGTCATTGTCCAATTAGTTTAAATTTCCTTTGCATTACTTCTTGTTACCCTTTCTATCTTTTTACTTTTATTTGAAATCAAGTTTGGAATTATTGAAAGAGCATCGAATTATTATAAATCTTCTATAGATCTAAACATGAAATGCATTTATTAAATTGTTAGATCTATTATTTTAAGTTGCATGTTATTTTCAAGAAGTTAAAATCTAGATCCCCTTGTGAAATCACATTTGAGCTCTACCACTATGCTATCCATATGGTCATGACCTGGCATAAAGTAACCTTGGAGTAATATCCCTACTTTTCAAGAGGGGAAATAAATCCTTATTGCCTAGCACATTGTAAGTGATTGAAACCACCCTCAACAGAATTAGAGCTAGGAGGGCTTGAAAAAATTCTTGGTTAAATGTGTAGTTGGGGTGAGTTAGATCTTAGAAAAACCCAACTCTACTAGGTAGCCCTTTGTGTATGCCAAGGATTCTTCATGAAATTCCTTATCACACACATAATAGGCTTCCTTTATTTTTCCCTAATTGCAGAAAAATTGCTTCAGATCATGTTAGGATTTTTAAGGATTTATTGATTTTTCTCAAGATTGAGCATGAGGATATCATTTTTCATTTGTTCGTCAAAAAATTTCAAGGTGCAACATGGCAATGGTATGTTAATATTCCATCAAATTCTATCTGTTCATGGACATAATTAAATTTTTTATTGTTGGTTTAGTTTGATCCTTATATGGGTGCACAAGACCCATCACTTCAATTTGCAACTGTGAAAAGAACACCACGGGAATCAATTTACCAGTTCAATCATAGGTTCATGTTCATGTATTGAGTTCAAGCTTTAAATCCAGTTATTAATAATTTTATGTTAAGAGAACATTATTATAGGGGTTTGAATGCTTCATTCACAAAGAAGATTAGGCTTTGTGGTGAGAGTACCACCTTGCACGATGCATTTAACAAGGATCTCCTACTAGCACAATGTGGACATGACGTTAGAGATACAAGCAACTAGAATGAGAATTATAATGCTCTTGTGCTTACAATTTTCCAAAATTTGCAGCCTTATGCCGGTTTACCCACTATGCTTACTCAAATGTGATCATTTCCACCAAGTAGCCACAATTTTCCAAGCATCTCATTCTCTAACACTTCAAATTAGGTTAGCCCCATACAAGATTAATTTAGGAGTCAAGATTTACAAAATATGACCATGGAGGCAAGTGTTTCACCCTCTAATGAAGTGTCTGGTCTACCAAGGAATGGAGCTGAATTCCATGTTAGAGAGAATGTTGTAGTTTCTAGGGATGAGTTCAAGGAGGTAGGAGAAAACCTTGATTCATCATCACAAGGTGCGCAGAGATTGTCACTTCCATGGGTATGGGCCTCTTGTGATTTTTATATTATATTAAGTATATCACTTGTGATGGTAGACAATCCCTCCTGTATAATGTGCATTTTATGTTCCTAAGTCAACTCTATCACAATAGATTGGTCAATGTACCTAATTCCCTTTACAATTTGCTAAAAAAAATGGGGTCTAAATACCAAGGAGATAAATGATTCAACTTTGTCATATTACTGTTTGGTAACTCTATTAGCAAAAAGGATCCTTAGGCTTCAACATCCATAGTTGTCTTGGTTGAGATTTTTAATTTGTAAAGACATTAACCATAGTCTTGAGGAACTAGAAATTCCAAAAAACTTAGAGTCACCTGCTACATCTTTAAGGGATACTCCTCCTGTTTCACCCACTGCTTCACCTACCCGCAGCAGGGGAGAATCATAAGGGACAAAGTGTGCAATATTCACCACACATAGAATTTGATCAACATGCAACAAAAAAGGTACATGAAACCCCAAAACCTCTAGAAAAACACCTAAAACCAAAATAAAGAGAGGTGGTTCTTCTTCTATACCTTCAAAGGTGTAGAAAAAGAAATCAACTCAACCAAGGCATTCACACTGCCTAAGAAAGAAAGGTGCTATGAGGGGTAGTATTGAGAAACCAAAAGAAGAAAAAGATGTTGTGACAGTGGGTATTGACTCAAAATTGAAGGAAAATGTGTTTGAAAATGTGCATGTTCCTACAAAAAGGAAATGGTATATATCTACTACCTCTGACTTAGATTTAGAGGATACTTTTGTTGCCAATAAAACCAGGGAAGAGAACCCTAGTTATCCCTGATAGTGAGGGTTTTGAATACATAAGGGTTGGTGATGAGTAGTTTTTGAAAGATAAGGAATTATTTTTAGAAAAAAGAAATGTCAGAAAAGAATTGCAAGAATCCTTAGAGAGGATCAAACAATTGGAAGAACTGGAAAATACCTATGAGAAAAGGGACAAAGAAATAGAAATAAAGATACATGAATTGGAGGAAAAATTACACACTTATGGACATGGATCAAAGTTAGATTTTCTTGCACAAATAGCAATAGTTAAAGAAGGAAACAAAGAACTTGTAATTGAAAACAGAAGACCCCCTGCCACAAAAACTCCAACCTGTCATACAACTATTTCCCTGGGATACCAATTGTGGAAAGTTACTCAAGAGTTTTCTAAGAAAAAAGATGATTGGAAGAAGGACAAAGAAGCAATGATATCAAAGCATACTAGGGTACTAGAGAGCAAGGATATTGATTTGAGAAGGTTAGTATTCAGTAGATAAAGCCACCCATATTGTTAAATACAGACCTCCAGCTAGAACATATGCTTTTTTTTTGCAAGATAAGTTTTCGAGTTTTCAATTCAGTAGGTTAATTAGTAACCAACCAGTTGCTATGAGCAGAAAATTTTATTTTCTAAATATCTTTAATGATGCTACACTAGAAGAACATGATAAATTGTGTGAATATAATTTGCATAATTATGTTGTTCCTAAAGAAACAAAATGGAACCCATTAATATTTGTGAGAGATTTACAATTAAGGACACTAGCATCCTATTTCATAAATGAAAAGTTTAGGGGTGAAATCATGCAAGAGTGTATGGAGAGAGAGAAATCAATTGATTTTCCAATCAAAAAATAATCTAAGACCCTTGAGGTGATCATAGAAGAATGGTTGCAACTCTTGGACCATAAAGGTGTAGGTAGGAAAATCATGAACTTGAGGACACATGATTATAGAAGGATGTAGATAGTGATTGTTGGACTCATCCACCATTCCTATTGGCTTTTGCAAGAAAGATGGGATAGTTTAACTTCTGAATTGTAGAGGAAAGATCCCCACTCTATTTACAATTTTATAGCCATGCTTGAAAGAATAAGAAGGTATATGGATATTTCAAGAGCCAAAGGACTTGAATGGGTCCCACTTACATTTCAGCCACCAATACTCATATACTCGGTACGACACTGGACATGAGAGAAGAATGAAGAATGTGAGATAAAATAGGCTATTAGAATGAATGAAATTGCATGCTATAGAGGATTCTATTTGAAATAGGTCAAAGGAGTGGATACTGTCATAGACCTCAGGGAAATCACTTTGCACTAAAACGTCTAGCCCTGGTTAATGTTCTTGAGGAGAAGCAAATGGGTAGTTGGGGAAATGACGAGTCTAGTCATTAGATAGTTTTCTTATATTTTATGCAAGTTCATAGACATTATCAAACACTTATCTTATACATATTCCTACTCTATGCTATCTTTTATGCTTATTATGCAACCTTGAATTTGATTTAAAGTATACAAAAATATGGTTATAATGTGATGATTATTGCATAATTTATGTGTGGATATATATGAATCGTAATGGATATCTATGCTTAGCTATGGTTGTTAGTATTTTACGCATGTTTTGTGAACTAACTCTTTATAGCCTAGAGGAGGTAGACTGTAGCTCACAACAAATGCAAGGTGCAACCCATAGCCAAAGGAGTTCCCGGACAACAGAGCAAAGGGGGTTCTAGAATAAATTGAGTGAAAAAACTACAACATGGAGGCACTTAATGAAGATGATTGTGCATCATTATGATGTCCAATAAATATGTCGAAGGAGAAAACCCTGTTGTAGTTAGGAGTCTAATGTGATTGATTCAAAAAGTTCATGTTCTAGTTCTATTACAACATAGTCTCAGTTCTACTTGGACTCTTCTTCCTTTTTTAGTTATAGATTGCTAAGTCTTTATCACGCTTTGATATATAGGGAGTGGTGATTTATGATTTCAGTTTAGATTCCTTGTTTTAGTAAACTTCCCCTGTGCCTATATGTATGGCTTAGTGGCTGAGGTATTAGGAGTTAGTTAATTTTGTTCAAGAGTAGATATAGTTACCAGATATTTTTTAGTTGGTTGTTATTCTTACACATACAATATTATTGTTCAATCATGATTTCATGAATATGATATCTCAGTAGAATCTTATGTGGTATTCTAGAGTTGTGCAATGAATGATTTTGAGTTATTATGATTACATTAATTTAAGAAGATAGATTTGAGTTAGACTAGTGGAGGCAATCACTTGAGCAAGGGCCACTCAAGGTAATTGTCCCTCACTTCATTTTTCATTCAATTACTTTTGTTGTAGTAGTTATTTCATAAATGCATGTTCATTAAATTTCTTATGTTATTCATGAGTAATTCTTGTTTCACATTCATACCTTAGTTTGCTTAGGTTTGTTGTACTCCAAAGTATAGGTTTAGTTATTAGTATCAGTCAAATACTAGCATTTATTTCTTCATAGTATGTAGTTACAGTCTTATACTGTAGCTACCCATAGCAATAGTGCCAACATTACTTTCTTTACTTGGTTATACAATTTTATGATTTCTCAGCAAGTGTAACACCTGTACTAGGATAAATTAGGTAGTCTTAAGTCTTTGAAAGCACATACAGTGCCAATACCATCACAAGCTTACTAGCCCTAGTCGATAATTCAATGGTCTTTCCAAAGGTTTAAGTGGACTATTCAACTAGGTTTTCCCTTTGAATTGTGTGATTTCCACCAAGTTTACTAGACATTAGTAGGGACTCTACAACATTCAAGACTATCCTTCACTCTTTTAAAAGCTTATCCATTTTTTTTGCATATTACTCAAACAATTTAAATTTATTGAATATTCACATTCTATTTTTTATCATCGATGTCATTCTGGTAAACTATTGTGAAATTGCATGAAAATACAACCTATTATTAAATTATATTCACATTTAATACTACTCTCCATTATCCATTCCAAATATTTCTTTCAATCGAGTATAAACATGACAATATCTACTCAATTTTTCATATCTTAGTATAAATTTCAAAGGAAGCTACAATAAAAAGACGCATCCTTTGAAGATAAGTCATCATCATTTTAAAAATATAAGGCTTGGTCTAAAAGGTAGAAGGACACAAGCATTCTAAAATAACACTTGGTCAATAAAATTGAATGTGAAGGAGATGGAAATTTAAAATCCAGACGTAGGGATTTCTACCTCTATGTAGAGGCTTTCTATGGCCAATCCATGAAAATGTGAAGGGAAATGCAAAGGTGGGCAATAGAAATACCCTTAGTTGATTGAAACTCAATGAATGCTATGATATTGAAATCCAAGACAAAAACACACTAAATAGAATAGGCAGTTGTATGTGGGGGTGAAATGGTGTGTGTGTTGTGTTTCATTTGATGAAAATTCAATATATGTCGACCCATCATCCGAATTAACCAAATGAGAGGAATAAAAAAAAGTTCCAAGAATTATACAATATTTCAAATAGCTTATATATCAAGCAAAGCAATAGTGGTTCATGTAAGATGATTGATTTAAGATCAATCCTAGTTTCAATAGGACCAATAGGTGTTCATGATGTTTTATAATTATATCAACAAACTCTGTTCTATCCTCTTCAAGATTCGTAAGATACATGATTCTCTTTTCAATAATATCTTTTGAATCCACCATCCTCCATTGTTGATGCTATCTGTAAAGCTGAAATTTCAAGGGTGTTACACCAATTTTTCTGCAATACACTAGAATTTCCTAGCATCTTGATAATCTTATCTCTTCATGAGTGAGGATATATCATTACTAATTCCAATTAATTTTGATTCCCCCTACACAAGTAACCTTACTTGGACTAAACTTTGCTAATAAGATCATGTCATAAGCTGCTTGTTTACCACATGTGAAGTTGCACATTGAATTAAAAGTGACTTGATATAATCTGGTATCTGTTATTACTTTTGATCAACCTGAAATAACTAATATGATAATGTGGAGGTGATAGTACATTTAATTGACCATTCATGCGAAATATTATCATTATGTATTATAATATATCTTTTCCCAATCACTAGCAATTGAAATACATGGTTGCATCTACTGGTGTTTAGTTGACTATCTAATATATCTTACATCATATTAACCAACTATTGAGATCCTTAGGTCCAAAACATATTTTTACTAGTCTACATGGAAAATTTGTATCATGCAATCAAATTAACTCTATTTTACTTCTTGCTTCCTTAGGGTGTGGAAGTTATTTCTCTCCTACATGTTCATTGTTCTTTGTATGTCCAAGGTTAGTACTCAACACCACATCTATACCATATGTTCATTTTCACTCTTAAGCTTGATATGATCTTCCCACAAGACGTCACATAAATCCTTATGCCAACTTTGTTGATTCCTTCCAACCAATTTTTGAATGATAGGTACAATATATTTTTTTGGGAGAATTAGCTCATTGACTTCATTACACATAATAATCTAATGAGTAAGATGAAGTTATTTGATACTACAGAAAACCTTAATATATGTTTTTAAGAGAAATTTGATGCACATAACTCACTATCTTGTGTGAAACTTGGAAGCATGAGAGATGTCCTCTTTCAAGAAATCACAAACCGTATGTGAATTTGTTTGTTTTGTTAGAATGACATCAACCCACTTCATCAAATATTCTATGGTAATGATGACATAAACTTGCACCTTGTTATAAATTGGATTGAGGGGTTTACTAAAATATTATCCCAATTATTGAAAAGTGATAGGTCCATAAAATAGTTCATTTTTTGTTGTTTTCATACATGTTTTGAGACACTTTTAGATACACTTTCTAGACAATGCTGCTATATTATACTATCCTTTCATATCTATTATGTAGACTTGAACCTAAAATATAATGACGAAATTATGGTTTAATATACTAGTAATGTATGGTTTTGTGACCGTGATCATAATGTTAACTAAACATGCTAGATCTAAATGAATTTAAGGCCTATTTAATTACCCAAGTCATGATTCCAATAAGATATTCATGTTGGAATCAAGCACCACTGAGAGGGGGGGTGAATCAGTGTTGTGCAATTTTCAACCTTATTAATCTAATCCTTAAAGTGTTGATAACATTCAACCAAAATAAAAATGCATGCACATAAGACAAACAACCACATCACCATAACAAAAGGATTTTTTTTACGTGGAAAACCTGTTAGGGGAAAAACCACGGTGGAGATCAATCCACAATATTGTTCTGAGTATACTCAAAAGAAAATATTACAAAATGAGAATGCACTTGCATTCAGACACACTTCCTAGAGCTCATTGCTCAAAAATAGAAAGGCTCACTGCCTTACAAAAGCTTGGAATACTTCCAGAGATTTGAACTAACAAAGTAGCATCTACAAATGCTTGATTACAGTTCTGATTAGGCTCAACAATCGAATTATGGACCTTTTGTCTGATTCTCCTCTTCTGCTTTGTTTTGCTTCAATTCACACCAAAAATCCTTAATGCACAAGTGAAACTATGCATAATCACTCTACTGACCTTCTGAAATTTGCAACATACATCAACTCACATCAACAACGCACCAAAATGATATAATTGATCACTTATATATATCTGCCACCAAGAATTCAATCACTTCATATCGGTCTCAACAAAATTAAAAATATTCACAAACAGTCGGCTCAAATCATCCATAATATTCAATGCACATCCACAGGAGTTGGCCACAACATAGTGAGGACCCAAATCAAAATGCTCGAACACAAAAATACTTAAACAATAAATCCTCAACTATTTGTGACACACTATATTTTCCAAGTTGGCCTCCATACATAGATGAACAAAAAATTAGTTCACCAGACCTTCTAACTTCCACCCAAATTGATACGAGGTACCAAGATTTACAAATAACATAGATTATGCATCGAACAATACTCCCTAAGATCCACAACATAAAATAATAAAAAAAATTTGCATATGAATCGAAGAACACAAATTTACCGGATGCTTTGTTCTAACTTAACAGATAATCATCGATCTTCAATCTATTTTCTGGTATGAGTAAATTACAACATGTGGATCGACTTACTGAGAAGGGTTTCCATCAATGAAAACACCAGAAAATATGTGCAGTTTCTTTTGCCAACAATCTCCCCCTTTGGTATTGATGGCAACACTTGGTGAAAAATGACTAAGTGTCAGATCAGTACCAACAAAAATACACTACCAACCAAAACTCCAAAAATATCTTCATTCACGGCTCAAAACTCTCCCCATTAGATGAATATACATTTTTAACTGTTCTATTCTCCCCCTTTGACATCAATGGAAAAGATGGGGAATCCACCTACAAAAATCCTATAAACAAACAAAGACTTCAAATTGCATATGTACAAACAACTTACACAAACTTGAAAATATCTACAAAATTTGTCTTTAACAGGTTCAAGCTTGTGTCCCAACACTTCTTGAGACTTTCCATAATAGTTATGTGACCACAGAGTAAATAAGATTGCACTTCTGCAGATTCAAGGCTCACTGGATCACTGACCGCCATAGCATCTTGTGCTTCTTTCAAAGCATTCAACATGGTCTCCATCTTAGGACCAATTAGGCCTCTAAGTTCACCATCTCTTTCCACAACTCTGTCATTATCACACTTCATACTCTTTATTTTTTCAAGTAGGGGTATAACTTGACCTTCTTTCTCTCCGACAAAAATAGTTAAAGGATTAAAAACATCATAAATAGCAACTAACTCTTTCTCAAGATCCTTAACCTTCTTCTCATTTTCCTTAGTAAGTTTAGATAGAGACAAACTCGACTTATGAATCCTTCCACCTTTTGACAATGCATTTTGAGCATTTTTCACATAGGTATCTAATAGAGATTTATCATTAGCTATCAATCCTTTCAATCTACTAAACCTTTTGTCATCAAACTCCTTTTGAAATTTGACCAAAGTTGATTTCTCAAGTGACTCAAAATGAGTACTTATCAAATTTATAAGCTTTTTTAGATTACCAGAGGAAGAACCAGATGGATTTTTAACATGTGTAGGCATGATATTCTCCAAAATACTCAATGCAAGATTCAATAACTCACTGTCCTCAATGTGAGACTTCATAATTTATTCCCTAGCCTTAGCTTGTGCAAATGATATGACTTAAATTTTCTAAATTGGGGACAATGTAGACAAATGAATAGGGGCATCTCCCAACTCAAGATCAAATTCTTCATTTTGCTCTTCTAGAAACTTCTTCACTACCTCTGTAGTGTTTCTTGCTTCCACTGGAACTTATTTAACTTCAACCTTCTTTTCTTCAACTACAGTTTCCACAACCACATATTTTTGCTTGTCATTTGGAACTTCAACTTCTTCAACTGATATATCCTTTTCTTCAAAAAACACAACCTTAGGAGCTTCGGTCTCCATAGGTACTTTTGTATCATGCACTTCAGGAGGAATCTGAGTGTCCTCAACAGTAACCTCTTTATTTACCGGACTAGATGAAATATTTTCCTCATACATTTCTTTAGAAACAACATCAATTTTGTTCTTTAATAGAACTTCCTTCAAAATATTTTCAGTTTCTTTTTCTAATTCTTCAGTCTTACCCAACATAAGCTTTTTTATTCTTGTTTTGCTATTTAATTCTCTTTTTGCTTCTTTTAGGATTGACTTCATCTCTTCAATAGACATTACCAGACATGGATTTGCAAGAACTCGTTCTCTTAGCTGCTCTTCTTTAGTTCTGGCACTCACTCTCTTCATCTCCAAAATTTCATACAATTCCTTAGGCAACTATGCCATTATCTCAATAAGAGTCATATTGAAATTGTACAAGTATTGTATTGTAGCCTCTTCAAGGATTCTTTGACCAACAGTATCAAAGGAACCATACACTTCACAGAGGGGGTTAATATTTCCATCCTTGATTATACCTCTTTCAACTTCCTTTATTGACATACCTAGTTTGTTAGGCTTCATCTTCTTCTTTGCTTTCTCCTCTTCACCGGAGGGCTTGATTGTTGTTGCTACAGGGGTGCTCATATGTTTTATTTCTCTAACTTCTTCATCAAATTTTGTCTCTTCATCTTCTGAAACAACTGTATACACTCGTGTGCTCTTATCCTTCTTCCTTTTACCGGATGTCTTAACTTGAGCTTTTTTAGGGGCAGACTTCTTTGCATGACCAGATAGAGGCGTTGAGCTCCTTGTTGATCTAGTTTGGGAAGAGGATGTTGTCGGACTAGCAGATTCAGTTTTAGCAGGCTCTTTTCCTTTTTCACTTTCAGCTTGTTCTCTTATTCTCCTGGCTTCTCTTACATCTTCCTTAGATATGCCCATGCTCTCTGTAAAGACTTCCACTTCTTTCCTTACTCGTCAAACTATCATTGGTTTCTTCAATTGCTCATGGACTTTCATATTCTTCTTTGCATATGTTCCAAACCTTTCTTCAGATGGATCCAAAGGCTCACTCAATAAATGTTGTGCATATAGCTCCAAAATTCTCTCCTCAACTTCATAACCCATTGGCATAATCCAAACGGTTCTAGGTTCTATAGCTTGCATCAAGCACTGATCAATATCCACCATAAAATAGATTGTATCCTTATACTTCTCCACAATGGAGGTAGGAATTCTTTCCCTGGCTTGCATTACATTCTAAAAGTTTTTGAAATATCCCCACATTGCAATTTTCTTGGCTTTCATATCACCAATTCCATACAAGATATCTCTAATCTGAACAACAACAGGTTTGTTGCTTTTCCAATGCACCTTCCCAACTCCCAGAACTTCATTCATGAAACAAAAGAATAGAAACATCAATAAATTACCGTATTTAAAAGAATTCTTCTTGTCTTTCTTTATCTTTCCAAGATTTTCCATAAGTTGACTCTGAAGCAATTCACAGAAATCATACTCTGCATTATCCTTTACCATCTGATATGCTACATATATGGTTGTACCAGATAAAGAATTTTCTCGGCTGGAGTGATATATCTTATAACCAATGACCATTGAGGAAAATTTCACACCCACATCAATGATGTTATCAATTGTCATCGCTCTTCTATCAAATATCAAACTAGTTGCATCAGTGACAGTTTGATTTTTCACAGACTTCAAAATTGGCAATCCACCAGAGGAATTAAAACATGTAACAACACTTATAGCTTCTTTTGTAATCTTGAAGGGTTGAATCAACCACATTAATTCAACATGAACTTGACTTAATATGTACCAAACCCATTCATTTTCATCAAACACAGGAAATTTCACAATTTTCTTAAATTTCTTCTCCTCAAGGGTTTTGAATTTGAGCTTAACACATAAATCCTCTCCAACAATGTGATTGGAATACAAATGTAACAATTGTGAGCTACCTAACTCCTCAATATTAGCATGAATGTATGCCCTAATATCTTCAATGTGCAAAACACCGTACGAAATAGACAAAAATGCACTTAAGGGCTCGGTCTCAACAGACATGAAAGGATGCCACTTGAACTTCGAACGAGGTCTATCCTTGACTTCAACTACCAATGGAGTAGCCGTTTTCACAAATTCATAGGTTTACAAATTTTCTCGAAAAATACCTTTTTATTGGAATAGGGTTTGAACTTCAAATTGCCTTCACAGTTGAATCCCCAATTCACTTCAAATCTCTTCAAACTTCTTCTCAAAATGCAAAGTGACAAATGAAAGATAGAAATGACCTTTTATCATTCACACACCTAACCTTTTAGATGCAATAAATGATTTTTCCCTAACTCATCCGGATACCCTATTTCCATAAACTGTGAAAGATAACTCTTTTGCGGACCTTCAATTCTACATAAATACTCTCTTCAATTGTTCAATAGCAACTGTAGATCACTAATGCGATCACTGAACTCATCCACATCCCGGTGTCGATTACCTGTAGGGGGTTTTGAAAGATTTTCTTGACATCTCCCCCTAGGTCAGAGGCCTTAACCTAATTCTCGAAGGAATTACCAGAAGCTAATTTTGGTGCTGGCTCATTTCCTGCAACAGAGGGACTCTTCTTTACCCATGTCTTCTTCATCTGCTTCCTGATCTGATCTGTAGTGATTTTCCCTTTTCCTTTTTCTCCCTTCTACATGTTTCTTCTTTGATTTACCATACCTCTTCTGTAGAATCTAGCAATATGACCAATTTTATTATAATTGTAGCACACCACATTTACTTGTACAAACCAATTGTTCCACTAATTTTCTCCTGATCTGCACTAGTTAGTAATATGGCCAAATCTACTGCATGTATAACATCTAACATCTCTATAAGAGTTGTTCATCACATTTCTGCATTCATTTGACTTATGACTATACTTGTTACAATTAAAGCACTGACCGAAGAATGATGGACCACTTGAATTTATTCTACTTCTGCATTAGGTCACCATATGACCAAATTTATTGCAAATATAATAGATACCATTAAACTTTTGAGCATTAGGTTGTCTTACCAGATATCTTCTAGTGTTGTTCATCTAATTTCCTTGTCTAAATCTCCTTTTTACAGATTCAAAACTTTCTCCTTTCTCATATCCAAGACCTCGCTTGTCACCATTAGTTCTTTGACTTTTAATTAGTTCATCAAGCTTGGATGAGCTAATCTTGAAATTCTCCTTGAATTCATTTGCAGTAGCAAGTTCATCTCTGAGATCAACAATGTGCTTTTCAAGCTCTTCCTCATTGTGTTTGGTTAGTTCTAACTCAAGTTCCAACTGAATGAATCCATCAGTAATTCGACTACATTCTTCAAATTTCTCTTTCAGAGATTGGGCAAGATTTTCTTCATTCCTCTTCTTGTCTTCAATTTCCTTAGTCATCCTCATCATAATAGATTCGGTCTCATGCTTCAGAACAACATTATCCTTGGAAAACTTTTCACATTCTTCTTTCTTATCCTTCAGGGCTTGACTCAGTTGTTCATAAACAATGCATTTACTATCTTCCTGCTTGATATGATCACAAAGTTCCCTTCTCTTCTCCCTGGACTTGTTGATTTTTTTCTTTCAATGACTCAATGAATCTATCAGCATTCATGAGATTTGCTTGTAATTCCCAGACTTCAGATTTTGCTTGATCAAGATCATCTAGGGCCACCATAAGTTGTTGTTGAAGACTGCTTGAGTCCATTGAAACACTTTCCAAGATCTTCCCCAAGCTTTTAAGCTTCTTTTGAGGAACTGAGCTCTGATACCAATTGTTGGAATCAAGCAAAACTGAGAGGAGGGGTGAATCAGTGTTGTGAAATTTTCAACCTTATTAATCTAATCCTTAAAGTGTTGATAACATTCAACCAAAATTAAAATGCATGCACATAAGACAAATAACCACAAAACCATAACACAAGGATTTTTTTTTTTACGTGGAAACCCTGTTAGGAGAAAAACCATGGTGGAGATCAATCCACAATATTGTTCTGAGTATACTCAAAAGAAAATATTACAAAATGAGAATGCACTTGCATTTAGGCACACTGCCTAGAGATAACTGCTCAAAAACATAAAGACTCACTACCTTACAAAATCTTGGAATACTTCCAGAGATTTGAACTGACAAAGTAGCATCTACAAATGCTTGATTATAGTTCTAGTTAGGCTCAACAATCGAATCCTGGAACTTCTGTCTGATTCTTCTCTTCTGCTATGTTTTGCTTCAATTCACACCAAAAATCCTTAATGCACAAGTGAAACTATGCATAATCACTCTACTGACCTTTTGACATTCACAACATACATCAAATCACATCAACAATGCACCAAAATGATATAATCGATCACTTATATATATTTGCCATCAAGAATTCAATCATTTCATGTCGGTCTCAACAAAATAAAAAATATTCACAAATAGTCAGCTCAAATCATCCATAATATTCAATGCACATCCACAAGAGTCGGCCACAACATAGTGAGGACCCAAATCAAAATGCTCGAACAAAAAAATACGTAAACAATAACTCCTCGATTGTCTGCGACACACTATATTCACCAAGTCGGCCTCCATACATAGATGAACAAAAAATAAGTTCACCAGACCTTCTAACTTCCACCCAAATTGATATGAGGCACCAAGATTTACAAATAACACAGATTATGCATCGAAAAATACTCCCTAAGATCCACAACATAAAATAATAACAAATTTTTTGCATATGAATCAAAGAACACAAATCTTCTGAATGCTCTGTTCTAACTTAACAGATAATCACTGATCTTCAATCTATCTGCCAGTATGAGTAAATTACAACATGCAGATTGACTTACTAACAAGGTTGCTATCAATGACAACACCAAAAAATATGTGTAGTGTCTCTTTCCAACAATTCAATATCAACAAAGAAAAGAAGCCATTCAAACTAACATGCTAGAACATGAAAGCTTGAAAAACATCTATTCTAAGACATTTAATCTTATCCTATTGGGGGAGTGGTGTCACATTGATTTGGAATGGCGACCCTTTCCCTATCCCTTGGACAATATGAGCCTTTCCAATCGATTTTATTGATTAAAATCAATGGAAACTGATGAAAAAGATGAACAAAAACATGATAAAAGCTAAGATGCTTGATGTAAGTGTATACAAACCTATGCTAATTGTATACAAGATTCAAAGATGCAAGCCCTATATTCCAAAATATACTAAATGCATGCAAACTATGTTATCATGGAAGCCCTTGATGGATGCTAAGCTAACAACGCATGAAAATTAATCTAAAATGCTATTAAACATGAAACATGGATGCAAATGAGTGTGATTTTTAACAACATAAGTTTACTATTAGAAGATGGATCCCTATTCAATATGCAATTTCTATTTATAGAATAGGTAATGAGAAACTGATGGTCAAGATTGAAAGAATCAATCAATGGTCAGGATGGAAAGAAGATGGAGGCATGGATCATAGATTCCCATCAAGGGTTGAGAATGCAAGTTGATATTTAATCAAGAGCTCACAATCATGCAAAGAATCACACTTTCAAAGCTTGCTCAAGAAGTTTGTTAAAAGTTTGTTACCAAGAAGAATATTCCCTTTTCGAATGAGTGAAAAGGGAGAATATTCTCATGCAAGTGGATGAGGAAAATTGGCATTTAGAAAATTAAAACAAAGTTTTAATGTGTAAAGTGGAGGGATATTCCATAGGAATATTCTCTTTTGGAGGAATTTAAAATTTAGCATTAAATAATTAATTTATTTAATGAAAGGGGTGGGATTAGGATATTTAATTAAATAAATAGGATAACTAGGATTCATTTAATTAAATAATAAGATATAAGAAGGCTAATTAAATCATTTGCATTATTTGATTAGATAGGATGAAAGGTGAATATTATGGAGAGTGAATTAACCTAATTAGGTTAATTAGATTAATAGATGAACATGAGGCCTTTGATAAATTAACTAGGTTAATTTAATCAAATAAGCAAAAAGAGGATGGATTTTAGGGAAAAATGATGTTAGTATATTAGATGCTAGTGTGTAGTATCATTTAGGACATTTTTAAGTGTCTACATTTTTCCCTCTTTGAGGCGAGGTACCTACTATGTTGGTTAAAAGACTGATGCTTTTTGGATTAAAATTGCTACTCAAATCAAAAAATTAAAAAATTTCTAATTTTTGGATGCCCCATTGTTGCCCCAACATAAGGAATAAGCTGGTTCCCTGCCCCCTTGAGAGATTGGGAAAAAAATTTGAATTTTGGGTTGATCTCTTGACAAAGGTAAAACATTGGTTCAGGTACAAAAAACATGCCCCGGGATGCAAAAATGGCCTTAGGAACACAAAAAATGGCTCAAAATAGGATGTGAATCATGAAAATAGGTAACACATGCCAAAACCCTAGTTTTCCCTTCAAATTAGGGCAAAAAACCCTAATTTTTAGGCATAAAAAGGTGAGAAAGGTGCACTTCCCATTCATTTGTGCATTCACACTATAGCAATTTTGTGCATTTGGAGCTTTGACACCCTAATGAGATGGCCCACTTTGCACTTCCAGTTCACCTTTCTGAGCAAGTTCGAGAGTATCAGTGCCGAGTAGATGTAGGACCCCGGGTATGTGACTCAAAAAATTTCTCAGTTTTCACATTTTAGTGCATTTATTAGTGTGTCAAAATTAGGTTTCTTAGGGCGTCGTTGTATAGTGACATGAAAAAGGGGTCATTAGAGTCACTATTGATATTATAGTGATGCACTTGCTATTTAGTGGTGCACTGAGGTTTTTTATTTTAGCAACACACTTTGCCTTAGTGTCACACTTAGAGAATTACGACGCATAGGTTTTTATGATCTAGAAACACACCTTTGCGGTGGGAGACACACTTAGTAAATAGTGATGCACCAAAAATTTTGAAGTATAGTGACGCACCTCAATATTAATACACATTTGAGTATTGCAATGTGCGTCGCCAAATTGGCAATGGACCCCCAAAAATGATACAACGACACACCCCAAAATGGTGACGCTATTGATTTCAACAATACAATTGATGTTCTAGGATGCAAACCCATAGAATTTGATTAGTTTCTTCATTTTTAGGCAAATTGACGTGTGTGCAATGTGTGCTGGAGGATATTTAGCCTTTGATGTTGCAAGAGCATCAATCAGATATTTTGGCAGCGACACGGGACTTCAACGATTTGGAGATAGAGCACTTGGGAGCCTTCAGTCTAGGGTTCATTGCTTTCATGCTAGAGGTCCGCACCCATCTAGCCATGATGACAACACTTATCAAGAGGTGGCACAGTGAGACATCCTTTTTCCATTTGCCCACAGGTGAGGCTACAATCACACTTGAGGATGTGTGGTTGATCCTTGGGCTTCCATTCATGGGGAGTGTGTTATCTATGATATAGATGTTGAGATGGATCCATGTTCACTTTTGCATATTGATCAGATCATTTTAGTGAGTTCATAGATAGAATTGGATCTATACCGTAGATAGTAGTCTAGTTGTGATAGTAGTTGGACTTACAACTGGCCTAGAAGATTGGGCGGCACCAACAACTTGAGGCTATCACAGTTGCATCGCATGGACAAGTGGTGTCTGCACGGCTATACAGGGAGGCAATCACAAATGTTGCATTTTATGGGATGCACTATCATAGAGATGTCCCCTAAGAGATGAGACAGGCATATTACTCCTAGAGGAGTGGGGCTACTTGGAGACCTTGAGATGGGAAACCATCAATTAGACCTGGGGAGTCGAGCAGCTACTAGGGATAGCCTCGACATAGACACTTTTTTGATTCCTTGCTTGATTATTTGCACATATACACATTCACAGGCTCATTTTTGATAGCCTCTTGTATATTGTACATTTGATGATATTCATACACACTGATTTAGATATTTTACCATACAAAAAATAGTATTTCACACATTTACCAATAATAGCAATGTGATCTTCAAAGGAAATAAGTTACCATGTATAAGATTTTTAGATTTCATACAATCAAAACATCGTCAAGCGTGCATAGATATGAGAAAAAAATCCTACTTAAGCCCAAAATTACCAACGAAATATTACTAATTTGATAATTTAGATTGAAATAAAATACTCATACCATCACCATGATACCAAATCAAGATGCATGCAATAGGCACAACCCTTTGATTGAATCAATAATTCACAAAGTTAGTAGGCAATTCCCCGATGAGGTTGTATTGTTTAATTGCAAAAAATTGCATCGAAATTGGATCCTTAGAAATGATCCAAAATAAAACATTTATAGAAAAATAAGTTCCTAAAATTGAGGATCTAATAAAAAATCTAACTGGAAGTACCTCCTACATTTAAGTTTTTAACTAAAAGTAAATTGAAAATTAAATAAAAACATAATTGGGTGCCCCAATTGGAGTCAAGACCAACTTAAAAAATAAAATAAGACTGAACTGGGTGCCCCAATTGAAGTTGAGTCTCTTGTTAAATTAGAGAAACATGAAATTACAATTAAAAGTAAATTGAAACAAGCAACAATCTACAAAATTCCCAATGCCACTAAACTCAGGCGCATGATATGTGCTTCAAATTCTCTAGCAGTTATCGCGCACATCCTTGGACATCTTTAACTTGGGAAACAATAGGAAAAACATGCCATTCACAGTATTAGTAGTGTCACCCATCACAAACCACAGGTAAATCATATTAGCAGTGATCTCCACGTATCTCCTGTTATTTGGCAAAGTGATCAAACCAGGTTGGCATGATCTGACTCATCCTTTCCATTAGGTGATATCCTCTAAATTGGTGCTTCATTTCCTCATAATCCTTCGAAGGAATATCTCCTACAAAAACCAATACCATGCATTATCATTTTCCAACACCAAAAAGAGAAAACCTACAAGATAAATCATGTTAGGCCATATATACTCTTATCTCAAAGTTATGATTTTTCAAGACAAAGTTATACAAAAACTTAGAGGATCAACCTTCGAGCCTCCTGCTTACCCTTTACCACTAATATATACACTTAAGCTTCCATCCTTTCATTATTAAAAAAATTTGGGTATCAAGGATCAGGAATCCCTCATACTCACTACTCATATAAAGAATTCCCTTTGCTAATTTTCAAAGCCTCTCGAGTATTGAATATCAGAGATATCCTCTACCCTTTGATTATTAATAAAGTCTCTTTGAGAATATATTCCATCACTTGATTGGGTGTCAGGGATCGAAGATCCCCTTTACCCTTTACCTTCTTGGCAATGGTATTGGTTAAGTGGTATCTGTGACTCGTGAAGCCTGAAAGGACTTTGGGGATCGGAGTTCAACTTTTTGATTTACTACTTGCCAAATTTTTTTTATTGTTAATCAACCTCACTTTATATTTTAAACCTTAACCTTTGAACATAGAAGATGCATCCATTCTTTATAACAGTTAAAAGCAAGCAATTGTTCCTGGACTCAGGGATAACCCTTACCCTTTGCACCTCTATAAGCGACATGGGTAAGAGGTATCAACAATACCCAATATCCAAAAGATGATGCAAAGGAAGAAATTTTTGGCTAAGTTTTTACTAGTATAATTGGGGGAATCATGTATCCTTTACTTATCAATGAACTCTCCTAACGGATATCAATGTTTGATCAGGTATCAGGGATTGTGGATCCTCTTTACCCCTCATCCTGTTGTTATCAACACTTTGTAAATGGTAATCCCAACTCATGAAGTTCAAAATATTTAAGGCTATCGGGAGTCGGGCATCGAGTCTACCATATATCATTTATTCTTAAGAGTTTAGCATGTGGTAAGACAAATCCTTGAAGCTCGAAGATCATTATTTTGCAACTTGGTTGATCATTACAAATCCTTTAAGAGCGTGTTTTCTAAAACAATTTATTTTACTAAGGAAAAGATGACTTTGTCATGGTTACGAGGATCATAGATCCTTAATACCTGATACATTCTTGACAACTTTCTTTTCTTAAGCAATATTCTTGACATGCAAAGTCCAAAAGACATTTTAGAGTCTGGGGTTTGGAGCTTCACTATGCTTTGTCTTAGTTTCTTTTGTGAAATCGGTATGCAGAAACTTTGGTACCTGAATCTCAACAGGTACCTCAAGTTTTAATCACGTTAAGGAAAATACAAACCTTAGTGGGGTCGAGACGTGGTGAGGAGAAGTCGGGGGTTAGGCCTGACAAGGAAGGTATACCCTTCTTGGGAAGCCCAATGCTCGACCTCTGAAAAAACATAGAAAGGAAAAAAGAAAAACCAAAGGAAAAGGAAAGAAGAAAAAGGGAAGGAAAGGGAAAGACCACAACACTCAAAGAAAAAAAAAGGGGGGGGTCTCCATTTTGCAAAAAGAAAAAAGGGGCATGAGTGCGAAGGAACAACACACCCTATACAATTTAGCTAGGGGTTAGAATAGATAAGGATCCATCCTTGTAATTCTAAAGATTGAATTTTTGGTCGCATCCCACATTAACTCATATTTCTATTGTTGATAGTCTTGCATGACACATTTATGCATTTATCCTAAAAATACACTTGGAAAGATTGACATAACCCAAGAAATATATGTTATCTTCAAGCAAATCTTAAAACAAAGAATGCACAAGGAGAAGAGAATACAATGTTTCAAAATCCATGAGCTAACAAAAATAATTCGAGAGGTAGTTGAGAGATGTAAAAGGGTAAAAAATTGGATAAAAAACAAGTTGTTTCCTAATTGATATTTAGTTTGATGAGGATTGCAAAGTTGCAAGGTGGTATCTAAAGAGCCAAGTAACAAGAGGTGAACAAAAAATTGTAAAGGTAGATTATAAAAGTTAAAAAAAAAAGAGTTATGATTATAAAGAGAGAAAAGCTAATATATTTAGGGAAGAATAATCCAAACTTATTTTGGAAGGAATTTTAACAAAAATAAATAAAAATAAAGAATGTCACCATATCATTCATTGGATTGAATATGAAAAGAAATTACATGAGTGCAAGAATCAAAGGTTGAGGTATCCCCCATAATTAACATGATGGCAAAATTATTCACATTATAGGAGGTTAGGGATGTTATTAAGAAGATAGGTATAAGAAAGGCTTGTGACATGGTCAAGGTACATGAAGAACACATAAAATGGGGGTTGAAATCCCTCATACTTCACATTAAGAAAATATTTAACATCATTCATTATGGGTTTTGAAGAGATTGGAAAACCACCATATTGATATCTCTTTCTATGACTGTTGATATTAGTTACAATCCTTCCAACTACCAGACTATCATTATCAGTCATTTTCTTGTAAAGCTATTTTGAAGCATGGTTGATCATAAAATTAACAAATGGGTAAAAGAAAAAGATAAGAGGGAAAAACCTATTTAGAAGGTTTCAAACCAAAACACTCAACAATGTATCATGGTATCACTTTGAGATATCTTTGAAATGGTTTAAAATGAAAAAATGAAGCTTATTATTGTTTTTTAGGCTTCAAGTAAGTTTTTGACATAATTCCTAGGAGTAAGTTAGGGTGCATAATGAAGGATCTTAGTATCCTAGAGCAGTATAGAGCATCCATAGGATTTATAAGGAGGTTTGAATAAAAATCAGAACTCATGCGAGCCTTTCAAAAAGTTTTAGTAGTGGCATTGGATTTAAGCAATGATACCCTCTATCATCCACCCTTTTTGTCTTATAACTTGAAAAACTTGAATAATGCTAAATTTACAAGGAGGTGATGGTGTTCTTTTGGGGGAGTATGTTGTGAACCTTCTTTTCTACACCAATGATCATATTTTTATTTTTAAGCTCACTCAAGGGTTGCAAGAGCACTTTTACATTCCTTAGAGAACTTTGGCAAGGAGGTGGGTATGCAAGTTAGCACCAACAAGACCGAGATCATCATATTCTTTGATAGAAAGAAAAAAAAAAGCATGAGTTTTATTTTGAAGGGAATATTCTAGAAGAGGTAACATGGAACAAATACATGGGATTAACTTTAGCAATAAAGTAAGTCAAGAAAATTGTAGAGGGAAGAGAAATTTAGGAGTTTGGATGACACTTTATGCTTGAAAAATAGAAGCAAAGAGGTGGGATTATGGGATTAGAAAACTATTCAAATTCTATTTGGGCTATTAGTAATTTTTCTAGTGCTTTGTGGGTGTGAATTATGGGCTAGCAAAACTTAAGAGTTAAAATGGATGCAAATAGGGAGAAAGAAGCTCCAAATGAAATAAAACTTCAAGTGGATGAATAAACATAACATCTACTTGAATATATGTTCAAATAATAACAAAGAAATAATGCTTTTTGCTATTGATAAATTCTATAAGTTTATGTGGGAAAAGACATTAGGGAGAGAAAAAATATTACCTCAGAATATAACCCCTTACGATCATCAAGAAAAGGTCTATATATAGGAACAAATATCACTTAAAAAGACAAGTCTCTTATAACCCAATTACGGATTAACTAATATTGACGGTGTGAAATGAGTAGATGGAAGAGGCCAAATGAAGAATAGGAGGAGAGAGTGTGTCTTTTACAAATAATTTTATTTTAGAATACAAAGCTTACAATGACATTCAAACCAACTGTACAACCATTTTAATAATAACATCAATATTAAAATTGTGAAAATAAAAAATAAAAATAAAAATTCATCATCAAATTAATTAATTAAAGCTAAAATAAATATCTACACTTATAAATGTTAAAAGTATTTTCTATTCTATTGTATTCTATTTTAATTAGGGTAGTAAATTTGATTTCCAATTTTTCCATGGTATTTTGAATTTAGTAGGATACCTTGGAAAAATATAACTCCTAGACAAAAAGCACTTATGTATGTAACATGATATCATACCCCATACCCCATGCCACATGGTGGACAAAAAGCACCGAGGAAAAGACTTGACAAATGAATAGTCGTGTGTCGTTAGGTGGCGTCACTAGAAAAGGACGCACCGCTTTGGTGGGAAAGTAAAAAAGATAGAGAAAAATGCAAGGAAAATGGAGTTGCAAGCGGTCAAACCACATTTTTATTTTGGAGTTTGCTCACTGGGGAGGGATGCGCAGTTGAGGAAAATGGAGTTGCATGTAGTTGAACCACATTTTTATTTTGGAGTTTGCTGGTTAGGGAGGGACGCGTGGCTGAGGAAAATGGAGTTATAGGCGGCCGAATGAGAAAAAACCCCTGAAACAAATTCAAGACCCGTAGTGCCAACATGTATGTATTTGCAATTTTATATGCCATTTTCCATTTTGTAGGGACTATGAAGCACAACTGTTAAATGGGTTTCTGTGAAGCAATGAACTATGAAGCATGACTATTAAATGGGTTTTCTGTGAAATAAAAATAAAATGTTTTGTTTGCGTGTAGGGTTTGATGGGTTTGTTGTTAAATGGGTTTTCTATAAAATGAAAATGAAATGTTTTGTTTGCGTGTTGGGTTTTTAGAATAGTTGTTTAAGATTTTTTTTACGAGGGTTTCGAAATTTGACTTAGAAGAAATAAAGGGGTTTTCATTTCGAATGCAGAGGTGTTTTGTGTGTTTTTGTATTGTGAAGATGGGTTTTGTAAAAGCATTATGTGGGTTGTAGATTTGAAAGAACATTATGAGCTGGTGGGTTTTTCAAAATGAGAATTTGGAATGGGAACCCAAGCCCAAAACCGTACACGCAAACAAAATCTTTTATTTTCCCATTAACATTCTCATTTTGAACAACTCTTTGCTACAGTCAAAATGGCATTTAACTTTCTTCATCTGATTGGAACAAATAAAATGCTTGCATTATTTGTAGTGTTAGAAAACACACTGTCTCCTCTCAGTTTAAATGTAAAGGGTTGTCTCACAGTGGGTTTCTTGCTTCTTAACACGTACGGTTTTGCAATATGGAATGTTACAAAATAGTATGAATTTCTTCAAAATCATAGCTTCCATTGTTGTGTTTAAATTTTGCATGATTGAAAAGAAAAAGTGCACAAAATAATTATAATTTGGAAAACACAATGTTGGGTTTTAGTTATTTGAATCTCATTGTTTAAATGTAATGGGTTTTCTCATAGTGAGTTGCTTGCTTCTTAACACATATGGTTTTGCAACATTGAATGCTACAAAATAATATGAATGTATTCAAAATCACAACTTTCATTGTTGTGTTTAAATAAAATGCTCGCATTATTTGTAGTGTTGGAAAACACACTATCTTGCTTCTTAACACCTACAGTTTTGCAACATGGAATGTTGCAAAATAATATGAATGTTTTCAAAATCACACCTTCCATTGTTGTGTTTAAATTTCACATGATTGAAAAGAAAAAGTGCACAAAATAATTGCAATTTGGAAAACACAATGTTCGGTTTCAGTTATTTGGATCTCCTTGTTTAAATTTAAAGGGTTGTCTCACGGTGGATTGCTTGCTTCTTAACATGTACGGTTTTGCAATATTGAATGTTACAAAACAGTATGAATGTCTTCAAAATCACACCTTCCCTTGTTGTGTTTAAATAAAATACCTGCATTATTTAGTGTTGGAAAACACATTGTCTTGCTTCTTAACACCTATGGTTTTGCAACATGGAATGTTACAAAACAGTATGAATGTCTTCAAAATAACACCTTCCATTGTTGTGTTTAAATAAAATGCCTGCATTATTTGCAGTGTTGGAAAACACATTGTCTTGCTTCTTAACACCTACGGTTTTGCAACATGGAATGTTACAAAACAGTATGAATGTCTTCAAAATCACACCTTCCATTGTTGTGTTTAAATTTCACATGATTGAAAAGAAAAAGTGCACAAAATAATTGCAATTTGGAAAACACAATGTTGGGTTTTAGTTATTTGAATCTCTTTGTTTAAATGTAAAGGGTTGTCTCACAGTGGGTTGCTTTCTTCTTAACATGTATGGTTTTGAAACATTGAATGTTACAAAACAGTATGAATGTCTTCAAAATCACACCTTCCATTGTTGTGTTTAAATAAAATGCCTGCATTATTTGCAGTGTTGGAAAACACACTATCTTACTTCTTAACACCTACGGTTTTGCAACATGGAATGTTACAAAATAGTATGAATGTCTTCAAAATCACACCTTCCATTGTTGTGTTTAAATAAAATTCCCACATTATTTGCAGTGTTGGAAAACACATTGCCTTGCTTCTTAACACCTACTTTTGCAACATGGAATGTTACAAAATAGTATGAATGTCTTCAAAATCACACCTTGCATTATTGTGTTTAAATTCTTCATAATTGAAAAGAAAAAGTGCACAAAATAATTGCATTTTGGAAAACACAATTTTGGGTTTCAGTTATTTGAATCTCTTTGTTTAAATGTAAAGGGTTGTCTCATGGTGGGTTGCTTGCTTCTTAACACGTACTGTTTTACAACATTGAATGCTACAAAATAGTATGAATGTCTTCAAAATCACACCTTCCATTATTGTGTTTAGATAAAATGCTCACATTATTTGAAATGTTGGAAAACACACTGTCTCCTATCAATTGTTCTCTCTAATACTGGTATATTATATGAATCGGCCTTTAATACTGGTATAATATACTATTAGGGGAGAAGCTAACTCCTAGAAAAAAAGCACCTATGTGTGTAACATGATATCATACCCCCATACCCCATGCCATGTGGTGGACAAAAAGAATCAAGGAAAAGACTTGACAAACAGTGATTCGGGGGATATTTCACCAAAAATTGAAGTGTCTCCAATACTCCAAATTTCAGCACCATCAGAAAGAGCTCGATGTCCTGATTCCAGCACAACTTGAACGGGGTAAAAAGGAGTTCGTTTGCACAAGTTATGGCCAGTCAAACCTTGGGTCAAACTACCATAAGGGGTCGTCCAGAAAGTGAAAAAAATGATCATCTCATAAATTGATGAAAGTGGTGTCAAGTTGAAGAGCTCGTTGAGACGATTCTGGCAACGTTCATTTTGTCAAAAACAGACATCGTATGCTCAAGATATTGGCAGTCAAAGTTCGGTTGACTTTGAAGGTTGACTGTACGGATGTTGATGTTAGCATTCAGTCTGTACCATACGGAACAAAAGTGGACAAATTCTGGCATGACATGTGGTGGTCGGGTTATCAGTACGGACCAATCATATTGTGACACGTTTCCATCTGTACATACCGTTAGCAAGCATGTCATCGTCTGAGTCAGCGGACACATCGGTTTACATGTCAGTTGTATCGGCAAATGGAAGCTTTCCACGTGGCACCCTCCTGGTGCTACACGTGGCACCTTGTTACTTTTCTCTCTCCGGCGGCTGTGATTTTGTTGGTTAAAAGTGTTTGTTGGTATTCGATCCCCCCACCTCTCATACGCGAAATATCTGTGCGGCTGTTGGACCAAACACTATTCGCTTTACTATGTATGGGTGTCGGTTGCTTTTGATTAGTTAACAATTCCAACGCATGGAAAATGTGGTAACCACCGGGGTTCTAAAAAGGCATTTTTTCCAACAAGCCATTCGATGGCTTTGAATTTTAAATGGCGTTGATTGGTTTTGTTGAATGATCGAAACCGAATTCTATTTAATTTAAAACAAACTCCCTTAAATTTAAAACCAAACAACTCTTTAATCCTTTTAAGGATTAAAATGTAACCTCCCAAAAAAAATAATAGCCCGGGAATGAAATAATTAAGGGGCTTAAATAAATTATGTGAGATTTAGTGTAAATAAGGGAGGATTTTTTGAGTATTTTTTCCATGTAAAGGGGATATAGGGAATATTGTAAAATCAATTGGTTAAAGGCCAATTTGAGTAAATTTGATGTATAAAAGGGGAGTTTAGGAGAGAGTTTGGGATGAAGAATTTTCAAGTCTAGGTGGTGAAATATTGAATCAGAGAAATAGGGAGATTTTCTAAGGAGATTATTTTGAGCCTTTTTGTAAGTCGGAGTATTGTCATGCTGCCGAAGTGCTCTTGGTGCATTTGTAATTGATTTTTGGAGATTAATCGGATCGGTCTCACTCTATTGCAGCAGACCTGAAGACATAGTCATGTTTGTGGCGAACTCCATTATTAGATCGTTTTCACTCTCTTTCTCTTCTTCCTTCTCAATTTTGTTCTTTTCACCTTCAGTTTTTAATGCATAATTTCAATAATGTATGCATGAATTGTATTTCTGCTTAATTCACATGTTAATGTGTTAATTTTGTTTATGTAATTTGGATTTCATGATTTGTAAACATTAAGCATTCAAATGCAACTAGTCTAGATCCTAATCAGATCAAGTGGTATCAGAGCTTCTGGTGATTATTATTGCAGTTGATTTTGAATGCTAACAAGATCCAGGATTCAGAAGGGCGAAGGCAAGCTTGAGGAATTTAATCTTGAGATCGGGAAACAAAAAAAATTTTCGAAGATGTTTGTGTCTGGAATGGAGGTACCTGAAGAACTCAGTGAGCAGGAATTTCGAAGAGCTTTTTGGAAAATGAAAGCTGTGTTGGAGATGCTACTTAAAGAAAGGGAAGAACGCTTGAAACGTGAAGAAGATCATGGCGAAAGTAAAAGCAAGAAGAAGCAATCAGGAGGTGGTGATGAACCCCCAAAATATCCTCTGTCTACTCCTCCTTCTCCTCCTCCTCCTTCTTCTTCTACACATTCTCTTTCTGGTAATCCTTTTAAGGGTGTAAATAAACCTCAGATTAAATTGGATGTAAAATTTGAACTACCTAAGTATTGTGGTGAATTAGATGTTGAAAAACTAGATGATTGGATTCAGCAAGTAGAAGTTTATTGTAGAGTCCAAAATCTCTTTAATGATGCTTCTAGGATCCAATTAGCCACTCTTCGGTTGGGAGGTTCAGCTCTCACTTGGTGGGAGAGTAGGACTAGAGCAGAAATTTCACAGCATGGTAGAGTCAATTTATCTTGGTTAGAATTCATTAATGCTCTTAAAAAATAATTCTATCCCTTAGGTCACATGCAGCAATTAATGATGAATTGGAAAGTGTTTAAACAAGGGAAAGGTCAAACTGTCCAAGAGTACACACATGAATTCAGAAAGAAGGCTATTGCATTAAATGTACCTTTGTACACCCAAGATACTTTGTTAAAGTACATAGGAGGTCTTCATTCATATCTTAGACATTCCATTTTGGTATTAAACCCTTGTAATTTAGATGAAGTGTCTGTTCAAGCTACACACTTAGAGTCAAGGGGAAAGGGTTCTTTCATTGATAATGATAACTCTGTAAAGAAATCTTCTAAGAATGCAGAGACAGGGAAAGGAAAGAAGACAACTACAGTTAAGAAGGATGACAAGATTTCTTGCTCTCATTGTGACAGGAAGGGTCATGATGAAGATCATTGTTGGAAGTTGCATCCCGAATTGAAGCCTAAGTGGGCTCAGAGATTGAATCAGAAACAGAAGGGTAAGGAGAAAGCCACAAATGTTGTTATGGATCTTGGTTCCGATTCTAATGATGAAACTAAGATAACAGCTATGGGTATGAAAGGTAAAGCTCCTAATTCCAGTGTTTCCTTTGATAGTTGTGCTTCTACTTCTAAAGTGAATGATGTCTTTGAAGATAAGAAAAGGAATGAGCTATTTCATTTAAGGGTTGTTGCTAAGAACATTAAAATTGATGCACTCATAGATAGTGGTTCTCAAGTTAACTTAATTTCTGAAGATGTTATAAGAAACTTGGGATTGAAAACTACACTACATAAGAAACCTTATCCACTGGGTTGGATTTGCGAGAATGATAAGTTGCAAGTAACAAGACAATGCACTTTAAAATTCACAATCACAAGTAAGTTTTTGGATGAAGTACAGTTTGATGTGGTTCCACTAGATATTTGTGGGATAGTTCTGGGTAGCCCTTATCTATATGATCGAAAAGCTATTTTCTACAGGGAAAAGAATCATTATCATTTGTTTAAAGATGGCATTCAGTATATTGTACATTCTAACAGGATTAAGACTGATCACTCTTTTACAAAAATAGGGCAATTTAAGAGGGTGATTAATGCAAGTAAAGAATTAACTCTTATGTCTATCAGCACAGGTGATTCTAGACAAGAACTTGGAGTAGCTAACCAGGGTCAGATGTCGCAGAATGCACCCACAATGCAGCATGAGGGAATGGTGATTGAAAGCATTAATGGAACCTTGGGTAAAAAAAAATTTGTTATGGGAGATCGATATGTTGTTGACTTGTTCTCTTTCATATCTGCATTATTGTTCAACTTGATGCTAGTCAATGTTTGTTGGTTAGTGGCTATGAAAATTGATGTAGATGCTTATGGAAGTGATAGAATGATGTTTATATTCAACAATGTTGTTGCAGTCTTTGTTGTGATTGTGAGTAAGGTATACAGATGTACAAAGGATACAGGACAAGTGGGGAGGCCAAGTCCTCTCTTCATGTTTGAGTAAATGCCACTTTTGGAGGTCCAAAAGTTCTCTAGTGGGGAGGCCTAATCCGAGGGATATTTCACCAAAAATTAAAGTGTCTCCAATACTCCAGATTTCAGCACCATCCGAAAGAGCTCGACGTCCTGATTCCAGCGCAACTTGAACGGGGCAAAAAGGAGTTTGTTTGCACAAGTTATGGCCAGTCAAACCTTGGGTCAAACTGCCATAAGGGGTCATCCAGAAAGTGAAAAAAATGATCATCTCAGAAATTGATGAAAGTAGCATCAAGTTGAAGAGCTCGTTGAGACGATTTTGACAACATTCGTTTCGTCTAAAACGGACATCGTATGCTCGAGATATTGGCAGTCAAAGTTTGGTTGACTTTGAAGGTTGACTGTACAGATGTTGACGTTAGCAGTCAGTCCGTACCGTACGGAACAAAAGTGGACAAATTCTGGCGTGACATGTGGCAGCCAAGTTATCAGTACGAACCAATCATATTGTGACACGTGTCCATCTGTACATACCGTTAGCGGGCACGTCATCGTTTGAGTCAGCAGACACGTCGGTTTACACGTCAGTTGTATCAAAAAATGGGAGCTTGCCACGTGGCACCCTCCTGGTGCTACACGTGGCACCTTGTTACTTTTCTCTCTCCGACGGCTGTGGTTTTGTTGGTTAAAAGTTTTTGGGGGTATTCGATCCCCCCACCTCTCATACGCGAAATATCTGCGCGGCTGTTGGACCAAACACTGTTCGCTTTACTATGTATGGGTGTCGGTTGCTTTTGATTAGTTAACAATTCCAACGCATGAAAAATGTGGTAACCGCCAGGAGTTGAACCCAGAACCGCCGGGGTTCTAAAAAGGTATTTTTTCCAGCAAGCCATTCGATGGCTTTGAATTTTAAATGGCGTTGATTGGTTTTGTTGAATGATCGAAACCGAATTCTATTTAATTTAAAACAAACTCCCTTAAATTTAAAACCAAACAACTCTTTAATCCTTTTAAGGATTAAAATGTAACCTCCCAAAAACAATAATAGCCCGAGAATGAAATAATTAAGGGGCTTAAATAAATTATGTGAGATTTAGTGTAAATAAGGGAGGATTTTTCGAGTATTTTTTCCATGTAAAGGGGATATAGGGAATATTGTAAAATCAATTGGTTAAAGGCCAATTTGAGTAAATTTGATGTATAAAAGGGGAGTTTAGGATAGAGTTTGGGACGAAGAATTTTCAAGTCCAGGTGGTGAAGTATTGAATCAGAGAAACAGGGAGATTTTCTAAGGAGATTATTTTGAGCCTTTTTGTAAGTCGGAGTATTGTCATGCTGCCGAAGTGCTCTTGGTGCATTTGTAACTAATTTTTGGAGATTAATCGGATCGGTCTCACTCTATTGGCGTGGACCCGGAGACGTAGTCACGTTTGTGGTGAACTCCGTTATCAGATCGTTTGCACTCTCTTTCTCTTCTTCCTTCTCAATTTCGTTCTTTTCACCTTTAGTTTTTAATGCATAATTTCAATAATGTATGCATGAATTGTATTTCTGCTTAATTCACATATTAATGTGTTAATTTTGTTTATGTAATTTGGATTTCACTATTTGTAAACATTAAGCATTCAAATGCAATTAGTCTAGATCCTAATCAGATCAAACAACTAGTCACATGTCATTAGGTGGCGTCACTGGAAAAGGATGCACGACTTCAGAGGGAAAGTCAAAAAGTTGGATAAAACACACCTAACATCTACATTTTCCACTTTGGTGGGTGGGGACGTGTGGGAGGAAAATGGAGTTGCAGGTTAAACCCCTCAAACGCATTCCTCGCCACCGTGCATTGTTGGAAACAGGTTGCCATTAAATTGCAAATCCTAAACATTAATTATTTCATGTATCTCCTAGATTCTTGGAATGTATTCAACAACACTAAGATTAAGTTGAGATTAATATTTGATGAAATAATCATGAATATTGACATTTGTAATTAATTCTAAATGTAAAAAGCATGTGAGGGCATCCATAGTGAGTTCCTAAATAATAGGGACACATGGGACACTCTTATGGTAAGGTGAAACTCACCTTGTGTCCAATTAACTATACAGAGTAATAGTTAACACTTTTGAATGCATGAAAAGATCCTAGGAGTTAGGATTTGATGTTTGCATGCTTGAAGTTCAGTTAAGTTCAGTTAAGTTAAGTTTCAGATCAGTTCAGTTCAGTTTAGTTCAGAATCAGTTTAGTTTAGTTTAGTTCAGTTCAGTTCTGTTCAGTTCAGTTCAGTTATCTTATGCATGCAAGTGCATGTTGCATGCAAGTTATTTTGAGTTGCATGTAGTTAGCTTCAGTTAACTTGTAATGCATGGCTAAATAACATTGAGTTGTATGACAGATAACAGGGACTACCTCCAGTTAACAAGGGATGACCATTCTTTGGAAATGGTGTTGAGTAAATGTTTCAGTTAACTATAAAGCACTTGAAGCCAACTTGGGCACCCAAGATGCTTTATTGGAATTAACTCCAATGCATGATAAGATATTTCTGAAGGATCAGTTAAGCAACTTTACTTAAGGGCGCCATCTTTGAGGAATAGCTTTAGAATTATCATCGAAGTGAAGGAGAAGTTGTAGCTTCAGTTTGGGACACCCAAATGCATGATGCACATGTTGTAAGCTTTAGTCTTCACTGAATAACTCTTCTTGAAGGAATATGGCGTACCTTTTCAAGGGCTTGAGCTTATGCATTGTAATTATTACCATTTTGGAGATTACAAGGTTGCATATTGTCTCTATATCTCATTCAAGTTGAATAGAGTTTTCATAATTGTTATTGCAAGTGTGAAGAAGATTGGTAAAGACAGAAGAAGCATTCTCAAGCAAGAATTGGAGCTATTGTAATTCAGAGTTTGAATAATAGAATAATTCTTGGTGGATTTTTTTCCCGAGAGGGTTTCTCCATAGTATATCTTGTGTGATCCTTCTATTATCCTATCTAGTTCTTCTTAATAATTCTCTCTACATTCTACAACAGTAAAATGGATTAATCAAGATAATCATCCACAAATAATTTATGTAACAAAGAAAAGACTTACTTAGAACAGCAATTTTGAAGTTTTACAGAGTATTAAGCTAAGAAAACACCTCATTTTTCAACATGCATTGCCATTTTCAACATTTTGATTTTGTAGCTTGTTGTGTGGAGAGGGACTTGCGGCTGAGGAAAATGGAAATGGAGTTGTAGGCATTCACGTAAAGCAATAGACAAAACGTGCCTAAATGTCCCTCAAATACTGGTGTCTAAATGGTTTTGAAACATTAGGTGGGTTGCAGGTTTTGTAAAACACAGTGTTTTGCATCCTAGAATTTTCCAAAATAGTATGTATGTATTGAAAAGCTTTGTGTTATTTACACCGTAGGAGTGTGGTGACAGGCACCATTTTCTAGACAGCCAGTAAGGTATTTGGGCTCATTTTGTAGAGGGTTTTACAACATTTTGTGTGTTGGAGGTTTCATAAATCATGTTGTCACCTCACCTCCCACTGTGTTTTCCAGCCTGCAATCATATTGTGCATGTATATTTGGATCATATTAAGAAATAGAAACATAATTTTTATTTTGTGTAAGTCTTGTTATAAGGTTCCTTTCATTACATTTTTATTGTCTAAATTACATTCATACCATTTTGTTAAATTATAGGTTTCAAAACATTAGTTTTCTCCTCCAACTCCTACATGTGCACTCCAACCTTCAACTTTCAATGTGCAAAGATGAAACATAGAGTGTTTTCCCCCTTCTTTCTCTAAACTAAAAATGCACACATCATTTTGCCTCCAATTCCCATGCTAGAAAAAAAATCTCTAAAAATGACAACTCATACTCACATTTTTTGTACTGTCTAAATTGCATTCATACTGTTTTGTAAAATTTCAGGTTGCAAAACACTAGTTTTTCAAAATCTGCAACCCATATAATGTTTTAAAAATCTTTAAAAGTAACAACCCAATTGGTTACTCACCCCTCACCTCAATTTGGTATGTTTTGTGATTGTCTTGAGAGCCTTTTGTGAATTAGATAGTAAGAATGTAATGGGATTGGAAAACACTAAGTTTTAAGAAATTTGCAACCCACACAGTGTTGTAAAACCCTCTAGACGTAACAACCCAATTGGCAAGTCGGGAAAACCGAGTTGACACACCTATGTACATACAGTTGGTTAGAAACCCCTCACCTCAACTCACTTGTTCATCTCCCCTGCCTACAATTCCCCCTTGCTTTCCAATGATTCGCTTTCAAGCTGCAGAATGAGAAAACCCAAAACACAGAGTTTTTTCCAAGAACAATAGTTGTTACAATCTAAAACACATGTCTTAATCACATCAACACCCTTCCCTCCCATAGTGAATGGATAGCTTCTTGCACAAGGAAAAAAAATTGGCATAATTTGATGCGACGGGACACCTCTTGGCTTTCCTCACTGTGGCATTTCCTTTCGTCTGTCAGTTCTGTCACTTCTATCATCTATATGGGGGTCCCACACTACATCTGCTCTTCATGTTATGTATGTTGTTATGTATGTTTTTATGCATTTTGTATGTACATAGGTGTGTTTTGTTGAGAGATTAGTTGTGTCCATGGAGGGTTTAAAAAACATTGTGTGGGTTGGAGGTTTCATAAATCATACACTCACCTCCCATGGTGTTTTCCAACATGCAATCATTCAAAGTTTTAATGGTTGTTGGAAAACAGTGGGTGTTTATAAAACATTTCCTTTCATTGCATTCCTACTACCTAATTAACAAAAGCTTTTCAAGACATTCCTGCCCGTGCTCTCAACCACATAACTTTGAATGTACAAAATGAAATAAATGGAAAACCACATTGTGTTTTCCAACCTGCAAATTATATTGTGCATTTATTTTTAAATGATATGATGAAATTGAATTTCAATTTTTTCTGTAAGTAAGAGCTGCTATAAATTGTGAAGGTGAATGAACTTTAGGACATTCTTACTATCTACAAACTTTAAGGTTTTCATTAGAAGCATGTTGTCTATATATACTTGCATGTTGGAAAATAATGTGTTATGAAACCTACAACCCAAATACTATTCTCACCTTTAAGAGTGTCTTTCTGATTAGAGAATGCAGATGTTTTGTTTTTAATAAGTTTCTTACAAAAAATTTCTACCTTTTCACATAGGACTCTCATGTCTCTTTTCTGCACTAACATCCTATTCTATCTTCTTTTCATGTTATGTATGTTTTTATGTATGTTTTTGTGTACAGTTTTATTTGTTTTTGTATGTACATAGGTGTGTTTTTAGGGCATATTAGTTGTTTTTTTTGGTCAATCAAGGTGATCAACAAGGATTTTGTTGACTTGTTAACCTTTGTTCTTGCAATGATTTGTATTTTTTCAATCATCTATACAAGTAATGGTTCAGTTTACAATATCATTGAACAATGGTTACAATACATATATGTCATTTAGATGTTCATTGAGAGACACAAGACATAAACATAAGTTTGATAGTGGTATGTGGTATCCTTCTTTTTTTTGTCTTCTTTGCACTTATTGATTATTGTAAGTTATGGCCTCTTTCATATGTTAGGAGAGATGAGTTTTTTATATATTTGAATGAACGTTCAGTCCTTCATAGTTCCTGCAGAATGGAAAAATGACAGATATAATTGTTGATATATACTACTAGTGTTAGTGATAGGTTAAATTGGAAATTAAATTCCCATTGTACAGTTTAATATGTTTGTTTGTTTTTTGTGCAAGCTGGCATTTTGCACTCACCATAACATATAAATTATATATTGGTGAAATTTTGAATAAAAGGAATTCTTTGTAGCCCCAAATGCCTTTAATTTTCCAATTTAATCTATTGCTAACACTTGTCTTCCTTCCAGGTGGTTGAAAATTTTGAGGAAACATAATTGAAGAAAACAAGGGTAGGTGGATTGAGAAGGATGCTTTAGGAGATGTGAAGCTTCTCCACTAAATATAGGTGATTCTAGTTGTCATAGCTTGAATTGCAAGTGTACAGGTCAGTTAAAATTCCAAAAAATATTCAGCATTAAGAAGTTATGATATTTTTATAGGTGAGATGCTTGAAGCGAATGCAAATAATTTCCAGTTGAATTTTTTTATTCTACATAAACAAAAACAACTATGCATTTCATATGAAAACCCTACACGCAAACAAAACATTTTATTTTTCCATCAATGAAAACCCTTTTTCTTTAACCAATAGCTATTCAATGCTTTTTTGAAAACCCATTTAACCGTTGTTCAATGCTTCACAGAAACCCATTTAACAGCCGTGCTTCATAGTTCCTACAAAATAGAAAAATGGCATATACTATGGTAGATATACATACCTATTGGCTAGCCATTGCGCATGTCGAATGCGTTTCTTTTGTTCGACCTCCATTGTGTCGCCTACACTCCCCACCAAACTGCAAAATGAAATGTCACAAATGACGACTTTATCTCTCTGGATGCAACAAAAATGTAGACAAAACACACCTATGTACATAAAAAACCCAAAAAAATTTACTCTAGTTTGGCCACCTGCAACTCCATTTTCCTCGCCCGTGCCTCCTCCCTCCCCACTCACCAAAGTGGAAAATGCAAATGTGGAAAATGATGATGTTAGGTGCATTTTTGTCTATCTTTTTGACTATCCCACTGAGTTGTGCATCCTTTTCTAGTGACGCCACCTGATGGCATGCGGCTAGCCATCCATCAAATCTTGTCCTCGGTGCTTTTTTTCCATTGCATGGCATGGGGTAAGGGGGGCACGATATCATGTTACATACATAGGTGCTTTTTGTCTAGGAGTTAGCTTTCTCTAACTCCTAGAAAAAAAGCACCTATGTACACACAAAAAATGCATGAAAACATACATAACAACATACATGGTAACGCACATAACATGAAGAGAAAACGTAGTGCAGGGCCCACCAGATGGATGATAGAAGTGATGAAACCAACACAGAAGGAAACGTCATGATTAATATGTAAGAAGTACTGTTATTGGAAAACACTCTATGTTGTGGGTTTTCTCATTCTGCAGGTTGAAAGAAAAAGGTTGGAGAGCAGGTGGGGGAGATGAAAAACCAATGGAATTGAGGTGAGGGGTTTGTAATCGATTGGGTTGTCACTTGTAAAGGGTTTTAAAACATTGTGTGGGTTGTAGATATCAAAAAACCAGTGTTTTTCAACTTGGAATTTTACACAATAGTATGAATATTCGTCTCAAAAAGATTTTGTTATTTAGACCGTAGGAATGCAATGAAAGACATTATTTTTAAACACCCAGTGTTTTCTAACAACGATTAAAACTTTGTATGATTGCAGGTTGGAAAATACAGTGGGATGTGAGTGCATGATTTATGAAACCTTCAACCCACACAATGTTGTAAAACCCTGTGTGGAAACAACTAATCTCTCAAAAATAAACACCTATGTACATACAAAAATGCATAAAAACATACATAACATGAGGAGATGCAATAGTGCAGGGCCCGCCAAGATGGATGATAAACGTGATGAAACCAACAGACAGGAGGAAACGTCATGGCGAGGAAAGCGAGGAGGTGTCCTCTTGCATTGAATTACGTCAGAATTTTTTTCCTTGTGCAAGAAGCTATCTGTTCACTACAGGAGGGAAGGGCATTGATGTGATTAAGACATGCATTTTAGATTGTAACAAGTATTGTTCTTGGAAAACACTTTGTGTTCTTGGTTTTCCCATTTTGTAGGGAGTTGCAGGTCGTGGATATATAAGACTATCCAAATTCACCTGAGGGGTGAGTAACCAATTGGGTTGTTACTTGTAAAGGGTTTGAAAACAATATTTGGGTTGCAGGGTTCATAATACCCAATGTTTTTGAACTTGCAATTACACATAGATAGTATGAATGTAATGAAAATATTTTGGTTACTTACATTGTGAGAACCCAATTGGTTGGTGACACCTTAGTTGATTTTGGATACTTTTATGTATCCCCCATGAAAATTATATTGATAGTATGAATGTATTCAACAACCCTTACTTTCAACAAACATTCCATTCCAATATCATCATACATTTGGAACATAAAATGCACATAATAGTTGCAGGATGGAAAACACACAGGGTTGTGACTCACTTTTGAATTCTTGTTCAATGAGAACTTTCTATTATGCAAACTGTAAAAAAAAAAATGTTTTGAAGTTCACCTTCATATTTTATGACAACCCTTACTTTCAACAAACATTCCATTTCAATATTTGTTCATATGTTTGGAACATAAAATGCACATAATAGTTGTAGGATAGAAAACACACAGGGTTGTGACTCACTTCTGAATTCTTGTTCAATGACCACTTTTTGTTATGCAGACTATGATGATAATTGTTTGGCTATGTGTTTATAATGTGCATTCTATTTATGTTAATATGAAATATACCGGTAGGCAATGCCACTTGAAGTCTTATTGTTTATGGTAGCATGGAAAACACACAAGGTTGTGACTCACTTTTGAATTCTTGTTCAATGAGAACTTTTTGTTATGCAAACTGTAAAAAACAATGTTTTGAAGTTCACCTTCATAATAGTTGTAGGATGGAAAACACACAGGGTTGTGACTCACTTTTGAATTCTTGTTCAATGAGAAATTTTTGTTATGCAAACTATAAAGAAAACAATGTTTTGAAGTTCACCTTCATATTTTATGAAAACCCTTACTTTCAACAAACATTCCATTTCAATATTTGTTCATATGTTTGGAACATAAAATGTACATAATAGTTGTAGGATGGGAAACACACAGGGTTGTGACTCACTTCTGAATTCTTGTTCAATGACCACTTTTTGTTATGTAGACGGTGACGATAATCATTTGGCTATGTGTTCATAATGTGCATTTTATTTATGTTAATATGAAATTTACCAGTAGGCAATGCCACCTGAAGTCTTATTGTTTATGGTAGCTTTCTTATAAATGAAAGAAAAAGGTTGACATTTAAATCGTTTGAGGTTGACTATTTTTCTCATCATGGATACTTTCAAATGAATAGTCGTATTAAATGCTATTTGTAATAGTAAAAATGGAATTTCACTATCTTCATTTGATTGGAAGAAAAAAAAATGCTCACATTATTTGTGGTGTTGGAAAACACACTGCCCCCTGTCAGTTATTTGCTTGTCAAAAGTTTTTGTTTCCTACGTACCAAGAATGTAAGGAAGTCCACCTTAAATTTTTGTTTCTTATGATTGAAAAACTATATGCTTGATTACAACAAATAGAATAATAAATTTTGGAACTTTAATTGTCCCATAACACTTGCAACTTTTTTACATATTACAGGAAACCACAGATGCGTACTTGGAAGGGGAAAGTGGAAGAAAGTGGGAGAAAGGGTAATATTGAAATCTGCTTTTTAATGTGTATTTTGATATTTTGAATGAATTGGTTGCATGTATTGAATTTGATGTGAAGTTTACATTCCTGGCATTAGAGGGAAAGGATGGACAAGGAAGTTGTGGGTACGAGCAAGTTAGTGTCCATTTGGGACAGGAAAATGTGCCTCGACAAGGCAGTAAGAAGAAAGGGTACCTGGGGAGGAGATTGTGCACTTTCCATTTTAAAGTACTCATTCGTGGTTGGCTATAATATGTGTCATTGCAGTTGCTTTTTGCTCTAATTTTAGAGTGTCTTTGTGATTTCATTTAGAAAATTTCATTTCTGTTACGAATATGTTGATTTTGACAGTATATTGGAAAACACACTATCCCTGGTTCTTTCAAAGGAATAAAGTGGAAGAAAGGGTAATTTTGAAATCTACTTTTGAATGTGTATTTTCATAATTTGAATGAATTCTTTGCACGCATTTGAATTTGATGTGACGTTAACATTCTTCACGTTGCAGGGCAAGGATGAACAAGGAAGTGGCGGGTGTGAAGAAATGTTGCTAATAAGATCAAGGCCTGATTTTATTGATTCTTGACACTAGCCTGCTTAATTTCTCAATTTCCTTCAACTTCTGTGAAAGAAGCGAAAAAATCGGGCCTTGATTATTAGTGATGTTTCTTGGTCTGTCTAATTTTTTCTTTTCCTTCTCATCTATTTTCAATTGTATTTCTCCTCCACAGGCTCATATAAATGTGTTACGAAAGTTTTCTACATTTTCAGATAAGACTTTCATCTCTCCCCCTACTGATTCTCTTTCTTTGCGCTTAGATCTGATGTTGCCTTTTCCTTATATCCATATGTTAATTGTTGAACATAGTCATTTATATTAATGGGTTTCTTATAGGCTAAAGGTGTTGAAAGTGTAAAGGTCAAAGAAAAGGCTTCCCCAAACCCTCGTGCAAGTGGAATCACCCCACTGTCAGTGCCAAGGACTTAAAGAATCCTAAAGATTTTATCTAACTGTCTCCTCAATTGCACATAAAAGGCATTGTAGGAGAGGATGAGAGAGGTTGACAATTTTTTTTTCCATTTAGTCTTTGATCATGTAATTATTGAACAATTATGGTGTGGATTTACATTATCTTTGATCATGTAATTATTGATCAATTATTGTGTGGAATTATAGTACTTTGGTATGTTTGAAGACTATAGTCTTCTACCAATAGTGGCATTATGTGATTGTTAAGTTGTATTGTTTTGATAAAGGAAAAAACAAGTTTTGAATGAACCCGAAACCATTTACAACAGGTTTTGAAAGGACCCGAAACCTTTAGGTTTTAAGGGGACCCAAAACCCACACCAAGAAGAACAAGCTGCCCGAAAGATAGGAACAAAAACAACCAGTAGCACCATAGGGAAACAACAAGCCAACACCCATCCAAAAGCCAGTGATCGTTAAGTTGTATTGTTAATCTTGCCTTCAAGGCTCCAATCCCTTTGGGGTTTAGTTTTTGACAATTTATATTGGGGATGAGGTCCCTTGTTTGTGACCTCACCAGTTTATAGCTCTAGATCAAAAGTGTTTACTCCTCTTAATTAAAAAAATATAAGACTATGTTCTTGTAGATTTCATGACACTTTTTGTTGCCATGTAAAATTTCATTATAAACAATGCCAAATTCCATCAAATAATGGTAGGAAATGCCACCTTAAGTCTTATTATTTATGTCAAACTTACTTACAAATGTAAGAACATGCAACTTGCACTTTCTGTTATGTAGATTGTAACAAAAAAATGTATTGAAGTTGAGCTTCATATTTTTTAACAACCCTTACTTTCATCAAACATTCCATTTCAATATATGTTCATATGTTTTGAACAAAAAATGCACATAATAGTTGCATGATGGAAAACACACTAGGTTGTGACTCACTTCTCAAGTCTTGTTCAATGGGTGTTTTCTTTTATGCAGACTGTAAAAAAAAAATGTTTTCAAGTTCACCTTCATATTTTATAACAACCCTTACTTTCAACAAACACTCCATTTCAATATTTGTTCATATGTTTGGAACACAAAATGTACATAACAGTTGCATGATGGAAAACACATTGGGTCATGACTCACTTCTCAATTCTTGTTCAATGAACGGTTTCTTTTATGCAGACTATAAGAAAACAATGTTTTTAAGTTCACCTTCATATTTTATAAGAACCCTTACTTTCAACGAACATTCCACTTCAACATCGTCATACGTTTTGTGAATAGAAAATGCAGAAAAAAGTTGGAGGAAATGGAAAACACAAAGGGTTGTGACTCACTTCTCAATTCTTGTCAAACAATTTATTGAAGTTCATAACAACCCTTACTTTCAACAAATATTCCATTTCAATATTTGTTCATATGTTTTGAACACAAAATGCACATAATAGTTGTAGGATGGAAAACACACAAGGTTGTGGGTCACTTCTCAATTCTTATTCAATGACCACTTTTAGTTATGCAGATTGTAACCGAACAATGTTTTCAAATTCACCTTCATATTTTTAAACAACCCTTAATTTGAAAAAAAATTCCATTTCAATTTCATCATACGTTTGGAATAGAAAATCCACATAATAGTTGCAAGATGGAAAACACACTGGGTTGTGACTCACTTCTCAATTCTTGTTCAATGAGCGCTTTCTTCTATGTAGACCATAACAAAACAATGTTTTGAAGTTCACCTTCATATTTTATAACAACCCTCACTTTCAGCAAACATTTCATTACAATATTTGTTCATATGTTTCAAACACAAATTGCACATAATAGTTGTAAGATGGAAAACACACGGGGTTGTGGCTCACTTCTCAATTCTTGTTGAATGGCCACTTTTTGTTATGCACACTGTAACAAAACAATTTTTTCAACTTCACATTCATATTTTATAACAACCATTACTTTCAACAAAACACTCCATTTCAATATCTGTTCATATGTTTCAAACACAAAATGCACATAATAGATGCATGATGGAAAACACACTGGGTTGTGGCTCACTTCTCAATTCTTGTGCAATGACCACTTTTTGCTATGCAAATTGTATCAAAACAATGTTTTCAACTCCACTTTCATATTTTATAACAACCCTTACTTTCAACAAAATAATCCATTCAATATTTTTTCATATGATTTGAACACAAAATGCACATAATAGTTGCAGGATGGAAAACAAACTGAGTTGTGATTCACTTCTCAATTCTTGTTCAATGATCGCTTTCTATTATGCACACTGTAACAAAACAATGTTTTCAAATTCACCTTCATATTTTATAACAACCCTTACTTTCAAAAAAAACACTCCATTTCAATATTTGTTCATATGTTTCAAACACAAAATGCACATAATAGTTGCAAAATGGAAAACACGCTGGGTTGTGACCCACTTCTCAATTCTTGTTCAATGACCACTTTCTGTTATGTACACTGTAACAAAACAATGTTTTCAACTTCCCCTTCATATTTTATAACAACCTTTACTTTCAGATGAATTCCATTTCAATATCATCATATGTTTCCAATAAAAAATGCACATAATACTTGCATGATGGAAAACACATCGGGTTGTGACTCACTTCTCAATTCTTGTTCAATGAGTGTTTTCTTTTATGCAGACTATAACAAAACAATGTTTTGAAGTTTGCCTTCATATTTTATAATAACCCTTACTTTCAACAAATATTCTATTTCAATATCTGTTCATATGTTTTGAACACAAAATGCACATAATAGTTGCATGATGGAAAACACACAGGGTTGTGACTCACTTCTGAATTCTTGTTCAATGATCACTTTTTGTTATGCGGACTATAACAAAACAATGTTTTGAACATCACCTTCATATTTTATAACAATCCTTACTTTGAGCAAACATTCCATTTCTATATCGTCATATGTTTCGAATAGAAAATGCACATAATAGTTACACGGTGGAAAACACACTAGGTTGTGACTCACTTCTCAATTCTTGTTCAATGACTGCTTTATTTTATGGAGACTATAACAAAAAAATGTTTTGAAGTTCACCTTCATATTTTATGATAACCCTTACTTTCAATAAACATTCCATTTCAATTTCGTCATACGTTTCCAACAAAAGATGCATGCAATAGTTGCATGATGGAAAACACATAGGGTTGTCACTCACTTCTCAATTCTTGTTCAATGACCACTTTCTATTATGCACACTGTAACAAAACAATATATTGAAGTTCAAAATAGTTCAAATTATCTATAATGCTCCTGCAAATGCATAAAATAGTTTTAGGAAATGTTCACCTTACCTATAATGGTCTTACAAATCATTTGGATAGGTCAAAAAGTCAGAGGTGTTGTTGCACAACTTATAAAATTATGAGATGCCACATCAATAGTTGCATTGGAGGTTGGTGGAGGAGGGAATTTGTGTAATGCAGTAGTGGATATAGAACATACATGAAAGCTCCCACTTGAAATAGGACATCTACATATAGGAGTAATGATTATCCCTTTAAAAAAAATACAAGCCCATACAATTCACTTCTGCCAATAGGAAGACCACTTGGCTGAAAAATGTCCCCTTTGCAGCATCTGAATTGTTGCAAACTCATGCACTAGGAAATACGAATTGCATAGTTGGTTCAATTTCATCTTCATATGCAACAAGAGATAGTGGAAGCCTTGCATTACCATTGCTCAACAATTTGGCTGGTGATTGCTGAGTTGTGGAGGAAATGTTATGGGCTTGGATTTTGTTTAAATGGATAATCGTTACTTTTGTATATAGATGTCCTATTTCAAGTGGGAGCTTTCCTATCTGTTCTGTATCCACTACCACATTGCACAAATTCCCTCCTCCACCAACCTCCAATGCAACTATTGTTGTGGCATCTTGAACTTTTATTAGTTGTGCAACAACACCTTTGACTTTTGACCTATCAATTGTGCAACAACACCTTTGACTTTTGACATTTTTCAGTTGTGCAATAAGGCCTTTCACTTTTGACCTATCAGTTATGCAACAATACCTTCCATTGTTGTGTTTTTTTAATCAAATTCCCGTCTTTTAGATTGCAGCTCTCTCCAAACAACATTAAGCTCCTCTTCTTTTCATCGTGACAACTTCTTCTTGTGTTTTTAATTCCTTTTCTAAGTGGTTAATTTTAATGTTCGGTTGTTCTGCTCCACTTTGAGCATTTCCAACTATTGCTTTTGCAGTGTGTTTACAGTTAGAGTATGCATATGTTTCTTTTTGCAAGCTCGTTAGGGAATTTTTCTGCCTTTTCAGATAATACTTTCATGCCTCCACCCAACTGATTCTCTTTTTCTGCACTTAGATCTGGTATTGCCTTTTTCTTATCATCCATTTCCAATTGTATTTGTTCCATGAAATTGCTAACTTCAAGAATGCTTGCCTTCATTTGTTCAACTCCACTTATATCATCATCTCTCTCTTTCTTTGCTTGCAAAAATTCATATGCAATAGAAAACCTTTCGAGTTAATCCACTTTTGCATTGCCATTTTCCCCTTGCACATACTACACATGCTCCTTATACTACACATGCTTCTTCCTCCACTTCTCATGAGCAGGAACAACCTCTTTAGTGAATACATTATCTATCTTGTTCACTTTGGTCTACTTCTTTCCAAGTGTTTTTAGAGAAAAATATTTTTTTCATTACACACTTTCCAGTACACCCTCATATTTTTTTTATTACTACCATGTCATACAATTTTCATAACAAATATTTTTTGGATTATGTCCAATTTCTTGCATGCTAATGGATAGAGTTTTGAATGTATTGAGTACTTTCAAATGATAAAGGGACAAACATGTGGTAATGAAGTTTTCATGTTTATGGATGAGTTTCAAAAGTAAATAACAGTCCACAATGGAATACATTTCAATATGGACATTTCAAGGTGGAGAACATCAGACATATGCAATACAATATCATAGGTACAATTAACAAGGTATGAATGAGCAATAAGTTTTTAGTAGATTATGTCATGAATATTGAAGGAATAGTAGGATAGTCACCACAACATTTAAGTAAACCTATGGTCAACACTCTCTTTTTCATTATCAATTTTATTCCCAATTTCATCCATGAAGAACTTCCTCAACTTATAGCTTCTATTGTTAGCCATAACTTTGATCCATGATTTCCATTTCATTCATCCATGAATTCCATATCTTTGATCCATGAAGAACTTTGTCAACTTGTGCATCCATGAATTCTATATCTTTGATTGGCTATTTTGAGCTTGACAACCTTCATCAAGAACAAGGAGGCCAGGTTTCCAATATGTTTAGCCTCTTCAGGAAGGCTTACATTTGTCTCACAAGTTAGGTATACAAAAATATTGTAGCCAATAACAAGCACACTTTTTCTTCTATGCCACTCACGAAGCATCACCAAACGCCTCAAATTTTGCAATCTTTTTCCCATGATCTGGTTGCTCTTAGCCATTTTTATAATCTCTTCATATTCACAGTTGGAATGAATTTCATTCGAAAAGGTCATTGATCTATTTAGTGTGTAAACTGGAATTTCAATACTCTACTTCTTGAACTCTCTTTCCCAAGGGAAAAACCATGTTTTTTGGAGCAATAATCAAAGGCTTTCTTATAAGAAACAAAAATCTTATAAGCAACCCTTTGTTTATTGCTCCAAAAAACATACTTTTCCCTTGGGAAAGAGAGTTCAAGAAGTGGAGTATTGAAATTCTAGTTCTCACACTAAACAGATCAACAACCTTTGTGAATGAAATTCATTCCACTTATGAATATGAAGAGATTATAAAACTAGCTAAGAGCAACCAGATCATGGGAAAAAAATTGAAAATTTTGAGACGTTTGGTGATGCTTCGTGAGTGGCATAGAAGAAAAAGTTTTCTTGTTATTGGCTACAATATTTTTGTATACCTAACTTGTGAGACAAATGTGAGCCTTCCTGAAGAGGCTAAGCATATTGGAAACCTACTTTTATAGAGCCTAGGCCTCCTCGTTCTTGATGAAGGTCATCAAGCTCGAAATAGCCGATCAAAGATATGGAATTCATGCAAAAAGGTCAATTCAAAACTTCACATTATACTTTGAAGAACTCTTTTCCACAATAACTTCAAAAATATTTTCACCACATGTTATCTGGTAAGGTCAAATTTTGTCAATTGTTGCTTGGGTAATAAAAAAATCAAAGTTATCCTCAACACCTACTCAAGTTATGGCTAACAACAGGATCTAAAGGTTGAGGAAATTATTCATGGATAAAATTGGGAATAAAAGTGATAATGGAAAAGAGAGTGTTGACCATAGGTTTACTTAAATGTTGAGGTGATTGTCCTACTATTGCTTCAATGTTCATGACACAATCTACTAAAAACTTCTTTCTCTTTCATACCTTGTTAATTGTACCTGTGATATTGCATTGCATATGTCTGATGTTCTTCACCTTGAAATGTCCATATTGAAAAATAGTAATAAAGTAATTAGAGTAATACAAAATACTTCTAATAAACACTAATCAAGAGTAATACAAAATATCTTTCATTCAACGATAGTGTTTCAAAATAGTAGATCTGGCTATACAACTGTGAATGGGTTGTTGTTTTTACAACACCCTATGTTTTACAATCTGTAGTTTTACAAAACAGTATTCATGTATTAAACAGTAATAAATAGTAATAAAGAGTGATAAAAAATACAGTAATAAACACTAATAAAAAACAATACAAAATATCATTCATTCAACTGTAGTGTTTCAAAAGAGTAATACAAAATAAAATTCGAAGTTTTAGTTTCCATTTTTCATTTAACAAATCTTTCCACATCCTAATCAGATTCACTCTTTACATTTTCTATCTTTACATTTGTGCCCTCATTGGAATGGTAGGGGCATCCTACACCAATCCATTGAATAACCCTTTCATCATTTATTGAAATTGGTGTGGGGTGGTCAAGCAGTGTGCGAAAGGAAAGATACATCTCCTGTATGTCCTCTTCGATGTGTGGCTCAACAACATGACCATGCAATCGCATTGCTTGGTCGAAAAAATGATCACCCTGATGTTGTATGCTACTGCTAAATGTTGCTTGAACACACCTCATATCCGAGGATGATTGAAACAACGAACGTGGGAAGATGCCACCAATGAGGTAGAGACCCTGATCAACATCATATCTTTCCAATGATTCATCAAGCTATACATGATTGACCACATGTATCCAAACATATTTTGCACAGAGAATCTTAACTAGAATATGGTTTGTCAACAGGTCCATGGAGTTTGACAGGAACCCGCAAGCTACATTGGCCTCTGAATAGGGGAGTATAGGTTCAGTGGGCTCCAAAAATCTATTGATCTTGCAAATCGCATCCTCCACCATCTGGCAATTGAATTTGAAAGCACAATGCAGCCTCTTCGTACTGAATGGACTGCCATTGTCTTCCTAATTGTCGTGGGGAACCTGCCCGATGTGAATTCTCAAGTTCAACATTTTTAGTTGTACTATAAAAAAAAAAGGGAAAAAAGTTAGTAACAAATAGCGTTGTAGGCATCTAGAAAAAACTATTATTTACTTCCAACTACTGATTCATCCACTAGTTGAGAAAATAAGTAAATATCGCAATACATTTATGAAAACAAAAGGTCTTAGTTACATGAATCCTGTTTTGTAAAACTACAAATTGGAAAACACAGGGTGTTATGAAAATTGCAACCCACTCACTGTTGTAAAACTAGATGTAAGTGCAGAAAAAGAGAATCAGTTGAGTCAAGATATGAAAGTCTTATCTGAAACATATGAATTATGTAATCACAAATACACTTGTTGCAAATAACTTGTTAAAAGAAACATATGAATTAAAACACAAGAAGAAGTTGTCATGGTGAAAAGAAGAGGAGCTTAATGTTGTTTAGAGAGAGCTACAATCTAAAAGACAAGAATTTGATAAAACAAACACGACAATGGAAGGTGTTGTTGCACAATTGATAGGTCAAAAGTGAAAGGTCTTGTTGTACAAATGACAAATGTCAAAATTCAAAGGTGTTATTGCACAATTGATAGGTCAAAAGTCAAAGGTGTTGTTCCACAACTAATAAAAGTTTAAGATGCCACAACAATAGCTGCATTGGAGGTTGGTGGTGGAGGGAATTTGTGTAATTTGGTAGTGGATATGGAATAGATAGGAAAGCTCTCACTTGAAATAGGACATCTACATATAGTAGTAACAACTATCCCTTTAAACAAATTCCAATCCCATACCATTTCCTCCACAACTCAACAATCACCAGCCAAATTGCTGAGGAATGGAAACGCAAGGCTGCCACTATCTCTTGTTGCATATGAAGATGAAATTTAACCAACTATGCAATTTGTATTTCCTGGTGTATGAGTTTCCAGCAATTCAGATGTTGCAAAGGGGACATTTTTCATCCAAGTGGTCTTCCTATTGGCCAAAGTGACTGGCGAGGAGGTGAATTGTATGGGCTTGGATTTTGTTTAAAGAGATAATTGTTACTCCTATATGTAGATGTCTTATTTCAAGTGGGAGCTTTCTTGTCTATAACAAGTGAGGAGGAAAAAAGGCTACAAAGCTTGAAGCATTAACAACATATGAACATCACATTACTTGTGTTACTCAACTTGATGCCCATCAAAAGGAAATGCAAGATTCATAAAAACATCTACTGACATCCCATACTGTGTTTTCCAACCTACAATTATTTAATTTATTTTGATTTACCATCATATCATGATTTTGAAACCCAAATTTTAGTCCACCAAAGAGTTGTAATAATTTTCTTAGGTGATTTTCATGAAATTATTAATGTCTAAAAACACAAGAGTTTCATTAGAACCATAGTGTCTATGTATAATTGTAAGTTGGAAAACACTGTGTGATATATACAAACTACAACCCACTGTGTTTTGCAGCCTGCAATATGAAGGTGGACTTAAATACATTGTTACAATGCATAGAATAGAAAGTGCTGCTTGTAGCAAGCCATTTCACTGTCATACGAATTACTTGTATTTGTGCATTTATCAAACATCCAATGATATGTTTGAAGACCATAGTTGATTAGAATCTATATATGCTTGGATGTGTGTATGATCTTTCGTAGTGGGATGGGGCAAGATATAAATCTTAATCAAGCGAGAAAAACCATAAACCTACCATTGAAACTTATACCCAACTCATGTCACCGTCCATGTCACCCTTTTCATCCATTGACAAGGGAAACCAAAATGTCTTCCATGTTGAACCAACAACTATCCATCCTATTTCACCAAAGGAACACCAATAGTCACCCTATAACGAATACAATACCTAATGCAAAATTTTGTTTCACAAAATGGTAGTCGTAGTCTTCTAGTTCCACCCACTTTCACCTCATCCATCCCATGTTTATCCAACTCATCCATTTCATGTTTTTCCACCTTCAAAACACCTATAGAAAGTGAACCATGTCACGCACTTCACCTCATTGATCAAAAGCATGACATCATAGATCCCCCTTTTATGTGAAGATAAAAATACTCCCTCTCATGATCCCATTTCATCTCATCATTCTATTCCATGTCATGACGCCATACCATCTCATGATCGAAGTATGTCAACTCCATACCATAATCATAGTGTGTAAATTCATTAAAAAAAGTTTTCCATCCATTCAATAAGTCAAGACCCCCAAGGTATAATAATTTCACTCACATCTCATGATAATCCTAAACTTTCACAAGATCCCATTCATGAACCACAAATATATAAGCTTGGTTCATCCACCTTTATAAAAGCTGGTTTTCTTGTACAATACCACACGCCTTCATGAGTTCCATTTACCTGCACACCCTAATATTAAAACACATGTAATGGCCTTGGCTACATACCTCCTTCTTAAGACATTGGTAGCTCTTTCAAACACAAGAGGCCTCCCTTTAGATCAATACGTCCACCTCCTCCATCATCTTCACCATCTATTGTTGGATTGTATCCATGAACCCTTCCATCCATCATGGGCCCATATGTTCCTAATGCATATCCCTAGGTGCCCTTTCAAGAACAACAAAGGCACATACCCTTGAATTCATTCCAACACCTTCCACTTCAAAATCCTCTCATTTCATAAAATCCCTCTATGGCCTATCCAAGCAATTGGGATACCAAATAAGAAATGCATAAATCAAAGAATCCACAAAAACCTAAATATCATCATGTCTCACTAAAAAGACATGCCAAAAAAAAAGAGAAAAATATGCTCCAAAATCAAAAGCAAAACACTTCCAAAAAAATGGAAGGTGCCTATTAAGAAAAAATGAAAAGGCTATAAAGAAAATAAAAAGTTAAATTAATGTGGGTTCCAAAGAAAGCAAAAAAATCCATGCATTCAAATAAAAAATAAAAAATGGTATTCCTACTTGCTAATCCAAAAGACTCCATTATTCCACCATCATCCATTCCTCCATTATTCATCCTCCAAATCCGTTTTATGTCCTTATATTCCCAACTTTATTATCATGACCCACTCTCAATCCTTCAACTTTCAGCACCCTTCATGGTGTGTGCTAATGTTGTTCTTGCCCACATTCCCTCATAATGAATCCATTCCATACTTCCATCCAAGCTTCATCCCTCATTCCATAGCTTGAATCCAATCCTTTGCATGAATCCTTAACCCCCTTCTGCCTACCCCTATCAATTCCATTATCTTTACCAATTTTCCTACCAACGTCTTTAAGTGGGAACATGTTAGCCATGGTCTATAAGAAACATTTAGTCAGTGGGGTACTATCTTCCGCAAAGAGATAATTGAGTCCTCCATTCATATCCATTCATATCCATTCATATCCATTCATATCCACTAGCTTTCACATCCATACATGTACCCTTGCTTGTACACTTGGGGGCAAGAATTTTCCATTCGTATGATACATTATTGATTATCCTATTTCCACTTAGCCATCATATTCCTTCATTTATATTCCATTCTATCTACTTTATCCATCCACCTTCGTTTGATCTTGCATAAAGTATTGGGGCAAAATAGCAAGAAATTGAATCTAATGCATGCTTTATACCATGTGTGTCTTCCATCCTCCATATCACTTGTTGTCCATGTCATGTTTCCTTTCATGTCCATTTATCTTCCATATCCATGTCATGTCATTATCACTTGTCATACCTCTTACCATGGGGGCATGTTATTACTTTGACATGTCATCTTTGCAGTGCTCTATTTCTCCTTTGTATAAGAGAAAACATTTTGGGTTCCCTTGTCATTGGTTCCCTCCACCTCTACCATTCCATATCTTGATCCATCTATCTTCATCCTCCATATAGGGTGTATCCTTACATGTCCTATCATTAACCCATATCATTGGTCCCTATCCATCCATATGTCCTTTGGTTTTCAGCTTGACTAAGGAATAAGATCTTGTTTATCATTATCATTTAAATTCTTATTTATCATTGCACTATCATTGTTATGAGTAACACATTTAAAGAAACCATAAACTCTTTAACATACTAAAAAATTGGGCTTTACTGAGTCACAACCCACTGTGTTTTCCATCCTACAACTATTTTATGCACTGGTCCTTATCATATTATGCATTAGCATTTGCATTTTTTCATTATCATGATCTTGCATATTTATCATTTTCATATTGCATGCATGACAAATTGTGCTTTATCTTAACTCTTGTCTATTATCTCCATCAATATCATTATCTTTTTGTATTTTTCTTTTCTTGTCACATTCTGAGGAAGCTTGAGGATCTCTACGCCTTGTTGTGTACAAAGGAGAGTGAGGAATGGGGCATGAGTCTTTCTTATGTGTGTGTATCAAGTTAGTCTACCCTATGATGATTACAAAAAGCATAACTGATAACAAAGGGGAAATCGTTCCATTCTATGATGAAGCAAATGATCACTTCATAGCCTTTCCATTCCATTCATTTCCATATCCAACCTTCCATATCCTTTCCTCCCATATCGAATACATTTCTTAATCCATTTATATGCTTTCCTTGAATCACATAAATTTGTTTCTTTCCTTTCTTCTTTGGATCCACCTAGGTCATTCATATTTCTAAATATTGCATATCATTTTCTATCTACAACTCAAAAATGATGAATTGATAGCATTTCCATTCCATTCATTTGCATATCCAACCTTTCATATCATTTCCTCCCATATCAAATACTTTTCATAAGCCATTTATATGCTTTGTTTGCATCTAATCAATGTGTCACATTCCTTTCTTTGTTGCACCCACCTAGGTAATTCATATTTCTAAATCTCGCATATTGTTATCTATCTACAACTCAAACATACCTTCATCTATCATAACAAGATTCACACCATACCATACAAAGAACAATATGAAGGAAATATCAATGTTATGCAATCAAAGAATGAGGGAAACAACCATATCAAGAGTCCATGTTCAATGTGAGTTTGTTTCATTTCATGCATGCATTATCTTCTAGCTCTTAGACATAATTGAGGTTTACAGTTGGTGTTTACAAATCTCAAGTGTTAACATGTTTATATAGAATTCTGAAATATGTATCTTCTTGCTTGAAAAGTGTTACGAAAGTGTTCTTAGTTATTGTGACTGACAAATGTGTGAGTTATAATGTTGTGTTCTACTTGTATACTTGAAACATACCACATGCCTTATGTATACTTCAACATTTTTCAGACATTTCTACGCTGATGTTATTTGTCATTGATGTCAAAAGGTGTTTGATGCCAACTGCATGTAGGGTGAGTTGCTTCATTGTGTTCTCATGGATTGGTTTCAAAGAGATTATTCATTCATTTGGCGATCTACAGCCAAAGTGGTTGTTGATATTCCTGTCAAAGTCCTTGTTGTTCACTCGTTACTTGTTCACATGGTGTTGGTGCAAAAGGTATTGATAGTTGTTGCAAAATTTTGACAGAGTTGTTTCATGAAAAAGTTAGAGGTATTGAACAAGTACTCATTGCACATTCATCATTCACATTTTGATGTTGTGACTCTAAGTTATTCAGTGGATAGGTTTTTGGCATAAAGAAATGATTGGTGTTTGTTGATGAGATCTGCATGCTTCTACAAGGATCTAAACCAATGCCAAAAGCATAATATTCTACATCAAAGGTTTATGATCAATATGAAAGGTTACAAATCAATTACATGTTTTGAATCACATTGAGTTTGTTTGAAGTTTTTTTGTGTTCTTTAATTGCTTGCAAGTTTGTTCTTAAACCCTATATGAGGTTCAATATGCAAGGTTTATAATAGGTTTACTCCCATTTGCAAAGGTTCATTATGCTTGAGTGTAATTAAATTTCCTTTTAATGGGTACTTGATTTAGTTCATGTGATTGGATTTTTTGGGCTGTTATTGATAGGTTTACTATGTTCAATGATTTACTATTATGCTTTGATATATTTTTTGCAAGCATGTGTAGCTTGTTCAGAAGCACCTATTATAGAATTTTAGCCATAGCAGTAAGGAACTCAACTGTTTGATTAAATTCTTTGGTAGACATGTATGAAAAATGTGGTAGCATAGACAAGGCAGTGAACTGTTTCATAAAATGCCTCAAAGAAATTTGGTCTCATGCTGATGGAATGCCATGACAATCCATATAGCAGCAAGGCAACAATATGGATTGTCATGGAATTCCATCACCACGTAACCACATTTCTTTCAGGCATTTTATCAAACACTTCACTGCCTTGTCTATGTTGTTGCTTACTATTATGCTTTGATAGATTTTTTGCAAGCATGTGTAGCTTGTTCAAAAGAACCTGTTTTAGGCTTTTAGCAATAACAGCAAGGCAATGAACAGTTTGATAGAATGCTTTGGTAGTCATGTATGAAAAATGTGGTAGCATAGTGAACTATTTGATATAATGCCTCAAAGAAATGTGGTCTTGTGGTGAAGGACTACCATGACAATCCATATTGCAGCATTCCATCACCATGAGGCCAAATTTATTTGAGGCATTTTATGAAATAGTTCACTATGCTACCACATTTTTCATACATGTCTAACAAAGCAACCTATCAAATAGTTCACTGCCTTGCTGCTATGGCTAAAAGCCTAGAAAAGGTTCTTTTGAACAAGCTATGCATGCTTGCAAAAAATCTATCAAAGAATAATAGTAAATATGGATTCTCATGGCTTTGAACACCATGGCTAAACAGTAAATATGGATTGTTGAAAAATGTATCAAAGCATAATTATAAATATGGATTGTCATTGCATTCCAACACCATCATCTTGGAATGCCATGACAAGCCATAGACAAACAATAGAAATAGTTCATTTCCTATTCTATGGCTTGCCATGACATTCCAACACCATGGCATTCCAATCATCGTGGTGTTGGAATGCCATGACAATCCAAATCTACTATTATGCTTTGATAGTAAACACCCAATGTTTTCCAACAAGCATATAAATGCACAATATCATTCCAAGTTGGAAAACACAGTGTGAGGTGAGTATATGTCTGCCAAACCACAGTGGCAACCCATAGATAAACTATCATACATAGAAACAGTTCATTGCCTAGTCTACGGATTGTCATGGAATTCCAATCACCATGGTGTTGCAATGCCATGACAATCCATATTGACTATTGTGCTTAGATAGTAAACACCCGATGTTTTCCAACAAGCATATACATGCACAATAGGATTCCAAGTTGGAAAACACAGTGGCAACCCATAGATAAGAAATCATACACATAAATAGTTCATTTCCTAGTCTACAACTTGTCATGGCATTCCAATCACCATGGTGTTGCAATGCCATGACAATCCATATTTACTATTAGGCTTTGATAGTAAACACCTGATGTTTTCCAACAAGCATATACATTCACAATACGATTGCAAGTTGGAAAACACAGTGTGAGGTGAGTATATGTCCGCCAAAACATAGTGGCAACCCATAGATAAACAATCATACACAAAAATAGTTCAGTGCCTTGTCTATGTAAATCGACCTTTATATAGTATTTTCCAACTTATGTTGAACAATATGTAATCATCCAATCAAGTTGACTAAGATCCGTTCATGGCATCTATGATTGTCCTAATGCAATGCAGATCCATCATAAGTTCAAAAAGTTACAGTGTACAAAGTAGCAAATTTGACCTCCTAGGACCTGAAATAATACCCTTATGATACTACTCACAAAAAAAATCCATTAACTTTCTATTATGCCTTAGGTTGGAGATGTCATACACTAAGCCTCCATGATTCTTGTTCAAAACTGCAAGTTGGCTTAGACTGAACCTGCTTGGATAATTCTTCGTTGTATTTAGGGATGTTTGAACAAATCCAATTATCAATGCTTCAAGGACATACATCATACTATCAACCACGTGGCTGATCAATTGGATATCAAAGCTGATACTAGAACCTACACAATTGAATGCTTCGATTGCTTACTGTTCAATTGGGACTATTTCAGTTTACAATTTTCTCTTGCTTTAGTCCCATTTGGTGCCTGATAGTTTTATTGTCATTTCTATTTTCATTTTTCCCTTCTTTGGAGGGCTAATATGTATCTTAATTAGATGGTTGCTATGTAGTTGCACTAGTTATGGCTATTGTTTTCTCATAACCATGGTTCTCTGCATTTTTCTCAACAACTTTGATTCAATAAAAAATGAAAAAACTATGCTATGCAATTGTTCAAATAGACAACTTTTGCCAACGAAATTTATGTAACTTTAGAATCAAACACACAGAATTAAAAAAAATGCAGTAATATGTATTATGAAAATTCTACAACATAAATCCATTAAGTCAATACTGCAACAACCCAAACCTGATATCAAGTTGACCTTCCATTAGAGAATTTCCTAAGAAATGTCCTCAATCATAACCACAATTATACTCTACATCGCTGTTGTACCATCCATATCACAAGAAACTCATTTCTATGCAAAAAGATAGAACAAGGTTATCATATATCACAAAGACAAATGGAACTTATATTTTAGGGATTTCTTCTGTCAGGATGTGGAAAGCTACTTTTGCTGGCATGTAAAACATGGTCATAATTGGGAATCAGTAGCATGTAGCAGTATTAAATAGTCAATATTTATTATAGTGTATACCCTCGTGCATGGACATATTGGATATATGTATTAAGTTGAAAATTAGAAATACTTGTAGATTATCCTAGTTTGAGCTTAGCATGCCTTTAAATTCAAGCTCCATATCGATACAACAAAACAAGTATATTATAAGCTCTAATGTCTAACTTGCATATTTGTATTCTAGATTTACAAATTTCTTCTGGCAGTCGAAACGGGAAATATGCAACAAATGGTGTGTTGTTTGGAAAAGAGAGGGAAGAAAATTATTTAAATTAGTTTATAAATGCACCTGAGACTAGTTCCTGCGATCATTTTGCATGCATGGCACATAGAGGAAATAACAATACCAAGAAAAAACAATGTAAACTAACCCCATAAAGCGACAAATTTATTTCAAAAGTCTAATCATTTCATTCTAATGCAAGAAATGAATCATAATACTAAACACAATCTTTGAATCTTACCTAGGAGGATATGGGTTGCTTCCCAATCCTTAGCCCATAAAGTTCCAAAGTTATCACAAAAAACTAATAGTAATACTAATCTTGTCATTCTAATGCAAGCAATAAAACAAACAATGAAAATGGTCTTTCAATCTTACCTGATCACTATGGGTTACCTTGCGGTCTGTAGCCCCCCAAAAAAAAAAAATGCAATAGAACAAAAACATTGAAGTGCACAATAGAGAATACACTTCTAACAATAATTATGGTATGATGCATGGAAGCTTACACAACACAATGTGCAATGGATTCTTGTTGTTAGCTTTAATGAAACCATAGACCATAAATATCTACAACACTCTAAAGTAAATGGTAAAATACATATAAGATAATGGATAGTGTGATTGCAAGTTGGAAAACACAGTGTGAGGTGAGTATATGTCTGCCAAAACACAATGGCATGCCATAAATAAACAATCATACATAAAAACAGTTCATTTCCTTGTCTATGGCTTGTCATGCCATTCCAATCACCATGGTGTTGGAATGCCATGATAATCCTGATCTACTATTATGCTTTGATAGTAAACACACAATGTTTTCCAACAACCATATACATGCAGAGTGATTGGAAGTTGGAAAACATAGTGTGAGGTTAGTATATGTCTCCCAAAACACAATGGCATGCCATAGATAAGCAATCATACATAGAAATAGTTCATTACCTTGTCTATGGCTTGTCATATCATCCCAATCACCATGGTGTTGGAGTGCCATGACAATCCAAATCTACTATTATGCTTTGATAGTAAACACATGATGTTTTCCAACAACCATATACATGCATAGTGTGATTGCAAGTTGGAAAATATAGTGTGCGGTGAGCACATGTCTGCCAAAACACAATGGCATGTCGTAGATAAGCAATCATACATAGAAACAGTTCATTTCCTTGTCTATGGTTTGTCATGTCATTCCAATCACCGTGGTGTTGGAATGCCATGACAATCCAAATCTACTATTATGCTTTGATAGTAAACACATAATGTTTTCCAACAACCATATACATGCACTCTATAATTGCAAGTTGGAAAACACAGTGTGAGGTGAGTATATGTTTGCCAAAACACAATGGCAAACCATAGATAAGCAATCATACTTACAAACAATTCATTGCCTTGTCTATGGCTTGTCACAACATTCCAATCACCATGAAACCACATTTCTTTGAGGTAATTTTCAAAACTACCTGTTCACTTACCATTGTTTTCTCTATGAACTGTTGCTTGCAGCTGCAATTATCACTCTAGTATGAATGAATTAATATCTTTGACAATAGTATTTGGTTGCATAGGTGGAGTTCCCTATAGTTGTGGGTATAGTTTCACAATATATTTTTGATACCTCTACTGAAGATGACAATATATATTTGCAGGCCAAACTACATTGCTTGTTAAATAAGGTGTTTCCCATTTTCTAACAAAATTTGGTTAGGGGGTCTCCATCTGCAAATATCACTCTAATTATCATTATATATCTACAATTATCACTCTAACTATCTACAATTATTTTGTAAAAATAGTGCGAGATGAGAATGTCTGCCAAAACATAGTGGCAAGCCATTGATAACCAATCCCACATAGAAACAGTTCATTTCCTTATCTATGGCTTGGCATGGCATTCCATTGATCATGAGACCACATTTCTTTTAGCCATTTTTCCAAACAATTCATTGCCTCGTCTCTACTGTTGCTTACTATTATGCTTTCATTAACAAGGCAACGAACTGTTTCAAAAAATACCTCAAACAAATGTGCTCTCATGGAATGCCATGACAAAAAAATACAATTGGTAATTATCACTCTAGAATGAAGAAATTAATATATTTCATAATAGTACTTGGTTGTGTAGGTGGAGTTCCTTATAGTTGTGGGTATAGTTATTACCTATGCAATGTGAACTAACTGCATAACTGCTTTTAGGTTGACTATGTTAAAAACCTATATTGTAATTTAAATTTTGTCCTCTATCTATGAGCATCTACTTATTAGTTATGCAATGTGAAGTAATTCTTTCAGTTTGAAAGATGTGCAATGCAATGAAATGGAAAACATAGGGTGTTTAAAAAACTGCAACCCACATTACAACATACCCAAACCCTCATGGTTTTCAAGCCTGTATATGTACGTGTGCATTACAAATAGCAAGAACTCCAATTTCTTGACATTATCACCAATAATGAGTAAACTTGTTCAAAGTGGTGAAACACGGTGTTAATGTTTCTTGGGAAACAATGGGTGTCTATAAAATAGTTCCTTTCATTACATTCCTAAGGTCTAAATAACAAAAGCTTGTAAAAACATTCATTTTCTTTTCTAAAATTCTAAGATGCAAAACACCAGGTTTTACAAAACCCGCAACCCACTTAAAGTTTGAAAACAATTTACAAACAAAAACCTTCATAACATTTTAAACCCCTTTACAATTAACAACCCAAATGATTAGAAACCCCTCAACTCACTTTTTTTAGTCTCCCCTTGCTCTCCAACCTTTCACTTGCAACTCCACTCTCCAACCTTTCACTTTCAACCTTCAGAATGAACAAGCAGAATACACAGTGTCAAAGGTTGTTGGAAACAATGGGTGTTTATAAAACGGTTCGTATTTCATTACATTCCTACGGTTTTAATAACAAAAACTTTTGAAGACATTCATATGTTTTCTAAGATTCTAGGTTCTCAAAACACTGAGAAACCTAAACCCACAACAACACAGCTATATACATACAAAAACGCATGAAACAATACATAGAAACTTTCACCATTGCATACAGTCGGTTAGAAACCCCTCACCTCAAGTCAATTGGTCATCTCCCTTGCCTGCAATACGCCCTTCCTCTCCAATCTTTCGATTTCAACCTTCAGAATGAGAAAACCCAAAGCACAACGTGTTTTCCAGGTGTCTTCCAAGAATAGTACCCGTTACAATTTAAACCGCATGTCTTAATCACATCACCGACCTTCCCGCGTGTAACAGATAACTTCTCACACAAGGCAATGAAATGCCGACATAATTTGGCGACGAGACACCTCCTTGCTTCCCGTGACGTTTCCTTCTATTGCCAGTTCCATTGCTTTTATCATCCGTTTGACGGGCCCCGTACTACGCCGTCTCTTCATGTTATGTATATTACCATATATGTCGTTATGTATATTTTCATGCGTTTTTGTATGTACATTAGTGCTTTTTGTCTAGGAGTTAGCCGGCTCTGAATACCTTTGCATAAACAAATAAACTTTTTAAATAAAACAGCTTAAGTGTGCCTCTTCCGCTGGTCTTCAAAACAGGGGATATTGTGAAAAGATTTGCTAGGTAAAGGTGGGGTCTCGGCTAGGGGAACTTCTGTTTACTTTTTCTGTTGTTTCAGCCATAGCCATGGAGTGTTGAATTTTTTATTGTTTTTATCTCAACTTTAAGGAAAGGTGGGGCCACAGAAAGAAACAAGAGGGCACGTTGACGCATAGCCATGGCGTGTTGAATTTTTTATTTTGTTTTATCTCAACTTTAAGAAAAGGTGAGGCCTCAGAAACCAGAGGGCACGTTGACTGCACAGATGAGATGAGTGGCATTATGTATAGTAGTGTTATGGTGTCTCACACAAAACCCCTTGCCTGCTATATATATATCTTCTTATGCCTCTGTTTTTCCAATGCTAGAAGTAGTATTAGAAGGTTTAGCTACAGAAATTGTCTGCACAGACCAAGGGAGATTGGTATTTTCAGCTACATTAAAGCAATGTCAAAGACAACTCGTTTCCAGCTTGCCGGCATTTACAGCTTTTCAAAGCAGAAAACAGAGGTGGAAGGTCTGAAGAAAAAGATGGCGGGGATTGAGAAGGTTGAATTGGGCGGAGATAAAGTGGTTAAATTCGTGCACAACCCCAATACAACTGCTGCAGGAATAAGTAAATAGACTTGACTCGTGATTCTAACTCTTACACTGTTTGACTTTTCTCTTTCTTTCATTTTCTCATGATTCTATCCAAAAGATTGAAAAAAGACATGGGTTTTGTTTTAATCAATACATGTTTGGGGTTTTCAGACATGGGGAATCAGGTAGGCTCTATGGTTTACTGATATAACTTATTTTGCTTACATTGTTGATGTATAATCCAGAAAAAGCTCTCGAAGATATGGATTTGCATCCCACTGAGGGTCGAATTGCAGAGAACTCATGATGGAAGGTAAGCAAGTAATTCCTGTATATTTTCTTTCTCCGCCTATTAAATGGCCTTTGTGAGCAGAGCTGGGGAGATTACAGATCCACAAAAAGAACTGGTAACTTAATCCGGTGGATCCCCCTCTCTGTTTCTGTTCAGCAATATTTCTGTGAAATCCTCTGTTGTATTTAATAACTATGCTATGGCTAACCCCTCTCTATCGAGTTGTCGTACCCTTTCGCCTTTGCCCATTACCATTCCGATGGCCTTACTAACGTACTCCTTCCGAAAACATCCGTCCTCATCTGCTCCCGCATTCAATTCCAGCGCCATCTTTTGGCGGTTAAGCCCCTCGACAGCCTGCGTCTGCAGCCTCAGGGCGACGCCGTTACAGACGGCATCGAATTCGACATTGGGGCGACGACGGAGCACTGGGACGACCTGCCATTTCCCAGAGAGGCGTTGGGGCACTGAAGTTCAGTTCTTCCATTTTAGAGAGAGGCGCAAAGAGGCGTCGGCCACTGAGGTACACTTCTGCCGTGCAGAGAGGCGTCTGGGCACTGAGGGACACTTCTTTTCCCGAGACATTTATTTTCCCGATTAGGGGCACTGTACACTTTTTTTTGCCCGGGAAATTGGTTTTTTCCAGAGGCGGCCGGGCATTAAGACACACTTTGTTGTCGGTAGATTCATTTCTTAATGTTGGGTACTGAGGTACACTTTTATGCCGGGAAATGGCAGAAGTGTACCGCAGTGCCCAGAAGCCTCACTGCACCTCTCTGGGAATCGGCAAAGTGTACCTCAGTTTCCCGACGCCTCTCTGGAAAATGGCAGAAGGGAGAATTGGCAAAAGTGTACCTCAGTGTCTCGACGACTCTATGAGCCTCTCCGGGAAATGGCAGAAGTGTGCCTCAGTGTCCCGACGCCTCTCTGAGCTTCGATGCCGTCTAGAACGGCGTCACCAGACGCTGTGACGCATACTGCCGATGGGCTTGATTGCCAACTGATACTGCTGGAACCGATGTGGAAGTAGAAATCAATAAAATGAGTGAGGACGGATCTTTTTGGAAGGAGAGCGTTAGCAAGGCCGTCGGAATGATAATGGGCAAAGGCGAAAAGCATACGACGATTCGATCAAGGTGGCAAGAGCGGGATGAATCTCTTTTGACGATTCCATCTAGGTGTATTTTTGAGTTGGTGTAATGGTGAGAACTTGTTTCTTGAAAGAGAGGTTATAAGTTCAAGTCTTGTAGGGGATAGGGTATGTATGCCTCGTTTGTAGCACAATTAGATGCCTCCTGTATGAAGCACTGGGTAGTCTCATATTATTATAAGCTATCCATAGACAAAATAAAAGATCGCCTTATTTGTGAACTATAAAAGGATCCATTTCCATTTCCATTTTTCTTATGGTGTATGAAGCACGGGGTAGTCCCATATTACTATAAGCTATCTGTAGAAAAAAAAAAACAGAACGCCTTATTTGTGGACTATAAAAGGATCCATTTCGATTTCCATTTCTTATGGTGGAAAACTTGTACTCTTGAAAGACGGGTCACAAGTTCAAATTCTAAAGGGGGTAGGGTATGTACACTTCATATTGTGAAGCACAGAGTTAGGTATCTCCTATATAATGAGAATACAGAGTAGTCCCATATACTTAAAGCCACCTGTTAACCCAAAAACAGCTCGCCAGATATGATGGATTATAAAAAGACCTTTCCTTCCTTTCCTTGTGAATAGTAAGAACCTTTTGGCTAATTCTAAATGTAATGGCAGATCTGAGCATTTTTATAGCAGATATGATGTCTAACTATATTTCTTTTAATGCTAAGTCATACGTTTCTATTTACTGATTAGAATATGAAATCCTCATGTTTCTTTATTATCTTATGAATTTTCCCGTTTGGGATTGTTTTAGGATTGCTCAATCTCCACTGAATGATTAATTTATGAATCCCCTGTTTCGCTTTTAATGATTACTTTAGGAAAAGCTTCAGGCCATGCCCAATTTTTATATGATTACTTTTGGATTGTATTTAGTTTCTGATATCCGGCGCGACTCCATAGCCCTAGAGACTTTTTGTGTACTAAAGGTCTTTTCCAGATCTGGCTAATTCTAAATTTAATATTAGATCTAAGCATTAATAATAGACATGATATTCTTACAGCCCTTGAAAATGAAATTTAGAATACTTCTGGTAAGGCCTGTAAGACTTTTTATTCTCAATCATTGGGACGAAGAGAAAGATCTGAGCATTGTTATATCATATATGCCATCTGATGCTCTGTGTTTACTGAGATTTCCTCTGAAATCATCTGTTTCTATTTATTGATTATAATATTTAGTCCTCAAGTTTCCGGATTACCTTACTAATTTTTCTGTTTCTGATTATCTGGGATTCCTCTATTTGATTGAATGATTACTTTCTGATGAGCTCCAGGCTCAATTATCTAATGATATAATTATCTTTAGTTTCTGATAGGCCAGGGCAACTGGCCCTAGAGTCTTTTACTGTACTATTGGCCTTTAACAGATCTGGCTGATTAAAATTGAGCGTTGCTACATGTTTTTTTGGCATTTTCTAGTGTCAGTAAAATAATAATTTCGTGCATGTTGTGCAGGATCCACCACTGATGGGTATGGATACTTTTGAAGATATGAAGTTACCAAATGCAGTTACAGAATAGTGTCCTCTTTGATTACAGTCTCTACAGTGTAATTTCCTCTTTATAGCAGTCCCAATATTCAGATATCAAAGAATCTCTTCAGATTTTACATAGATCATGGATGAAAGAAACAACTTGATAATTATTATTATTATTATTATTAATTATGCAATAAAAAGATGCTGATTTAGTATTTCCGTTTCACCCCATGCTATTTGGTGAAACTTGCTTTTGGCCAGAAAACGCCTAAAGTCATTTTTTTGTATGCTTTATGATTGAGAGGAGGATTTTTAATCTTTAACGTTTTTAGGTGGGCCCCCACTAAATCTTGTTGTGTGTCATTTGTGAACAAAAACGGCCTTGTATTTCGTCGTGTTGTATGCTTACCGGGTGATAACCGGTTATTCGGTCATGGGCGCTAATTGGTATTTGACGAATCCACTGATAATCGGTCGGGCAGATCACTCGTGATGAATGCCGTTTGAAGAATGGAATGATAACTGCACTGTCAGATCACTGGTGTTGATGGGTGGCTTGAAAGTTTGAATATCTTAATAAAGAAATATAAATCTAAAGAATATTATTGAAAAGGAAATGATGTTTCTTTAGAGGAAATCTGTATTAATTAAATTAATACACAAGTAAATAAGTTTAAAAAATTTAGTTTAATTAAAAATAGCATAGAGTAGGAAATTAAACAAGACTTATAGTTGCTTTTAATAAAAAGACAATGTTAGATAGACAAGGTTTTAGAATCTATTTATTGTCAGATTTTGGAAACAATGTTTATTTGACAATGTAATTGTTTGCAATTTTGTGATGAATCTCTACTTTGTCAGAGGATGAGCTTGTGGGTATGAAAAAAATTCATAAGTTTGCAGATTGGAGTTCCTATTCCTCATATTGTAAAAGACTTTGTTTTGTGAACTATCTTTAATATAACGAAAAAAAGTTTGTGGATTAGCAATACTAATGAATATCTTGGTGAGGTTATCATGCAATCAATTTGTAAAGGGAAATACTGAAAAATATTGAAAACAAAAGGTAACCCTAAGATGCAGATTCATTACTCTTTTAATTGCACCGATCGAAATGTGTCTATTGCCACTTTTTGTTGATTATTCTTTAATGATTAAAATGAATGCATTAAATATCTTTAAATATTAACACATGACATTAAATTATGCTAAACGTGTGATTAATTGGCTCAAGACAAAAGAGTAAAGGGGCCTAGTTAGCCAAATTTAAATTGGCAAGGAATAAGTTCATGACCACAAAGTTGTCATAAAATGGAATAAAGGTAAGATCTAGGAGGTGAACAACTAAATGGAGGTAGGTGCATAGATAATTGTGACAAATAGGAAGATAAAGAGAATGTATGGAATAAAGGTAAGATCTAGGAGGTGAACAACTAAATGGAGGTAGGTGCATAGATAATTGTGACAAATAGGAAGATAAAGAGAATGTATGGTAGTGTGTATGTATATAACTAGACAAGGTAAAGCTAAATGTATATGGATATGTATATGTGTATATGTATAATGAAGCTAGGGGCAAGAGCCCAACTTTGTACAATATTATGTCATTTTTCATTATATACATGTATTAAGACATTACCTCAAAATAAACACAAAACTAAATAGAAAATGACACAAGTATGCAAATTTCACCATTACATTTTGCCCCCACTTTGAGGTGCATGTCAATCCTAAGATGAACATGTATCTCAATGTATTTAGCATTCACAAACATGCACGTAAAGTAAATACACTCAAAAGATATTGTCATAAGGTGCATATATTAAGTAATGGATCTACAAGAATATGATCATTTGTATCCAACTTCTCTTTGCATATATTTTTTAAGGATTATAACTACATGTTTTAGCAAATTATATTATTTCATAATATTTTCATTAAAAATAACAAAAACATCTTATTAATACATATGTATCTTTTAATTAAAAAATATTAATAGAAAATTTGGGCATGTCTTGAAAATATTGTCCACATCCGCTCCACCCCACGCCAATTGAAAATTTGAAGATGGTTTAGTATTTTAATTATTCCAACTTTTGAAAATTTATATTTGAGATTTTCTTATGTGATTCTCTCATTAATAAATATTCACTCCATTATATTCCC
>VDFB02000017.1:465520004-465570734 GCA_007258455.2 Sequoia sempervirens
CTATCAGTTATGCAACAATACCTTCCATTGTTGTGTTTTTTTAATCAAATTCCCGTCTTTTAGATTGCAGCTCTCTCCGAACAACATTAAGCTCCTCTTCTTTTCATCGTGACAACTTCTTCTTGTGTTTTTAATTCCTTTTCTAAGTGGTTAATTTTAATGTTTGGTTGTTCTGCTCCACTTTGAGCATTTCCAACTATTGTTTTTGCAGTGTGTTTACAGTTAGAGTATGCATATGTTTCTTTTTGCAAGCTCGTTAGGGAATTTTTCTGCCTTTTCAGATAAGACTTTCATGCCTCCACCCAACTGATTCTCTTTTTCTGCACTTAGATCTGGTATTGCCTTTTTCTTATCATCCATTTCCAATTGTATTTGTTCCATGAAATTGCTAACTTCAAGAATGCTTGCCTTCATTTGTTCAACTCCACTTATATCATCATCTCTCTCTTTCTTTGCTTGCAAAAATTCATATGCAATAGAAAACCTTTCGAGTTAATCCACTTTTGCATTGCCATTTTCCCCTTGCACATACTACACATGCTCCTTATACTACACATGCTTCTTCCTCCACTTCTCATGAGCAGGAACAACCTCTTTAGTGAATACATTATCTATCTTGTTCACTTTGGTCTACTTCTTTCCAAGTGTTTTTAGAGAAAATTATTTTTTTCATTACACACTTTCCAGTACACCCTCATATTTTTTTTATTACTACCATGTCATACAATTTTCATAACAAATATTTTTTGGATTATGTCCAATTTCTTGCATGCTAATGGATAGAGTTTTGAATGTATTGAGTACTTTCAAATGATAAAGGGACAAACATGTGGTAATGAAGTTTTCATGTTTATGGATGAGTTTCAAAAGTAAATAACAGTCCACAATGGAATACATTTCAATATGGACATTTCAAGGTGGAGAACATCAGACATATGCAATACAATATCATAGGTACAATTAACAAGGTATGAATGAGCAATAAGTTTTTAGTAGATTATGTCATGAATATTGAAGGAATAGTAGGATAGTCACCACAACATTTAAGTAAACCTATGGTCAACACTCTCTTTTTCATTATCAATTTTATTCCCAATTTCATCCATGAAGAACTTCCTCAACTTATAGCTTCTATTGTTAGCCATAACTTTGATCCATGATTTCCATTTCATTCATCCATGAATTCCATATCTTTCATCCATGAAGAACTTTGTCAACTTGTGCATCCATGAATTCTATATCTTTGATTGGCTATTTTGAGCTTGACAACCTTCATCAAGAACAAGGAGGCCAGGTTTCCAATATGTTTAGCCTCTTCAGGAAGGCTTACATTTGTCTCACAAGTTAGGTATACAAAAATATTGTAGCCAATAACAAGCACACTTTTTCTTCTATGCCACTCACGAAGCATCACCAAACGCCTCAAATTTTGCAATCTTTTTCCCATGATCTGGTTGCTCTTAGCCATTTTTATAATCTCTTCATATTCACAGTTGGAATGAATTTCATTTGAAAAGGTCATTGATCTATTTAGTGTGTAAACTGGAATTTCAATACTCTACTTCTTGAACTCTCTTTCCCAAGGGAAAAACCATGTTTTTTGGAGCAATAATCAAAGGCTTTCTTATAAGAAACAAAAATCTTATAAGCAACCCTTTGTTTATTGCTCCAAAAAACATACTTTTCCCTTGGGAAAGAGAGTTCAAGAAGTGGAGTATTGAAATTCTAGTTCTCACACTAAACAGATCAACAACCTTTGTGAATGAAATTCATTCCACTTATGAATATGAAGAGATTATAAAACTAGCTAAGAGCAACCAGATCATGGGAAAAAAATTGAAAATTTTGAGACGTTTGGTGATGCTTCGTGAGTGGCATAGAAGAAAAAGTTTTCTTGTTATTGGCTACAATATTTTTGTATACCTAACTTGTGAGACAAATGTGAGCCTTCCTGAAGAGGCTAAGCATATTGGAAACCTACTTTTATAGAGCCTAGGCCTCCTCGTTCTTGATGAAGGTCATCAAGCTCGAAATAGCCGATCAAAGATATGGAATTCATGCAAAAAGGTCAATTCAAAACTTCACATTATACTTTGAAGAACTCTTTTCCACAATAACTTCAAAAATATTTTCACCACATGTTATCTGGTAAGGTCAAATTTTGTCAATTGTTGCTTGGGTAATAAAAAAATCAAAGTTATCCTCAACACCTACTCAAGTTATGGCTAACAACAGGATCTAAAGGTTGAGGAAATTATTCATGGATGAAATTGGGAATAAAAGTGATAATGGAAATAAGAGTGTTGACCATAGGTTTACTTAAATGCTGAGGTGATTGTCCTACTATTGCTTCAATGTTCATGACACAATCTACTAAAAACTTCTTTCTCTTTCATACCTTGTTAATTGTACCTGTGATATTGCATTGCATATGTCTGATGTTCTTCACCTTGAAATGTCCATATTGAAAAATAGTAATAAAGTAATTAGAATAATACAAAATACTTCTAATAAACACTAATCAAGAGTAATACAAAATATCTTTCATTCAACGGTAGTGTTTCAAAATAGTAGATCTGGCTATACAACTGTGAGTGGGTTGTTGTTTTTACAACACCCTATGTTTTACAATCTGTAGTTTTACAAAACAGTATTCATGTATTAAATAGTAATAAATAGTAATAAAGAGTGATAAAAAATACAGTAATAAACACTAATAAAAAACAATAAAAAATATCATTCATTCAACTGTAGTGTTTCAAAAGAGTAATACAAAATAAAATTCAAAGTTTTAGTTTCCATTTTTCATTTAACAAATCTTTCCACATCCTAATCAGATTCACTCTTTACATTTTCTATCTTTACATTTGTGCCCTCATTGGAATGGTAGGGGCATCCTACACCAATCCATTGAATAACCCTTTCATCATTTATTGAAATTGGTGTGGGGTGGTCAAGCAGTGTGCGAAAGGAAAGATACATCTCCCGTATGTCCTCTTCGATGTGTGGCTCAACAACATGACCATGCAATCGCATTGCTTGGTCGAAAAAATGATCACCCTGATGTTGTATGCTACTGCTAAATGTTGCTTGAACACACCTCATATCCGAGGATGATTGAAACAACGAACGTGGGAAGATGCCACCAATGAGGTAGAGACCCTGATCAACATCATATCTTTCCAATGATTCATCAAGCTATACATGATTGACCACATGTATCCAAACATATTTTGCACAGAGAATCTTAACTAGAATATGGTTTGTCAACAGGTCCATGGAGTTTGACAGGAACCCGCAAGCTACATTGGCCTCTGAATAGGGGAGTATAGGTTCAGTGGGCTCCAAAAATCTATTGATCTTGCAAATCGCATCCTCCACCATCTGGCAATTGAATTTGAAAGCACAATGCAGCCTCTTCGTACTGAATGGACTGCCATTGTCTTCCTAATTGTCGTGGGGAACCTGCCCGATGTGAATTCTCAAGTTCAACATTTTTAGTTGTACTATAAAAAAAAAAGGGAAAAAAGTTAGTAACAAATAGCGTTGTAGGCATCTAGAAAAAACTATTATTTACTTCCAACTACTGATTCATCCACTAGTTGAGAAAATAAGTAAATATCGCAATACATTTATGAAAACAAAAGGTCTTAGTTACATGAATCCTGTTTTGTAAAACTACAAATTGGAAAACACAGGGTGTTATGAAAATTGCAACCCACTCACTGTTGTAAAACTAGATGTAAGTGCAGAAAAAGAGAATCAGTTGAGTCAAGATATGAAAGTCTTATCTGAAACATATGAATTATGTAATCACAAATACACTTGTTGCAAATAACTTGTTAAAAGAAACATATGAATTAAAACACAAGAAGAAGTTGTCATGGTGAAAAGAAGAGGAGCTTAATGTTGTTTAGAGAGAGCTACAATCTAAAAGACAAGAATTTGATAAAACAAACACGACAATGGAAGGTGTTGTTGCACAATTGATAGGTCAAAAGTGAAAGGTCTTGTTGTACAAATGACAAATGTCAAAATTCAAAGGTGTTATTGCACAATTGATAGGTCAAAAGTCAAAGGTGTTGTTCCACAACTAATAAAAGTTTAAGATGCCACAACAATAGCTGCATTGGAGGTTGGTGGTGGAGGGAATTTGTGTAATTTGGTAGTGGATATGGAATAGATAGGAAAGCTCTCACTTGAAATAGGACATCTACATATAGTAGTAACAACTATCCCTTTAAACAAATTCCAATCCCATACCATTTCCTCCACAACTCAACAATCACCAGCCAAATTGCTGAGGAATGGAAACGCAAGGCTGCCACTATCTCTTGTTGCATATGAAGATGAAATTTAACCAACTATGCAATTTGTATTTCCTGGTGTATGAGTTTCCAGCAATTCAGATGTTGCAAAGGGGACATTTTTCATCCAAGTGGTCTTCCTATTGGCCAAAGTGACTGGCGAGGAGGTGAATTGTATGGGCTTGGATTTTTTTTAAAGAGATAATTGTTACTCCTGTATGTAGATGTCCTATTTCAAGTGGGAGCTTTCTTGTCTATAACAAGTGAGGAGGAAAAAAGGCTACAAAGCTTGAAGCATTAACAACATATGAACATCACATTACTTGTGTTACTCAACTTGATGCCCATCAAAAGGAAATGCAAGATTCATAAAAACATCTACTGACATCCCATACTGTGTTTTCCAACCTACAATTATTTAATTTATTTTGATTTACCATCATATCACAATTTTGAAACCCAAATTTTAGTCCACCAAAGAGTTGTAATAATTTTCTTAGGTGATTTTCATGAAATTATTAATGTTTAAAAACACAAGAGTTTCATTAGAACCATAGTGTCTATGTATAATTGTAAGTTGGAAAACACTGTGTGATATATACAAACTACAACCCACTGTGTTTTGCAGCCTGCAATATGAAGGTGGACTTAAATACATTGTTACAATGCATAGAATAGAAAGTGATTGTTGTAGCAAGCCATTTCACTGTCATACAAATTACTTGTATTTGTGCATTTATCAAACATCCAATGATATGTTTGAAGACCATAGTTGATTAGAATCTATATATGCTTGGATGTGTGTATGATCTTTCGTAGTGGGATGGGGCAAGATATAAATCTTAATCAAGCGAGAAAAACCATAAACCTACCATTGAAACTTATACCCAACTCATGTCACCGTCCATGTCACCCTTTTCATCCATTGACAAGGGAAACCAAAATGTCTTCCATGTTGAACCAACAACTATCCATCCTATTTCACCAAAGGAACACCAATAGTCACCCTATAACGAATACAATACCTAATGCAAAATTTTGTTTCACAAAATGGTAGTCGTAGTCTTCTAGTTCCACCCACTTTCACCTCATCCATCCCATGTTTATCCAACTCATCCATTTCATGTTTTTCCACCTTCAAAACACCTATAGAAAGTGAACCATGTCACGCACTTCACCTCATTGATCAAAAGCATGACATCATAGATCCCCCTTTTATGTGAAGATAAAAATACTCCCTCTCATGATCCCATTTCATCTCATCATTCTATTCCATGTCATGACGCCATACCATCTCATGATCGAAGTATGTCAACTCCATACCATAATCATAGTGTGTAAATTCATTAAAAAAAGTTTTCCATCCATTCAATAAGTCAAGACCCCCAAGGTATAATAATTTCACTCACATCTCATGATAATCCTAAACTTTCACAAGATCCCATTCATGAACCACAAATATATAAGCTTGGTTCATCCACCTTTATAAAAGCTGGTTTTCTTGTACAATACCACACGCCTTCATGAGTTCCATTTACCTGCACACCCTAATATTAAAACACATGTAATGGCCTTGGCTACATACCTCCTTCTTAAGACATTGGTAGCTCTTTCAAACACAAGAGGCCTCCCTTTAGATCAATACGTCCACCTCCTCCATCATCTTCACCATCTATTGTTGGATTGTATCCATGAACCCTTCCATCCATCATGGGCCCATATGTTCCTAATGCATATCCCTAGGTGCCCTTTCAAGAACAACAAAGGCACATACCCTTGAATTCATTCCAACACCTTCCACTTCAAAATCCTCTCATTTCATAAAATCCCTCTATGGCCTATCCAAGCAATTGGGATACCAAATAAGAAATGCATAAATCAAAGAATCCACAAAAACCTAAATATCATCATGTCTCACTAAAAAGACATGCCAAAAAAAAAGAGAAAAATATGCTCCAAAATCAAAAGCAAAACACTTCCAAAAAAATGGAAGGTGCCTATTAAGAAAAAATGAAAAGGCTATAAAGAAAATAAAAAGTTAAATTAATGTGGGTTCCAAAGAAAGCAAAAAAATCCATGCATTCAAATAAAAAATAAAAATTGGTATCCCTACTTGCTAATCCAAAAGACTCCATTATTCATCCTCCAAATCCGTTTTATGTCCTTATATTCCCAACTTTATTATCATGACCCACTCTCAATCCTTCAACTTTCAGCACCCTTCATGGTGTGTGCTAATGTTGTTCTTGCCCACATTCCCTCATAATGAATCCATTCCATACTTCCATCCAAGCTTCATCCCTCATTCCATAGCTTGAATCCAATCCTTTGCATGAATCCTTAACCCCCTTCTGCCTACCCCTATCAATTCCATTATCTTTACCAATTTTCCTACCAACGTCTTTAAGTGGGAACATGTTAGCCATGGTCTATAAGAAACATTTAGTCAGTGGGGTACTATCTTCCGCAAAGAGATAATTGAGTCCTCCATTCATATCCATTCATATCCATTCATATCCATTCATATCCACTAGCTTTCACATCCATACATGTACCCTTGCTTGTACACTTGGGGGCAAGAATTTTCCATTCGTATGATACATTATTGATTATCCTATTTCCACTTAGCCATCATATTCCTTCATTTATATTCCATTCTATCTACTTTATCCATCCACCTTTGTTTGATCTTGCATAAAGTATTGGGGCAAAATAGCAAGAAATTGAATCTAATGCATGTTTTATACCATGTGTGTCTTCCATCCTCCATATCACTTGTCGTCCATGTCATGTTTCCTTTCATGTCCATTTATCTTCCATATCCATGTCATGTCGTTATCACTTGTCATACCTCTTACCATGGGGGCATGTTATTACTTTGACATGTCATCTTTGCAGTCCTCTATTTCTCCTTTGTATAAGAGAAAACATTTTGGGTTCCCTTGTCATTGGTTCCCTCCACCTCTACCATTCCATATCTTGATCCATCTATCTTCATCCTCCATATAGGGTGTATCCTTACATGTCCTATCATTAACCCATATCATTGGTCCCTATCCATCCATATGTCCTTTGGTTTTCAGCTTGACTAAGGAATAAGATCTTGTTTATCATTATCATTTAAATTCTTATTTATCATTGCACTATCATTGTTATGAGTAACACATTTAAAGAAACCATAAACTCTTTAACATACTAAAAAATTGGGCTTTACTGAGTCACAACCCACTGTGTTTTCCATCCTACAACTATTTTATGCACTGGTCCTTATCATATTATGCATTAGCATTTGCATTTTTTCATTATCATGATCTTGCATATTTATCATTTTCATATTGCATGCATGACAAATTGTGCTTTATCTTAACTCTTGTCTATTATCTCCATCAATATCATTATCTTTTTGTATTTTTCTTTTCTTGTCACATTCTGAGGAAGCTTGAGGATCTCTACGCCTTGTTGTGTACAAAGGAGAGTGAGGAATGGGGCATGAGTCTTTCTTATGTGTGTGTATCAAGTTAGTCTACCCTATGATGATTACAAAAAGCATAACTGATAACAAAGGGGAAATCGTTCCATTCTATGATGAAGCAAATGATCACTTCATAGCCTTTCCATTCCATTCATTTCCATATCCAACCTTCCATATCCTTTCCTCCCATATCGAATACATTTCTTAATCCATTTATATGCTTTCCTTGAATCACATAAATTTGTTTCTTTCCTTTCTTCTTTGGATCCACCTAGGTCATTCATATTTCTAAATATTGCATATCATTTTCTATCTACAACTCAAAAATGATGAATTGATAGCATTTCCATTCCATTCATTTGCATATCCAACCTTTCATATCATTTCCTCCCATATCAAATACTTTTCATAAGCCATTTATATGCTTTGTTTACATCTAATCAATGTGTCACATTCCTTTCTTTGTTGCACCCACCTAGGTAATTCATATTTCTAAATCTCGCATATTGTTATCTATCTACAACTCAAACATACCTTCATCTATCATAACAAGATTCACACCATACCATACAAAGAACAATATGAAGGAAATATCAATGTTATGCAATCAAAGAATGAGGGAAACAACCATATCAAGAGTCCATGTTCAATGTGAGTTTGTTTCATTTCATGCATGCATTATCTTCTAGCTCTTAGACATAATTGAGGTTTACAGTTGGTGTTTACAAATCTCAAGTGTTAACATGTTTATATAGAATTCTGAAATATGTATCTTCTTGCTTGAAAAGTGTTACGAAAGTGTTCTTAGTTATTGTGACTGACAAATGTGTGAGTTATAATGTTGTGTTCTACTTGTATACTTGAAACATACCACATGCCTTATGTATACTTCAACATTTTTCAGACATTTCTACGCTGATGTTATTTGTCATTGATGTCAAAAGGTGTTTGATGCCAACTGCATGTAGGGTGAGTTGCTTCATTGTGTTCTCATGGATTGGTTTCAAAGAGATTATTCATTCATTTGGCGATCTACAGCCAAAGTGGTTGTTGATATTCATGTCAAAGTCCTTGTTGTTCACTCATTACTTGTTCACATGGTGTTGGTGCAAAAGGTATTGATAGTTGTTGCAAAATTTTGACAGAGTTGTTTCATAAAAAAGTTAGAGGTATTGAACAAGTACTCATTGCACATTCATCATTCACATTTTGATGTTGTGACTCTAAGTTATTCAGTGGATAGGTTTTTGGCATAAAGAAATGATTGGTGTTTGTTGATGAGATCTGCATGCTTCTACAAGGATCTAAACCAATGTCAAAAGCATAATATTCTACATCAAAGGTTTATGATCAGTATGAAAGGTTACAAATCAATTACATGTTTTGAAGCACATTGAGTTTGTTTGAAGTTTTTTTGTGTTCTTTCATTGCTTGCAAGTTTGTTCTTAAACCCTATATGAGGTTCAATATGCAAGGTTTATAACAGGTTTACTCCCATTTGCAAAGGTTCATTATGCTTGAGTGTAATTAAATTTCCTTTTAATGGGTACTTGATTTAGTTCATGTGATTGGATTTTTCGGGCTATTATTGATAGGTTTACTATGTTCAATGATTTACTATTATGCTTTGATATATTTTTTGTAAGCATGTGTAGCTTGTTCAGAAGCACCTATTATAGAATTTTAGCCATAGCAGTAAGGAACTCAACTGTTTGATTAAATTCTTTGGTAGACATGTATGAAAAATGTGGTAGCATAGACAAGGCAGTGAACTGTTTCATAAAATGCCTCAAAGAAATTTGGTCTCATGCTGATGGAATGCCATGACAATCCATATAGCAGCAAGGCAACAATATGGATTGTCATGGCATTCCATCACCACGTGACCACATTTCTTTCAGGCATTTTATCAAACACTTCACTGCCTTGTCTATGTTGTTGCTTACTATTATGCTTTGATAGATTTTTTGCAAGCATGTGTAGCTTGTTCAAAAGAACCTGTTTTAGGCTTTTAGCAATAACAGCAAGGCAATGAACAGTTTGATAGAATGCTTTGGTAGTCATGTATGAAAAATGTGGTAGCATAGTGAACTGTTTGATATAATTCCTCAAAGAAATGTGGTCTTGTGGTGAAGGACTACCATGACAATCCATATTGCAGCATTCCATCACCATGAGGCCAAATTTCTTTGAGGCATTTTATGAAATAGTTCACTATGCTACCACATTTTTCATACATGTCTAACAAAGCAACCTATCAAATAGTTCACTGCCTTGCTGCTATGGCTAAAAGCCTAGAACAGGTTCTTTTGAACAAGCTATGCATGCTTGCAAAAAATCTATCAAAGAATAATAGTAAATATGGATTCTCATGGCTTTGAACACCATGGCTAAACAGTAAATATGGATTGTTGAAAAAATGTATCAAAGCATAATTATAAATATGGATTGTCATTGCATTCGAACACCATCATCTTGGAATGCCATGACAAGCCATAGACAAACAATAGAAATAGTTCATTTCCTATTCTATGGCTTGCCATGACATTCCAACACCATGGCATTCCAATCACCACGGTGTTGCAATGCCATGACAATCCATATTTACTATTAGGCTTTGATAGTAAACACCTGATGTTTTCCAACAAGCATATACATTCACAATACGATTGCAAGTTGGAAAACATAGTGTGAGGTGAGTATATGTCCGCCAAAACATAGTGGCAACTCATAGATAAACAATCATACACAAAAATAGTTCAGTGCCTTGTCTATGTAAATCGACCTTTATATAGTATTGTCCAACTTATGTTGAACAATATGTAATCATCCAATCAAGTTGACTAAGATCCGTTCATGGCATCTATGATTGTCCTAATGCAATGCAGATCCATCATAAGTTCAAAAAGTTACAGTGTACAAAGTAGCAAATTTGACCTCCTAGGACCTGAAATAATACCCTTATGATACTACTCACAAAAAAAATCCATTAACTTTCTATTATGCCTTAGGTTGGAGATGTCATACACTAAGCCTCCATGATTCTTGTTCAAAACTGCAAGTTGGCTTAGACTGAACCTGCTTGGATAATTCTTCGTTGTATTTAGGGATGTTTGAACAAATCCAATTATCAATGCTTCAAGGACATACATCATACTATCAACCACGTGGCTGATCAATTGGATATCAAAGCTGATACTAGAACCTACACAATTGAATGCTTCGATTGCTTACTGTTCAATTGGGACTATTTCAGTTTACAATTTTCTCTTGCTTTAGTCCCATTTGGTGCCTGATAGTTTTATTGTCATTTCTATTTTCATTTTTCCCTTCTTTGGAGGGCTAATATGTATCTTAATTAGATGGTTGCTATGTAGTTGCACTAGTTATGGCTATTGTTTTCTCATAACCATGGTTCTCTGCATTTTTCTCAACAACTTTGATTCAATAAAAAATGAAAAAACTATGCTATGCAATTGTTCAAATAGACAACTTTTGCCAACGAAATTTATGTAACTTTAGAATCAAACACACAGAATTAAAAAAAATGCAGTAATATGTATTATGAAAATTCTACAACATAAATCCATTAAGTCAATACTGCAACAACCCAAACCTGATATCAAGTTGACCTTCCATTAGAGAATTTCCTAAGAAATGTCCTCAATCATAACCACAATTATACTCTACATCGCTGTTGTACCATCCATATCACAAGAAACTCATTTCTATGCAAAAAGATAGAACAAGGTTATCATATATCACAAAGACAAATGGAACTTATATTTTAGGGATTTCTTCTGTCAGGATGTGGAAAGCTACTTTTGCTGGCATGTAAAACATGGTCATAATTGGGAATCAGTAGCATGTAGCAGTATTAAATAGTCAATATTTATTATAGTGTATACCCTCGTGCATGGACATATTGGATATATGTATTAAGTTGAAAATTAGAAATACTTGTAGATTATCCTAGTTTGAGCTTAGCATGCCTTTAAATTCAAGCTCCATATCGATACAACAAAACAAGTATATTATAAGCTCTAATGTCTAACTTGCATATTTGTATTCTAGATTTACAAATTTCTTCTGGCAGTCGAAACGGGAAATATGCAACAAATGGTGTGTTGTTTGGAAAAGAGAGGGAAGAAAATTATTTAAATTAGTTTATAAATGCACCTGAGACTAGTTCCTGCGATCATTTTGCATGCATGGCACATAGAGGAAATAACAATACCAAGAAAAAACAATGTAAACTAACCCCATAAAGCGACAAATTTATTTCAAAAGTCTAATCATTTCATTCTAATGCAAGAAATGAATCATAATACTAAACACAATCTTTGAATCTTACCTAGGAGGATATGGGTTGCTTCCCAATCCTTAGCCCATAAAGTTCCAAAGTTATCACAAAAAACTAATAGTAATACTAATCTTGTCATTCTAATGCAAGCAATAAAACAAACAATGAAAATGGTCTTTCAATCTTACCTGATCACTATGGGTTACCTTGCGGTCTGTAGCCCCCCAAAAAAAAAAAATGCAATAGAACAAAAACATTGAAGTGCACAATAGAGAATACACTTCTAACAATAATTATGGTATGATGCATGGAAGCTTACACAACACAATGTGCAATGGATTCTTGTTGTTAGCTTTAATGAAACCATAGACCATAAATATCTACAACACTCTAAAGTAAATGGTAAAATACATATAAGATAATGGATAGTGTGATTGCAAGTTGGAAAACACAGTGTGAGGTGAGTATATGTCTGCCAAAACACAATGGCATGCCATAAATAAACAATCATACATAAAAACAGTTCATTGCCTTGTCTATGGCTTGTCATGTCATTCCAATCACCATGGTGTTGGAATGCCATGATAATCCTGATCTACTATTATGCTTTGATAGTAAACACACAATGTTTTCCAACAACCATATACATGCAGAGTGATTGGAAGTTGGAAAACATAGTGTGAGGTTAGTATATGTCTCCCAAAACACAATGGCATGCCATAGATAAGCAATCATACATAGAAATAGTTCATTACCTTGTCTATGGCTTGTCATATCATCCCAATCACCATGGTGTTGGAGTGCCATGACAATCCAAATCTACTATTATGCTTTGATAGTAAACACATGATGTTTTCCAACAACCATAGACATGCATAGTGTGATTGCAAGTTGGAAAATATAGTGTGCGGTGAGCACATGTCTGCCAAAACACAATGGCATGTCGTAGATAAGCAATCATACATAGAAACAGTTCATTTCCTTGTCTATGGTTTGTCATGTCATTCCAATCACCGTGGTGTTGGAATGCCATGACAATCCAAATCTACTATTATGCTTTGATAGTAAACACATAATGTTTTCCAACAACCATATACATGCACTCTATAATTGCAAGTTGGAAAACACAGTGTGAGGTGAGTATATGTTTGCCAAAACACAATGGCAAACCATAGATAAGCAATCATACTTACAAACAATTCATTGCCTTGTCTATGGCTTGTCACAACATTCCAATCACCATGAAACCACATTTCTTTGAGGTAATTTTCAAACTGTTCACTACCTTGTCTCTATTGTTGCTTACTATTATGCTTACTAATATGTTTTCATAGACAAGGCAGTGAACTGTTTGAAAAAATGCCTCAAACAAATGCAATTTGCAGCTGCAATTATCACTCTAGTATGAATGAATTAATATCTTTGACAATAGTATTTGGTTGCATAGGTGGAGTTCCCTATAGTTGTGGGTATAGTTTCACAATATATTTTTGATACCTCTACTGAAGATGACAATATATATTTGCAGGCCAAACTACATTGCTTGTTAAATAAGGTGTTTCCCATTTTCTAACAAAATTTGGTTAGGGGGTCTCCATCTGCAAATATCACTCTAATTATCATTATATATCTACAATTATCACTCTAACTATCTACAATTATTTTGTAAAAATAGTGCGAGATGAGAATGTCTGCCAAAACGTAGTGGCAAGCCATTGATAACCAATCCCACATAGAAACAGTTCATTTCCTTATCTATGGCTTGGCATGGCATTCCATTGATCATGAGACCACATTTCTTTTAGCCATTTTTCCAAACAATTCATTGCCTCGTCTCTACTGTTGCTTACTATTATGCTTTCATTAACAAGACAATGAACTGTTTCAAAAAATACCTCAAACAAATGTGCTCTCATGGAATGCCATGACAAAAAAATACAATTGGTAACTGCAATTATCACTCTAGAATGAAGAAATTAATATATTTCATAATAGTACTTGGTTGTGTAGGTGGAGTTCCTTATAGTTGTGGGTATAGTTATTACCTATGCAATGTGAACTAACTGCATAACTGCTTTTAGGTTGACTATGTTAAAAACCTATATTGTAATTTAAATTTTGTCCTCTATCTATGAGCATCTACTTATTAGTTATGCAATGTGAAGTAATTCTTTCAGTTTGAAAGATGTGCAATGCAATGAAATGGAAAACATAGGGTGTTTAAAAAACTGCAACCCACATTACAACATACCCAAACCCTCGTGGTTTTCAAGCCTGTATATGTACGTGTGCATTACAAATAGCAAGAACTCCAATTTCTTGACATTATCACCAATAATGAGTAAACTTGTTCAAAGTGGTGAAACACGGTGTTAATGTTTCTTGGGAAACAATGGGTGTCTATAAAATAGTTCCTTTCATTACATTCCTAAGGTCTAAATAATAAAAGCTTGTAAAAACATTCATTTTCTTTTCTAAAATTCTAAGATGCAAAACACCAGGTTTTACAAAACCCGCAACCCACTTAAAGTTTGAAAACAATTTACAAACAAAAACCTTCATAACATCCTTTACAATTAACAACCCAAATGATTAGAAACCCCTCAACTCACTTTTTTTAGTCTCCCCTTGCTCTCCAACCTTTCACTTGCAACTCCACTCTCCAACCTTTCACTTTCAACCTTCAGAATGAACAAGCAGAATACACAGTGTCAAAGGTTGTTGGAAACAATGGGTGTTTATAAAACGGTTCGTATTTCATTACATTCCTACGGTTTTAATAACAAAAACTTTTGAAGACATTCATATGTTTTCTAAGATTCTAGGTTCTCAAAACACTGAGAAACCTAAACCCACAACAACACAGCTATATACATACAAAAACGCATGAAACAATACATAGAAACTTTCACCATTGCATACAGTCGGTTAGAAACCCCTCACCTCAAGTCAATTGGTCATCTCCCTTGCCTGCAATACGCCCTTCCTCTCCAATCTTTCGATTTCAACCTTCAGAATGAGAAAACCCAAAGCACAACGTGTTTTCCAGGTGTCTTCCAAGAATAGTACCCGTTACAATTTAAACCGCATGTTTTAATCACATCACCGACCTTCCCGCGTGTAACAGATAACTTCTCACACAAGGCAATGAAATGCCGACATAATTTGGCGACGAGACACCTCCTTGCTTCCCGTGACGTTTCCTTCTATTGCCAGTTCCATTGCTTTTATCATCCGTTTGACGGGCCCCGTACTACGCCGTCTCTTCATGTTATGTATATTACCATATATGTCGTCATGTATATTTTCATGCGTTTTTGTATGTACATTAGTGCTTTATGTCTAGGAGTTAGCCGGCTCTGAATACCTTTGCATAAACAAATAAACTTTTTAAATAAAACAGCTTAAGTGTGCCTCTTCCGCTGGTCTTCAAAACAGGGGATATTGTGAAAAGATTTGCTAGGTAAAGGTGGGGTCTCGGCTAGGGGAACTTCTGTTTACTTTTTCTGTTGTTTCAGCCATAGCCATGGAGTGTTGAATTTTTTATTGTTTTTATCTCAACTTTAAGGAAAGGTGGGGCCACAGAAAGAAACAAGAGGGCACGTTGACGCATAGCCATGGCGTGTTGAATTTTTTATTTTGTTTTATCTCAACTTTAAGAAAAGGTGAGGCCTCAGAAACCAGAGGGCACGTTGACTGCACAGATGAGATGAGTGGCATTATGTATAGTAGTGTTATGGTGTCTCACACAAAACCCCTTGCCTGCTATATATATATCTTCTTATGCCTCTGTTTTTCCAATGCTAGAAGTAGTATTAGAAGGTTTAGCTCCAGAAATTGTCTGCACAGACCAAGGGAGATTGGTATTTTCAGCTACATTAAAGCAATGTCAAAGACAACTCGTTTCCAGCTTGCCGGCATTTACAGCTTTTCAAAGCAGAAAACAGAGGTGGAAGGTCTGAAGAAAAAGATGGCGGGGATTGAGAAGGTTGAATTGGGCGGAGATAAAGTGGTTAAATTCGTGCACAACCCCAATACAACTGCTGCAGAAATAAGTAAATAGACTTGACTCGTGATTCTAACTCTTACACTGTTTGACTTTTCTCTTTCTTTCATTTTCTCATGATTCTATCCAAAAGATTGAAAAAAGACATGGGTTTTGTTTTAATCAATACATGTTTGGGGTTTTCAGACATGGGGAATCAGGTAGGCTCTATGGTTTACTGATATAACTTATTTTGCTTACATTGTTGATGTATAATCCAGAAAAAGCTCTCGAAGATATGGATTTGCATCCCACTGAGGGTCGAATTGCAGAGAACTCATGATGGAAGGTAAGCAAGTAATTCCTGTATATTTTCTTTCTCCGCCTATTAAATGGCCTTTGTGAGCAGAGCTGGGGAGATTACAGATCCACAAAAAGAACTGGTAACTTAATCCGGTGGATCCCCCTCTCTGTTTCTGTTCAGCAATATTTCTGTGAAATCCTCTGTTGTATTTAATAACTATGCTATGGCTAACCCCTCTCTATCGAGTTGTCGTACCCTTTCGCCTTTGCCCATTACCATTCCGATGGCCTTACTAACGTACTCCTTCCGAAAACATCCGTCCTCATCTGCTCCCGCATTCAATTCCAGCGCCATCTTTTGGCGGTTAAGCCCCTCGACAGCCTGCGTCTGCAGCCTCAGGGCGACGCCGTTACAGACGGCATCGAATTCGACATTGGGGCGACGACGGAGCACTGGGACGACCTGCCATTTCCCAGAGGGGCGTTGGGGCACTGAAGTTCAGTTCTTCCATTTTAGAGAGAGGCGCAAAGAGGCGTCGGCCACTGAGGTACACTTCTGCCGTGCAGAGAGGCGTCTGGGCACTGAGGGACACTTCTTTTCCCGAGACATTTATTTTCCCGATTAGGGGCCCTGTACACTTTTTTTTGCCCGGGAAATTGGTTTTTTCCAGAGGCGGCCGGGCATTAAGACACACTTTGTTGTCGGTAGATTCATTTCTTAATGTTGGGTACTGAGGTACACTTTTATGCCGGGAAATGGCAGAAGTGTACCGCAGTGCCCAGAAGCCTCACTGCACCTCTCTGGGAATCGGCAAAGTGTACCTCAGTTTCCCGACGCCTCTCTGGAAAATGGCAGAAGGGAGAATTGGCAAAAGTGTACCTCAGTGTCTCGACGACTCTATGAGCCTCTCCGGGAAATGGCAGAAGTGTGCCTCAGTGTCCCGACGCCTCTCTGAGCTTCGATGCCGTCTAGAACGGCGTCACCAGACGCTGTGACGCATACTGCCGATGGGCTTGATTGCCAACTGATACTGCTGGAACCGATGTGGAAGTAGAAATCAATAAAATGAGTGAGGACGGATCTTTTTGGAAGGAGAGCGTTAGCAAGGCCGTCGGAATGATAATGGGCAAAGGCGAAAAGCATACGACGATTCGATCAAGGTGGCAAGAGCGGGATGAATCTCTTTTGACGATTCCATCTAGGTGTATTTTTGAGTTGGTGTAATGGTGAGAACTTGTTTCTTGAAAGAGAGGTTATAAGTTCAAGTCTTGTAGGGGATAGGGTATGTATGCCTCGTTTGTAGCACAATTAGATGCCTCCTGTATGAAGCACTGGGTAGTCTCATATTATTATAAGCTATCCATAGACAAAATAAAAGATCGCCTTATTTGTGAACTATAAAAGGATCCATTTCCATTTCCATTTTTCTTATGGTGTATGAAGCACGGGGTAGTCCCATATTACTATAAGCTATCTGTAGAAAAAAAAAAACAGAACGCCTTATTTGTGGACTATAAAAGGATCCATTTCGATTTCCATTTCTTATGGTGGAAAACTTGTACTCTTGAAAGACGGGTCACAAGTTCAAATTCTAAAGGGGGTAGGGTATGTACACTTCATATTGTGAAGCACAGAGTTAGGTATCTCCTATATAATGGGAATACAGAGTAGTCCCATATACTTAAAGCCACCTGTTAACCCAAAAACAGCTCGCCAGATATGATGGATTATAAAAAGACCTTTCCTTCCTTTCCTTGTGAATAGTAAGAACCTTTTGGCTAATTCTAAATGTAATGGCAGATCTGAGCATTTTTATAGCAGATATGATGTCTAACTATATTTCTTTTAATGCTAAGTCATACGTTTCTATTTACTGATTAGAATATGAAATCCTCATGTTTCTTTATTATCTTATGAATTTTCCCGTTTGGGATTGTTTTAGGATTGCTCAATCTCCACTGAATGATTAATTTATGAATCCCCTGTTTCGCTTTTAATGATTACTTTAGGAAAAGCTTCAGGCCATGCCCAATTTTTATATGATTACTTTTGGATTGTATTTAGTTTCTGATATCCGGCGCGACTCCATAGCCCTAGAGACTTTTTGTGTACTAAAGGTCTTTTCCAGATCTGGCTAATTCTAAATTTAATATTAGATCTAAGCATTAATAATAGACATGATATTCTTACAGCCCTTGAAAATGAAATTTAGAATACTTCTGGTAAGGCCTGTAAGACTTTTTATTCTCAATCATTGGGACGAAGAGAAAGATCTGAGCATTGTTATATCATATATGCCATCTGATGCTCTGTGTTTACTGAGATTTCCTCTGAAATCATCTGTTTCTATTTAGTGATTATAATATTTAGTCCTCAAGTTTCCGGATTACCTTACTAATTTTTCTGTTTCTGATTATCTGGGATTCCTCTATTTGATTGAATGATTACTTTCTGATGAGCTTCAGGCTCAATTATCTAATGATATAATTATCTTTAGTTTCTGATAGGCCAGGGCAACTGGCCCTAGAGTCTTTTACTGTACTATTGGCCTTTAACAGATCTGGCTGATTAAAATTGAGCGTTGCTACATGTTTTTTTGGCATTTTCTAGTGTCAGTAAAATAATAATTTCGTGCATGTTGTGCAGGATCCACCACTGATGGGTATGGATACTTTTGAAGATATGAAGTTACCAAATGCAGTTACAGAATAGTGTCCTCTTTGATTACAGTCTCTACAGTGTAATTTCCTCTTTATAGCAGTCCCAATATTCAGATATCAAAGAATCTCTTCAGATTTTACATAGATCATGGATGAAAGAAACAACTTGATAATTATTATTATTATTATTATTAATTATGCAATAAAAAGATGCTGATTTAGTATTTCCGTTTCACCCCATGCTATTTGGTGAAACTTGCTTTTGGCCAGAAAACGCCTAAAGTCATTTTTTTGTATGCTTTATGATTGAGAGGAGGATTTTTAATCTTTAACGTTTTTAGGTGGGCCCCCACTAAATCTTGTTGTGTGTCATTTGTGAACAAAAACGGCCTTGTATTTCGTCGTGTTGTATGCTTACCGGGTGATAACCGGTTATTCGGTCATGGGCGCTAATTGGTATTTGACGAATCCACTGATAATCGGTCGGGCAGATCACTCGTGATGAATGCCGTTTGAAGAATGGAATGATAACTGCACTGTCAGATCACTGGTGTTGATGGGTGGCTTGAAAGTTTGAATATCTTAATAAAGAAATATAAATCTAAAGAATATTATTGAAAAGGAAATGATGTTTCTTTAGAGGAAATCTGTATTAATTAAATTAATACACAAGTAAATAAGTTTAAAAAATTTAGTTTAATTAAAAATAGCATAGAGTAGGAAATTAAACAAGACTTATAGTTGCTTTTAATAAAAAGACAATGTTAGATAGACAAGGTTTTAGAATCTATTTATTGTCAGATTTTGGAAACAATGTTTATTTGACAATGTAATTGTTTGCAATTTTGTGATGAATCTCTACTTTGTCAGAGGATGAGCTTGTGGGTATGAAAAAAATTCATAAGTTTGCAGATTGGAGTTCCTATTCCTCATATTGTAAAAGACTTTGTTTTGTGAACTATCTTTAATATAACGAAAAAAAGTTTGTGGATTAGCAATACTAATGAATATCTTGGTGAGGTTATCATGCAATCAATTTGTAAAGGGAAATACTGAAAAATATTGAAAACAAAAGGTAACCCTAAGATGCAGATTCATTACTCTTTTAATTGCACCGATCGAAATGTGTCTATTGCCACTTTTTGTTGATTATTCTTTAATGATTAAAATGAATGCATTAAATATCTTTAAATATTAACACATGACATTAAATTATGCTAAACGTGTGATTAATTGGCTCAAGACAAAAGAGTAAAGGGGCCTAGTTAGCCAAATTTAAATTGACAAGGAATAAGTTCATGACCACAAAGTTGTCATAAAATGGAATAAAGGTAAGATCTAGGAGGTGAACAACTAAATGGAGGTAGGTGCATAGATAATTGTGACAAATAGGAAGATAAAGAGAATGTATGGTAGTGTGTATGTATATAACTAGACAAGGTAAAGCTAAATGTATATGGATATGTATATGTGTATATGTATAATGAAGCTAGGGGCAAGAGCCCAACTTTGTACAATATTATGTCATTTTTCATTATATACATGTATTAAGACATTACCTCAAAATAAACACAAAACTAAATAGAAAATGACACAAGTATGCAAATTTCACCATTACATTTTGCCCCCACTTTGAGGTGCATGTCAATCCTAAGATGAACATGTATCTCAATGTATTTAGCATTCACAAACATGCACGTAAAGTAAATACACTCAAAAGATATTGTCATAAGGTGCATATATTAAGTAATGGATCTACAAGAATATGATCATTTGTATCCAACTTCTCTTTGCATATATTTTTTAAGGATTATAACTACATGTTTTAGCAAATTATATTATTTCATAATATTTTCATTAAAAATAACAAAAACATCTTATTAATACATATGTATCTTTTAATTAAAAAATATTAATAGAAAATTTGGGCATGTCTTGAAAATATTGTCCACATCCGCTCCACCCCACGCCAATTGAAAATTTGAAGATGGTTTAGTATTTTAATTATTCCAACTTTTGAAAATTTATATTTGAGATTTTCTTATGTGATTCTCTCATTAATAAATATTCACTCCATTATATTCCCAATTAATCGGATGACACTAAATTAATGAATGGATGTTTCTAATAAAATCCATGAGACCGAGTAGTTTGTGGGTGTGATAAAGAAAAAATATCTTTCTTTACCTAGTTGTATTAAGGTTTCCACAACTAATCCAACATTATACCATGTAGATAAGATTTAAAAAATTAAACATTCTTATGCATTTGGTCTAATATTTTAATCTAATATTGTGATAAAAATAAATAAATGAAATCTTATCTAGATAAAAAAAAGAATCCTCCTACTTAAGTTATGTAATAGAAGAGAAAAATAAGAGTTAATGCAATTTTTTTAATAATAGAAAACTAAAATTTAGAAATGACAAATTGAACTTAGAATTATAATGAGGTAAAATAAAAGAATTAGCACCAAAGGATGAAACTTAATGTCCAAGATGTCGCCATGATGCACAACTGTCTATGTGATGCACTACCATTTGACTCATGCCCTAAAATCCAAGTTACAAGATGTCACCCTAAAAACTACCAAACTTATTGTACAACTATATTTTGGATTTACAAGATGCAAAATACAAGAACGATAGCAAATTGAGGGATACCAAATGATATATAAATGATGGAATGAAGCTAAACAAGTGAAATAATGAAATAACAAGGAGAAAGGAAGAGTTTGATCAAACCTCCATGAGTTCAAATATCTCGAAGGCTCATAGCTTGAGCAAGAAATAATGTTTGGATCTCTTGGGAGCCTGTCACAAATGGGAAAGCAATTATTTACCTTTTAGTTTCCACATGTAGTCAATGATGCAAATAAAATAGAGGTGTGTCTGTTTCCTACCTTGAGTTAATCTTGATTAACAACAAAGAATCGAAATGACATAAATTTTACCTTTAGGTTTATGAGAAGAAATAAACTAGTGTGCATGAATGTCAAGTGGGAATTAGGATCCCAACAAGTATCAAGAGCATAAAAGAGCTCACAAATGCTAGTATACAATAGAAATAAAGTGAAAATGCATCAACATCATTAGTCCACATCATGAATGAAAGTTAAAAGATAAGAAACACAAGATAAATATTTACAAGAGATCAAGGATGACAAGGAAATCATGCTAGAAAGCATACTTCTCATGTTAAACATTTGAGTGGTGATCAAGAATGTTGGCAGTAATTGAAAGGAAATTTGCACCCATAGTAAAATATTTTTGTTATGAAATAACTTGCACAATAGAAGAATATGATATGAAATATGTTGCAAATACTTGATAATAACTAAGAATAACAAGCCACTTCGAGGGGGAAGACCTCCAAATATCTCTAATGAGAACACACTTCACAACTTGATGATGAAATAAGACTCACAACCTCCTATATATACCTATTTATGCCTAGGATATCACCTAGGTCAAATTAGACACACCTATATAAGTCTTAGGCCGACCTAAACAACTAAATAACAATATACTAATGATAATATGACTTAATAAAGAGATAAGATAGCCACAAGCCGACTATTCATAACCCAATGTACACTAATATTAAGGGTGTAGCATGCCCCCCTTCTTCAAAGAAGCATTGTCCTCAATGCTAATCAAGTTTGGATTCTTTTGAATGAACTCCTCGTCCTCCCATGTGGCATCTTCAATTGGTAAATTCTTCCATTGGATGAGATACTTAGTGAGAGTTCTATTCCTCGACATCTTTGTGCGTGTTTGATGAATGCACTCTGGTTCCAAAATGATTCTTCCTTCCTCATCGAGCTTTGGTAGTGTTGTTTGAGTGGGAATATTATGCCCAATTACCTTCTTCAAATAGGAAACATGAAAAACTAGATGTATCTTTGTTGTTGGTGGCAACTCTAGTTTGTAGGCAACACTACCAATCTTTTGCATGATTTGGTATGAACCATAATACCTTGGAGACAACTTATTATTCTTTTTTTGTTGCTTTAGTGAGATTTTCTTATAAGGCTGCAATCTCAAGAAGACCCAATCCCCAACTTCAAAAATTCTTTCACTACAATGTTGGTATGCCTGTTGTTTCATTCGATTTTGTGCCATGGCTAAATTATCCTTGAGTCCTGAAAGTACTTGTTGTTGATGAAGCAAGTGGTCTTCTACTGCCTGAACTCTTGGTGACACCTTTATTGATGTGATGGAAGGAGGATGATATCCATAAAGTGCCAAAAATGGAGACATTTTTGATGAGCTATGAAAAGAAGTGTTATACCACCATTCTGCAAGTGGTAGCCAATCTACCCATTGAGATTGTTTCTCTGAAGTGAAACAACAGAGATATCCTTCCAAACACTTATTAACAACCTCAGTTTGTCCATTTGATTGAGGGTGGTATGAAGAGCTGTGAGCCAATTGAGTACCCAAACATGAGAATAAATCTTTCCAAAAGTGACTAGTGAAGATAGGATCACGATCACTAACAATAACCTTTGGTGTACCATGTAGCCTTTGGATATTCTCCAAAAAATATTTTTCCACTACACTTGCTATAAAAGGATGTGATAATGCAATGAAATGTGCACATTTAGTGAGGCAATCAACTACTACCATGATGACATATGACCTTTAGATTTGGGAAGCCCTATGATGAAGTCCATGGATACCTCTTCCCAATGCTGGCTAGGAATAGATAAGGGTTGCAAGAGACCTATTTTCTTAATTGTCTCCCCTTTATTCCTTTGAAAAACCAAACATTCAGCCACAAATTTTTGATCACCTTTTAGCCCTTCCCAAAAAAAATCTTGCTTGACTCAATGATATGTCTTCAAAAATCCTAAATGACCACCCACTGGAGACTCATGCAACTCTGTGAGAATCTTGTGTTTAAGAGTGGAATTCTTACAGAGATACAAACATTCTTTATACCAAAGAGTATCTCCCTTCCAACAAAACTTATCTGAACTACTACGATCACTTTTTAATTGTTCGATGAGATTACTTGTCGCAACATCATTTTGCCACTCTGCTTTGGCTTCCTCCACCCAATTTGCTTGTAATATTGAAAGGGCACACAATAAGGCTTCATCTTTCTCATCCTTCCTTGAAAGTGTGTCTGCTACAATATTTTCTTTCCCCTTCTTATATACAATCTCAAAGTCATATCCTAACATCTTAGTGACCCATTTTTGTTGCTCTTCAGAAGATAGTCGTTGTTCCAACAAATATTTTAGGTTATCATGATCTGTCTTAACCTTGAAGTATCTACCCAATAGATAAGGCCTCCATTGTTTAACTGGATGGAGGATTTCTAGAATTTCCTTCTCATAAATAGGTTTTAGTTGATTCTTACCCTTTAATTGACGACTCTCAAAAGCAATTGGTTGACCTTATTGCATGTGCACTGTTCCTATCCCATTTCCAAAAGCATCACATTCCACAATGAATTCCTTGGTGAAGTCAGGAGTGGCAAGCACTGGAGTTGTACACATAGCCTCCTTCAATCTCTCAAATGTTGTATTGGCAGACTCGTTCCAATGCAAAGAATCCTTCTTCAATAGAGTGGTGAGAGGTGTTGCTATACGACCATAATTCTTCACAAATATTCTATAGTACCCTGTCAATCCCAAGAAACCCCTCAGTTTCTTAATGGTTTTTGGAATAGGCCATTCCATGATAGCCTTAATTTTGTTAGGGTCCACCTTTACTCCTTCATGTGAAACTATGTGTCCCAAATACTCCACCTCCTTAAGACCAAAAGCACACTTGGAAGGCTTAGAATAGAGTTTATGATCTTCAAGTATTTGTAATGCTTGATCCACATGTTGCAAATTTCCTTCCCAAGTCTTGCTATAAATCAATATATCATCAAAGAATACTAACACAAACTTTCTCAAGAACTTCTTAAAAATGGAATTCATCAAACTTTGGAATGTAGATGGTGCATTGGTAAGACCAAATGGCATCACCAAAAATTCATAATGACCCTCATGAGTCTGAAATGTTGTCTTACAAATATCTTCTTCCTTAATTCAAATTTGGTGATAACCAGATCTAAGATCTAACTTGGTAAAATACATAGCTCCATTCAATTCATCTAGCAAATCATCAATGATTGGAATATGAAACTTATCTTTAATGGTGTACATGTTGAGCACGCTATAATTTGGAAAAATGTTCCAAGTATCATCCTTCTTACGTACCATCACCATAGGCGAGGAGTAAGCACTTTGGCTATGCCTAATAATTCATGCCTTTAGCATCTCCTCAACAATTTTTCTCACTCTTTTGTATGTGTGGATACCTGTAAGGCCTAATGTTCGGTGGTTGGCTCCCTGGAACTAACTATATGGCATGATCATGATCCCTCTTAGGAGGAAGTCCTTTAGGAATATCTCCAAGAACAACTGAGTGATGGTCAATTATAGCTTGCAAATCTGGATGAGTAGGAGCATTAGATTGAGAGACTTCTAATGAACATAGCTGGGCCACAAATCCATCCACTCATTTCTCAAGAAACTTTTGCATTTGATGAGAGATTACCATTGGTGGGGATTTTTCCTTCAACCCCCTTAGCTCTACTACCCTTCCTTTTGATTGAAATCTCATGAATAGTTCTTGGAAGTTCATCTCAATCGTTCCCAATGTAGTAAGCCATTGTACTCCCAAAACAATATCTGTTGCACCCATGGATATCACATACATTAGGGTATCAAGTTGATAATCTCCCATGGATAATTTAATGCTATGGCACTTCCCTGAACAACTAACTGTACCACCATCTGCAATCAAAACCTGAAACTTTGGAGCTGGATATATAAAACAATTTAGATGAGTAGCTAACTTTGTGTTGATGAAATTATGAGTACTACCTGAGTCAATCAACACTGTTATCTTCTACTTCTTTAAGAACCCCACCACCTTGAGAGTTTGTGGAGCACCAAAACCTGAGAGTGCATGACAAGAAATGATTGGTTGAGAATCATGTGATTCCTCATTTGACTCCATTTCATCCTCTAGTATTGGTTCCTCCTCTTCTTCCTCACTTGGACCTTCAATATAGAACAATTTCTTTTCACTGCATTTATGTCCTTGACTGTATTTGCTATCACAATTGAAACACAACCCTTTTTCTCTTTTCTCCTCAATTTGTTGTGGAGTCAACCTAATAGGTTGTGTTGAATATCCTTTCTCTCTTGTCACATTAACCCCTTGCTTCTTAGGAATCAAACTCCTCTACCCTATGTGCTAAGATAAAAGACTCATTTATGGAGCTAGGGATAAACATGTATACCTCATATTGAATGTGATCCTCGAGACCCCCCAAGAATAAATCATTCAAGTTTTCCTCTGTAATTGTATCCACTCTTAAGGATAGATTTTGGAATTGCTGAATAATATCCTTAACTGATCCTATTTGTTGAAGTTTAGCCAGCTGGCTAAAGAAGTTGTTTGTCATGCTATTGCTATATTGTGCTTGGAGTTCCTCCGTAAAAATTGACCATGAGATGGTGAGACCCTTTTTCCTTCAATGATTACAAAGCCAACGATACTAAATGAATTGATCTGGTTCTAGATATAGGGAAGCCATCATGATTTTTTGTCCATTTGGGATTTGGTGTACTTAAAAAAAAATCACTATTTGGTTTATTCATGTTAGAGGATCCTTGCCATCGAACTTGCGCATATCCACCTTTAGAAATAAATTTCTAGTTCCCATAGGAGTACTAAAGCTTGTGTCAATTTTATCTGACCTAGAATTTTCACCTTGGTCACTTGAGAACTCCTTTCTTGGTTCAGCCATGTAGGTGCTTAACATGTTTCGTATGTCCGATATATCACCTCTTAGGTCACACATATCCATCTTCATTGAGGAAATTTCTTCCTTGACCTTAGTGATTTCCTCATTAGGATTAATATACTCTATTGTTACCCCATCCTTATTAGGAGTCTTCCCTGGAGTGAGAACATTCTTTTTGCCCCTTGTTGCAGGCCCTGTCATGATGGGAACCACTAAAAAAAAAATAACTTGCTTATTTATTCTCCAATTCTTCCAAATTTTTTACTGTAATCTCCTTTAGTATTTCTTCAAAAACCCAATAAAAATCAGACTCCAATTCGATAAGATGTGTGAGATATGCAGATTCCAAAAAAATTGTGTAGAAACCCTAATTCTGCAATAATTCGCTTAATTCTGCTCCAATTCTTCTAAAATATAGACTATAGCTTCTTTAATATGTTCTTCAAAAAACCTTTAAAAATCAGAAAAAAAAAAAATTCCCCAAAATCTAAAAGATATGCTCTTCCCAAAATCGCCTCCAAAATTGAGAAAAAATCTTGCCTCTATGGTGCCAAGATCATGCTTTGATACCACTTGTTATGAAATAACTTGCACAATAGAAGAATATGATATGAAATTTGCTGCAAATACTTGATAATAACTGAGAATAACAAGCAACTTCAAGGGGGAAAACCTCCAAATATCTCTAATGAGAACACACTTCACAACTTGATGATGAAATAAGACTCACAACCTCCTATATATACATATTTATGCCTAGGATATCACCTAGGCCGACTTAGACATACCTATATAAGTCTTAGGCTGACCTAAACAACTAAATAACAATATACTAATGATAATATGACTTAATAGAGAGTTAATATAGCCACAAGCCGACTATTCATAACCCGATGTACACTAATATTAAGGGTGTAGCAATTTCTATATAAATTCATGAGATAAAAAATACAAGTATTCATAATCCATAATGCAAAAGAATAGAAACATACCATCAAGATGATATAATATGTACCATGGTAAAAACCTAATGAGAAAAAAATATCCCTCAAAAATACTCACACACTCAATATATTATCTCATGAACAAAGATCACAATACACTTATAGAGTTCCTATGACCACTTCTAAAACATCAAACTCCCTATCCAACATAAATTTCACCACTGGTCTCCATAGCTCTCCCAAGTTCTCTCCACACTAATAAAATGAAAGAGATTAAGAGCATCCATGTTGTTACTAAAAAGTAATAAAATACAATAACACATGACCAAAAATATAGTAATCACACTAGCTCCACGAAAACCTCAACTCCAATGCCATATGAACACAAACATTTAGGAAGAAGCACAAGACCAAAGTGTAATAACCCATTCTAAATTATTACTTAAGTACTATTATTGGAATGACATATGAATATATTCAAATTAAAAAGACATAACTAAGAATCTATAGTCAATCATAGTAACACATGTCTAATTAAAATGAGTCAAGATTTATATATTCATTTTGAAAGTCAATTACAATATCAAGTTTGACTTGGTGCTTAAGGCCACAAAGTCAATACAATGTACCACTTTTGCATCAAGCTTACATCAAGGATTTACATCAAGTTTACATCATAGACTCAATAGTCATGTATACATCTAAGGTTCCTCTTGGTGCTCGCCACCATTGGTGGATGAGAACATGGTTGAAGCGCTTTACCACCCAATCACGAAGCTTACACTTCCTCAAAATTATTCCAACTTTAAGAATACCCAACCCTACATGGAAATTTTAGCAAGAGAACAATTTGCAAGGTGGAATCTTGTGCATGCCCATACATCAACATGCATTTCTATCTACAAGTTAGAGAAGAGAATGCAAGATCTATGCTAGGAATGGTAGAGAGTGTCATCACATAGTCCATACATACATAATGAACATAATTGCTTGGCCAAGCATAAAAATATTGTTGCAACAACACACAATAGGTTTTGGTAAAGCAAACCTATACTCTTTGAACTCCATCTCGACACCCATCCCAGAAGGTAACTTTCAACATCAAGTTATCTCATAACAACCAACTACCCTCTAGCAACATCTCCCCCTAGATGTCTTGCTGGAGTCTGTGGAGGAGCAGATGTGTCTTTGGATTTCTCTACAAGGTCCCAGGGGTACCAAACTCCTTCTCCAACTCAACCTTCATCTTTTCAATTTTTCCTTCAATATCCTTCTTCTTTTCAAGGTTTTCTTTACTTGATTTCTTTGCATAAGTACCAAGCCTTTCAAATTTTGGATCTTTAGGTTTTCTAAATACAATCTCTGCAAGATCAATGTATTCAAACTCATCTACCTCATAAGGCATCTCCTGAACCCAAATGGTTATGGATTCAACTGCTTCCATGTAGTAGTAATTTCTACTAACCATAAATGTTAATTCATCCTTATATTTATCCACATCTTTTCTTGGAATCCTTTTTCTCTCTTGCATCTGAGTTTGAAAAGGTTTAAAGAATCCCCACAATATTGAATAACAAGACTCTTTACTAGAAAATCTCCTCAAATGATATCTAATTTTCATAGCTACAAGAACATTATCTTTCCAAACAATATTGCTTACTCTGGACAACTCATTAAGAAAGTAAAACATCAAAAAAATATAAGAGTACCATACCAAAAAGGGTATTTTTACTCCTTAGTCTTTTGTATATTTTCCAACAACTATAATATCAGAAGCTCACAAATATCAAAATATTTTCCTTCTTTCACCATTTGATAAGTTATGTGTATTGCAGTGACAGTGACATAATTCTCTCTATTTGTGAAAACTATCTTGTAACCAATCATCATTGAAGCATATTTGACTGTGGAATCTTCAATGGTGTTCACTATTAGGGAACTCTTATCAAACTTGGCTCTGGTAAGTTTCATCACCACTTCATTATTTATCGCTTTAAATGTTGAAACAAGTCCAGTGGAGCTCAAACCAATAAGAACCCTAATTGCCTCTTTAGTTGTCATATGCGACATGTCCAACCACATGAATATGTCATGAATTCTTCTCAAAATATAATTCACCCACTCATCCTCAAAACAAAAATTAGGAAATTCTATCCACACATCCAACTTTTTCTCTGTCAAACTGGCATACTCTAGTTTTAGCTTGAAATCATCTCCAAATAACACATTTTCCCTAAATTCCACCAGTTTCAAGTGATCATATTCATCCAACTTCGAATGAATGTAAATGCACAAATCTTCTATGTGCAACATGTTTGATGGAACCCTATAGAACACCCCCTCTTTATTCGTTACCATTTATTTGTATCGATTCTTCTTAAACTTAGGTCTTGGCCTCTCAAGCACATCAATAACTTGTGGAGTAAAATTTTTGGACTTTTCTTGAGCTAGGGTTTGCAAGAAATTGTAAACACCTTGTGAAATTTTCTAGTAGGGTTTTGTTCAACACTTCAGAATCACTTCAACCCTCATTTGCACTGCTCTCCTCTTCAAATTCTCAAGCACAAATACCTTTTAGATGTGCAAAATGAAATATAAACACTTTTTGTGACCTAAAGTATGCATTAGTTACAACAAAAAAATTAGGTCAAAAACTATCAAGCCCTCTTTGTATCATCATAGGCACTTCCAAACATTCTACAAATCTTTGCATTAAGATATTTCTCACCGCAGATTTCACCAACGTATCAACCATACCAACTTTATATACATGCACTAGTACGTTGAAGACACCAACATCACATATTTAGTAGGGGGTTAGAAAGTATTTTGTTAAAACTCCCCCTAAGCAAAATATTTCTATCTAGTTTCTGGAGGAAACATCTACACCAAAATTTGGCACAGATTCATTCTTCACATCATTCTCTTCCTTTTTATTCTAGATCTTGTTCATCTCCTTCTTTACCTCAATTGGATCAATGTTCTTTTGTGGAGTAGAAGGTTTCACATTCTTTCCTATGTAACACTTAGCTATGTGTCTTGGTTTATTATATTTATAGCATATGATACTTTGTTGTGAATCAAACTTACTTCTTGCCATTTTAGATTTGTATTCAAAAGCATTATGCCCAAACCCATTACATGTGTAGTAGTAACTGAGGAATGATTGAGGCATCATACAATTATTGTAACCATTCATCATTTTCATTTTGCATTCACTAACCTTATGACCAAATATATTGCATGCATAGCATTGATTGGAAAACAATTGAAATTTTTGATTCATATTCCTTCTACACTCTACAACTCTATGTCCAAATTTATTGCAAGAATAACAATAGCCATTGAAAGATGGGTACCTTTGTGCAATTAGTTGTCTAATAGGAGGTATCTTGAAATATTTCTTTTGGTTCTGGACATGTTTGATATTGCTTTTCTTATCTCCAATCTTTTTGTGTTCATTGTTCTCGTTTTCAACATTGTTTGGAGTCTGATTTTCCTTTGAGCTTTCTCCTTTTTCAAACCCTAAGCCTTCTTTATCCTTTGAATCTTTTTTAATAGCAATAATATCATCATGTAAGGTGGATCTCTTCTTGAATTTGTCTTCTTAACTCTTTGCTTTCTCCATATATTTCCTTAGAGACACAATCTCTTCAAGTTTTGAGCATTGTGCAAAATTGTCTTTCAATTTGGCATTCAAGCAGTCTTCAACTCTTTTTCCTTCTTCAACCCGCACTTTAAGATTAGTGATTGTCTCATTTGATTGCTTAAGTTGCTTATTTGTTTCCTTGAGTTTCTATTTAACTTTCTTGACTTGATTCCTTAGCTTCTTGATACACTCATCTGCTTCCTTCAGAGTTTCTTTCAGATCTCTATTCTCACATTCTGCTTTATCCAAGTCATCAAGCGTAGATTTGATTTCTCATTCCATATCAACTTCATAGTCTTCTTCAGTATACCCTTCCATTATGATTTCTTCTGAAGGGATAGGATATGACCTAGTTGCCATGTGTTCAACCTTCAAGATCTACCTTAGTGGCTAAGCCAATTGTAGGAACCTTTCTTTAATACCAATTGTTGAGCACCTAAAATATTGAGAGGGGGTGAATCAATATTCCCTAAAAATCATTAACATAAAAGTGCATTCAAAGCATTTCATTAAACTTGCAGAAATGGAAATAAAAAATTGAATCATGCACCACAACAATCAACACAAGAACACCATATTTACATGGAAAACCCTTGAAAGGGAAAAACCATGGTGAGGATTAGCTCACAATATATCATAACTAGTTACAACATATTATAGGAAGCTCACTACCAGAAGGGCTCACTGCCCGAAGGACTCGCTGTACAGAAAATAGGAGGTCTCACTACCCAAGGAAGATCAATTTTTATAGAATTATAAAAGATATAGAAAGGAGTGGATCACTACCAAATTTTGAACTTCTAACAATGCATTTGCAATATGCTAAAGATATAGTTCCAATTAGACTTAGTAAATTGACTTTACACACTTCATTCTTCACCACTAACACCTTTCACACTTCACACTCTCGCTCACCCACATATGCATTATCTCTCATACATCTTCATACTACACACACTGAATTGATCTTATATATATATATATATATTCTACAAACAATAATATCATCAATTAGGTCGGCCTAATTAGATGAAAAATGTGACACCATAACCTGCCAGCTCAAAAATCCATCATACATACCTCATGGAAGAAACCAAAATAGGTCGGCATGACCTATAATCACTCCTATGAATCCACTTCATACTCAAGTTAATACTGCATGACCCCAAAACCCTTAGGTTGACACCACACAACAAAATTGGTGAAGCAACAACTAAATGAACCAATTGTTCATTCACAACTTGACACGCAGACCACCAAACCACCTGAAACTCAAAGTGTACACACATTTGACATCTTCAAACACTTCTCAAATCTAAAAATCACAATGATCATCTACAATGGAATGCAGAGCATTCCAACATGAACTCTACAACTGTAACTCTATCACAGCATAGCCGAATACCCTGTCACTAATCTCTTCAACTGCGGAAGACATAAAACCTTGAAACTTTGGATATAGAATCCTTCAACACATACCATTATCACTGAGCAATGCAGACCACAAAACTATTCCTTTGTTACATACTATTTTAGTCTGGGACTTAGCCAACTTCTCCAAAAACACTTGGTTTGATCTGGACTAATACATACTAATGAATCATCACTTCTACAATTGGTTTCCATCAATGAAAACACCATACATAATCATGCTCATGTTGCCAATAGATCTTTCAAGTGATTTAAGGAAGATTTATAGCAGATCCTGAAAGTGATTTTAAGGTAGATTTATAGAAGACTCTTCAAGGTGATTTATATCAGATTTCAAGGAATATTTGAGCAGAATTGTTAGAGAATTTTTTGAGGAAGAAAAATACTTTTTTGTGATTAAGGTTGGTGCCTCATATTGAAGAGATCGAGAGGTTGGTGCCTCATATTGAAGAGATTAGGAGGTTTAATCCTCTCATTAGAAGAGATTAGTGTCTCTTTCTAGGTTGGTGTTGAGTTGTGGGTATTGGTGTCTCCAGTGGATTGATACCTACAAAGATTTTAAGAGAATTTTTATATAAGAAATATTTTGTCATGGTTTTTTATCGCAATTATTTCCACATAAATTGTGTTTTGTTCTTGTGTTACATAATTGTTAGATCTTGTGTGATGTTATTGCTATGGTTGTTAAGTTTTGAAAAATTAAAAGATTGTCTTATACTGATTTACCCCCTCTCAATATAATTGTGTGTTTCATCAACTATATATGGATCAATGGACCTCTTTTCTACACTAATATTGATAATGTCATGTGTCTATGTGTAGCTAAATATGATGTATTTAATATACTTTGAGCATGTCATACAAAACCATGTGGAGGAAATTTTACAGCTAATTGACGACCAACAAAATCCTTACTTTTGGATATTACTAGCCTACATTACACAAAGATTACATAAATTATGTTTGAAATTGTGATAAATGTCAATGCATGGGTTGACCCATACATTTAGATGAGATGCCTCTTCAACTACAATTATCTATTGATCCTTTCTAAAAGTGGGGATTAGACTTTGTAGGACCTATCAATCCTCCATCCAGAAATAAGGAGTACATTTTGGTTTGCACACACTATGTTACTAAGGGGGTTGAAGTTGTGGCATTGAAACATGTAAGAGATACCAAGGTAGTTGAGTTCTTGTATACTAAAATATTTACAATATTTTGTGTGCGAAAAGAGATTGTAATAGATCAAGGACCACAATTTACATCTAATATTATCTATTCTTTGGTCCATGAATATGAGATTCAACACATAAGTCTTCTCCATATCATCCACAAGCCAATGGTCAAGTAGAGGTTATCAATAGGGAACTTGAGAATATTCTTACCAAGATAGTATCACTTCATCGAAAATATTGGGCATCTCAACTTATCAAAGCAGTATGGGCCTACCGGATAATGTGGAAGACCACTACTGGTCTTACACCCTATGAATTTTTCTATGGTAAAAAAGTGATATTGCCTATTGACTTTGAGATCAAGACTTTATGTATTACTTTGGAATTGGTTCTAGATCTTACATATGCACAAAAGACAAGAATTGACCATCTCCACTCTTTTAGATGAAATGTGAAGGGATTATTTATTTCATGCATAAGTAGTTCAAAAACAACTTGCTCTTTGTCATGATCATTTCATTCATAAATGATCATTTTAGCTAGGGGATTGGGAACTTTTACATATGAATCCATATTCTCATACTTCAAACGAAATTTTCATACTTAGTGGCAAGAACCTTATGAGATTGAAGTTGTATATGATAATGGTGCAATCAAAATTCACACTACAGACTTAGATCGCATGGCCTTAGTTACCAATGGTCATCATTTGAAGATATACAAGCATCCCATCACAAAAAAAGTTTTTTTTATTTGAAGAAGGAACTCCATGTGTTTGATAGAGTTCTTGTCACTCCTTTGGAATCCTTTTAGGAATTCCTTTCAAAAAAAAGAAGAGAAAAAAGGAAAAAAACTCTATGAAATATAACAATGAAAACCTTCAAGAATTGTTAGATGATTATAGTTTTAGAACCAAATTTCTAGTAGATTATAATTAAAATAATATTATTAGCTAGGTGAAAAATGATTGTTCAATGCCTGTAAGCAATGAATGATTGAAAAATGGGATACTAGTGGTCATTTTTCATTAAAATAAATAAATAATAAAAAAATATATATTTTTTCTCATGTTTTTTTTCTATTTTTCCACAAGAATTCAAGTTATTGACACTACACATCCTCATATTGTTAGACATTTTTTGTCATTGTTGGGAACCTCAATAATTTTTCCTATCATAATAATTAGTTTTCATGTTAGAAAGCACATGTGAGTACATGATCCATATCAGTGACTTCTTAATCCAATGGATGTGATGACGCCAACTCGGTGAGATAGAAGTACCTCCACTTGGTATCATATCCTTATGTATTTTTATCTCAACATATCCAGTCAAGCACATATTGATACCATAATCCTAATACTAACAATAACTCCAACCCTAATCTTAATTCTAACCTCAACCCTAATCCAAATTTTATCTCTAATCCTAATTCTAACCCCAATCCTAATCCTAATTCTACTGCTAAGCCTAATCCTAACCCTAATCCTAATACTAATATTAACTCCAACCCTAATCTTAGTTATAATTCTAACCCTAATCCTAATCCTAATTCTATCTCTGGCCCTGACCCAAGCCTTAATCCTAATACTAATACTAACCCTAACCCTAATCCTAATTCTATCTCTAATCCTAACCATAACCCTAATCTTCATCCTAATCATAATATTAATAATAACCCTAACCCTAATTCTATCTCCAATCCTAACCTCAACCTTAACCCTAACCCTAACCGTAATCCTAATAAATTTTATGCCTTCCATGTTGTGTTGTGAATGTTAATAGTATATATATATATATACATAAAAAAAATTGAGAGATATCCTTCTCGAGGTGTCTATTGTAATTTTATGTGACAAATTGATTAAAAAAATAAACACCTTGAGAAGAACATCTCTCAAATTTTTTAATATATATTATTAATAAATATATATGCTAGTTATCTCAACATGTCTAGTCAAGCACATATTGATACCATCATAAAAGTTTGTTTATGCCACCATTATTTCATTTGATTGTGGTAGCTATTAGTGATTATTCTGCATCAATTTTTTTGGTTGCCATCATTCCATTAGAATAATTGGATCTATGTCCCTAATGTTTTCCATGTCAGAGCTTCAAAAAATTTCAACCTATTGGTAATTTTTCCAGCAGAACCAAGCAGTTCTCTAAAAATTTGCCAACACTCATAGTGAAGAACTACAGGGTTAGTGGTCAACACAATGAGTATAGGATTTTGTGGTCCTTACTCCTTCACTTCAGGCTCTGTGAAACCTAGGAGGGTGATCCCAATTGTGTTTTTGTGAAGTGTATTTGATTAGTAACACATTTATACACAAATTGATTCCTATTTGTTGCAAATAAAGCCCATTTCATTGAAGATTTGGCGGATCTTTGAATGAATGACTATCTATTTGCTAGGAATCGGGATATTCCTAACCCACACTATCCTTGAAATTATTTTAAATGAATATTGTTCTTATTTTAAGTCTATGGCCAGGTACACTATTTGTTCATTTCATACAACATTTTCTAACAAATTGACCAGTGTCCCATCAATTGTAGCAACAAAGTCAAATATGTAAGAATTAGTAATATATAAACTACTCAATTTAGACATAAGCATACTGTTTTCATACTACTTTGCATTTATGAAAACTCACAATGCCTAAAACACTCACTTCTTATAAATCCTAAGCAATTCCTTGCAAAGTTTATAACCCTATTCAAGAATTTTAATCAACTCCTTGAGTTAAAGTTGAAAAAAAAATAATACATTCAAATGGAATGTCTGAAGATAAATGATAACACCATTAGTATTTTTCATTCATAACTTGTAAGAAATATACATAGGAGAGTATATGTTTTCAAACTAAGATTTGTTTTGATATTAGTAGTTTCTATAGAACTCATTTAAGACTATTACATACAGGATTTCATACCTAAGACAAACTACTGACCTATTTATCAGTATTCTATTAAAAGTTCCTTTCCTAAACTTAGCATTCACCTATAATCCTATTGAGACTTAAAAATCTGACCCCTGTAATAGCCCTAAAATCCCTTTTATATAACAAGGGAGCAACAAGCGTCAAGATCAATTACATTTACATTTCATTTCATTTGCACCAGGATTCAAGACATCCTTAGTTAGTTACGTGCAATCATTAAGGAAAATGGAAGAGTAAAATACCACATTCCATTTCCTTACATGAAGACACACTTGCTCCTCAAGAAGTAGAGTTTGTTGCAGCAACGTTGAATCCTTGCCCTTGATGACCAAAGAAGATTATCCACTAGCAGCTCTAGCACAAACTTGTATGTCATCTGGAAACAACATACATGTCACCAAGGTCATTTAGTCTAGCATTTCTCCAATACACTAGCCCAAAAAAATTCCACATCAATGCTAGAAACAAGAAATCACATGAATGTTGAATAGGAAAATCTAGAAAAAAGGGGCATGGTATCATCAAAAACAAAAAGAGGGCACAGTCATCACTCTGCGTCATCAACCTCATAGGGTACTCGGTCACGTTTTTCTCATGGCGGGACTGGAGGAACCATCACTACCTCCTCGTCGGAATCCTCAAATGGTACCAGGGAGAGGGGATAATAATCACCCTCTAGATCAATGTCACCCTCATTGTCTGAAGGGTTATCAAAAACCTCACTTGGAGAATTACGTCGTCCCAGATAGGCCTTAAGATACTTGCATTTTTTCTTTGCCTTCTTTTCATATTCCACCAATCTTTTCCCTTTGAATTTGACCAATTCTTCTAAAATGATTCGACCCTGTAGATGGTAATTACCCTTGACACCATACTTCTTGAATTTCCTATGTCCCCTTCTACTCTTTGGTGCATTAGGAGCTCCTTGTGTCTTAATTTCATCCTCAAGATCATTTTCCTCAAACTCAAGCAAGCTAAATCTCTTAGACTCTCGAACCACCATGGTAGACCTACTCATCCAAGACAAGAACATTCACTTCTTAACTCAAGAATAATTAATACTCGCACGCTTCTTCACTAACCCACACCTCACATTCACTGTAGATTGAAATATGATGAAAGTGAACAACAAGCAATCTACATTAAATAGAAAATTTGGAGCATGTAGGTATTAATAATTCAAGAATTCCTCACGTGAGCAAGTTGATAATTTTTATAGTTTGGATTTGAATCTAGTCCATCGATTTTAAAACATTTAAAACTTCATCTATGGTGACCATGAGCATCATTTTTCAGCCTTTAGCAACTTGCTCCTAGAAAACAATGATTCCATCTCAAATACTACCATGTCTTCTCCTAATCTTGATTAATCATACACGATCTGTCAATTAGCATGTATCGCCAACCTAATCCATGCTTAATTAATATCGGCGAAGTACATAAGACCAGTGTTTCTTAGAGACAATATTTCCTTATACACTTCATTGCTCATCGCTGATCCTCCCCAAATTTAAGGGTGTAATCAATGTTGAAAATATTGCCGCGATGAAGTTTAGTCTATTAGATCATCCTGTTTTAAAACCATATCAATGGTTCTCTAGTCATCTCGCTAATTTCCTTTATACAATGTCCCCAGGATTATTCCATGTTGCTTGTTCTAGCAATAGCCATCGCCTATCACAAATGCATCTTGTCCTTCATCGGCCTCATCAGCGATGTCAACATCCCCATGATGAAATCTCATCCCTTGGATCTGTGGCCCGTCTTTGATCAATCCTTCCATCACGCATCACTAATTCAAACTTTGCACCTTGGCTCCTATCAGTGATAGGAGATGCAATGAAGAAATCATATTTAGACACATACACCTGCATGAAAATAAATGGTACAAAATACATCACACGAAAGATCTTATTAGAGAAAGAAACCTTTTAGAGAATCTCATCGTTCATTGTGGTTTTGAAACTTAGGCTCAGGAATGAATCTGTGATGAGCAATGAAATATAGAAACATCAAAGCATCGCTCATAACTAATTCTCCTCATACAGTTTGCAAGAAATTAGCAATGAGAGGATTTACATTGTGACAATGTGTATCACATATTGCTAATATAGAAACTAGCACTTAAAACATATCCACGATACATGATGAAAAGGAATTCCATCATATCGCTCATAATTGATCTTAAATTTATCATTTTATGACCATCCACGGTGAGCGATAAGAACGTAAGGTCAGAGGACATTAATTATCGCTATTACAATGCTCAAGGCTCAAAATCCATTAGCGATAAGCGATTCCTTAACAATGCACGAAACATTGCTCATTGCTGATTGTTCCAAGAGCTCCAACAACTATTCACGATGAGCGAAAAAGAAAGAAATGTTGCTCATCGCTCATCGCCAATTTAAAACATACACTCAAAAATTAATCAGCGATGGGAAATAAAGATATGATGACCGTCAGGACTTAAGTGAAAACTTTAAGCACGTGCACGTAAGTTGTTCTGAGGAGGGGATCCTCTAAGATGATGTGAGAGAAAGAGCTCAAAATATTCTAAGTCATGAAATGCAAAGGATGTAAAGGCCAAAATGGGGCCCTCTACTTAACCTTATAAGAAATAGGAAATTTAGACCTAGGCATGAGGGACTAGTCACCTGACGATTATGAATGACATAAAACATAACTTAGGCAACCAAAGACCAGGAATACAAGTCACTGTAATAATACAATGACCAAGGGTTGTTGGACTCATAGGCCATTTCTGCAAGGTTTTAATCAACATAAAACCCTAACACAGTGATGGGGACATGACGTAATATCAGAAATGAGGGCCCAAGCAAAAAATTTCACAGATTTAAGGTGGAACCAAGAAATTTTTTGAGGGGTTCCATTAGTGGCTCCTATTGGGGACACATGCCTCTTGCAGGAAAGGTTGGATCCCAGAATTTCAGGTGAAGCAGACCAGGTACAAGAACCAAAAAAAAAGAAACAACATATGTACAAGCTTTACACAGGCCAAAAGACCTAGAAAGGGAGATCCAATCTCCAATCCACTTGAAAACTTCTCCTAAGGTGCAAATTTTAGTATGTACTCTACAATCCAACCAAGCTTCATTTCTTGTTTGGTGGCACAAGACCACTGAAACCTTAGGCTAATTCTTGCCTCTGTCAAAAAACAACCTTTTGAAAAATTGGTGTCCTTCCATCCACATTTACCCCTGTCATACCACTGCAACAAGTATATTTCTCTCTTTACAAGCAAAAAAATGTGGATATCCTTGCGGTCTATTCGATTATAAACAATGTTACTAGCATTTTTCTCAATTTTTCTGAGTATATTGTTGCTAGTGTAATCTTGGTCATTTTGTATTGTATATTTAGACATAAACTGAAAACCTTCATCATCACATGACACATATGTGTTATGTTCATCATATGAAACTTGTTCATATTGAAGATAACATTTCTTGTTACTCATCTCATTGTCATGCTCCATCAAAATACCTCCCAACTAAATTGGAAATTGAAAATGTTCATACTCCTGCAAGTAAGTGTCATCATGATATTCATCTTTATTTGTTACACCTATTTCAAAGGTAAAAAAAATCATAATAAATACCCTCAGAGAGCTCATCAATGTGTTACTTTGTCTGCTTAAGGCCATATTCTAACTCTACATTAGATACATCATCAAAGTTTTCAACAAAAAGTGGATTATCTCTGCACCAATAAAGGTCATCATTACTCATCTCTAGTGCAGACAAAGGCTCATCAAATAATGGATTTCCCATCACACTCATTTTTGACATAAAAGCCTCAACTTCCTCAACATGAAGGTCAAATTCCTTTAAGTCATTATTACACTTGAAATCAATGTAATCACTAGAAGAGCAGATAGACATATTTTTAACTGCATCTCCTCCCTCAAATTGTTCGACACAAACATTGGGAATTTTTGCCATGTCCACATGACTTGAGATATCATGGTTAGAAAGCTCTTCAAACTTTGTATCATTATCAACCAGAATTAGTCACTTCAAATTCCCATCACAATGCATAACATGATCACCTAAGAGCGAACTTATATCATCAACATGATGCATGCTAATGTTATCCTCATATGATATAAAACTTTCCAACTCTACTCCATACAATCTATTATGACTAGCAAAATAACAATCAACATATTCAACCTCATAGTTGAATGTGCATGAATAGGCCCAATGAAACCAAGCTCATTATTGACAAAGCTTTCAACCCTAGCAATATTGAAATCAGGACTACATGGTTCTTGCATGCTAAATGATGAATACATTAGCTCATTATCATTCTTATCTTCAAATAATTTACTAGATTCATCTGAATTATAAGAGTACAGATGAAACATTTATGTGACCTCATCATTGTTACAACTATTAGTCTTATTACAAGGTGTGATATGCCAAATATCTGAAGTTGCTTCCATCTTTTTATTAGCTATGTTATGTGGTGCATTTGAAACTTCATGAATACAATTCATAAGTGCATACATTACACTATTTGGATGCTTACTGACCCTTTATTAATATGATGAATAATCCCAGCTTGGAATAAGTCTTCTTTACTCACATCATTGTTTGAATCATATCTCATAATAAGGCTAGTGGGATCAACACCGTGGAATGATGTATAAGCTGAAACAATAGGGGTGTAAGTGCTCTGATATTCATTTTTAATTTCTGACTTACAACTTTCATTAACATTTGGTGTCTCAAGGTAGCAAATACTTGTAGATAGATGACTCCTTTGCATTCCATATTTCAAGTTGTTTTCAATGTTCATGGCTATCCCATATGCCTGATACAAAGTTTTAGGATCTTTATCTCTCAGTAGATAGCTCATTTCATTATCAAAAGCTCCCAAATAAACAACCAAACATACTACATCACTTAGTCTCAAAAACTCAGGAACATCCCTCAATGTTTTAGCAAATCTTTGGTTAAATGTTGGAACTAGCTCATCCTCTTCTTTTTCAATGCTCATAAATTTATTGAGCACGAAACTAGTATTGATTCTTTCACCAAATTGCTCCATGAACACTACTTTGAACTCATCCCAAGAACAAACAGAGCATGTTGGTAAATCATAGAACCAATCTCTTGTATCTCCTTTCAATGATTGAAAAAATGGCCTTATAATCACATCCTCATGATCTATCTCATAGTCATCCATTAAATTGTTGAATTCTTGTAGATGCTTTCTTGCTGATTCACTCTTTGTATCACTGAATTTTGGTAACTTATCTCTAATGTCAGATGGAATAACATTTGGGTAACCATTAATACCACTGAAATTGATGGTTCTATATCTTTCAATGTTAAAACTTCTTTTATTACATGACAAGGGTTGAGCACTATGCATTGTTACATTTGGGTCCACATAGGGATGCATAGGTTGATGATATATTTTCTTAAAACCTTACAAGCTTTTTCAAACTAACTTTGCAGTTACAAGGCACCTCAAATTTCTTTACAACATGACCTTAAGCTTTTACAATACAAATTTCTATCTCAACTTTCTTAAGTTCTTCTAAATGAGTTTCCTCAAAAACATTTCATACTCCACTTCATAATAGATACTACAATCTAGTAATACAAAAGTATGCAGAAAAATCACTACCATTCCCTTCCTTAGTGCTTAATCACTCAATAGGGAATCAAATTTTTACAAGCTTTACAACTATGGTTTTCATATACAGATTTATCTTTCTTGCAAACCAAAAATTGAAGAATATCTGGATATGTGCAGCTACTGCAAATTCTTCTTCCTGACTGGAAATCTTTATGATTTGAAACGTTCTTCACATCTTCATCAATTTTTCTTGACAAAGTTGCCACCTCTCTTCACAAAGGACTAAACTTAAATAAATATGAAGCTCTTCAAAGATGAATTTCCTTCTAAGTTCTTTTCACCAGCAGAGCACCATAGATCATGCAATTTTCAAGTTCTCTACAACAACTTCTTTCTCCAGGTATGAATTCCTTCAATATTTGAACCAAATTCTGAGATCAACAAATAATATGACTCTGTAATAGAACATTCTACAACTGGAGATTCAAAGTTCTCCCCAGCAGATTCGTCATTTATTTTGGTGATTTTTCCAGCAGAACCAAGCAGTTCTCTAAAAAGTAGCCAACTATCATAGTGAAGAATTATAGGGTTAATAGCCAACACAATGAGTATATGATTTTGTGGTCCTTACTCCTTCACTTCAGGCTCTATGAAACCTAGGAGGGGGATCCCAATTGTGTTTTCATGAAGTGTATTCGATTAGTAACACATTTATACACAGATTGATTCCTATTTGTTGCAAATAAAACCCATCTCACAGAAGATTTGGAAGATCTTTGAATGAATGACTATCTATTTGGTAGGAATCAGGATATTCCTAACTCGCACTATCCTTGAAACAATTTTAAATGAATATTGTTCTTATTTTAAGTCTATGGCCAGGTACACTATTTTTTCATTTCATGCAATATTTTCTAACAAACTAACCAATGTCTCATCAATTGGAGCAACAGAGTCAAATATGTAAGAATCAGTAATATATAAACTACTCAATTTAGAAATAGGCATACTCTTTCCATACTGCTTTGCATTTATGAAAACTCACAATGCCTGAAACACTCACTTCTTATAAATCCTAAGCAATTCCTTACAAAGTTTATAGCCCTATTCAAGCATTTTAATCAACTCCTTGAGTTAAAGTTGAAAACAAAATAATACATTCAAATGGAACATCTGAAGATAAATGACACCATTATTATTTTTCATTCATAACTTGTAAGAAATATTCATAGGAGAGTATTTGTTTTCAGGCTAAGATTTGTTTCGATATCAGTAGTTTCTATAAAACTCATTTAAGACTATTACATACAGGATTTCATACCCAAGACAAACTACTGGCCTATTTATCATTATTCTATTCAAAGTGCCTTTCCTGAACTTAGCATTCACCTAAAACCCTATTGAGACTTAAAAATAAGAACCCTGTAATAAGCCCTAAAATCCCTTTTATAGAACAAGGGAGCAACAAGCGTCATTTCATTTCATTTGCACCAGGATTCGAGGCATCCTCAGTTAGTTACATGCAATCATTAAGGAGAATGGAAGAGTAAAAGACCACATTCCATATTTCTTGCATGAGGACACGCCAGCTCCTCAAAAGGCAGAGTTTGTTGCAGCAGTGTTGAATCCTCGACCTTGTTAACCAAAGAAGATTCTCCACTAGCAGCTCTAGCACAAACTTGTATATCATCTAGAAATAACATACATGTTGCCAAGGTCATTTAGTCTGGCAATTCTCCAATACATTGGCCCAAAAAATTTCCACATCAGTGCTAGAAATAAGAAATCACATGAATGTTGAATAGGACAATCCTAAAAAAAGGGGCATGGTATCATCAAAAACAAAAATAGGGCACAATCATCACTCTGATTCATTAGCCTCAGAGGATACTCAACCCTGTTTTGCTCGTGGTGGGACTAGAGGAACCGTCACCACCTCCTCATCGTAATACTTAGATAGTACTAGGGAGAGGGGATAATAATCACCCTCTGGATCAATGTCACCCTCACTGTCTAAAGTGTTATCAGAAACCTCACTTGGAGAATTACGTCCTCCTAGATAGGCCTTAAGATATTGGCATTTTTTCTTTTCCTTCTTTTCATATTCCACTAGCCTTTTTCCTTCGAATTTGACCAATTCTTTTGAAACGATTTGACCCTGTAGATGGTAATTACCCTTGACACCATACTTCTTGAATTTCTTGTGTCCCCTTCTACTCTTTGGCACATTAGGAGCTCCTTGTGTCTCAATTTCATCCTCAAGAGCATTTTCCTCAGACTCAAGAAAACTAAATCTCTTAGACTCTCGAACTGCCATGGCATACCTACTTATCCAAGACAAGAACGTTCACTTCTTAACTCAAGAATAATTAATACTTGCACACTTCTTCACTAGCCAACACCACATTCACTGCAGACTAAAATATGATGAAAGTGAATAACAAGAAATTTGCATTAAATAGAAAATTTGGAGCATGCAAGTATTAATGATTCAAGAACTCCTCACGTGAGTGAGTTGATAATTTTAACAGCTTGGCTTTGAATCTAGGCTGTCGATTTTAAAAAAATTAAAACTTCATCTATGGTGACCATGAGCATTGTTTTTTGGCCTTTAGCAACTTGCTCCTAGAAAACAGTGTTGCCATCTCAAATACTGCCATGTCTTCTCCTAATCTTGATTAATCATACGTGATCTGTCAATTAGCATGTATTTCCAACCTAATCTGTGCTCCTTCATTAATATTGGCGAAGTACATAAGACTAGTGTTTCTTAGAGAGAATATTTCCTTATACATTTCATCGCTCATCACTGATCGTCCCCAAATTTTAGGGTGCAATCAGCGATGAAAGTATTGTTGTGATGAAGTTTAGTCCATTAGATCATCTTGTTTTAAAACCATATCAATGGTTCTCTAGTCGTCTCACTACTTTCCTTTATACGATGTCCTCAGGATTTTTCCACGTTGCTTGTTCCAACAATAGCCATTTCCTATCATGGATGCATCTTGTCCTTCATCGGCCTCATCAGCAATGTCAACATCCCTGCGATGAAATCTCTACCCTTGGATCTGTGGCTTGTCTTTGATAACATTCATCCTTCCATCACACATCGCTAATTCAAACCTTGCACCTTGGATCCTATTAGCGACGGGAGATGCAGTGAAGAAATCATATTTAGACACGTATACCTGCATGAAAATCAATGGTACAAAAGACATCACACATAAGATATTATTAGCGAAAGAAACCTTTTAGAGAATATCATCATTCATCGCGGTTTTGAAACTTAAGGTCAGGAATGAATCCACGACGAGCGATAAAATATAGAAACATTAGACCATCGCTCATCGCTCATTCTCCTCATATAGTTTGCAAGCAATTAACAATGAGATGATTTACATTGTGATGATGTGTATCATGTATCGCTAATATAGAACTTAGCACTTAAAACGTACCCACAATACGCGATGCAAGGGAATTCCATCATATCACTCATCATTGATCTTAAATTTATCATTTTATGACCATCCGTGATGAGTGATAAGAACGTAAGGTCAAAGGACATTACTTATCGCTATTACAAGGCTCAAGGCTCAAAAGCCATTAGCGATAAGCAATTCCTTAACAATACACGAAACATCGCTCATCACTGATTGTTCCAAAAGCTCCAATAGTTATTCGTGATGAGCGAAAAGAAAGAAATGTCGTTCATTGCTCATCACCAATTTAAAACATACACTCAAAAAGTAATCAGTCATGGGCGATAAAGATATGATGGCCATTAGGACTTAAGTGAAAAATTTAAGCATGTGCACTTAAGTTGTTCTAAGGAGGGGACCCTCTAGGATGATGTGAGAGAAGGAGCTCAAAAACTTCTAAGTCATGAAATGCAAAGGATGTAAAGGCCAAAATGGGGCCCTCTACTTAACCTTATAAGAAATAGGAAATTTAGACCTAGGCGTGAGGAACCAGTCACCTGACGACTATGAATGACATAAAACATAACTTAGGTGACAAGAGACCAGGAATACAAGTCACTGTAATAATGCAATGACCAAGGGTTGTTGGACTCATAGGCTATTTCTACAAGGTTTTAATCAATATAAAACCTTAACAAAGTGATGGGGACACAACCTAATATCAGAAACGAGGACCCAAGCCAAAATTTTCACATATTTAAGGTGGAACCAAGAAATTTTTTGAGGGGTTCCATCACAACCCATATCATTGGCTTGATATTCTATTATTGGCACAACAAACCTCATTATTTCTTGTGCAAATCTTTCACCATTATCATAATTTTTTTGTTGAACCATCACAACAACCACGAACTATGTTGTCACATCCATTCCATGTTGGCTTCCCAACCCTGCCACCTATGGTACACCACGTCCATGTCAATGGTTTCCAATTAGATGATAATGTGTTCACATGCATCTCTCTATTTGATCATGCCAACTGTCTCCACATTCTACACCTGAATGTTATATCATTTTTCTACTAATCGATAACTATTGTGTTATTATTTTAAATTCTATTAAATATTATGGTTTATTACGCCAAAGGTGTTCCCTTATATGAAGTCTCTTCAGAAAAATATTTACATCAATGGTTATAACTGCTCTAAAAAGGATACAATACCATTGCTTTAATCTTGGTTGTGTTAGCTCTCAAAAACGTAGGATTGAACCACGAGAGGGTGCAGGCTCTCACAACGTTTCATGGTACCAGAAAAGGCCAAATGATTTGAGCCTTCCACTCTTCAGGTGTTGCTATACCTAGGCGGGTATACCTATAACAATGAAGCAGACTTGACTTTTGTTTATTTCTTAAAGTAATTTACCACAATGGAAAATGGGAGTGGATAAATGAGTTTTATTCTTGTGAAAATTGTATAAGCAATATCAAGGCTAGAAAAATGAATGAAACTAAATAGTGGAGTGGTAGAGACTAGTGCCTTATTGGGTGTATGAAGTCAAATGAAAGATCTGAAATAAGTAACTTCTTTCTGGCAGATACTCTAATTGTTTGGCATACAAATTTGAGTTTATAACTTGTATAAACATGCAAGAATATGATTACCAAGTTCTTCATAATGATCCAAATGTCATTTTTCAAATTACTGTGATTAATCAAAAGGATTTAATCCTGTCTTGCAAGAAATAGTTAATTGAACCACACAAGAGCAGCAAGTGTGCTTTGATAAATTGAAAAATATCCTTGATATTTCAATTTAAATAATCAAGAAATGACAACCTTGGAGACAACTTCAACATTACTTTCAATTAACACAACAAACAACTGATACTAGAAATACGCCACCAAATCAAATAACTTCCATTGATATCTCCATTGTTTCAGACATGCATCATAGTCTCATAATTGTAAAACATTCTAATCTACTGTATTTTTCCTATTCACTCTCTTCTATATCCTATCACTACCGAAAATAAATATTTATACATCAGTTGTTTGAAAGGACGCATCCTTTCGTATTCAAATCTCGGGAAATTATTTCATTCAAACTTTTACCAACGTTCAGCAGACATCCGCTATGACATCTTGTAGTTTCCCTGACACTTTGAGTCTCTCCGACTATCAACAGATCATATGTCGCTAGGTTGTCCTGTAGTTACACCGACGTTCTAAGTCTCCCTGACTATCCCTTCGGTCTTGAATATGTCGCTGTGACTTTCACCAATGCAAACATGTTGTTGTGACTTTGTAAGTCGGGCAAACGTTCCACAAATTAATTGTATCCTACTGAGATTTTTCCTTCAATCTATTTTTTGATCGCTAAGACATAATGATTTTCTTGTCGATGAAACTACACTCGTTATGACCTTCTTATCTCTCACCAATGAAGTTTGTCTCACCGATGAATTTTGCTATTGGTGAGACCAAGAATATCGCCAAGTCCCTTACCGATATAATTCGGTCACAACGACATGGAGGGTCGGAAGGACCACAAACTCATCCTGATAACATCGACAAAATCCACCTCTACTTTATCCGCAAGACCAGATGAATGCTTCATGATGTTACTCTGATGACTCTAGTCTCGCTGACACATCTCTTTGTGCTTTGATCGGTAAGACACAAATAAGCTCGATATGACTTATCCTGATGACCATTGTCTTGCTAATATAACCCTTTTTTTTGTTGTGACTGTGAACTGTATCTTCCCGATGTGTATCATCAAATAATTTTTTATCGATATGACATTCCTGACCTTTTGCTGATAGATTGCAAAAATGCATACGTTAGTATAAAATGCTTTATGGATCGGGGAGACCCTCATCATCTCTTGTCGATATGATTTATACATTGAAATACTCAGGGTTAGATGAATTCTATTGGACCAAATGACAAAAACCAACTAAAACATGGGAAAAATGTTATGAAAAGCAGATTCTTATACTCATGGTATAAGCTTCTTAGGAAACTTATGAGTATAGATAGCCATAAAATTTTCAAAAGTTTACAGTTCTAACAGTGGCTCCATCTGGGGATGAATGATTGTGAGATCATTGCAAGGATCCATATCTCTGGACGAGCAGACCAAACTTTCAAGGTTATGGATTAGTGAGGAAGATCGAATGAAAGGAAATGGAGATGAACATGATCCTATAATACTGTACATGGAAAAAAAAAATTATGAAGGAATTTCAGGATTGTCCATGTACTGGCAATTCATGTCCCTTTTATTTCCTAAACTACTGTGCATGGAAATTTTTTTTGAGAGGATTGTCAAGAGTTGTGCATGCACTGGCAACCCTTAAACCTCTGCATTCCCTTTTTAAGAGAAAAAGTGCTTCAAAAATTTCCCATGTACAGGCAACTCTTGTTCTTCACTAGTCATGTTTTGTAAGTAATATGAATCTTCCCCTTTCTTACCAACAACAACAAAGGGTCTCAACCACAAAGCTTCAAATTTCTCGTGTTTTCCCTTCTCCCGACACCTTGCATTCCACATTAGCACCAGATCATTTTCTTCAAATTTTCTATCTTTCTCTTTTCTATCAAATAAATACTTCATTTGTGCCTGCAACTTCACATTCTGGTTTTGGGCTACTCTTCTTATCTCATCAAGCTCTGCCAGCTGCTCCATTCTTTCCTCCATTGGTTCTAGAATATCTATATCTTCCTGAAGGATAAATTTGTAAACTGGTAACAAATTTTGTAAAGGCATCCTAGCTTGTGTTCCATATACCAATTCAAATGGGGACTTTCCAATCACCTTTTTCACAATTATCCTATCAACCCACATAGCCATCTTCAATTTTGAATCCCAAGCCTTTTTATTCCCACATAGCATTCTCCTTATGATTTTTAGAAGACTCTTGTTGCTGGAATTTTCTTGACCATTAGCTTGCGGATGGTAAGGAGCTGCATAAGAAATAGTGATAGCATGTGTACTACAAAAAAATTTGAATTCATCAGATCTGAAACACATCCCATTATCTGTAATCAATCTTAATGGTGTACCAAATCTGGTAATAATGTTATCCATTAAAAAATTGATCACAACTCTTCTTGTTGCTTGCTTGGTTGGGATTGCCTCTACCCATTGGTGAAATAATCAGTAGCTACCAGTATCCACTTATGTCCTCCACTTGATTTCTCTTGTATCTCCCCAATAAAATCTATTCCCCACTGATGAAAAGGAGCTTCAACCTGCAAAGGTCTGAGTGGTAAAGCTCCCTGATAGTTCATTTTCCCTGAGAACTTCTGGCATGCTTCAAATCTTCTTACGTATGAAAAATAATCATTAAAGACTTTTGGCTAGTAATAACCTACCCTGAGAATCTTATGTGCAGTTGTCTTTGCAGAATAATGGCCTCCACAGACCCCTTCATGCATCTCTCTTAAAATGTGCTTGGCTTGTGAGTCATCTAGACATAACAACAACATCCCGTCCTTATTTTTCCAAAACAAATCACCTTCCATGAACACATATTTAGATGCTTGCAACTTCAAAGTTCTTCTTTGATTATCACTTAATCCTTCAGGGAACTTCATGTGTCTAAGGTAATACATGATGTCTGTATACCAAGAGAGATGCTCAATACTTGCAATTGCACTTCCTTCATCTTCTACATTACAAATTTGATTT
>VDFB02000017.1:465570834-465707542 GCA_007258455.2 Sequoia sempervirens
GTTGCAATCTCCTGCAACTCTATGCCCTGCTTTGCACCTTACTCTACTTGACTCTTTGAACATTAACCCATATCAAATATCTGATTTTTGTTTGGGTTCTACTTATTCAGAATTAGTGCATTCTCTTTCTGCAACTTGGCTCTCTCACTTTGCTAGATACACCGTCCCACAACTTATACAATTTTTGATTGTCTTCTTCTTTTTGCTTGACTCCACCAATCTAAAATCAACGCCTCAAGCCATGCCCCATCTGTAAAAATATTCCTGTCAATATTTTCTCACTATCTTCCTAATGAAGTTATATGTTCTTCGAGCCATAGTTTTCAAAACCTAAATCTAATTGAATGGATTTACCAAGTATCGTCGTATATAAAGTCCAAACCTTGATATGCATTAAATGTTATTCTCTGTTTATTTGATCTGATTTTGATCTCTCTCGACATGGTGATCTGTGTCATCGACCTACAAATTAAATCTTCAATCAGATGGTCATTGGAGTAGTTGAACCAATTAATTCTATCCACTATGTATATTACCATACCTAATCTGCATTCTTACACAACTAGCCATTTGATATTTTTGAATTCAAATCTAGGTCATTGATTTCTTAACTTCGTGCCATGATCCTCTGGCTTTCCTTTTATTTCGACACCTTTAAAACATAATCATCAGATCATTCTTCTTTAAACTTGCACTATAGATCTTACCTCATCGAATATCACAACTTCACTTTAATCTTCAGCATCCATTTCTATAATGTGAAGGGATACAGTGATCATTGTCTGATCGCCTTCATTCAATCTTCATTGTTGACACTCCATCACATTCACTTTGCTTATCGCAACTTTGTTTGTGAGAAAAGGATAGATAATCATGATGCAAAGAACCATTGAGATGCAATAAAGTATTGCCACCTACCTTTCATTCCATTTCTCAAGCACCCGCCATATTGCAGCGCTGAGCTAGGGACCAGAGAATTTATAGCAAGGTAGTGAGTTTCAACCATTTGTCCTTAGCTGACATCATCTTCCACTACTCTTGAAGCTCATCGCTCATTGCTGAAAGCATCCCATTGCTTCACTTCACAATAGCGATGTGAAGTGACCGAGTGATCTTCTGCCATGTGTCCATTTTCAACTTGTATATTTTGGACCCACATAATACCTCATGCATCATTCAATCAAACACCACTTAATCTCCAACATTTCCCGCTATCCCATGGGGCTAAACTGGGACCCACTACAAATGCAGTGGGCTAGTGTGAGGCCATTGATCTTCATCACGAGCATACAAACACTATCATCTGGGAGTGCTAGGTAAATGGGGCCAATTACGCAACAGGCATGATGGCTTAACTGATAACTTAAGCAACCGGTAATAGCCAACAAGTAGTCAACTTCAAAAAACAAAAACTAATGAATGCCATGACTACAATACTTAGGGTTTATTTGTAGAAACCATAATTTAGTCTGAGAGTAGTCAAATCATTTTTGAGAAAATTTGACACCCTTTGAACATGCATACCATACCAATTGAATCCTCTTGAAAAACCCATGTTGAATCTGCAGTCAGATTCCTCCACAAACCTTCGAAAGTGACCTCTGCAATAACATGACAACATTTTGAGTAACTTTGCAACATTTGCAGATACATAATCTTGTCTTCACCATTTTGCATCACATCTTCCAAACCTAGATCCTCTATACTCATATGACACCAATGACACCTTTTGACATCAATGGCAACCAAGTTGCCAACAATATCCCCCTTTTTCATTGATGGAAAAACCAAATCAGCTCTATACCAATTGAATCTGATACAAGCTTTAGATATCACACTTTATGCTCTATTCCCATTGCACTTACTCCCCATTTGAAATCAATGGAAAAGGGTCTATTTTTAGCTATCTCCCCCTTTGGAGACTCTCCCCTTGAGTGGATTCTCCCCCTTTTATAGAGGAAATTCTTGAATCTACAACTATCAAGTCGTTAGAAATTCATAAAACCATTTATACCTGACTTGATCTAAGATTTCATTTCATTTCTATGGATGAATATGATACCAATGAAGTTCCGCCTGGATCCATGCCCTATCACTAGAATCTAGTGATATGATGTGGGAGAAATTTCTCCCAATTTCTACCTCAGATATTCAAATTGTTCCTTGGGAAGAGGCTTGGTGAAAATGTCAACTACTTGTTCTTTAATGGGAACATACTCCATGCTAACTTCCTTGTCTGGAACCTTCTCTCTAATGAAGTGATACTTTATGGCTATGTGCTTTATTCTAGAGTGCATCACTAGATTCTTGGAGATGTTTATTGCACTTGAATTATCACAAAGAATAGAGATAGGTTCATTGTACTCCACCTTGATGTCCTTAAATGTCTGCTTCATCTATAGGACTTGAGTACAACATGTTGTCATTGTTACACACTTTTCTTTTGTTGTTGATAAGGTGATTGATTCATGATTTTTGCTCATCCAGGACATAAGTTTGTCACCCAAAAAGAATTCTCCACCACTAGTGATTTTTCTATCATCTACACTTCTTGCCCAATCAACATCTATATATGTTTTACAATAAAGTCTTTTCTTTTGGGATACCATAGTCCATAGTCAACAGTGCTTTTGATATATCTAAAAATTCTCTTTACTGCGTTGACATGAGACTCCTTAGGAACAACTTGAAATCTTTCCCCCATACATACTGCTTGCATATTGTTTGGCCTTGATGCAGTTAGGTATAACAAGCTTCCAATCATTGAACTATACATGGTTTGATTTGCATCTGGTGATTCATCTTCAAACTCATACTTATTAGATTTGATGTGCTTTATATTATCATCAATCTTAACATTGATGCTTTCCACAATCTTATTCAACCTCTTGTTATAACATTTGTAGGCTTTGCTTTAGGTGGAATATCCCAAAAATATTCCTTCATCACTTCTTGATTCAAATATTCCCAAATTTACATCTTCCCTTAATATAACACTTACTGCCAAATACCTTGAAGTATTTAATAGAAGTTGGCCTGTCGTACCATAGTTCATTGCGAGTACTATCACTGTGTGCTCTTATTTGAACTCTGTTTAAAATATAAACTGCAATATGAACTGCCTCTCTCCAAAAAATATCTGCTAACTTGGCCTCATTCAACATTGTCCTGACCATGTCTTAAACCATTTTGTTCTTTCTCTCCACAACTCCATTTTTCTGCAAAGTTCTTGGTGCAAAGTATTTCCTTTTTATTCCATGTGCCTCACAATACTCAACAAATTAGCATGATGTGAATTCTCCTTCTCTTTCTGATCATAAGCATTTGATTCTTCTTCCCATCTCTTTCTCAACCATTTTCTTGAATATCTTAAATCTTTCAAATTCTTGTGACTTGTCTTTCAAAAAGTTTACCCATGTCATCCTTTTATAGTCATCAATTAGCAACATGAAGTATCTTTCTCCTTTCAGTCCTCTTGTCCTTGTAGGTCCACATAAGTCAGTATGCACCAAATGTAAAGGCTTAGTAGTTGAATATTCCTTATTTGGAAATTTAGCCTTTTTCTATTTTCCTTGTTGACATTCTTTACATATGATATTTGTAGGCTTGGTTATTTTAGGCATGTCTCTTACCAAACCTCTTGAACTTATCTTCACCAAATTATCAAAGTTTACATTCCCTATTCTCCTATGCCACAATTAACTTTCATTAGCTTGCCCTATCAAACAACTTTGACCTTTCACTTCACAAAGATTGTAAAGATTAATGTCAGTTCTCAATCCTTGTGCAATTATCTTTCCATTCTTTCTTATTTTGCATCTTGCTGAATAAAATGTGACCTTGTAACCATCTAAGCTCAACATGCCTTTTCCACATATCTTGACTATTGTATTGTCACCCAAACTCATTGATCCTCTATTGCATTTTTTGAGTTTGATGAATTTACTTTTGTCTCCAATTATGTTCTTGGAGTAGCCACTGTCTATCACCCATAGATTTTGCTTCTTGGTATGCAGTGCCATTTGTGCAATCATTGATTGTGTGAAACTTTTCCCTTTTTCTTTCCACACCTTCTTAGACTTCTTTTCTACCTTCTCCACCATTTCCTCCATGACTTTAGATTCTTTGTTTGTTTTAGGAGGTGGATCTTTGTTTTTCTCATTCTTCACATTTTATCTTACAAATTTTATTCTACAATTTTTTAGCTATGTGACCAAAGTTATTATAGTTATAACATACTATATTCATATCAACCAAGGGATAGAATGGGTTCTTGCTTACAAAGTTTATACTCCTCTTAGGAATGACTCTACATTCTCTATCCCTATGACCAAACTGATTGCATGTATAGCAATATCCATAAAAGTATGAGGAATACCTAGTCATAGCATTTTCTTGTGCTAGATGAGGAGGTCTCCTTTGCAATTGCTTCCTTGTATCTCTCACCCTTGTAAAATCATCAACATCAATTCTCCTTATGTTCTACAACTTCTTCTAGTGATTAGAAACTGATTGGTTATCCTTCTTGTCTGCAGTTGGCTTCTTTTCTTTATTAATTTTCACTACCTTTGTAGGTTTCTCTTTAGACATACGCTCTTTGCGATCCTTTCCATTTCCAGTATCAAAATTTTCTCCTGCTCTAAATCTCTCATACAATTTTGCAGATGTTTCCATAAAGGTACTCTTACCTTTCTCAATCCCTAGTCTATATTTTTCATTGTTTGAGGGCTTTTGGGTGCTTAATAGCCCATCTAAAACTTATGAGCCACCTTTTAGCTTCATTCCTTTCTCTATTTTCTCTCTAGCCTTTTCAAGGTATTTTCTCAAAGCAACAATTTCTTCCTTAAGCTTCATGCTTCTGTCAACCTAAAATTGTAGCTTGGACTTGATCACATCCTCCATTCTCTTGGCTTCTTCAACTTGTAGCTTCAGACTGGCCACATTCTTGTTAGATTCTTCAAGATTCGTGGTTAGCTTGCCTTACTCTTTTTGAGAAAGTTTCTTCTGGTGCTTATTATCCTTATTCAACTTCTCAATCTCCTCTTTGAGATCATCAATCTCATATAGAGTACAGATGATTTCTCCCTCTAAGTCAACCTTCTTTCTTCACCAAGATCTTCAACCTTTCCACTCTTCTCTTCCTTAGACTCTTTTTCCATGAAGAGAAATTACTTTTCTCTCAAAAAAAAGAATAGTCTTATTCATCCTCTGAGTTATTATAGTCATCTGATACATCACTATCCTCTTGGATGCATAGAATTTTCTTCTTTTTCTAAAAATTCCTTCTCTTAAGGTAGTAGGGTCTCTTCATTTCATCATCTAACCTTTGTGTAGAGTTACCTTTCTTATTGTAGGGACATTTGGTAGAAAAATGACCTACCTTAGCATAATTAAAGCACTTGAAGAGAAACTTACCTTTGTACTTGTTGGAGCCTCTTCTATGTCTTCTGATAAAATTTACTTCTTCTTCATCAGTCTCATCATGATGTAGTTGCTTCAGTCTTATCTTTCTTAGGTGCTTCATCCTTCTCCTTGTTTATAGTTGTGAATGCAACTTCTCTTCTAGATGGCTTTGCATCTCCCATCCTCATCTCATATTGAGTGAATATACCATGCAAATCATTAAGAGTGAGTTTATCTACTTCTCTTCCTTCCTCTATTGTAGAAATCTTGGGATCATATTTGTGTGTCATTGACCTTATAACTTTCTGTACAATGACATTTTTTTAACCTCTTCTTTGTATCCTCTAATAGATTTTACTACATCTTCAACTCTTAGAAGATAATTTACAATATTCTCCTCTTTAGTCATCTTCAAACCTTCAAACCTAGCCCTGAGAACTTGTATTTTTTCTAATTTTACTTTTTCATCTCCTTCATAGATTTTTTTAACTTATCCTAGACATCATGTGTAGTCTTAAAATGCATAACCTTGCCAAGTACTGAAAATCATTATCAATTACAAGAAGTAGGTGCATCAACAAAAGGAAGAGAAACATGATAGGATGAAAATAATTATCAATTAGAGGAAGTAGGTTCATCAACACAAGGAAGAGCAACATGGTAGGATGAAAATAATTATCAATTAGAGGAAGTAGGTGCATCAACACAACAAAGAGAACCACAATCCTTAAGATGTTTAATTTTGTTACTCAAGGCCTTACATTCATTAGTTGAATGACCATGCACTTGATGGTATGTAAAAAATAAACTTTGGTTGTAGAATTTATTTCGTGTTTTTGGAGGGAGAGATATAAAGTGGTCTTGGAGAAGCCTCGACAAGGTACTCTCTTGGTCAATAGTAGAAGGTATTTCTTTATTTTATGAAAGAGATCTTTCTTGCTTACTAGAAGGTGTCATACATACACATGAATCTCTAGGTTTAAATTGTGACATTTTGTACTCTCCCAAAAAGGAGGGTGTAAAATATAATGAACCCTAATCCTCAGTAAAAAAATGTGTTTAAATATGAAGCAGTATCATGGTCGTGATGTATATTTGTGCTAGGAGTGTTTTTCTTGATGATATTGATATCGAGCAAAGGTTTCTTTGATGCTTTCATTTCTTTCAAAGGACAATAACCAAGACCTCTTGTTTGTTCTTGCATGCTAGGTTCGATAGGGACATGGATACCTCGTTCCTTAACCACACATCCTTTTCCATTATAGCCAAGTTGTTTCAAAATTTTGTAACCCCTTCCATAAAGTTTTTTCAATTCTTTTGAAGAAGGTGGCTTCTCATAATCACACCCATCATATGTGGATGCATAATTTATGTTTTCCTCTTCTTTGCTAAAAGGTGTGGACTCACATGTTTTTTGATGATTCAGATTGTGTTGATATTATGGAAGCTTCTTTCTCTTTTTTTATTTGTGTGTAATCTTATATTCTCCCATGAATGTAGGTGTAAAATCTAAGGAATCCCAATAATTATCCAATAGTTTTGTGATTGATGGAAAACACTTCTCTTTCTCTTCTTCCTGCTTGGGTTCCACTTTTCTAGTTGGTGTCAATGTTGTAATAGGATTTGTCATTCTAGGTTCAATTTGTAAACAACTCTTTGATACTAGATAATCTTTTACCATGTAAACCTTGTTCTTGTAAGTGTATTTCAGTAAATTATGTAACATTGAAGGCACCACATTCATTGCATGAATCCATGGTCTGCCCAAGAGGAGATAATATGAAATATCATTAGACATGACATGGATAGTTGTTTGTAAAGTAATCCTACCAAATTTAATAGGAAACATTATCACACCAAGCAGTTGTTTTCCCACATTATCAATACCATGGATAGATAAAGAATTTGGTTGAATTTTAGTCTTGTCCACTCCCATTGTATCCAAAAGTTTTACACTACAAACATTGAGTGTTGAACCATCATCAATGAGAGTAAGCTTAATGCCAAACCTATTAATACTAGCATGTATCATGAAAGCAACATTTTTTTTGTTTTTACAAAGGAGGTAATTCACTTTGATGAAAGATAATATCCAAATTAGGTGAATTTATATTCTTAATCATAACTACCAGATCATTTGGTTGCACACTAGGAGGGATAACAACTTTTTTTAAAGAATTTTGAATTGTTATGGTAAAGAGGTGATGCTTGAATCAAATACCACAAGGATATTTTATCAAGAGTGTTACCAAGTTGTTCCATAAGATCATACTCCTTTCCACTGTACGGAGGTAAATGAGGGACACTAGGAAAAATAGGTTGGGGAAGTGGTATTGATGGAGGAATGGTTTGTGGTTGTCTATTATTCCTAATCCATCCTCACAAGCTAAATGTTTAGTTACAACGTTTAAGGGTACCAACCCTAAGGAGACACAAATCCCCATGTTATAGGAGCACCCAATCCAAGGAAGCACCCACTTCCTAATCTAAGCACCTACACAGATATCTGATGGCACCCACCAATCAGATTTACAACTCAATATATTACAATTTGATTACAATTCAATGTTGCAACTTATTTACAATTACATAATACCTTGTTGCAACTTCCTACAACTCTATGCTCTACTCCGCACCTCACTCTACTTGACTCTCTAAATATTAACCCAGATCAAATCTCTAATTTTTATTTAGTTTCTACTCATTCAGAATTAGTGCATTCTCTTCCTGCAACTTGGCTCTCTCACTCTGCTGCATGCACCATCCCACAAATTAGACCATTTTTTATTGTCTTCTTCTTTTTGCTTGAATCCACCAATCTGAAATCAATGCCTCAATCCATGTACCTTCTATGCAAATCATCCTATTAGGATTTTCCCGCTATCTTTGTAAAGAAGTTATTTGTTCTTCAAGCCACAACCGTCAAAACCTAAATCTGATTTAGAGAATTTACCAAGTATGGTCATCTATAAAATCCAAACCCTTATATGAATTAAATGTAATTCTCTATTTATTCGATCTAATTTTGATCTCTCTCGACATGGTGATCTATGTTGTCGACCTATAAATCAAATCTCCAATCAAATGGTTGTTGGAGTAGTTTAGCCAATTAATTATGTCCATTTTGTTGGTTACCAGACCTAATTTGCATTCATACATAGCTAACTTGAGATCTTCAAATTCAAATATAGGTTGTCAATTTCTTAACTTCGTGCCACGATCCTCTAGCTCTCCTTTTATCTCAACACCTTTAAAACATGATCGTCAAATCATTCTTCTTTAAACCTACATCATAGATCTTACCTCATCACATATCACAACTTCACTTTAGTCTTCGAAATCCATTTCTGCGATGAGAAGGGATACAAAAATCACTATCTGATCACCTTCATTCAATATTCATTGTTGACACTCCATCACATTCACTTTTCTAATCACAATTTTGTTTGTGAGCAAAGACAAGATAATCACGATAAAAAGAACCCTTGAGATGCAATAAAGTCTTGCCATCTATCTTTCATTTTGTGTGTCAAGGACCCACCATATTGCATGGTTGAGTTAGGGACCCACAAATTTCATAACGGGGCAGTGGGTGGCAACCATGTATCATTAGCTAATGTCATCTTCCACTACTCCTAAAGCTCATCACTCATTGCTAAAAAAATCCTATCACTTCACTTCACAACAACGATGTGAAGCAACCAAGCGATCTACCACATGTCCATCATCAACTTGTAGATTCGAAACCCACATCATAACTCATTCTACATTCAATCAAATACCACTCGATCTCCATCATTGCCTACTATCTCATAGGGCTAAACTAGGACCCACCACAAATGTAGTGGGCTAGTGATAGGTTGTTGATCTTCAAGCCTCAACCACAACCATAGAATCTTCATCGTGAGCATACACAGACTTTCAACCAAGAGTGCTAGGTAAATGGGGCTAGTTACCCAATGAGCATGTTGGCTTAAGTGATAACTTAAGTAATTGGTAACATCCAAAAAGCAATGAACTTCAAAACATAAAAAACTATTGAATACCATGATTGCAACACTTATAGTTTATCTGTATAAACCCTAATTTAGTTTAAGAGTAGTCTTAAATCATTTATGAGAAATTTTGACACTGTTTGAACATGCAAACCATACCAATTGATTCCTCTTGCAAACTCTATGTCGAATTTGCACTCAGATTTCTCCACAAACCTCTGAAAGTGACCTCTGCAATAACATGACAACATTTTGAGTAACTTTGCAACATTTACAGATACATGCTCTCGTCTTCACCATTCTGCATCACATCTTCCAGACCTAGATCCATTGCACTCTTATGACACCAATGACACCTTTTGACATCAATGAAAACCAAGTTGCCAACATGAGAAATGGTATTATAACTTGGTTTCTATGAAACATTGTTACTAGCAAGTTGTTTTGTGAAATTTAAGATAGCCTATGGAGGTTTTGGTTGGTGTTGAGTTGGTCCTATGATAAGAAGTGGCTTAGGAGGCTCAATAATCATGGGAGATCTAGTGGTCCATTGTGTGTTCATAACCTCAGCAGATTTGACTTTTTGTTAACAATAATCTATCGAGAGGGCATCTAAGGTGACCTTAGCATCTTCATCTAAGCAATCCATCTTAGTAATCAAGGATATTGTCCTCTTGCACCATAATATCTTCCCTAGTAGGAGAGATTTTAGGGGAGATGTAAACAAGATTCTCATGAAATTCAATGGTTGGATCTTCTATCTCCAAGGCACCTTTGCTACAAGTAGGAGAGATATCAGGAGAAGGACAATTATGATTGTCATGATTGTCAATTATTGCATTCTATTTCACTAAAACATTCTCACAAGTGGGAGATGAATGGAGATGAGGCAAAGTGATGTTATGAAATGTGTCAATTATCTCATCCTCTTATTTCATAATATCCTCCCAAGTGGGAGAAGTAGGGGGAGAGGGTTATACAATATTCTCATGGCATGTGACAATTGGATCTTCTAACACCAAGATACCTTTAGCACATGTAGGAGAGTTATCAGGAGAAGAAAAAATACGATTGTCATGATTTTCTATGATTGCTTCCTCTTGTATCAAATCATCCTTATAAATGGGAGAGGTATTAGGTATTGAGTGAAGGATAGGCAAGGTGATATTAAGAAATGTGTCAATGATTTTGTTCTCTTGAACTAAGGTATTCTCAAAATTAGGGAAAACACTTGGAGGATGACTAACATGCTTGTAAATGACCTTATTTTGTTTCCTTAGATTGTGCTCATAAGTAGGTAGATTTCACTTATACAAGTCATTCTTTACCATATCAAAACCACATGTTTGAAAAGGAAACATGCTTTCTATTTATGCAAAAATGAGAGCTAATATATCCAAAATATGTAATTCTTCAAAAAATGAAAAACAATTGTCCTATAGATCTAATGAATTTCAATATTCAAATGCAAAAATTCTTTTCCCAATTTTGCAACAAATGACATCTTTCTTGCACATGTAATAACAATTTTTCAAAATTTCAAAATAGAGATCTGCAAGTCAGAACAAACTAATATTACAGAACCAAAATATTGTGCAAAATCTTTTTGAGACACTCGTAAAAGGATAGGTTCTTCATAGGGTGAATGAGTCCTTGGACAACATTCTAAAAAGTTTTATGTTGTTGCTTGTGTGATCGATGAATTAGTATAGATTAACTACGCTTGATCCATACAGATTTGAAGCATACTTAAGCCACTAAACATCAATCCAATGAGATCATTCAATGTAAACAAAGATGAATAAGCCATTAAAACTATCATTCTAAAGCATGAAATCTTGATAAACATATACTCTAAGACATTGAAACTTATCCTATTGAGGGAGTGGTGTTGCATTGATGTGGAATGGTGACCCTTTCCCAATCCCTTGGATAATGAGCTTGTTTCAATCGATTCTATTGAAGAGAATCGATGAAATTGATGAAAGATGTGTTGTAAAACATGGTACAGTCTATTTTAATATGATAAAAGCTAAGATGATTGATGAGTGTATGCAAATCTATTCTAAATGTATGCAAGATTCAAAAAATTAAAACCCTAATTTTAAAATATGTTAAATGGATGCACCTAAGTTATCATGGAAGCCATTAATGGATGTTCTAAGTTAATAATGCAAGATTTAAACTTAAAAAAAAGCTAACTATGTGCTAAATGTGGATGCAAATGAGAGAGATTTTAACAACATAAGTTTACTATTAAAAGATGGATCCCTATTCAATAGATGCAAGCTCTATTTATAGAATAGGAAAAATGAAACTGATGGTCAAGATCAAAAGGATTAATCAACGGTCAGAATGGAAGGAAAATGGAGGCATGGATCATGGATTCCCATCAAGGGTTGAGAGTGCAAGTTGACATTTAATCAAAAGCTTACATTCATCCAAAAAAACACACTTTAAAAACTTGCACAAGAAGTTTTTTGAAAGTTGTTACAAGGAAGAATATTCCTTTTTTCAAATGAGTGAAGAGGGAAAGAATATTCCATGGGAATATTCCCTTTTTGGAGGAAAATTAGCATTTAGTTAATTGAAACCAAATTTAATGTGCAAAGGGGAAGGAATATTCCATGAGAATATTCCCTTTTTGGAGGAATGTGCAAAGGAGGAATATTCTCAAGGAATATTCCCTTGCAAGTGGGAGGATTAGATTTAATTAATTATTTGATAATTAAAACAATGTTTCATATTATGCAAATTAGGGGAATTAAATGATATTCATTAAATAAATGATTTAGTGAACAGGGTATGTGATATGCCATTTAATTAAATAATTAATATTATTTAATTAAATGAGAGGACTTAGAGATTAAATTCAATAATTTTATTTATCTAATTTAACAGGATGATGAGTTAGTGCAAGAGGGGGTAAATTAACCTAATTAGGTGAATTAGATTAATAGATGAAAATGAGGCAATTAATTAAATAGCTAGGCTAATTTAATCAATTAAGCAAAAAGAGGATGGTTTTTAGGATGAAACGATGTTAGTATATCAGATTTGAGTGTGCGATATCATTCAGGACATTTTTAAGTGTCTACATTTTCCCCCTCTTTAAAGTGAGTTACTTGTTATGTTGGTTCAAAGACTGACACTTTTCAGATTAAAATTGTTGCTCAGATAAAAATAAATAAAAATTCTAACTTTTCGATGCCACATTGTTGCCCCAATAGAAGGAATAAGCTGGTTCCCTACCCCTTGTGAAATTAGGTAGAAATTTAGAATTTTGGGTTGGTTTCTTGATAAAGGTTAAATATAGGTTCAGGTGCTAAAATAGGCCTCGGGATGCCAAAAATGGCCTCAGGAACACAAAAATAGCGCAAAATATGTTGCACAGGGTGGAAAAAGGTAAAACAAGCGAAAACCCTAGCTTCTGGCTCAAATGAGGGCAAAAAACCCTAATTTTTAGGCTTGAATAGATGAGAAGGGTTACTTTTGATTTGATATATACGAGATGATCCAAATTCGATATGTGATGTGCTCTTATTTCATGCTTTATGAATGTATGGATGGATATGATTCTTGTGCCTATAGCACACACGCCCCATTCGGATTGAGGACCCATTTTTTTTATTTCACCTTCGCTGAGTTGGTTTGTCTTTGCCTCATTTTGCATGCCCCTATTTTGGGCCTAAGTTGGTCATGAGCCATGAAATTGTCAAATACATCTTGGTCAAAGTCACCCACATAGGTTTCACCAAGTTTTAGGCCTTTGCAAAAGTTACACTGCAGGCTTCTGTCCACCGGAAGTCGTCGCATCCAACGTCGTTTGCAGGTCCATGACTATAGGTCTCCCTGGGTGGGTCGCTGTCCCCGGTCTGTCATTGTCTATGACCTTCACATTGTTTCTACCCACACGATGGGTTTTGCGTTCATTTTCACCACCTAGGTCTTCATCTAACGTCCGTTGTGCTACAGGTTTCAACATCTCCACCAACCTGTGCCTCCGTCGTACCTGTAGTAAATAACTTCATTAAATGCAGGTTGGTCTATGTAAACCCCTCATCTCGCCTGTCATTTTAACTTGGATAATTTGAATTCAGAGGAAGAGGAGGAGCTATCACACAAGCAAAAGAATCTAAATGTTGAGGCAACTATTTTTCCTTTTCCTGTGTGCTTGAGGTATGCACTTGAGTACCCAACCATTCTTGTTTTAACATTATCAAATTCTCTCTAGGTTATTAAGTAGGGTTTTGAGTTATTCAAAATATGCGAATCAAAATATGAACTATGATAGTAAACCCAAGGAATGCCTCTCATTGGTTCTTTCAATTGGGAAACTAGTCCCAAAAATATCACTTTAAAACAAATAAAATTAATAGCGAGACTGGTACTCTATGACTCCGCCTTTGAAATAATCAATAAGATCAGAAATATCCATCCTAAAGAATGAAACCCTTGTCGGTCATCAACGACAGAACTTTGATCCTCCCATGCCGTGCCTAGTGGCAAAGCACTGAGGGCTATCCACCATGAAAACATCATGTTCACCTTTAGACTTGAGCAAAACCATAAAAATCTTAAGTTGAAAAGCCCTTGCGAGATCGCTTCCACAGGGTGCTACCACTAGAAGGCCATCTCTCCATGGCCATTGTCTAATGGCCATGCTAGGATTGTTGTCGGCTTGACAAACCCCACATTGTGTCACCACTCAAAGATTAAATCCACAAGTCAAAGTTGCTAAGGGAAATGCTATACCAGATCCGTTCTTGCAGGCCGCTTCGAGCGAAGCTCCACTCCACTTTCACTGCCCTTAGCATCTAAGCCATCACAACTCCCTACATTGTGGGTTCTACTCCCACTGTTTTAGTGACATATTAAGCCTCTAGTCAAAAAAGGTTTAAGTCTTTGGGGTCATACTGATTCATCATTGTGGGTTTCCACACGCGTATCACCTCCACCTCATCATTGTACCTTATGGCCAATCTTGTAAGGGTTCCCACCTTGCTTTGTCTGCATCCATATGCACAAAATCAAATGAAATGGCTTGAAAACACTAAGTGGAAAAATCATGGTGGGTTAGTTCCTGTGGGATGCCCTCTACGGGAGTCTGTCACATCCCAATCATTGCTTAGGCAGTAAACTTCATGTTTCTCTTTGTTGTGTGGGTCGCACATCAATCACCTCCATGAAGCTTTATATTCAAACTCAAAGCGATGAAATTCCCCAAGCTACCATGCTTTGTGGGCTAATTCATGTGGGTTATCCTTTGTGGAATGACATCTATTTGAGGTTGTTGTCCTATGGTTGAGGCATCGAAGACTGCCTACACTGCAACATCCACCCATCCAACTCCCACATTTAACAAAATGACCAAGAACAAAATTCTCATGCGTACTGAAGGACTTTAGGTAGGATTGACAAAGCCAAGATTCCTTGCAGGTTTTTCCACACGGAACTCCACTCGTGGAAGGATTCTCCCCTCAGCTGTCCCTCGAACAGTAAAAACTTAACGTCCTTCTACATCACTACTTCCGCCTCCTTCGCATCTACAAGAGCATTAAAGATTGATTCAACGAAGGGGCGTAACTCCAGGTGCCTCCACTGCCAATTCACACATGTGCCCAATTACTTTACCCTAAGTTTATTCAAGGATCGAGTCATGTGGAAATTTATCATTGGGTGGCTGTCTACGAAAGTCCACTTTCCCAACACCATCTCTTAAGCCAATCACCTTAACGGCTTCCACGAGGCAGAAGCCCGCACTTCAAGACCCACATTTCAACAAACTGCCCAAACGATCCTCAAAGATGGAATATAATGAATGCTATGATCTTTTAGGAGTATATGAATGTACCTAATGATGAATTTGCATGATTTGACTAACATTTTCCCTCTTGATTTGTCAATGCACTTACTCCACCTTTGGTGTGCATGATTTATGGAACCTGCCAAGGGGCCATTGGAGAAGCAAGTGGAGAAAATTGATAAGGGAAAGAGACCAGCAAGGACTCCCAGAGGGAAGGAAGAGAAAGAATAAATTAAGTATCAATTCCACGGGGTCGAGTGCACCTCCAAAATCATGTCCAACTAGGACAAGATTTCTTATATTAATTTGGGGTACGTCAACATCGATGAGTTTAAGCAGAGGGTGATGATAAAAACCACAATAGAGGAAGCCTTAAGAATCAAAGAAAGTGGCCTTAAAAAGGCAACAAGCTTTCCTCCTGCTCTGGTTTCTCTAGATCTAGTAATGGCCTGCTGGGAGTGCTATCATGCACAAACTAGAAAGATAGTTGCCAAGGATGGAAGAGTGCTAGCAGACCTGTCTACTCAATCTATTGGAAGGATGTTTGGAATCCCAACTTTTGATAAGATGGAAGAAGTTGAAAATGAGTTCACTCTACAAGTATGGCAACTCAATCCTATTGGATGCAAAAGGACAATAAATCAAACATGGTTGAAAGATAAAAGGGGAAAAACTAGTGGTGCAAGAGCACCAAGTTAGTTTTTGGTCATATGATGCAATTAGGTGTCTAGACTTGAGTTTTGTGTGTTTTGTTAGATGTTTGATGTAATAAGGTCAAATGGACTTTGCAAATTTTTCTTTGTGGGGAATATGAACAGTCATCTATTTGAAAGTTGGTTGGAGACCATTGGGTTTTAGTTGGTATGTGTTTATAAGGCCTCATAAACTTCGAGGCAAGACCTTTGAAGCATTTTTGGAGGACAATTAATACAAAATACTTTGTTTTCTATTGAAACTTTTTGTTTTTCTATAGTTTATGGACCTATACAGTCCCGTACAATTACTTTGAGATCAAAAATTCATGTGAACAAATAATACAATGAATCTACTTTGATTTAGTTGTGGTGTGATTGAATCTGATTGAGAAATAAGTTAGTTTGAGGGATTTCTTTGAAAACCACATGAAAACCCTAGGTTCAAGGGTTTGAAGACAAGAATTATGAATTGCAACCCATTCCACCATTGAATCTTGGCCAAGCTCGGTGGAATGGAGGGGATTAGCATTTTTTTTAGAGATTTTGTTGTTTTTTAGAGCAGGGGATGGAGTTTGGGGTGGTTTTGTCCATGCCCCAGCATAACATCTTCATGTGTTAGGCTTAGGTAGGTTATAGATTTGATAGGAAAGAAAATTGGTAATGATGTTTGGTGATAAAAACTATATTTTGGGACCCTATGTGACATGTTAGAACTACTGGTGTGGAGTTTTGGTGTTTGGTATTTGAATTTATTATAGGTGCTTTGGAAAAGTGGCCTAATTTGGCCTTGTTTCATCGTAGCAGGCCTATTTTTGAGGATTTGGTCCAAAAAAACCCTAGTCCCTATTTGGATATGTTGATAAGATACCTAATGGGTATCTGAAAAGGTGTTGGGTTTATGGAGAAACAATCTTCTCTAAAATATATGTTTGAGGAACTAGGTTTGGAGACCTAGAAGTTGAAGACAAGAGTTTTTGTGAAATCCACCATAGTTGGGGTTTAAAATCTCAAAGTAGCTATTGAATTGTGGTTTTTGAGTCTACTCCACCCTTCTCTACATCAAGTGGTATTAAAGCATAGGTTTTGATTGAAAAGTGGGAAAGTGAATGAGAATTGGCATAAGCAAGATGCCTCTAAAGAACAATCTAATGACCAAGGAAGTTAGAGAACTAAAAGAATAATATGCAAAGGAGGTGAGACTATACAAGGAGTCTCATGAAGCTGCCCTTGCTAGAATAGCAGTCCTGGAGAAGAATCAAAGAAGAGGAATGGTTAGTGGTGACCAAAGTGATAAGGAGGATGAGGATGAGGGTGAGAGTCAAAACCCTCCTGTAAGAGTCCATGATGATGAGGACTTGGACCCTGAAGAGATGAGAATGGCCAAGATGCTAAAGGTTTTCAAGGGGGATAATACTCCAAAGGTGAAGGTAGAAGTGCCTATGTATGGTGAAAATATGGACAATGAAGAAGTATTGGGTTGGATAGATGCTTCGAATAATCTTTGAGTTTGAAGAAGTAGAAGACAATAAGAAGGTGAAATTTGCAAAAAAAAAAATTGAAGGGCCTTTCCCTAACATGGTGGAGCTATGTTCAAGAGGAGAGAGTCAAGAAGGGCAAGAGTTCATGGGACAAAATAGTAGCCAAAGTGAAAGAACAATTTCTACATGTAGATTATGCTATACAAACCTTTAGGAAGCTGTAAAATTTAAAACAAAAGGAGTTAGATGTGATGGCATATACTGAGGAATTCCATAAATTGAGTATAAGAGTAGGACATATTGAAGATGAGGTAGAAAAGGTTGCAAGGTATCTAAATGGGCTTAGACTCAACATTCAAGATGAAATTGGTCTCACAACACCTAGGATAGTTGAGGAGTGTTTCCAATTAGTTGTTAAGACAAAGGAAATGATCAAGAGGAGACAAGAGCAACAAGGAAGAGGTAGGGGAAAGAATTAAAGAGGTAGAGGCAACTTTGGTGTAAGAGGGAAATCACAAAAGCAACAAGGTGAATCAAGAAACCACCAAGAGCAAAGTGGTGAGTCAAGTGGTAGAGGTAACTTCAGAGGAAGAAGATTTAGTGGTAGAGGAAGGTTTAGTGGAGAAGGAATAGGTTCAAACACCTTCTCACATAGATGTTACAATTGCAACCAATTTGGACATCCAACATGGAAGTGCCTAGAAAAACAAGTATCAAGTTCCCATGGAGGTGAGCGAAGGACTCAAATTATGCATGAAGAGGATAATAAAAGTGTTAATTCACCATCTCAGCATGTTGCCCCTATGCTAGGTGAGTCTTTGATGATGAAAAGGACACACATTAAGGTGGCAACAGTTAAAGAGCCTCCATCAAGGAAATCCTTGTTTAGGACCACATGCAAGTCACATGGAAAGGTATGCAAAGTAGTAGTTGATTCAATTTCTACTAATAGCTTGGTTTCCTTAGAAATGGTTGAGAAGTTAAACATGAAAAGGATTCCTCACCCCACACAATACAAAGTGTCTCGGTTAAATAAAGGTCAACAAGTTTTGGAAAATAAGAAAACATGGGTAGATTTTAACATTGGGGGGTATAAAGATAAAATACTTTGTGACATCATCCCCATGGATGTTTGTCACTTGATGCTAGGAAGGCCCTAGAAGTATGACAGAAAGCCCAAGCATGATGGTTAGAAAAAAATTTATGTAATAGATAAGGATGGAGTTTCATTTACATTGACACCCCTACATGATGAAGAGTTTTATAAACAAGTTGGTTCTAGTGTTATGGTAGTGGGAGAGAAAGAGTTTTTGAAAACATTGAAGGATGAAGGTGGTCAGGGATTTTCCTTAATAATCAGACCTAAATCCAAACTCCATGCTGAATTCCTTATCTGTAACCTTTTCTCTAATGAAGTGATATTTGATTGAGATATGTTTGGTTCTAGAATGCATTACTCGATTCTTTGAGCTATTGATAGGACTTGAATTATCACAAAGAATGGAAATAGGCTCATTGTATTCCACTTTGAGGTATTTTAATGTCTGCTTCATCCATAAGACTCGAGTACAACATCTAGCTGCAACAACATATTTTGATTCTATAGTGGAAAGGGTGATAGATTCTTGCTTCTTACTTATCCAAGAGAATAGCCTATTACCCAAAAAGAAAGCTCCTTCACTTGTACTCTTTCTGTCATCCACACTTCCTGCTCAATCTGCATTTGTGTATGCTATAAAATTGGAATTTTTGCTTTTGGGATACCATAAGCCATAGTCAACAGTACTTTTGATCTATCTAAAGATTCTCTTGACTGCATTGACATGTAATTCTTTAGGTTCTACTTGAAACCTAGCTACCATACAAACCACTTGCATTATATTAGGCCTAGATGTAGTTAAATATAGTAGACTTCCAATCATAGATTTGTATGTAGTCTGATTCGCATCTGGTGACTCATTAGATTTTCTCAATTTTCTTCTAGTGATCATGGGTGTACCAACTGGTTTATAGTCCTCCACGCCAAAATTCTTAAGCATTTCTTTTGCATACTTGGTTTGAGATATAAATATACCTTTATCAACCTGTGTAATTTGCAAACCAGGAAAGAAAATTAGTTCTCCAATCATGGACATTTCAAACTCATCTTGCATGGTTGTAACAAATATGTTGCACATTACATCACTGCTACCACCAAATATAATGTCATCTACCTATACTACAAAAATGATCGTATGCATACCTTCAGATTTGAGATACAAATTGCTATCAACACAACCCTTCTTCAATCCTTGTTGTTGTAGATACTGATCCAACCTTGAGTACCAAGCCCTTGGGGCTTGCTTTAAACCATACAATTCCTTTTTAAATATGCAAACATAATCATTATTCTCTGAAAACTAAAAACCTCTGGTTGCTCAATATATACCTCCTCTTCTAGGTTTACATTCAAGAAGGTGGATTTGACATCCATTTGTTATACCTTGAAGCCTTTGTAGGCTGAGAATGCAAGAAACATTCTTATTTCCTCTAACCTTGCAACAGGGGAAATTTTTTCCTCAAAATCAATCCCTTCTACTTGTGCATATCCTTTGCACACCAACCTTGATTTGTTTCTCACCACTGTTCCATCTTCATTTCTTTTGTTTCTAAACACCCACTTAGTGCCAATTACATTCTTGTTTAAGGGCCTAGGAACTAGTTCCCATGTTTTGTTCTTTTCAATCTAATTTAACTCGTCTTCCATGGCTTCTATCTAGTTCTCATCTTTGATGGCTTCAACAAAGCTTTTTGGTTCAATATGAGATAAGAGATCAAAGTTCACTTGTTCTTTGTTCTTTGCAAGCCTTCTTCTTGTCTGTACACCCTCATTCTTGTCACCAATAATATGATATGTCGGATGATCTTTTTGAACATATTTTGTAGGAGCCCGATTAACTTCTTGCTCATTCTCTTCTTCTTATTCAACCCGTGCACCTATGTCATCCTCATCTAACTCACTTTCTAGATTGCTTCTGCTAGGCTTTCCTTGATTTCCACTTTCATCAATCCTATCATGTACACTTTCTACAATTTTATGCAATCTCATATTGTAGCATTTATAATCTTTTCTTTGAGATGAATACCCCAAAAATATCCCTTCATGACATCTTGACTCAAAACTTCCTAAATCCTCAATATCTCTTTTGATATAGCATTTACTGCCAAATACTTTGAAGTGCTTGACCGAGGAAAGCCTACCAAACCACAATTAATATGGAGTTCTACCACTATTAAATCTGATAAGAGCCCTATTTTGAATGTGTATAATAGTTTGTACTACTTCTTTCCAAAATGCATTCATTAAGTTTGACTCATTCAACATGGCTCTAGGCATCTCCTTCACAATTTGATTTCTTCACTCTACCACACCATTTTGCTATGGTGTTCTTGGGGCTAAATACTGGCGTCTGATTCCATGGTCTTCACAATATTCCATGAATTCTCTTGAAATGAATTCTCCACCCCTGTTTGATATGAGGCATTTGATTCTTCTACCAGTCTCATTTTCTACCAGCTTCTTGTAACCTCTAAATGCTTCAAAGGCCTCAACCTTCTCCCTCAAGAATGTGACATATGCCATTCTAATATAATCATCAATCAACAACATAAAATATCTTTCTCCTTGAAATTCCTTTGTTCTCATTGGTCTGCATAGATTAGTATGAACTAACTCTAGAAGTTTTGTAGTTGAATAGTCTTTAGTGGGAAATTTAAACTTTGTTTGATTTCCTTGCTGACATCCTTGACATATGATATTATCAGGATTTGCAATCTTAGGCATATTTATAACCAATCCTTTTGAGCTTATCTTCACCATGTTGTCAAAATTTACATGTCCTATTCTTCTATGCCACAACCAACTTTCTTCTACTTGATTGATTAAAAATGTTTGGCCTTCCACTTCACATAGATTATATAGATTACTACATTCCTAACCCCTTGAGCAACTATTTTACCATTCATTCTTATCTTGTAGCCTTCAGAATCAAATAAAACTTTGTATCCATTATCACACATTTGATTGAAACTAAGAAGATTATGTTTTAGGCCTTCCACATAGAATGCATCTTTCGTTTTGTTCTTCCCATCTAAGATCAAAATTCCTTTACCACAAATCTTGACAATAGTGTTATCACCTAAGCTTACTGAACCTCCTTTTCTCATTTCAACTTTGATGAATTTCTTTTTATCTCCAATCATGTGCTTGGAGCAACTACTATCAATTACCCACAAATCTTGTTCTTTTGCATGAAAGGCAGCTTGAGAAATCATTGACTAAGTGGGAATCTACTTTTTCTCCTTCCATACCTTCTTAGGTTTAATTTCAACCTTTTCTACCTCTTTCTTAATGACCTCAATTTTCTTTTCAGCTTTAGAAGATGCAATTTTCTTCTTATCAGATTGAGTATTTTGTCTTCTGAAGTTTTCTCTACAATCTCTAGCTATGTGACCAAAATTATTGCATTTGAAACATACCACATCCATATCAATTAAAGGAGCAAATGGAATTTTACTCATGAAGTTTATAGTTCTGCTTGGATTAACTTTGCATTCTCTAGCCCTATGACCAAAACTGTTACAAGTATAGCAATACCCATTAAAATATGATGAGTACCTGGTCATGGTGTATCTTTTGGCTGGATTAGGATATTATTTTTGTTTAGGTATCCTTGGATAGTGTACTCTTGTGAAACCATCATTATCAATTTTCTTAGGATTCTGCTTCTTCTTTTGTTGATCCAGATTTGTCCATTTAACCTTCTTGTCTTCACTTTTTTGTTTCTCTTAAAAAAATTTCTCAATTACAGTTAACTTGTTTTCATCTCCAAAAGCATCTTCTTTGTTATATTTTTACATCATTGGAAACTAATTTTTATTTTGCTCTAAATATTTCATAAAGCTTTGCAGAAGTTTCAACAAATGAACCTTTTCTGTTTTCAAGTCCCAAATCAAATTTTTCTTTACTAGCTGGCTTTTGTGTACTTAGCAATTCATCTAGGATGTTAATACCACCCTTCAACTTTAGACTTTTATTGACTCGCTCATTAGCCTTCTCCAACTCTTTTCTTAGGGAAACTATTTCTACCTCAATTTTGAGCATCTCTCCATCTTTGTTTGTAACTTAGACTTCATAACATCTTGAACTCTTTTGAGATCTTCTGCGTGAACTTTCAGACCAACTATCACCTTATTAGATTCCTCAAGTTCTTGAGTTGCTCTGTTAGTCTCTTTTTGAGCATTCTTTTTCAGTTTCTTATTTTCCTTTTTGATATCATCATATTTATCTTTTAACTACTTAAGGTCTTCAAGTGCACTAATTAATTCTCCTTCAAGATAAAAAACCACTTCATCTTCCTCCTCATGTAAGTCCTCAATTGTTTCCATAGCCATAAATATAAACTATTTTCTATTTTCTCTCATAACAAGGGCACGGTCATGATTCTCTTTTGAACTATTAGTAGCATCAGAAACTCCACTTTCTTCATTGATATACAAACTCTTCTTCTTTCCAAAATTTTTCCTTTTTGGATAAGCCATTTTCTTCATTTTTCTACCTTCTTCATGCTTGGAACTATCCTCTTTACCATATGGAAACTTTGAAGCAAAATTCCATTCTCCCACAATTGAAACACTTAAATGGGAGCTTTCCTTTGTACTTACTGGACCCTCTCCTTAGTCTTCTTATGAAGTTAGCTTCTTCCTCATCAATTTCATCATGATCGGATGCAATGACAACAAATTTTTCTTTCTTATTAACTCCATCTTTCTCTTTCCTAACCACCTTAAATGCAACTTCTCCGTGGGATGATTTAGCATTAAGCATTCTCATCTCATATGCAGTAATTATGCCATGCACTTCATCAAGAATGAGTTTATCAATTTCTCTAGCTTCTTTTATAGTAGAAATCTTGGCATCATATTTAGTTGTCATAGACCTAAGAACTTTCAACACACCATCTTCTTCTTTCAAATCCACACCATATCCTTTAATGGCATTTACCACATCATCAACTCTTAGAAGATAGTCTACAATCTTCTCTTCTTTGGTCATCGTCAAGCCTTCAAAATTTTCTCTCAACACTTGTAACTTTGCTAAGTTCACTTTAGTGTCACCTTCATAGATCTTCTTTAGCTTTTCCTAGACATCATAAGCAGTTTTACAATGCATAACTTTGCTATGTACAGAGTCAGACAAATTGTTTATAATAATGAACCAAGCTTTCTTATTGTCCTCATGAATTTTATTTGTTGTCGGATCAGTAGGAGTTGTAGCAAGAATAGTATATTGGGTCTCTATAGATGCCCAGACTTCAGTTCCAAGAGAGATTAATTATCCTTCCATCAATGAGCTTCATTTAGCATAGTTTGTTCCATCAAACCTAGGTGGCTTGTTTGAACTTTCCTGAAGTTCCATTGTGTTCACCTATCCAAGATTAACCCAAGTTGGTTAAGCTTCTCCTAGGGAACCTAGGGATCTAATACCAATTGTTAGAACACAATGCTCTACTTAGAGGGGGGTGAATCAGTAGATTGTAAATTTTTAAACTTAGAGTGACCTTTAGTAGAAATAACCTTAACAACTAAAATGAGGAATTCAAAGTAGAATCAACTGAAGCAGTCATAATCAAGAGAGGGAAAAACACATAACACGAAATGTATGTGGAAAACCCAATATGGGAAAAACCACAGTGAGAAATGTTGCTAGGATCTACTGTCCTAATCCAGCATCACAAGCATCAAAGTTCTATTAGAGGTTTTAAGGGCGACAACCCTAAGGAAGCTTTGTCTCCCTCTTTTAGAAGCATTGACTTCAAGGATGCCACAACACCCTGAACTAAGCTACAACTTAGTACTAATGGAGGCAAAAACCTCTTACAAATATTTTCAGTCAACTATGCATAACATGGTTTTGCTCAATCCATGATGCATTGATTCAACACATTATACTTTTCTCTCTGTTTGATCTCACACTACTGTAATCAGATTCTTGTATTTTTATGATTCTTATTCTATGTTAGAGTTCTCTCTCTCTCTCTCTCATTTTTTCAAGCACACACACTTGTTTCTAACTCATGCCTTCATATATTTTATACGAGTAAAACCCCTATTAGGGTTTTTGACTTGCAACCTACATCAACAAGTGTCAGATGATTGAGATGAACACATACTATTCTATCCATTAATGATGGAATCCAATCATATTTTCCATGTCTCATATCGGGCTACACACCAATCATCCTCATTATCGAGAATTTACCAAATTTAGCTCTCTTTTCTACCTCAAAATCTGATATGCATTTAATTTCTTTTTCTATTCATTTGATCAGATTTGATCTTGATCGAGCATGTCACCTTTTTAGCATCATCTTCATTAAATGTTTACATGTCGGTCACCAACTTGAAACCCCTTTGTTCACATGGACCAAACCCTTTGTAAACCCTCAAGTGTGAACAATGGCCATCCAAAATATTACAGACCAATCAAATGGTGGAAACACAATCAGGAGTCATCCACAAGCTCATTATAATCACCCAGAATCTCAACACAAGCTCTGACAATATTATCTATAGGATTTATCAAACTGGACCACTTTAAACAACACTGTCATAAAGAAGAGATCACTTCCAGACCACCAAATCAAGAACCATTTGAGTTCAGGGCACATAAAAATATTACAAACCTAATTCCAGAACTGTAGACCAAAAAGCTTAAATGTGAAGGAATGCGAAATAGAATACAATCTCCTAGTCATCATCAAACATCCAAAAAAATTAATTTTCACTCTGGTGAACATAACACTCAAATATTCATACCGGAGTCTCAAACTTGGAACATACTCTCTTTAGAGATGCCTCTAAATAACTTCCAATCTGCAGACAAAGATATTCAATATGTAAGAAAAGCAGAGCAAGTTACTAGACCATTCTTACTAGAGGCTCACTCAAATCTTCATACCGAAGCACCAAACCATGTACAATATTGAAGGGACACATATAACATCATTATAAACCTTCTTCCAGTTCCACAAAACCTAAAACAAACCAACAGAGGATTGTGGAGCAGATACATTTCTCCCAGTCCATAGAAAACCAACTCTGTTAGACCAATTCACAAACTAGTGACCACAACTATCACTCTTCATCAAACCAGAAGTTTTGATCCAGGATATATCACCCAATGATGCCCTTAAACAACACTTCAAATCTACACAAGCATAGGATCAACACAGAATAAATGAGGAGCACAATTGACACTATTTACAACACAGATATGTTGACATCAATGACAACACCGGTTAGACAAATATTTGCAACATTTCCATGTGTAAAACTAGTGAATCTAATTATCCTTATTACCTTGAATTTAATTCTAGCATTATTTCTTCTTGTTTAATTGTATCTTTCTAAAAATAATCAAAATCCATCTCAAACTATCAAATTGCACTTTTGTATGATCCCTTGATATTTGTGCATCAAATTGAGGCACCTCTACATATTTTTCTATGAAAGTGTACCTTTGTTCCATATAAATTTGTCTTTATTTCATAGAGATGTACTTCTATTCCATTGAGTGGCGCCTTTGCCACCTAAAGTTATGCCTCTATCATTTCATCATCATTTGACCATCTTGAGACCTCAATTTGCAATTTTGGCCTTTATAGCCCTAGAGCAAACCTAGGAGACCTATCCTCAACCATCATTTCACCTAAAAAATCAACCATTTGCATCATATTCATCCAAAATCTACCGTATTTCCCGCATATTATCATTTTCATCCATTATCACAATCTAGTTGTGTCAACCATCATTGCTAGAACTTGGTTATCAGACATCATCCTATATTTATCATCATATCATTATCATCATTTCTTTCATCATTTATCTTCATATCCAATCCCAATATTATCATCCAATAAAATCCTTATCATATTTGACCTATCTCATCATCCAAACATAATCCATACTATATCCTATCAAAATAAATCTTGTCAAGAGTCTATCTAGATCCTAATCCTTGTTATCAAAATCCCCATTAAATTATTGCTTAGGTGATTATCCAAACCTAAGAAATCATATCAAAACCTTTCCTAAGTGATTATCCAAGCTTAAGCAAGAAAAAAAATCCTTTATCCAAGCCTTTATTAGCCAAGCTTGAGTGAGAAAATTCAAGCCTTGTCTAGGAAATTATCAAATTCTAGTGTAAGAAAAACTCCATTATTTTTAATCAAGGATTTGTTTTATCTTGAAACACCATTGGTCTTGTATCCCATTTTCATCCATTCTATCATTATCCCCTTACCATCCATTTCATCATCTCCATCATCTCAAATCCAAGGTCTACCCAATCATCTCTAATCATTTTCATTCCATCTCATTATTCCTATGTCTCTCCCTCTCGGATCCCTATCACAAGGTCCCAAGAAAGAAAACAAATTATGGCCTCCAAAGAGTTTCCCTTATCATCTCATGATACATTCTTTGAGGAGGTAGTCCACCAAATTCCCATGGAGAATACATTTCCATCTCCATCCAACATCATACATGATCACGATTTAAGTAACCAAGACTCACCAACACTATTAGAGGAGTTTTCCCAAGATACCCAAGTCAAGGACTTGATGCATAGATATATCATGAAGCATCCTAACCAATATATCCTTATGTTAGCAAACAAAGGTGATAAATTACCCCATGATTTTGAAACATCTCAAATTATCCAACAACCCGTTTCTACATCCCCATCTTCTATTCATCATAACCCTACATATCTTCCATATTCTTCTAATCTTCATTATCCTTTATCTCTCATATCTTCTTCTAATCTCCCAATTTCATCTCAAACCCTCAATCCTACATCCCACTTACATATCAAAATCCTCTCACATCCAAAAAAAACATCACATATCCCAAAACCTCAATATTCCATCCCTTCTCCTCACATCTCCACATCCATCCCACCTAACGAATCATATCATCTTCAAACATCCAATCCCATCTCATCTACCCATCAAAACCTCCAATATTCTAATCCCATGTCATCCTCTCATCAATACCAACACGTATCATCCTCTCAACCTCCCATATCTGACTATCAATCACCTCCCTTAAATTTCAAAAGTACTTTGGCCCAAAATGTGCAACAAATAAAAGATACCCTTAAGAGACTTCAACTAGGACATCACAAGAAATCCTATATATTCCAAGAACTATGTCCTTGTCCTTTTGACAACTCCATCACCATGATCCTCTTACCCCAAAATTTTGAAATTCCTAAGTGTAGTGTAAGAAAATGCATACCCTTGCATTTTCATACTTGTTTGGGCCCGAATTACTTTATTTATACTTATTTATGTCTTAGTTGGTCCTATTTTGCATCCACAAGCCTAATAAATTATATCTTTTTATGGCTAATCTCGACAAACATCAAAGGATAAATGATAATTTATTAATTTTGGCCGTGTCCTTGATTTTTGGATTGGGATTAAGACGCCCACCTAGGGCGTCTTTGTCCTCCAAAGGTCTTGGGACCCTCTTTTCAAAAGCACCTTAAAGAGCCAACTGAGTTGATTGGAGGAGAGAGAATATTCATTTTGGGTGAGGGAAAAGGTAATTTACAAATTAAAACAAAGTTTTAATTGTGCAAAAAAGGGATAAAGAATATTCCATGGGAATATTCCCTTTGCTTAGAGGAAAATTAGTTTAATTGATAATTAAACAAGGTTTAATTTATGCAGTTAGGGGATTAGAAGATTAAGGAGATATTTATTAAATGAGATGATTTAATAAATAGGGGAGGGGTGAAATGATATTTAATTAAATAACTTAGGGTTATTTAATTAAATAAGATGACTTAGGAGATTAAATTAAATATTTTGATTTATTTAATTTAATTAGATGAAGTGTTAGTGCGAAAAGAGATGAATTAACCCAATTAAATTAATTAGGCAAAATAGATGAAAATGATGCAATTAATTAATTAGCTAGGCTAATTAAATAATTGAGCGAAAAGAGGATGGATTAAAGAGTGAGTTTTTTGGATTTTCTGGAATATTTGAATGTTTTTGGTATTTTAAAATGTTTTGAGGTTGGTTTTGGTCTTTTTTGAAGTTTATGTGAATGTTTAGGATTTTCTAATTTTTTGAGGTTGTTTAGGGTTTTTTGAATGTTTTCTATTGTTTTTGGATTTTCCATTTTCAAATATTTTTGTGTTTTCTAAATATTTGGATGTTTTGGGAATTTCTCATAATTATTTGGATGTTTTTTGGTTTTCAAATATATGGACGTTTTTTGGATTTTCGCAAGAGTTTCCAAGTTATCTAGATGTTTAGGGTTTTCTGAGTGTTCCCGAGTTATCTATATGTTTAGGAATTTCTAAGTGTTTTCGAGTTTTGACCAAGAACCTAACCTAAAGACCTATCCTAGGGGCCTCGAGGGCTACTCAAAGATTAGCCTTTCCTATGTTGTACATGCAAAGACCATGTAGTTCGACTGGCTCAACTCATTTACAAGACAAAGATATGAACAAATGAAATATGACAGTTTGTTATGATGGACTGCTAAAGGACTGACCTAGGGTGTCTTAGGGGCACATCAATGATGGCTTTGGCTATGTTCAAGCTCAGAGATAACGCAGTTCAACAAAATGACTCTATTTTTTGATTTTTCGATGTTCAACCTTTTTAGGGATTTTGATGTTTTCTAGATGTTTTGGATTTTAGCCTTTACAATTTTATGAATGTTTTTGGATTTTCTGGATAAGATTTTATGAATGTTTTTGGTTTTTTCTAATAAGATGTCCCATGACCTCAAGATATACAAGAACCTAATTGTGACACATAATGAAATTCTCTCAGTGTGATATGCTAGCCTACTTCAATAAAGGCAGGACAAACTGACCTTGGGAATATGCCAAGTAGTGCTAAAGGGTTCACAATACCTTACAGTGACAAGCCATGATAAGGATGCAGATGAGGGATGAATGGTGATGGAAAGAATGATAGGCCAAAAGAGCCAAAGAATAGATAGAGATGCTTTATTTACACAAGGTGCCTATTTTCAAGGTTTTCACCAAGGTACTTGCCCAAAGTGCCACCAAAGTGGTTTTCACTAGAGGAAATTTTTTTTTCTTTTCTTTTTTCAATCCTTTTTCACTTTTTTTTTTTGGATTTTGATCATTTTTTGATTTTTTTGTATTTTCTGATTTACACCCTTCAAGATTAGGCATAAAAATTTTTGAGATGCAAGTTGTTGGTTGGCTCCTATAAGGGTTCACCTTCAGGGGTTGATAGTTGGTATGCTCCTGATCCATAGCTTGTTATGATGACAAAGGGACCCAACCAGTTAGGCTCAAAATTTCCTTTGTTGTCTTGATCTAGATGGTTCTTCTGAGTTTGCTTTGAGAAAAGATCACCTACTTGGAATGATGTACATTTGATTCTCTTGTTATAGCTCCATTTCAGTTGGTTTTGATATACTTGCAAGTGATCAAGGGAACCAAGATGAAGTTTATCCAGGAATTCTAGCTCATTTAGTTGACACTCTGTATTCTTCCTCAATTATCAAATTCTACAATGATACTTGCAATGATGGGAGCTCAAAATCGATAGGCAATATGGCTTCTGATCCATAGACAAAGGAGAAAGGGGTTGCACTTGTAGGTGTGCATATACTGGTTTGATAAGCCCAAAGAACGGGATTTAGCTATAGATGCTAGTCACAACCAACTTGATTAATTATTTTCTTTAGGATTTTTAGGATAGTTTTTTTCATTCTTTCTTCTTGGCCATTGCCTTGGGGATAGTACAAGGTAGAGAATCGGTGTTAGATATTGAATTTTTGACACAACGCTTTCACATCTTTGTTCTTGAATGGTGTTTCATTGTTTGAGATGAGAGTTTGTGGTACACCTCTATAGAAAATTAGGTAATTCAGAATAAACTTCACTATTTTCTTCCCTATTATGTAGGTCATAGGAATGGCTTCAACCTAGTTAGTAAAGTACTCAGTGGCGTTTATGATAAACTTATGGCCGTTGGATGAGGTTCAAGTGATTTTTCCTATGAGGTCAAGTCTCCATTACAAAAAAGGACATGGTGTGATCATTGGTTTCAATTCTTGAGCTATAGTGTGAATCAGATCCCCATGTTGTTCACACTGGATGCATTTCTGCACATACTGATGAGCTTCTTTTTCCATGGTTGGCCAATAGTACCAAATCCTCAACAATTTCTTTATTAAGGTCACACCACTAGAATGAGACCCACATATTCTATTGTGTAATTTTGTTAAAGCAGTTAAGGATTCCTCTTGGTTAAGGCATGATAGTAATGTCCCTTCGATGCTTTGACAGTAAAGGGTATCACCTAGGATCACAAATTAGGATGCTTTTTTGGCAAAGGTCTTTTTAAGGTTCGGGGTGATATCCAATGGAAGGGTTCCTCTATTAAGGTAAGTAAAGATATCATGGTACCACGGGGATCCAAGACCAACAATGACACACATGAATTCATATTCAGGGATTTCGAAAGATGGTACGAGAAGTTGTTCTACTAGGAATTCGCATTAGAGAATGTTGTTCAGCATGTCTAGTAATGATTTGATTGTTGTCATGGTATCTGCTGCTCTATTGTTCATGTGAGGAATCTACTCAAAAATTATGTCTATAAAAAGATCTTTGAGATTCTCCACCATTTGGTTGTAATGAGTGAGCTTATCATCTTTACTTTGATAGTCATCATTGACTTGGTTGATAACCAACTGTGAGTCTCCATAGACTTTCATCTCTTATATCTTCCAATAAACTACTATCCTGAGACTTATGATCAAGGCTTCATATTCAACAATGTTATTGGTACATGGAAATGATAGCCTATATGACTTTGGGATACAATCACCTTGGGGGTGATGAAAAGAATTCCTACTCTAGATCCATGTTGGGTGAACAATCCATCAAAGTACATCTTCCATTGAGCTATGAGATTAATAAGGAATCTACTAAAAAAATATGTCTATAAAAGATCTTTGAGATTCTCCACCATCTGGTTGTAACAAGTGAGCTTATCATCTTTACTTTGATAGTCATCATTGACTTGGTTGATAACCATCTGTGAGTCTCCATAGACTTTCATCTCTTGTATCTTCTAATAAACTACTATCCTGAGACTTATGATCAAGGCTTCATATTCAACAATGTTATTGGTACATGGAAATGATAACTTGTATGACTTTGGGATACAATCACCTTGGGGGTGATGAAAGGAATGCCTACTCCAGATCCCTGTTGGGTGAACAATCCATCAAAGTACATCTTCCACTGAGCTGTGAGATTAATAAGGAATGTTAATTCATCAAGGAACTCAGATATTAAAGGGTTCTCATCATAGATGGGTGCTTCTGCTAGTTGTTTTGTGATCACTTGTCCTTCAATTTCCTTACGCTCCACACACTCTATGTCAAACTCTGTCAAGATCATTACCCATTTAGCCATTCGTCCTATGAGAGTTGGTTTGGATAATATATATTTTAATGGAACAATATTTGTGATGAGCTTGATTTGGTGTGACAACATGTAGTGTCTGAACTTTTGTGAAGCAAAAACTACTGCTAGTCATGCTTTCTCAATATGTGAATATTTCATCTCATATCCTACCAAGGTTCTAGTGATGTAGTATATTGATCTTTCCTTTTTGTTTTCATCATGTTGTGCTAAAAGAGCTCCTAGTGTTGTTGGTGTTGTTGAGATATAATGGATTAGTGGCTTGTTCAGTATTGGCGGCATAAGAATTGGAGGTGTTAATAGATAATCCTTGATATAATGGAAAGCTCCATCACATTTTTCATCCCATTTGTAGGTTATCCCTTTATGGAGAAGATACGACGAGGGATGAATCTTATCTGATAGCTACGCTATGAACCTTCTAATGGACCGCAATCTTCCTTGTAATCCTCTCATTTGTTTCAATGTTTGTGGTGGTTCCATGTCTAGGATAGCTTTTATTTTTATTGGATCAATTTGTATCCCTCTTTGTGAAACAATAAATCCAAGAAGTTTCCCTGATGTGACCCCGAACACACACTTTTTTGGATTCAACCGTACCTTGTATTATTCAAGCTTGTCAAATATGGGTCCTAGGACTTGTATGTTCTCATTTCTCTTCTTTGATTTTTCCAAAATATCATCCACATAATCTTCAACTGTTTTTTGGATGATGTCATGAAAGATGAGGGTCATTGCTCCTTGATAAGTAGCTCCTACATTCTTCAACCCAAATGGCATCACATTCCAGCAGTAGGTTCCCCACGGACAAGTAAAGGTGGTTTTATGTTGATCCTCTTTGGATATTATGATTTGATTGTAGCCTGAAAATCCATCCACGAGTGACAACATTTCATGACTAGCTATTAAATCCACAATGAGATCAATGTTGGGAAGAGGTAAATCATCCTTTGGACATGCCTTGTTTAGATCTCTGAAATCAGTACATATTCTGATGCCCCCAATGGGTTTTGAGACTGGTACTAGGTTTGAAACCTATTCAAGATAATCTATTAGTCTGATGAATCCAACATCAAGAATCTTTTGTAGTTCTAGTTTAACCAGGAGTGCTATCTAAGGGGGCATCTTAATTTTTTCTTGACTAGTTTGGCGTCAGTATAAATTGCTAAGTGATGTACAACAACTTTTGGATCTAGGCCTGACATATTTGTGTATGACCATGCAAATTTAGCTCTTCTCTCTTTAAGGAATGCTGCTAGGTTCTTCTGTTCTTCGTCCAACAAGGATTCTACATAAAAAGTGATCTCAGGTGCTTCTTATGTTCCCGCATTGACTGGAGTAGCCTTTTCTGCTAGTAAGACCGACTTCTTTGGATGCATTGCACTAAGGGAGGATTGAATCCCTCATCCTTGGGAACATCGGAGAGGTTTTCATTGTCAGATGTGTCCTTTGTTTTTACTATTTTGGGACCAGAGAGTGCCACTAGGTGGTTTTGACTCAAGGATCTGCATGTTAATTGCATTTAATTTATTTTGTGACTAAAGGATTCAATCGTCTCCCCATAGTATGCCCATGTATCGAGCTCTATGTCAAAGCCTGCTTTGTGATCTACCCATGATAAGTTGTCTTGAAGTCCCATGAATTCTGAGATCGCTTCATCATTTTCAAATAAAGCTAGAATTGGTGGTCCTTGTTGGTCCATGTCAATGAGTTGTAGGTATACTAGGCGTATTTCAATTGGTTGGTCATTTGAGACAAAGGATGTTATGGATATCATGATGAGGGTATTGTTCTCAAATAGGTTAACAACATCAAGGGGAAAACCATCTAAGGTTGTATCACGTGATGTAGGTGACCAAGAGGAAGCCTCAACATGTTTACCAACAATACCTTTGCCAATAAGAGTGACCTTGCTAGTAGTACAACCTAAGCCAATATTTTTTAGTCATTTCTTAGAAACAATGGGTTCTTGTAAATTATTGTCATTTTTCCCTAGCTTCTCATTCTTGTTATATCCCATGCTTTGCTTTAGCTATAGAAATTTGTTGTCTTCATCCATGGGAAGAATAGGAATAGGTTGTTCATCTTGATAGAGGAGTTTAGAGATATCTTGCTCATTCACGTCTTCTTGATTCATGTCTCCCCACTTGGTGAAGTTAGTAGCTGCCATCTTGATTGTTTCTTGTTCTTTGGTGCTAGATGTAGGTTTCCTATGGGATTGAGGAAAAAAGGGTAATTCTCCAAAGACAAAGGTGTCTTTCAATAGTTTGTAGCTTCCACAACCATCATATTGGATCACTACTTTGACGTCGAGTATGCTTTTCACAATGGGTACTTTTGATGTCAAGTTAGAGGCTGGGGATTATGAGTCAATAAATGAGTTTGAAGGTGTAGGTTCATCATTTTTGGGTATTTGTGGGATCTTATAAAACTTAGCCTCAAGACTTTTTTAGTAATAGAAAGGCTTAGGATATCCATGGATAGTGATTTCTCTACCTTCAATAGGAAACTTCACACACTGATGATAGGTTGAGGCTACAACTTTTAGAGCATGGATCCAAGGTTGGCCAAGTAGTATGCTATAGGGAAGATCAAGATCAAATACTTGGCATATAGTCTTTGCAAGAAGAGGTCCCACTTGGATTGGTAGTGCAATGATTCCTTGTGATACCCATTCTTGGTCGTCATATGCTTTGATGGTATTACTCTTTGTTTTTTCAATAGTATCTTCTGAATAGCGTAGGTTCTTGACCAACTGTAGGGTACAAATGTTCAAACCAACACCTCCATTAACCAAGAATCTTTTGAATTGGTTTTTATGAATGAAAACCTCAAGGTGTAAAGCACGGTTATGAGATGATTGTGACGGTAAATCTTTCTCGGAGAAGGTACGAAGATGGTTGGCGATATGCCTTACCATAGCTTGAAACTAATCGGTATCATATTCTCGAGAACGAATGACTCATACAAGAATTTTTCCAATATTTCCCTATGTGTGGGAGATAACCTTAAGTGTTATAAGATTGATATCTATGCAGAGTTCTATTTAAGTTGATCTGCAAGATTTTACTTGCTAGGATTAAATGTGGGAAAAGTAGGTTGTGTCCTAGATTAAGATGGGATAGCTCCTTGAACAGTTATTTTTCCATGTCATGTGGTGACTCCACATTCCATACTAGCTCCTTTGATGGTGACAACAGTGATAATGCTATCATAGGAGGCAACTACATTGGAATAGGTATGCTGAACATTGGTGTAATCCTTAGCTTTTCCATTATTGTTTGGTTTGTTATGATCAGGTATAGGGGTCTTGTATATCTTGTGATCTTGGTTCCTAGTTGGTACATCAATAGATATGGTATCATTCTCAATGAGATCTTAGATGATATTCTTGAGTTTCATGATTTTTTTTGTTTTATGTCCTTTTATTTTATGAAATTCATAAAGATCACAATCATTGTACCAAGATGGATTCTCTTGCGGTTCTTGGTATTTTTCAAAGTTAGGAAGCTTTATTAGATTTGACTCTACCAGTTTCTTCATGATCGTCTTGATGGGTTCCAATAACTGTGTGTACTTGTGTTTGGGATAGTCATTCTTGTTACTAGTTTTCCTTTGTTGCATGTTGTTACTGATTTGATTATTCTGAGGTGGTACCATTTGTTTCATAATTGGTTGGATGTTAGCAACTTGATTGTTATTGGGTCTAGGAGCACTTAGTTTTTCCTTAGCATCTACCACACCATCATTTTTTACGTTTTTGTTCTTAGCCCATACACAATGTTTCTCATTTGAATTGGTTGAAGGACGGTTGTCTTTGTAAGCTTGAGTATTTCCTTGTGAGATTAGGGCTCTTTCAATGTTAAGGGATCTCGGAACAAGCTCATCATACAGTGTGATGCATTGCTTTTCCAAGTGGAATGATAGATTTGGGTTTAGGTTGGCTATAATGATTCCCACTTGTTGTTTGGCAGAAAGAGGCCACTTGCTTTTATTAGCTCTTTGTCTCCATCGTTGTAAGAAATTGGCGAAGGTTTCTCCTAGATTTTTTTTAAGAGTGTACAAATCTTCTAGACTAACATCCATGTCAAGATTGAAGGAGAAGTGATTGATGAATTTGTAAGTGATTTCTTGAAAAAAATTTATACTAGGAGGAAATTTAGAAAACCAATCCATAGCAGTACCTATTAAACTTCGAGGGAAAAGGTGCATTAGATATGAATCATTCTAAGCCACCTCCATGCACATCATGTTAAATTCATTGATATGGTCAACATGAGTTCCTCTCCCTTTGTATTTTTCAAACTTGGGGATTTCAAAATTGGGAGGGAATGGTATCATTGCTATGTTTCAATCAAATGGGTAAGGACACAATTTTTGTGTATGAGGTTTCTTTGTCTTTCCCATGTGAAGGTCTTGTATTTATTGTGAGATTGATTTTAATTGTGAGGCTAGATCGTCTTGCGGATTGGGTGGAGGAACATATGGTGGGATGACAAATGAGTTATATGGGGTGTATGAAGGTGTGAGATTTTGTGAAAGTGATGAATATGTTCCTGATGCATTTGGATTGACGATGTTGAAGTGAGGATAATAGGAACCTTGTTGTTGTTGTTGGGTGTATTGTTGAGCTAGTAAGGCTTGTTGTTAAGCTTGATTTTGTTGTTGTGCCACTAGGGCTTGTTGTTGGGCCTATTGTAGTTGTTGTGCTAATAAAGTTTCTTGCTATTGGGCTTGTTGTGCGATGGTCGCTTGTTGTTGTTGTTTTTGTTATTGTTGTTGTGCTAAGGCTTCTTGTTGTTGCTGCTATTTTTGTTGTGCTAAAACTGCTTGTTGAGCTACTAAGGTTGATTGTTGTTGTGCTAAGGCTACTTGTTGTGCTTTCTATTGTTGTACAACTTGTTGATAGGTTTATTGTGTTTGTTGTAGAGCTAAGGCATGTGATTGCAATCTGGGATTAGGTGGTTGTTGAGACATCTATGAAGGATTAGGGATATTGATGTTATGGGTAGGTAGTGGATTGCTGGTGAAAGGTGGAGGGTTCCCTTGGTTTAACATTCCTTGCAATATGGTAGAATGAGGTGGAGGAATGTATGTTTGAGGTCCTGATTGATTTGGCATAGAAAAGGGGACTGTTGGAAAAGATGATGTTAAAATTTACAATGGAAGTGACACACTAGGACCTTGAGTCCATTGACTGAATACACTAGTAGAATTTGGCAAATAAATGACTGTGACTAAAACTTTTAGTCATGTGACTAACACTAGTAGTATTTAGAAAATAAATGACTAATTTGGTCATCGGGTAAAATCACAACTAAATGACTAAATAAATGACTAATATCAGACAAATAAAAATTACTAAATAAATGACCAATATTAGACAAATAAAAATGACTAAATAAATGACCAATATTAGACAAATAAAAATGACTAAATAAATGTGCTCATTATTAAAATCTTGGCCATAATTTTCATTTTAATAAACATGCTTTAAAACCTTCATCAAGACCTTATTTTCAATCACAGCCTGCGATAATTAATAATAAAATATTACAAATAGACCCTTTATTCAAAAAGTGGCAGCCAATTTTGCAATTGATGGTTGCCAACGGCTGGATCGCTGTGGAGCCAGCTTGGGCTTTTCTCATCTAGAGTGCCCTAGGAAGGGAGTTGCAGAGGATGTCTAGGAAGTGTTTAGCCACTGGTGTCGGTGTTAAAGACTTAGCAAGCCGAGACTCCTCAGTGAACAGAGGACTCTCACCAGTAACACGAAATGGAGAACTCGTCATGGTCAAAGAAGGCATGGAAAAGACTACTCAATTTGTTGTTGTGATGAATAGAGCTGGTATAGATAAGGTGTGTAAGAAGCCGAGGCTAGAAGATCACAAATTTGGGCTTAATAAGGAGGGTAAACATCCAAAAAGAGGAATTGATGATGGGAAAAGGACGTATCCTGCCTCATAGCATGCCTCAGATACAATCACCTTGGAGCTAGATGGGGAGCTGGAGGGAGAAGTAATCCACAATGAAAAGGTTTTCTCTGGGCTGGGATTAATCGGGAGATTCAGGGGATTCTAGCCATGCTTGTCTGCTCTACACCAGTGGATCTCTAACAACTGGAAACCTCTGCTGGATGGGTATGTTCAGATCTACCCCGTGGCCAAGGGTTTCTTTATTGTTGTTTTTGAAAAAGAACAGGATAGGAATAAAATCCTCTATGAGTATCAGTGGGGATGGGAAGAGAAGCATGTTTTGTTGTTAAAGCCATGGCATCCGACCTTCAACCCAGCAATTGAAATTTTTGAGATGGTCCCCCTTTGGGTGAGGCTACCTAACTTCCCCCTTCAGTTATGGTTTGATGGTTGCTTGGAGGCCATAGGGAACTCAATAGGAACCTTCATAATGGTGGATGAAGGCTCTTCTAATCTTCTGCATTCTACATATGCCCAGATATTGGTAGAATTGAACATCTCCAAGGTTCCCCCGAAGGAGATTTGCTTAAAACTCACAAAGGGTTGCTAGGTGCAGCCCCTAGACTATGAAGGGGCTCCTTTTAGATGTAGAAAATGTCATCAAATGGGGCACTTAGCAGTAGAATGTGCCAAACTCATAAGTAAAAGTATAGCTTCATGGTGGAAGGATGCATCCACCCAACACTATTTAGTTGAAAAGAATGAGGTGAAGCAAGGGAGTACTTAGTTGAAAGGCACTGTGGAGAAGAGCAGGGCTTCAGAGGAGCCGTTGCAGGCGGAAAGGCAGCTATTGCAGGAGAAAAGTTGTGTGGAGTAGTCACAGTTTACGATGGAGCCCAATCAGGAAGGTGTTTTAGATGCAAACAATGCTAATATGGCTCCTAGTATTAGTGTCAAGGATTTGACTGCCAAGAACGAGGCTGCTACCCCCTATTGTAAGGAAAAGAAAGGTGTTATGAGATCCCAGAAGAAAGATGCGGGAAAATGGAAGGCTGATAACCAGTTTCAGCAAGGTGGAAGGGGAGAGGGAGAAGGGTGGAATCTTTAGAATTTAACTCCTCAGAAGAAGGATGTGGAAAGGCGGGTGGCTAATGATCAACATCTGCAAGAATTAGTGGAATTGGTGGATTGAGGAGTCCCCTGGATTTTCCCCTAGACTGGCAAAAAGAGGCTGAAGGGGTCAAGGACTATTGGCATTCAGTTGTGGGAAGGAAAGCAAAGAAGGAGAGGAGGAAATCCTTTGCTATGGTCCTACGATCTCAGACTAAAGGTCATCCAAAGGAAGTCTCAAAGGGTTGACTTGTGAATGGGTGCATTTGATTGCTGATTTTAGGCTGGGTAGTTAGTTTGTCTAAATCTTTATCTTTATTTGGAATGGATTTGTGGGTTTGGGGTCTGATCCTTAGATCTATCTTAAGGATTGAGTGGAGTTGGTAGGGATTGTTTGGAAGTTTTTTTTGGCCTCTTTTGTAACCTCTTTTATTTTTATTCTAATAAAATTAAACTTATTACTAATGAAAAAAAAATATATTACAAATAAAATTACTAATAAATATTTTTTGTGGAATAAATATTTTGTTTTGTGGTGTTATCATATGAACACCAAAGATTCTTCTAAATTGACGAAAAGCCACCAAACTATAAAAATTAACGAAAACCATAGGAGAACCTAAAAAACTAAAACCCAAAAACCTTGAAAAATAAAAAAATAAGCAAAAGGAAGAGAAAAAACAAAAAATAAGAATAAACAACCAAATAGTCTAAGAAGGAAAAGGACCAGATTTTTTTTTTTTATAAGCATAATTTTCATTTTAATATACTCTAAAACCTCCATGAAGACCTTATTTTCTATGTAGCCTGCCAAAATGGAGTAGTGAGTCGAAACTTGTAGCCCGCCAAAATGGAGTAGTGAGTCAAAACCTTATTTTCAGGGTAGCTCACCAAAATGGAGAAGTAAAGCATGCCTGATTTTGGATTGCAACCTTTGCCCATTTTTTTGCATCAGACACGATTTGCACATAATCTTGTGGTAAGTCAGTTTCCATGGTTTCAATTAATTTTACTTTTCAAATCTGTACGCGGTCAGCCCATATGATCCATATGATCCATTCTTTTTAATAATTTTACTAGCTGCTTGTTGACTAAGAAAGATTATCTTCTTTTTTAGGCTAATTATGGAAAAGCAGATCCATCTTGTGTTGCAGAAGTTAAGGATTTATATAGAGAACTTGGAATCGAGGTCTGTTTATTATTTTATTTTCCGTTATGGGATGTTAAAAGTGATCTTTTCTTTTCAAAGTTTCCTCTATCAAATTGCATAGTTCATAGGAGAACTTACTTTTATCTATAAAAATGATATTAAGGGACATGTAGATTGAGTTGTCTATACAAATTTCAGAATTGGAACTCTTAAAATTAGCTTGCACTTTCTGAGGAGGCATGCAAATCACTTTTGAAGTTGAGTGTAAAAAATAGAGTAGCACATAAAGAAAAAGGATGAACAATAATAAAGTGAAAAGTGGCTCTTCTTATATCAACCATGTAGAGTACAAGGAAAGGAGTGCAGGGATGGTAGGGGTTTAACATTTACAGTGCAGTGGAACAATAGTTTAGTATTACAATAGATGTCATCCTACTTTTTTTGAGAACTCTTACTGAATTCCCAAAAATAGGAGTTCTGAAATGATGCCAACAACAAGAGCTGATTAATAGGCCATATGAAATCTTTAACTTTTTGTCTCCCCTTTGATACTTTTTTGCATACTTACAGATTACATCTCCATGATTAATATGGACTGGAAGGGTTGAAAGGGCACATGTTAGTATTTTCCATTTATTGGGAAATAAAGAGTTTGAAGTGACTGAAAGAATCAAACGTAGCTCTTTACTCTAAATGCTTTATTCTCATTCAGTTATTAATATATCCAGATATAAACCATGATGACTTAAATCAAAACTAGAAGAAATCTCATGAAAAATACAAGAAGAGATCAGTGATTAGATGAATCGTGGAAATGAAACCAACTACATAAGCCACAACAAACAAAATATGTAATGAAAATGAGAATACAAGCCTTCAAAGGAGTTGTCATGGATAAATAATATCCTCCCTTAGATCTCTTGTGAGAATGCCTAAAATCTCTTTAGTTATCCACAATATCCCCATGCTATGAGCTCTGATACAAAGATTGTGCATAGTTCTTCTCAGTTTATTCAATTTGGTGCTATTATTTTTATCCTATAATTTAGGCTTCAAACCAACCCCTCTCATTAGTATTTGTCTTCCAAAACTATCTAGAAGAGGGTAATCAAAATCAATACTGGAGTATCTAAAAGTTGAAGATCCTTTCCCTCAGACGGAAGCTTTGTTCTCGACAAACCAGAGCTGAGACAAGCCAAGAACTAGTGGAAGGGAAGTTGAATGAAAACTAAGAGCAACTAAAAGCCTTCCTAAGAAAAGTTCCCTTTCCACTATAACTGTCGGTTCTAGTGTCACCTTGTTCATTTTTTCTAGAATCTCCTCATTTTTCATTTCTTGATAGAGAGCTTCTGAAAGATGTGCAAGATGTTCTTCAATCTCAACAATCAATGTTGAGATAAAATGGAATCATTGCTCTTGTAAATAAGGTGCTAAATCATTTATCCTTGAAGGAGATTTATGTGCATGAAGAAAACTTAGGAGGTCTTCCAGAATATTCTTGGACCCCTCATCTATGGTAACTTTTATTTGACTAACCCCGGTTCCAAAATAAGCATTAAGGCGACCAAATTAGTCTTCATCATTTTTCTTCATAAATCTAAAACTCAACCCTGGTAAATTGACACTTTTTAGGTCCCCTCTCTTGACAAGCCAACCCTCACTAGTAGTTAATTTCTGCAAATGGGTTTCAACGTCTTTGTAACTTGCCAGAGATGTAAGTATGGCTTCAAGGCATTTACCAACCTTAACTCTAGTTGACCTCCACCCTCATGCTCTTGTTTCAATTTAGTTTCTTCCCAAGCCTACAAATAACAAACTAATAAATGGTAAGCCTTGAAATTGTGGAACAAAAAACTACAAGAGATAGAGCAAGCATACAACATTAAAATTGTGAGTTGCAGTAGTAAAAGAAAAGAAGTAGTAGGAAGTTTGATATACAATCAGAAAAATGGCATTTTATGAGGCTGCCTTAAGGAAGAAAATTAAAAATTAAATAAAATCATGGTTCAAATTCAATTTAAATGTTCAATTGTATAGTAGATGTCATCCTACTTTGTTTGAGAACTCTTATTGAATTCCCAAAAATAGGAGTTCTCAAATGATGCCAACAACAAGAGCTAATTCATAGGCCATATGAAAATCTCTAACTTTTTGGCTCCCCTTTGATACTTTTCTGCATACTTATAGATTACATCTCCATGATTAATATGGATTGGAAGGGTTGAAAGGGCACATGTTAGTATTTTCCATTTATTGGGAAATAAAGAGTTTGAAGTGACTGAAAGAATCAAATGTAGCTCTCTACTCTAGATGCTTTATTCTCATTCGGTTATTAATATATCCAGATATAAACCATGATGACATAAATCAAAACTAGAAGAAATCTCATGAAAACTACAAAAAGAGATCAATGATTAGATGAATCATGGAAATGAAACCAACTCCATAACCCACAACAAACAAAATATGCAATGCAAATGAGAATACAAGCCTTCAAAGGAGTTGTCATGGATAAAGAATCATCCTCCCTTAGATCTCTTGTGAGAATGCCTGAAAGATCTTCAGTTATCCACAATATCCACATGCTATGAGCTCTAATACAAAGATTGTGCATAGTTCCTCTTAGTTTATACAATTTGGTGCTATTATTTTTATCCTGTGATTCAGCCTTCAATCCAACCCCTCTCATTAGTATTTGTCTTCCAAAACTGTCTAGAAGAGGGTAATCAAAATGAGTACTCGAATATCTAAAAGTCAAAGATCCTTTCCCTCAAATTGAAGCTTTGTTCTTGACAAACCAAAGTTGAGACAAGCCAAGAACTAGTGGAAGGGAAGTTGAATGAAAACTGAGAGCAACTAAAAGCCTTCCTAAGAAAAGTTCCCTTTCCACTATAACTGTCGGTTCTAGTGTCTCCCTGTTCATTTTTTTTGGCATCTCCTCATTTTTCATTTCTTGATAGAGAGCTTCTGAAAGATGTGCAAGATGTTCTTCAATCTCAACAATCAATGTTGAGATAAAATGGAAGCATTTCTCTTGCAAATAAGGTGCTAAATCATTTATCCTTGAAGGAGATTTATGTGTATGAAGAAAACTTAGGAGGTCTTCCAAAATATTCTTGGACCACTCATCTATGGTATCTTTTATTTGACTAACCTCAGTTCCAAAATAAGCATTAAGGCGACCAAACTATTCTTCATCATTTGTCATCATAAATCTAAAACTCAACCTAGGTAAATTGACACTTTTTAGGTCCCCTCTCTTGACAAGCCAACCCTCACTAGTAGTTAATTTGTGCAAATGGGTTTCAACATCTTTGTGACTTGCCAAAGATGTAACTATGGCTTTAAGGAATTTACCAACCCCAACTCTCTTACGCAGATCTACAAATCCATCAACTATTATTTGTTTCATCCTACTAACAAACAAGATTTCAAAAATTTCATCCCATAGACTCTTTGAGTGCTTCAAAAAAATCTCACACACGCATTGGCATGGAAACTCAACATTTGAACCAAAAACCATTTTTAGCCACTCCAAGCTCCCTTCAAATGCATCTAGACTATCCAATGTTTCTCTTATCAAAGTCTCATTCTCTACAAGTTCCTTGCCACTTTTCACAAGATCCAACAAATACTTTCCCCCAAGCCTATTTGTAGAGAGAATATCATCTGCACATGTCTTAAGCCATGCTAAGCAAGACTCTGATATGAATTCGCTTGAAAAAATCATCATGGTAGCTTGTAGCTTCTCTCTATGAGATTTCCACAACTACACCTCATTATCTGGGTTTGGAATCCCACCAAACGACTATGATTCAGTTGGCACTGCTAGCATAGTCTTATAAAAAAGAGGCAAATTGTTTAGAACCTCCAAGAAGAGTTCCCCATCTTGACATAGTATTTAACTATATGAATCTTACCATATTACAGAAAATGGAACTAACTGCCCCCACCTTATCGGTCTATCGACCGGACGTGTCTTCTGGTTCAAGTGATGCGTCAATGGTTCTATTTTTTCATTGGCGTGAGGATCTTCTATCGGTGGGATGAGGTCTCCTATTCCTATGATGGTCTGATTGGGATGTCGTACGACATCCCCATTAGACCATTGTGGGAACAAGAGACCTTGTCTCACTGATAGAAGATCCTCACGTCGATGAAAAAATGGAACCGTTCCACTGACGACATCCCCATTAGACCATCACGGGAACAAGAGACATTTTCTCGCTGGTAGAAGATCCTCACACTGATGAACAAACAAAACCGTTCCATCGACGACATCCCCATCGTACCATCACAGGAATAGGAGACCTTGTCCTACCGATAGAAGATCCTCACGTCGATGAAAAAACAAAACCGTTGATGCATTGTTGGAACCATAAGACATGTCTGGTTGATAGAACCCTTGGTGTGTGAAGTCTTCTAGCCATTTCTGTCAGAATGAAGTACATGAAGTTCAGGGGTTTTGTTTCAGATGATATGGAAAATTTTGTTTGGAACCAAATAGAGCTGAATGGGTGTTTCAAACTCAATCAAATCTTGTTTAAAACAACCCAACATGAAGACAAGTGTACTTAGAAGACTGTGATTTCTTTTTTGATCATCATGATTTGGTTTAGAGCTAGGAAATTGAAGCAAAATGGTGATAAAGAACAATAGGGCATGGGAAGAAATGTGTCACGCTATTTTGGGAAAAACGTGCCTTAAACATTAGAGATCTTCAAATTTGGGTAAATATTTTGAGAGGTTCCTTGCAAAATCCATTTTGTGCACATTCTGCAATCAATCATTTCATTCCATGAGATGACATCTCTTTGAGGCATTCTGTCAAACAATTCAGGTGTTTTGTCTACGATTCCACATCTTGCATATATTGTCTACCAGAGCATATCCAACAATAACATCCAAGTATCTTTTTAATTCCTCTATCTTTCATCAATCTCTTTACTATTTGAACCTCGTACAATTTTTTTAGAGAAGAACATAAGTTGTAGCATTTTTAGGATCCAACTAAAAATATGAATGGTTGATCAACCATGCACACCTAATGATCAACTATATATGTAAATTGTAATGCAATAAGGGTTACTGACGTTTGAAGTATGTGCAGCCCTCATACACTAAACCTCCATGACTGCATGCACCTAGAACCCAAGCAAAGCTTAAAATGTTAGGATGCATTCCAAAGTGCTCCATTAATTCAAATTTTTTGAGAGGTTCCTTGCAAAATCCATTTTTTGCACATTCTACAATCAATCATTTCATTCCATGAGATGACATCTCTTTGAGGCATTCTATCAAACAATTTAGGTGTTTTGTCTACGATTCCACATCTTGCATATATTGTCAACCAGAGCATATCCAACTATAACATCCAGGTATCTTTTTAATTAATCTATCTTTCATCAATCTCTTTACTATTTGAACCTCATACAAATGTTTTAGAGAAGAACATAAGTTGCAACATTTTTAGGATCCAACTAAAAATATGAATGGTTGATCAACCGTGCACACCTAATGATCAACTAGATATGCAAATTGTAATGAAATAAGGGTTACTGAAGTTTGAAGTATGTGCATCCCTCATCCACTAAACTTTCATGAATGCATGCACCTAGAACCCAAGCAAAGATTACAATGTTAGGATGTGTTCCAGAGTGCTTCATTAATTCAAATTTTTTGAGAGGTTCCTTGAAAAATCCATTTTGTGCATATTCTGCAATCAGTCATTTCATTCCATGAGATGACATCTCTTTGAGGCATTCTATCAAACAATTCAGGTGTTTTGTCTATGATTCCACATCTTGCATATATTTTCTACCAGAGCATATCCAACTATAACATCTAGGTATCTTTTTAATTCATCTATCTTTCATCAATCTCTTTACTATTTGAACCTCATACAAATGTTTTAGAGAACATAAGTTGCAACATTTTTAGGATCCAACTAAAAATATGAATGGTTGATCAACCATGCCCACCTAATGATCAACTATATATGTAAATTGTAATGCAATAAGGGTTATTTATGTGTGAAGTATGTGCATCCCTCATCCACTAAACCTGCATGACTGCATGCACCTAGAACCCAAGCAAAGCTTACAATGTTAGGATGTGTTCTAGAGTGCTTCATTAATTCAAATAATTTGAGAGGTTCCTTGCAAAATCCATTTTGTGCACTTTCTACAATCAATCATTTCATTCCATGAGATGAAATCTCTTTGAGGCATTTTGTCAAACAATTCAAGTGTTTTTTCTATATTCCACATCTTCCATATATTGTCTACTTAAGCTAGTTTTTCCTATAGCTATTGTTATTTGGTGTTTTCAATGTTGTAGAGTCAGATTTTCCTGTATGCCTGAATGCCTTTTTCGTAAAATCAAGTTTATACTATGCTCCCCCAAGTTTTGGGGACAGGGACGACAGGGGATGGTGGGACGTGTTATTGGTACATGGGTACTTTTGGGTCATTTTTTAGGGGATGGTAGGGGATGGCTATAAAAAATAGGGTAATTTTTAAAAATATAGAGAAATTTCAAATATTCATATCAGAACATTGATAAAGCATTCTTCATAGGCATTGTAGAAGATTAATACATAACATTAGACTTGAATTGAGATTTCACAGAAGAATTGACAAAGAAAGTAACAAAATTCAAATTCTTTTATTGTCAATGTGCATACATATTAAATAAGAATTATAACAAAATGACCAAAGGCTTCAAGTTTCAACTATAAAATGACAAAAACATAGAAAATATATGGTTTTCCCTAACCAACAAATGCAACTGGTAGGTCTGTATCAAAATTGGAGCTCAAGTTTGTGTCACTATCAGATGCAAAGGCAGGGGGAATTTTCTGGGTCCCCCAAGTCCCTGAAACATTTTTGGGACAAGGATGGGGGTACCAAGGTAGGGGACGGGTCCCCATGGAGCATTGATTTTATATGGTTTGGGGTTTCAAGGTGGGGTTTTACTTGACCACAAAAAACCTCTATGGTTGGGATAGAGTTATACACCCCTCTTGCTAATTACACCTTATCATCTACTAGAGACCTCTAGGTGACTCCTAGCAATGGTACTATGATGGATTGAGGGGGAAAATAGTAACAGAGGTCATTGTGACAGTAAAGTGGAGGTTGGTATGTACACTATTTAAGCCTTGTAAGATTCTAACCTGGAATCTAGAGGCACCAATTAGGCAAACCCTAGTCTGAGCCTTCATAATAGAGTTTACAATACCAATACATAAATGTAAAAATGTATTTGATTTTGACTTGTATTTCTGAATAACTCTATTTCTTCTTGAATTAAACATTTAAAAATTGGTGCAGGAGCACTGAGGTATTTGTAAAATGTTGATTCATGGATGTCTTAGGTCGGTTTGAGTTTTGAGTCTAGAAGTCATTAATAAGGTCATGATTGCCCAATTCATATTGTAAGCATGTGCAAGCATAATGCAGAGTGTTGGAGGCGATGGCCAAGCTATGAGAGGTTGGTAATGTCATTTTTCAATAAACCCTACCCCAAGCTAGTGTAAAGTGAGGGTTTTTAGTTACAGAGGTTAGATGAGAGTTTTCCCATCTAAAAATTGTTGATTGATTGTTGAGTGGTTCATTGTGATATAAAGTCAAAAATATGGGTCTACAGACCTACTAGATGAGTTGAAGAGTTTTTGCAAAGGAGTGATTTGGAAGAGTTTTGTGAATTAGTTGGCTGTTTGAATCAGCTTGTTTTGTGATGATTTGTTCAAAGCCAAATTGCTTTGCATCAAAAAATTTCCATCATATTGAAGCTTGATGGGAAGAAGGGTCCATTGAGAGAACTCAAGGGGTGTTACTTGCTAGGAGGAGAGAGGTTGTGGAGTACTTGTTGGCTTGAACAAGTGACTGAGCTCACCTTCCTTGTATTGAAGAGGATGTATCAAGTATGTATTTCCTCAATCAAGATTAAATTATAACTGATGGTTTTGTGATGAGATGGTGTTGATGACAAATCATATAACTCTGATAGTTGAAATTATTTTTGTGGTCATATGACATTCTTTTTTAGAACATTTATAAAGAAAGTATAGATTAAAGTTTGTTGTGTAGAAGCAGTGAGTAGGCTACATTCCTCTGCTTGCCTCAAATCTTGATTTGGGTGATGATGACAGAGGTATAATGCTTTTTGTTACCTCACACTTGTTCCAATCATGTAATAACCTTGATGACTATTACCTCACCCATGTTCTAGTCATGTATTTACCTTGATGACTGACTGAATTGTTTTTAGGGCTTATAGCTTACAAGAAAAATGAAGGCCCTTTGACCTTTTAGATCATTTGTGATAATTTAATTACATCAACAAAAAACCATGGAAGTATTTAAGTACTTAGGGTTTTGTTGAAGATATCACTGTACCATTTGAAGATTTTGTTTTGTACCTATTTTAAGCCAGATGTTATGCTTTTGGCCTTGAGATTGAGTGGGACTCTCAAAACTTACATTGTTTGGTCATGGCAACAGACTTTTAGTATGATATGGTTAATATGGTTTGATTGAGAATTTGAGAACAACAAAGGATAAGCCTCAATCTTTTATGTCATTTAAAGATTGGAATAAATATTATTGGGCGGGACAACTTAAGACCTTAGATTTGCACCAATTATATATTAGCTAGAGACCTGACCTATACCTCATGTAACTCTCCATGATTGTAAATATGATCTTCAAATTAGAAATATATACATTCTACGCAAGATTTACTGGTTTAGTAGATACTTAGGGAATGTGTAAACATGATAGTGAATACCTTGAACTAGTTAGCTTTATCTACTAGTTACTTATGATCAAATAAGGACATTTATATTTCAATTTTAAATAAAATTTCAATATTGAACTTCAAAATTTAGACAATTGCCACCTGCACTGCACATAAATGGGGACACCCTTTTAACATATTTCTTTGATTATGCTTTCATCTCCTTTCACATTTGAGTATACTAACTTATTTTTAAAAAAAAATTGATTTTAGTGTTCTATCCCATGGCTTAGTTCTTGTTTTTGTGTTGAACAAAAATCAAACACTAAGCTTCAGTGTCATGTTGGATTGTAAAAAAGCTACAATTTGAAAATAGCTTGTTTAGAGTCTTCATTCTATTCTATCTTTGCAACTCTATTCTTTCCAAATTTATTTTTACATACTAAGAGTGACCATGAAAAAATTATTGCAGGAGTGGGAGGTTATTCTTACATATATGAGCCACTTTGGTGGGCAGGCATGATTACTAGTAAGTGTATATTACTTATTAAATCAGGTTTAGGTGACAACTGGAGAATATTAATCTTTGAAAACTGACATAAATTGCTTGCATCCAAACTATTAATTTCCTTATTTATAATATTTTTTGAGATTATAGTTGTATGGTTGGAGAATTTATATATTCATTGTTTTCAAAATTCACAGTTTATCTATAGTGACTTCACTTCCAGTACTTAACAACTATTTCAGAACCAAAAATTTCACTAAAAATTACATTCACCGTCTTTTATGAATAAGTAATAACTACCCTACAAGCCAAAAACTCCTTTTTGTTGCCCATAGTTTTGTAAAACCCCCAAAAACTAACTATAGATAGCCAGAAAACTCAAATTCATGGCAGAGGATTATGTTAACTGTAGAGCTGCAGACGAGCTACTCGCCATAGTTTCCATAGAGGTCTCATTCTTCTTCCTCTTCCTCTGAGGTCGCTGCTCCAACTTCTCCAGTTGCTCCAACTTCATCCACTTCGCTTTAGCCTATTCCTTCTTTACCACTACCTCAACCTCTATTAATTCCACAATCAATTTCAGAGCCTCCCACCCACGTGCTACTCCCTCTCTTCATCTAGCTTGACGTTTTCCTTCTATCCATTTCACAAAGGGTACATTTTTGAATGTTTCTTCATCCTCTTCACTTTCAATTCCCTCACCGATATCCATCCCAACTCTTGGAATCATCCATTCCAATAGTGAGTCCAAGTTGTTAAGATAATCCTTATGCACCAGTGTCTTCATGACCTTTTTCACAACTTCAATCGGCTCTTCCAAATCTAAGCCCCAAGCCATTATGACCGAATAAATGTCCAAATTAGTTTTGTACCTATGCGTGAGATGGCTGCATACTCTTCCTAGAATTAATTGCACTAACTGCACTAATCGTTCATCGTTGTACAAGAAACACCCCATCAGTCTCTTTACCGATGGTTCTCCATAAAAGTGTGAGAGTTGTTTCTTCATTTTAAGTGTGAAACCAACCTCCATCACCTCTGTAGCGACAAAGCCACCACATCCTGTATGCCATTTTCACTCCTATTGTTCACCACAGTAGAGGAGCATCGAGTAAGTAATGCCTCGAGAATATAATGAAATAATGAAATGAAATAATTTAATAACTTCATTCACATTCCTTTCCATAAATGCTTGACATATGTCAGTCATCGCCTCCACTCGACTCCACACACTTCTCTCATTCACTTCAAGAATTAAAACCTACAAGTACTCCATTTTAGAGCTCCCTAAATGCACCACTTGTTTGAGTCTTGTCATCGGGGGAGAACATTAATTTCAAATATCTTGAAAATGCCTCAGGATGTCACATCAATTAGAATAATCATTATTGCCGTATCGGTGAGACTGTGATTCTTATTCCACCAATAGCCACCTTCTCCACTGATGAACAACTTTCCTTAGGTCTATAGGTGGGACGCTAGATAACATCACCCCGATGCACCCCAACTCCACTGATATACATTATGCACTTGATAATCCATGCTTATATCGGGCCATTGGGGGAATGCAAACATTTGTTCCACCGATGTTCATGTGTCACAGTGATGTGCTTACTTTTGTTGACTTTGTCGATCTATCGGGGAGACTGCCTTAGGGGTCAGCCCGATAGGGTATTGTTACATTGATACTAGGTTATGAGCTACTTTCATCGGGCCATTGGCAAGGCTATAATGGAGGGTTCCGCCGATGAGGAATTGTTAGGCCAATAGTGCTAATTTTTATTTAGGGATAGGGAAAGATTTATGGAGCCTCATACTATTATGATCTCATGCTTACTATTATGCTTTTGATAGATTTTTTCCAAGGCAGTGAATTGTTTGAAAAAATGCTTTGGTCGACATGTATGGAAAATGTGGTAGCGTAGACAAGGCAGTGAATTGTTTGAAAAAATGCCTCAAAGAAATGTGGTCTCATAGAATGCCATGACAAGCAAATGCAATTGGCAGTTGCTTCTAGTTATTAGTTATACAATGTGAACTAATTGCATAACTACTTAGGTTGACTTTGTAAAAACTATATTATTGTAATTGAAATTTTTTCATCTATCAACATCTAGTTATTAGTTATGCAATGTGAAGTAATGCTTTGAGTTTGAAAGGTGTGCAATGCAATGTAATCAAAGATATGAATATAAACTACACAAATCTATTTTTTACAATTCATTAGTTAAACTCTTTATTTTATTTGTGCTCTATATCTCTAGGCTATGGAAATGCCTTTCAATTTTTAAAAAAATGGTTTTTATCTCTTGTTCTACAATTTTACCTTTTTTTTTTTTAAATTTGATTTTTTTCAGATTTTTGAATGCATGGGGTTATGTTAATAGTGCTCTCATATTGCATGCATGGTAATGTAGTGTTTATATTTGTGGCCTTTGTATCTGATTAACATGAAGCTAATGGTAACATTGTAATGGTTTTATAGTAAATTAGATTGATCATTGCAATTATTTTTAAATTTCCCTTTTGCAATTATTTTAACACACACATGCAAGTACTATTTATATAAGTAATGGTTTTTTTATTATGCAAACAAGGGTAATCATTACCTATATAATATAATGTGTTTTTTTGTTTTGTTTGCAGAAATGTATTGATAAACTCAAAGAAGGGGATAAAGTTAGGGAGTCAACTTGAAGAAAAAAAAGATGGAGCTATTCATTTGAAAGAGAAAGAGGGAACCTTCACACAATGACCACTAAAATATTTGTAGAAAATAACATAGTTGAACATGTTTATCATGTACTAGTTAATTAATGTTAGACATCTTGACTCATTGCTTTATGCAATATTTTGAATGTGTTGTTTAGGGATCTTAATTATCATGGTGTATTTGAAAGAGTTGGAAACTCTTAGACAACTTTGACATCTTGTAACTTGATATATATATATATATTTGCATTAAATTTTTTATTGCATATTACCTTTATTTATCATGATGTTGAATCAATCTTTTAATTCTAGCATGTTGTAGCTTGTTCGTATATGTAATATTTTTATTTGCTTTTATGTTTTAGTTCAAGTTTAATATTATGTTAGTTTTGTATTATAAAATTTATGGTACTTAATAAATTATTCATTTCATGACTATATTTACTACCAATTAATGGAAACCAACAAATAAAAATGACTAAATTAATGACTAAATATATGACTCAAATAATGACTAAATATATGACTAAATTAATAACTAAATATATGACTAAATATATGACTAAATTAATGACTAAATATATGACTAAATATATGACTAAATTAATGACTACCATGACTAAATAAATGACCAGTTAACAACAATAAATGACTAAATCAACGACTAAATCAATCACCAAATCAATGACTAAATAAATGACTAAAATAGTTTAGTCATAAATTTAGTGGTGTTATAAATGACTACAAATAAACTACTAATAGTCACATAACTAAAGTTAGTCATTTATATGCAATTTTTAGTAGTTTATTTAGTCATATATTGTTGTTTGTGTACTAGTGATAGATTCCTTTGTCCTATATTTTGAGGATTGCCTTGTGCAAAAGAAATAAACAAAAGATTCGTGATCAAGGTACTCCTAGGATTGATAGAACTTGTAACCAAGGGATTGTTTTGAGGTGGATTGATGGTGGATGATGTAGAAATGGTAGATGGAATGGATGAACCCACTAGAGGGTTGGATAAAAATGTCCCTATTTGCGTTGAGGGTTGATTCTATGATACAATATTGACATGCCCTTGTGTGTTGTTTTGAGATGCTTGGTCTATACTGCTTTGTGTGATGGTAGGAATGCTTGTGGTACTCATAGGTGTGGATGAAGAAGGGTGTCCCCAAAATGTTGAAGTGGTGGTGGAATAATGAAGTTCAAGTGGAGTGTGTAGCTATTTTAGATCTTCGGGAACAAGAGGAGCACCAAAGGTAGGTGTCCAAACGGTGGTGGGAGGTGGAGGATTTGTTTCAAGAGTACCCACAAGTTTACTACTTTCAAATTGTAAGGTGTGATAAAAATCTTTAGCAAGGCTGGTTGCAAGACTAGGTATGTAAGTTTGATTTAGCCCTTGTGATGGAGTTGTAAAATCTTGTGTTAAACTTTGTGCTACAAACGTCGGGGTGATAGGAGCTAGTCTTTCAAAAGATTGATGTTCCAAAAGTTCTTCCTTAGTGAGCTCAAATGGATTATTCATGATGTCTTAGATTTCATATGGTCCTGAAGGAGATGATGGTTGTTGCGATGGTGTAACATGGCTCCTAGGATCAAATTCTAAAGGATTTGGATCACTTGAGGTAAATGTATCTTTATTTTTCTCCATGATTATTTTGTGTTGTGATCTCATCTTTACCATAAATTTTGTATCAACTATGGGAGAGTTATGTTGAGTTTTGTAATGTTTGAACTCTCTAGTTGACTCAAACCTAGGTAAAAGGTTCACTCTAAGTCTTTTGGGAGAAATGATGATAATGTGGGATGAAATGATAGGTGATGCAGGAAGTGATCTTTGCAAATGTTTTGGAACAAGACTTTTGACTTGAGTTTGATGTTTTCATGTTGGAATAAAGGATGCTAATGAATTTAGAAATATTTAGGGTAGACTTGTGACCTACAAGATAAACTAGTTCAAGGATGATAACTATCTTAACTAAGTGCATGGAAAAGGGTACATTTCACATACAAAGTGGTTAAGGTAGTAGTTGGTTTGATGTTTAAGTCCCAAAGTGTTGGTGTATTTGGAATTTTGTAAAGTTAGATGAGGTGAAAGATAAAATTTGATGAAGGGGTAAGTGAAATGTTTGACCCAATGTTGACCTAAAGTGAACCTTTTGTATTGACAAGATCAAGGTAGTGAGAATGATTGTAGACCTATAAAATGATCAAATCCTAAAGACTCAATGATTTAGAAAATGAGAGGACAGATGGGGATGTTCAAACCTTTTTAGGCTCTCCTAGCTTAGGCATAAAAGTTTCTCATCAAACTGTAACGATTGTGGTAAAATATTGAAGCCCACTTTTGACCATACCTCATTCTATGATTCCTATGTCTGAAATGGAGTGCTAGATATTTTCCCCTACAGACTTTGACTATTATTTTCCCCTACAGACTTTGACTATTTGATGAATCATTTAGAGGAGTTGAGTATCAGTAAAAAGACAAGGATTTTGACTCCAAAAGAATGCATACAATTCTAGACTATACCATGAAGCATGTCTATAAAAAGTTTGCTACCAATTTGTTTCTATTTTTCTGAACTGCTTGAAGGTGTTTCTTAAGAGATTTTGGAGAGAGATTCCTAAGTCTAAAATGAGGACTTGTAGACCTTGTCTTAGGGATCCTAATTTTTTGTGAGATCATGTGGAAATAGTTTAAGTTTATGGAAGAAAGGATTATATTTAATGCCACATGAGTGGTGGTAATAGGGGCCTTCCAACCTCAATATCAACGTGTTCCTCTTCTTTGTCTAAAATGGTTGTTGCATTTCTCCACTATATGTTTGTTTCCTTGTTTTCAAAAGTGAAGGTTCTCAAACTGCTAATAAGATCTATTTGTTCACCGTTTATGAGTTCAAAGTTTGGCTGAATTATAGCACCTGAAAGATAAGGTTGTTGAACAGGAGCAATCAGTCTCCAAATAGTCATGTGGGGTTCATTTGTCAATTTATATTTGCTTAAGTGAATTGATTTTACCACAAACACTTGTCTTTGATTATGTTTCCAAACTAGATGTTTATGTCAAAAACATCATAACTTTCACAATGTCCATTTCGTGAAAATAATGAGATTAAAGCCATAATGGCCTATGTTATATTTGGGAGAAATATGGATTTGAGATTAAATTTCAAGATATTTAGAAATTGCTTAGGATAAATCCTTAGGACAAGCAATAATATCAAGGCTAACTCAAGAAGTCCATATTTGAACCAAAGTGTTTGAAATTTGGATAGTGAATTTTTTTTTTTTGGATCATTTTGAAACCAAGCAAACTGTTAAACTAACTCACAATCATTTACAACCCTAGGATTGAAATGGCTATATTTGTTGAGTCCCCACTAGGATTTCTCCAAACACTAGACAATGTGAACAGTTAGAGATTTTGCGACACTGGCTCCCCTCCACAACACACACTTCTTGGGACCACCAAATCTCAAAATCCTTAAAATACAAAGATTAAAAGGATTTTTTTTGTTTCTATATTTGAATAGTATAGAAGTGGGGCAACTTCAGAACGACTATTCTTGCACCAACAAATATTGGTAGGATTTTGGCATAATAAACAAATGGGTTGTAGTAAGGGTAATCGAGGACATGGCACCTTGCGAGTGTCCAGCAAGCCACTAAAGGCTTTGATCAATCCTACTAGAGGCTCTTATAATTTTTACAGTAGTACCCCATTCTAAAAGACACTATACGGGTAAGGCCTACATACCATGAGGACTTGACAGTTTAGTCTTATCCATTTATATATAGGCCTGAGTGAAAAACCAGTTGGAGTCACCTTTGAATTGGTCTTAGGCATGCCCCTCTAAAGATAATAGGAGTGAGCTTGTCAATTAAAGATGGAGTTTATTTTCATTTTCACCAATTTTACCAATATGGACCTAATTTCGTATCGTTTTTGTGTTGTTGGCATTATTCTTGCATCCTAGAGCCTTTTTGGATCCTTGGGGTAGCTTTTGAACCTTTATCAAGAAATCAACCCAAAATTTGAAGTTTCCACCCAATTTCTCGAGGGGGCAGGGAGTCAACTTTATCCTTTCGTTGGGGCATCTAAAAAATTAGAAATTTTTTATTTTTTGATTAAGGTAGCAATTTTGATTCGAAAAGTGTTTTTCTTTGAACCGAAGTAGCAGGTACCTCGCTTCAAAGAGAGGCAAAATGTAGACACTAAAAAATGTCCTAGTCAATATCATACATTTAATAAGATTTACTAACATCATTTCCTCTTTAATCCATCCTCTTTTTGCTTAATTTAATTATCCTAACTAATTAATTATTTGCATCATTTTCATCTATTTGGCCTAATTAATTTAATTGGGTTAATCATCTCTTTTTGCACTAACAATTCATCTAATTAAATTAAATAAATCAAAATATTTAATTTAATCTCTTAATTCATCTTATTCAATTAAATAACCTTAATTTATTTAATTAAATATCATTTCACCCCTCCCCTATTTATTAAATCATCTAATTTAATAAATATCTCCTTAATTTTCTAATCCCCTAATTGCATAAATTAAACCTTGTTTAAATATCAACTAAACTAATTTTCCTCTAAGCAAAGGGAATATTCCTTATCCCTTTTTTGTACAATTAAAACTTTGTTTTAATTTGTGAATTATCTTTTTCCTCATCCGAAAGGAATATTCTCTCTCCTCCAATCAACTCACTTAGCTTCAAATGCAAGTTAACCTTCAAGCTTTTAAGAAAGTCATCTTTGACCTGTGTGAGCAAGTCAAAAGTGTGTTTGTTTAAGGTAAGTGTGAGCCCTTGATTAAATTTCATCTTGCATTCTCATCTGTTGATGAGAATCCATGATCCATGCCTCGCATCCCCTTCATCTTGAACCATTGATTAAGCTTTTTGATCTCAACCATTCATTCCTCATTTGCTCTCCTATAAATAGGTCACTATTTGGAGACAAATGGATCCATCTTTCAACTACAACCTTATGTTATTGGATTCACTTGCATCCATACTCTCAATTTACTCACTTTTCAGCTTATATTAGTTAATTTTCGTTGCATAATAGCTTAGAGCATCCATTAATGGCTTCCATGCATCCATCTTAGTTTGTATATGAATTAGGGTTTTTATCTTTTAGCATAATTTTAGCTTAGATTAGCTTAGAAATAACATAATTAGATCATTTGTAGCATAAAATCATGGAAACTTAGCTTGCATCATGTTCATTTTAGCATAAACTAGGTTTTCATACATCAATCACAATGGTTTCATCGATTCTCTTCCATAGAATCGACTGAAACAAGCTCACTAATCATGAGATTGGGAAAGGGTCATCATTTCACATCAACACGACACCAATTCCACAACAGGATAAGTTTTAAATGGATTAGAGTAGATTTTTTGAAAGCTTTCATAGTTTAGTATGTTAGGTTTTGATAAAATGTTTAGTTTCAATTTCATTTGATTGATCTTGTTGTGATTTGAGTATTAGTGGCTCTATTATTCTTCAATTCTTCATGGATCAAGCATAATTCGGCCAATACTGATATCCTCACATCGACATTCTGGCTCTAGAAGTAGGGAAAACCGATAGTCTAACTATTTTTTAGCTCAAATTCCATTTTCATGTTGTTTTGTTGGTTGTAGCGACGGTGAAATCACAAATAGCGATGCTCGATCAATTTGAAACAACAATGTATATTTAATCTGCTGACACTGATTTAAATATGGTGGCGCGTATTTAATTTGAATATATCAAAAAATGAAAATGGCGACACTCAAACTCACTAATCCAACGTTTTCAAATTCCAAATCATGACACTATTGTTAGAATCGACGCCCATCAAAATAGCGACGTGATCGTGCTCACTGGTCTTGCTACAGAGTGACACCCATTTTCACTAGAGTGACGCCCAAATCTCAAACTGTGACGCTATCATGTTTAGTGACGCCCCTCTAGGGTACAAAATTTTATGATTGTTATTTCAACATGTGACTTAATTTCTTTAGCTTATTTAATCACTAATGCGTGCTTGATTGTGTTTTGGTTGTTAGACTAACAAGGTTTTGTAGATTTTAAGGACATGGAGTGAAAGTGAAAGAAATTCTCTTCTATCTCAAATTCTATGATTGTAATAAGTGTTTGACAATTTAGGGAAATTATAACCCAATCTCATGCTTTCTACTTTCTATTTTAGGAAACACACTAGAATTCAATTTGGTTTAAAGTGAATACTCAAAGTTGGATAAAATTGAACCCTCACATCACATCTTTCCATTGAGCTTAAAATTGAACAAGACAAACTTCATCTTTCAATTGGTGCTTAAAATGAACTCATCATTGCTTTGAAAGGATAACAGTGACAATTGTTTGCTTTGTTTTGTGATTTTCAACGTTGTTGGTGAATGCGCATGCAATTCTCTTGCGCCATTTGGAAATCTTGAGAAACATAAACATTCTCTAATACTTTGCAAAATCACCCACATCTTTCAATTGGATTTAAAATTGAACAACCATGCTAGTGTGAGAAAGAGACATTGTGTGTGCTCCCTCCTTGTGCTTTACGCGAACTGTGCGATCAAACTACAAGTGTACTCCCTCTCTTTTGTTATCTTTAGAGGGGCCTGCCTAAGACCAATTCGAAGGCAACTCCAACTGGATTTTCACTTGGGCTAGTATATAAATGGATAAGACTAAACTGTCAAGTCCTCATGGTATGTAGGCCTTAGTCGTACAGTGTCTTTCAGAATGGGTTACTACTGTAAAAAGTATAAGATCCTCTAGTAGGATTGATCAAAGCCTTTAGTGGCTTGCTAGACACTTGCAAGGTGCCATGTCCTCAATTACCCTTACTACAACCCATTTGTTTAGCATGCTAAAATCCTAAAAATATTTGTTGGTGCAAGAACGGTCATTCTAAAGCCACCCCACATCTGTACTATTAAATTGTAGAAACATTAAAATTCCTTTTAATCTCTATATTTTAAGGATTTTGAGATTTGGTGGTCTCGAGAAGTGTGTGTCGTGGAGGGGAGCCAGTGTCACCAAATCTCTAACTGTTCGCATTGTCTAGTGTTTGGAGAAATCCTAGTGTGGATTCAACAAATATAGCCATTTCTATCCTAGGGTTGTAAATGATTGTGAGTCAGTTTAACACTTTTCTTGGTTTCAAAACGATGCAAAAACAAACATTCACTGTCCAAATTTCAAACACTTTGGCTCAAATATGGACTTCTTGAGTTAGCCTTGATATTACTACTTGTCCTAAGGATTTATCCTTAGTGATTTCTAAATATCTTGACATTAATCTCAAGCCCATATTTCTCCAAAATATAACATGGGCAATTATGGCTTTAGCCTCATGATTTTCACTAAATGGACATTGTGAAATTTATGATGTTTTTGACATAAACATCTAGTTTGGAAACATAATCAAAGACAAGTGTTTGTGGTAAAATCAATTCACTTAAGCAAAGATAAATTGAAAAATGAACCCCACATGACTATTTGGAGATCGATTGCTCCTGTTGAACAACGTAATATTCAAGGTGCTATAATTCAACCAAACTTTGAACTCATAAACAGTAAACAAACAGATCTTAGTAGCAGTTTGAGAACCTTCACTTTTGAAAACAAGGAAACAAACATACAGTGGAGAAATGCAACAACCATTTTAGACAAAGAAGAGGAACACACCGATATTGGGGCTGGAAGGCCCCTATTACCACCACCCACATGGCAATAAATATCTTCATTTCTTCCATAAACTTAAAGTGTTTCCACATGATCTCATGAAAAATAAGGATTCCTAAGCCAAGGTCTACAGGTCGTCATTTTAGACTTAGGAATCTCACTACAAAAGCTCTTAAGAAACATCTTTGAGCAGTTCACAAAAACATAAATAGATTGGTAGCAAGATTTTATAGATGTGCTTCATGGTATAGTCTAGAATTGTATGCATTTTTTTGGAGTCAAAATCCTGGTCTTTTTCACAATACTCAACTCCTATAAATGATTCATCAAACAATCAAAATCCGTAGGGGAAAATATCCAACACTCCATTTTAGACATAGGAATCGTAGAACAAGGTATGGTCAAAAGTGGGCTTCAATATTTTATTGCAATCGTTACACTTTGATGAGAAACTTTTATGCCTGAGCTAAGAGAGCCCAACAAGTTCAACATTCCTATATGTCCTCTCATTTTCTAAATCTTAGAGTCTTTAGGAATTGAACATTTTAGAGGTCTAACATCATTCTCACTACCTTGGTCTTGTGAAAACAAAAGGTTCACTTTAGGTCAACATTTAACTCACCCCTTAATCAAAATTCATCTTTCACCTCATCTAACTTTGCAAAAAATCCAAATACACCAACACTTTGGGACTTAAACATCAAACCAACTGCTACCTTAGCTACTTTGTATGTCAAATGTATCCTTTTCCATGCACTTAGTTGAGATAGTTATCATCTGTGAACTAGTTTATCTTGAAGGTCACAAATCTATCGTAAAGATTTCTAAGTTCATTAGCGTCCATCATCCCAACATCAAAACATCAAACTCAAGTCAAAAGTCTCGTTCCAAAACATTTGCAAAGATCACTTCCCGCATCACCCATCCTTTCATCCCAAATTATCATCATTTCTCCCAAAATACTTAGAGTGTCCCTTTTACCTAGGTTTGAGTCAACTAGAGAGTTCAAACATTACAAAAATCAACACATCTCTCCCATAGCTAACACAAAATTTATGGTAAAGATGAGATCACAACACAAGAGAAGCATGGAGAAAAATAAAGTTACATTTACCTCAAGTAATCCAAATCCTTTAGAATTTGATCCTAAGAGCCATGTTACACCATCACAACAACCATCATCTCCTTCAAGACCATATGAAATAGAAGATGTCATGAATAATCCATTTGAGCTCACTAGGGAAGAACTCTTGGAGCATCAATCCTTTGACAGTGTAGCTCCTATCTCCCCAATGTTTGTAGCGCAAAATTTATTGCAAGATTTCACAACTCCATCACAAGGGCTGAATCAAACTTACATACCTAGTCTTGCAACCAGCATTGCTAAAGGTTTTGGTCACACCTCACCATTTGAAAGTAGTACACTTGTGGGTACCCTTGAAACTAATCCTCCACCTCCCACCACCGTTTGGACACCTACTTTTGGTGCTCCTCTTGTTCTCGAAGATCTAAAATAGCTACAAACTCCACTCGAACTTCATTATTCCACCACCACTTCAACATTTTGGGGACACCCTTCTTCATCCACACCTATGAGTACCACAAGTATTCCTACCATCACGCAAAGTAGTATAGACCAAGTATCTCAAAACAAGACACAAGGGCGTGGCAATATTGTATCACAAAATCAACCCTCAACGCAAATAGGGACATCTTTATCCAGCCATCCGACAGGTTCATCCATACCATCTACCATCTCCACATCATCCACTATCAATCCACCTTAGTTACAAGTTCTATCAATTCCGGGAGTACCTTGATCAGAAATATTTTGTTCACATCTCTTGCACAAGGCAATCCTCAAAAAATAGGACAAGGGAATCTATTCAATCAATGGAATCAAGATCCTATTACGTCATTTCCATTGCAAAGTTTAATGACAACATCTTTTCCAATAGTTCCCTTTTCTATTCCAAATCAATCAGGACCTTACACATACATTCCTTGACCACATTCTACCATATTGCAGGGAATGATAAACCAAAGGAACTCTCCACCTTTCACCAACAATCCACTACCTATCCAAAACACCAATATCCCTAATCTTTCATAGATGTCTCAACAACCACCTGATCCCACATTGCAAGCACATTCCTTAGCTCTACAACAAGCACAACAAACTTATCAACAAGTCGTACAACAATAGCAAGCAACCTTAGCACAACAACAACAAGAAGCATAGAAAGTAGCTTTAGCACAACAACAACAACAAGTAACTTTAGCACAACAACAACAACAAGTAGCCTTAGCACAAAAACAACAACAACAAAAGCAAGAAGTGGCCATTGGACAACAAGCCCAACAACAAGCAGCCTTAGCAGCAGAACAAGTCATGCAAGAACAACAAGCAACTTTATTAGCACAACAACAACAACAGGACCAACAAAAAGCTCAACAACAAGCCTTACTAGCTCAATAATATACCCAACAACAACAACAAGGTTCCTATTATCTTGATTTCAACATCATCAATCCAAACACATCAGGAACATATTCATCACCTTAGCAAAATATCACACCTTCATACACCCCATATAACTCATCTGTCATCCCACCATATGTTCCTCCACCCAATCCACAAGATGATCTAGCATTACAATTGAAAGCACTCTCACAAGAAATGCAAGACCTTTACCTAGGCAAGACAAAGAAACCTTATACAAAGAACTTGTGTCCTTACCCATTTGATCGAAACATAGTACAATGATACCATTCCCTCCCGATTTTGAAATCCTCAATTTTGACAAATACAGAGGGAGAGGAAGTCTTGTTGACCATATCAAATAACTTAATGTCATGTGCATGGAAGTGGCTTACAATGATTCCTATCTAATGCACGCCTCTTCCCTCAAAGTTTAACAGGTATTGCTATGGATTGGTTTCCTGATTTTCCTCCTAGTATCAAAACTTTTAAGAAATCACTAACAAATTCAACGATCACTTCTCCTTCAATCTTGACATGGACGTAAGTCTAGAAGAGTTGTACACTCTTAAACAAAATCCAGGAGAAACCTTCACTAATTTCTTACAACGATGGAGACAAAGAGCTAGTAAAATCAAGTGGCCTCTTCTTGACGAACAACAAGTCAGAATCATTATAGCCAACCTAGACCCAAATCTATCATTCCACTTGAAAATGCAATGCATCACATCGTATGATGAGCTTATTCTGAGAGCCCTTAACATTGAAAGATCCCTAATATCACAAGGAAATACTCAGTCTGACAAAGTAACCATCCTTCAAACAGTTCAAATGAGAAATCTCATGTATGGGATAAGAACAAAAACATAGCAAATGATGGTGTGATAGATGCTATGGTCATACTAAGTGCTCATAGACCTAATAACAATTAAGTTGCTAATATCCAACCAATTATGCAACAAATGATACCACCTCAGAATAATTAGATCAGTAACACCAATATGCAACAAAGACAAACCGGTAACAGGAACAACTATCCCAAACGCAAGTACACACAGTTATCGGAACCCATCAAGACGATCATGAAGAAACTGGTAGAGTCAAATATGATAACACTTCCTAACTTTGAAAACTACCAAGAACATCAAGAGAAGCCATCCTGGTACAACAAGCATGATATCTGTGACTTTCATAAAATCAAAGGACATAAAACAACAAATTACATGAAACTCAAGAATATCATCCAAGATCTCATAGAGAACAATACCATATCTATTGAGGTACCTGCTGGGAACTAGTATCTCAAGTTATACAAGACCCCTATGCCTGATCATAACAAAGCAAATAACAATGGAAAATCTAAGGATTACACCAATGTTCAACATACCTATTCCAATGTAGTTTCCTCCTATGATAGCGCTATCATTATTGTCACCATCAAAGGGGCTAGTACAGAATGTGGAGTCACCACACGATGTGGAAACATAACCATTCAAGGAGCTATCCCATCTCAATCTAGGACACAACCTAATTTGCTCACATCTAATCCTAGCAAGTACAATCTTGTAGATTAGCTTAAACAAACCCCCACACAGATATCAATCTTATAATTCTTAAGGTTATCTCCCACACACAAGGAAATCCTGGAAAAAGCCTTGTCTGAGTCATCTGTTCCCGAGAACATTGATACTGATTAGTTTCAATCTATGGTAATGCATATTTCCAACCATCTTCTTACCTTCTCTGAGCAAGATTTACTGTTACAACCATCTCATAACCGTGCTTTAAACCTTGAGGTTTTCATTCATAAAAACAAGGTCAAAAGTGTCTTGGTAGATGGAGGTGTTGGTCTAAACATTTCTACCTTGCAATTGATCATGAATCTAGGCTATTTAGAAGATACTATTGAGAAAACAAAGAGTACTACCATCAGAGCATATGATGACCAAGAATGGGTATCATAAGGAATCATTGCACTACCAATCCAAGTGAGACCTCTTATTGCAAAGACTACATGCCAAGTACTTGATCTTGATCTTCCCTATAACATACTACTTGGCTGACCTTGGATCCATGCTCTGAAAGTTGTTGCCTCAACCTATTATTAGTGTGTGAAGTTTCCTTTTGAAGGTAGAGAAATCACTATCCATGGAGATTGTGAGCCTTTGTACTACTGCAAAAGTCATAAGGATAAGTTTTATAAGATCCCACAAATACCCAAAAATGATGAAGGACCTACACCATCAAGCTCATTTATTGACTCATCATCCCTAGCCTCTACCTCGACATCAAAAGTACCCATTATGAAAAGCATACCCGACGTCAAAGCAATGATCCAAGATGATGGTTGTGGAAGCTACACACTATTGAAAGATATCTTTGTCTTAGGATAATTTCCTATTTCTCCTCAATCCCATGGGAAACCTACATCTAACACCAAAGAACCAAAAAAAATCAAGATGGTAGCTACTACCTTCACCAAGTGGGGAGACTTGAATCAAGAAGACATCAATGAGCAAGATATCTCTAAACTCCTCTATCAAGATGAATGACCTATTCTTGTTCTTCCCATGGAAGATGACAACAAAGATATACAACTAATGCAGAGCATGGGATATAACAAAAATGAGAAGCTAGTGCAGAATGACAATGGTTTACTAGAACCCATCGTTCTTGAGAAAGAACTAAAAAATCTTGGCCTAGGTTGTACTACTAGCAAGGTCACTCTTATTGGAAAAGGTATTTCTGCTAAACGAGTTGAGGCTTCCTCTTGGTCACCTACATCGTGTGATACAACCTTAGATGACTTTCCCCTTGATGTTGATGACCTATTTGAGAACAAAACCCTTTTCATCATATCCATAGCATCCTTTGTCTCAAATGACCAACCAACTAAAATACACCTAGTATACCTAGAACTCATTGGCATGGACCAACAAGGACCTCTAATTCTAGATTTATTCAAAAATGATGAAGAAATCTCATAATTCATGGGACTCTGAGACAACTTATCGTGGGAAGATCACAAAGACAACTTTGACATAGAGCTTGGTATAGGGGCATACTATGTGGAGACGATTGAATCCTTCAGTTGAAAAATAAATGAAATGGAATTAACATGCAAATCCTTGAGTGAGAACCACCTAGTGGTACTCTCTAGTCCCAAAATAGTAAAAACAAAGGAAACATCCAACGATGAAAACCTCTCCAAGGTGCCCAAGGATGAGGGATTCAATCTCCCCCTTAGTGTAATGCATCCAGAGAAGCCAATCATACTAGCAGAAAAGGCTACTCTAGTCAATGTGGGAACAGAAGAAGCACCTAAGATCACTTTTTATGTTGAATCCTTGTTGGATGAAGAACGAAAGAACCTAGAGTGTTTCTTAAAGAGAAAATAGCTAACTTTGCATGGTCATACATAGATATGCCAGGCCTTAATCTAGAAGTGGTTGTACATCACTTAGTAGTTTATCCCAACACCAAACCAGTCAAGAAGAAATTAAGGAAGATCCACCCTCAAATAGCACTCTTGGTTAAACTATAAATGCAAAAGCTTCTTGGCGTTGGATTCATCTGACCAATAGATTATCCTGAATGGGTTTCAAACCTAGTACCAATCTTAAAACCTACTGGGGGCATCATAATATGTACTAATTTTAGAGATCTAAACAAGGCATGTCCAAAGGATGATTTCCCTCTTCCCAACATTGATCTCATTGTGGATTTAGCAGTTGGTCATGAAATTTTGTTACTCGTGGATGGATTTTCAGGCTACAATCAAATCATAATCTCCAAAGAGGATCAACATAAACCAACCTTTACTTATCTGTGGGGAACCTACTACTGGAATGTGATGCCATTTGGGTTGAAGAATGTAGGAGCTACTTATCAAAGAGCAATGACCCTCATCTTTCATGACATGATCCACAAAACAGTTGAAGATTATGTGGATGATATTTTGGAAAAATCAAAGAAGAGAAATGAGCACATACAAGTCCTAGGACCCATCTTTGATAGGCTTGAAGAATACAAGGTACGACTGAATCCACAAAAGTGTGTGTTCCTTATTAATCTCACAACTCAGTGGAAGATGTACTTTGATGGATCATTCACCCAACATGGATCAGGAGTAGGCATTCTTTTCATCACGCCCCAAGGTGATTGCATCCCAAAGTCATGTAGGCCATCATTTCCATGTACCAATAACATTTTTGAATATGAGGCCTTGATCACAGGTCTCAGGATAGCAATTCAGTGGCAGATACAAGAGATGAAAGTCTACGGAGACTCACAACTAGTTATCAACCGAGTCAATGACGACTATCAAACTAAAGATGACAAGCTCACTCCTTACAAGAAGATGGTGGAGAATCTCAAAGATATTTTTATAGACATAATTTTTGAGAATATTCCTTGCATGAACAATAGAGTACTAGATGCCATGGAAACAATCGGATCATCACTAGACATATCAAACAACATCCTCCAATGTGAATTCTTGGTAGAACAGCTTCTTGTACCGACTTTCAAAATCCATGTATTTGAATTCACGTGTGTCATTATTGGTCCTGGATCCCCGTGGTACCATGACATCTTTACTTACCTTAACAAAGGAACCCTTCCATCAAATATCACCTCAAACCTTAAAAAGACTTCTATCAAAAGGGCATCTCAATTTGTGATCCTAGGAGATAGCCTTTACTGTCAAAGCATTGAAGGGACATTACTATGATGACTTAACCAAGAGGAGCCTCAACTACTTTAATAGAAGTACACAATGACATATGTGGGTCCCATTCTAGTGGTATGACATTAGCAAAGAAACTATTGAGGATGAGGTACTATTGGCCAACCATGGGAAAAGAAGCTCATCAGTATGTGTAAAAATACATCTAGTGTCAATAGCATGGGGATTTGATTCATGCTCCAGCTCAATAATTTCAACCAATGATCACCCCATGGCCTTTTTTGCAATAGGGACTTGACCTCAGAGGAAAAGCACTCCAACCTCATCCAACAGCCATAAGTTTATCATAACTGCCACTAAGTATTTTACTAAGTGGGTTGAAGCCATTCCTATGACCTATATAATGGGGAAGCATATATCCAAGTTTATCCTAAATTACCTAATTTTCCATTATGGTGTACCATAAACTCTCATCTTTGAGGACAAAACACCATTCAAGAATTAGGATGTAAAGGAGTTGTGTAAAAAATTCAATATCCAACATCGATTCTCTACCCTATACTATCCCCAAGGAAATGGCCAAGCAGAAGCAATGAACAAAACTATCCTAAAAATCCTCAAGAAAATAGTTAATGAAGCTAGTCGTGACTGGTATTTCAGCTAAATCCCGCTCTTTAGGCTTATCAAACTAGTATCCACACACCTACAAGTGCGATCCCTTTCTCCTTGGTCTATGGATCATAAGCCATCTTGCCTATCGAGGTTGAGCTCCCATCATTGTGAGTGTCACTGTAGAATTTGATAACTAAGGAAGAATACATAGTGTATCAATTGAATGAGCTAGAATTCCTAGATGAACGTCATCTTGACACCCTTAATCACTTGCAAGTATATCAAAAATGACTAAAATAGAGCTATAACAAGAGAATCAAATGTCGATCATTCCAGGTAGGTGATCTTGTCTTAAAGAAAAATCAGAAGAACCTTCCAGATCAAGACAACAAAGGAAATTTTGAGCCTAACTGGTTGGGTCATTTTGTTATCACAACAAGCTATGGATCAGGAGCATACCAACTGTCAACCCTTGAAGGTGCACCCTTGCAGGAGCCAACCAACAACCTGCATCTCAAAAAAATTTATGACTAATCATGAAGGGTGTAAATTAGAAAATACAAAAAAATAAAAAAAATGATCAAAATCCAAAAAAATGAGAAAAAGGATTGAAAAAAGTAAAGAAAAAAATTGTCCTCTAGTGAAAACCACTTCGATGGCACTTTGGGCAAGTACCTTAAAAAAAACCTAGCAAATAGGTGCTTTGTGTAAATAAAGCATCTCCATCTATTCTTTGGCTCTTTTTGGCCTATCATTCTTTGCATCACCATTCATCCCTCATTCGTGTCCTTATGATGGCTTGTCACTGTAACGTATCATGAACCCTTTAGCACTACTTGGCATATTCCCAAGGTCAATTTTTCCTACCTTTATCAAAGTAGGCTAACATGTCACATTGGGGGCATCTCGATATGCATCACAATTGGGATCTTGCATACCTTGAGGTCATGGGACATCTTATCAGAAAACACCAAAAACATTCATAAAATCTTATCCAAAAAATCCAAAAACATTTGCAAAATCTTGTATAGCAAAAATCCAAAAACATTCAAAAATTTGTAAAGGCTAAAATCAAAAACATCCAAAAACATCAAAATCCCTAAAAAGGTAGAACATCAAAAAATCCAAAAAAAAAAGTCCTCTTGTCGAACTACGTTGTCTCTAAGCTTGAACGTAGGCAAGGCCATCATTGATGTGCCCCCAAGACACCCTAGGCCTGTCCTTTAGCGGTCTGTCATAATAAATTATCGTCTTTCATCTGTTCATATTGTCGTCTTGTAAATTGGTTGAGTCAATCGAACTATATGGTCTTTTCATGTATAACATAGCCAATGGTAATCTATGATCAGCCCCCAAGGCCCCTGGGATAGGTCTTTAGGTTAGGTTCTTGGTCGAAACTCAAAAACACTCAGAAAACCCTAAACATCCAGATAACTCTGAAACACTCAGAAAACCCTAAATATCCAGATAACTTGAAGACTCTCTCAAAAATCGAAAAAAATCCAAATATTCAGAAAACACAAAAAAAAAAGACAAAAAAAATTGAAAATAGAAAATCCAAAAATAATAGATAACATTTAGAAAACCCTAAACAGTGTTAGAAAATCTAAAAAATCCTAAAACATTCATATAAACTTTCAAAAAGACCAAAAATAGCCTCAAAACATTTTAAAGTACCAAAAACATTCAAATATTGCATAAAATTCAAAAAACCTATCCATCCCATCTCGCTTTCACTTGCAATAAACCTTCATCCATAATAAATTGATCGTCACCTTCACCCTTTAGTGAAACAAGTAGAAAACAAACATAGCAAGTCATAAAGTGCGAACCCAAAAGTCAAAATCTAGAGTCTAAATCATAAGTGAATGCATCAATGAAATTTATGGCAATGACTCATCTTAGCATCATCATCCCAACATCAAACAGCCCTTTGATCAACATGTCCTAGGATGTATCCTTCCTGCAATGGACATCAGTATTAGACATTACCTTAAGCTAAACTTAAACTAGGCAAGAGCTATAGATAACACTGGAATTTTGTCTTTGATCTTTTCTTATGATTTATCTTAATGACCCATTATGAGGACCTCTTGATGATGTCTAAAAAAAAATATTTAGAGAGAAAGGAATGGGGCATCGATCATTATCTTTCATTTGTTGTGCTTGTGGATACTCTTGTAAAATAATCTTGGTGCATACTTGCTTAGTTGTGTGTAGGAATGTCATTTGGAGTATGTTGTTGACTATTGTGTATGCTTTGGTCCAATATATTCTAAGCTTCTAACTTACATTCCAATGACATTTTCGTATGTCAAGGTGTGAACAAGAATTATCCTATCTTCTTATGGAGTCAAAGTCCATTACACTAGATACAACGTCATCTTGGTTATCAATACCTTGATGCATCGTGTCTATGTGTTATATCAAACAATAAGGAATGACGAAAAATCCCAATCCCAAACTCTGAGCATCTCATCCTACATTTTGCATTGTCTTGTCACCATCTCTAATAAAGTCTTGACGGATCAAGGACTTGTTGGATATTTTGAAGCAATCATCATTAGCAACGGTCATTCATTCTTTATACTTCTATCTTCTCTATGTGCTAACCTGGTATCATGAGAATCAACAAAAACATCATCAATACATCCACCCTACATCCACAAACCATCAGCATACATACATCTCATAACCATCAGCATAATCATTGCATATCACATCATACATTCTACATTATCATTTGAGTTGTGATGAATAATATAGATTTGTTATTCTAAGCATCTTAAATCATTGCATATCATAAACATTTGCATCCATCCATCCATATGCATACATCATCATCATAAAACATTCATGGAAAATATACAAAAAGAAATGCATCCACATCATTTGCATCCATAACATCTGCATATCATAAATCATCCATCCATATCATATCATGAAAAGATAATGAAAAAGAACATAACATTGCATCCATCCATATCATGATCATTGCATATCAAATAGGAATAAATAAAATGCATTCATATCATATCATCCATATCATGAAATAAAGTGAACACATCATAGCATGAATCATCTGTATCCATATCATATATATCAAAAAATGTGTCATGGTACAGAATCCGGATCAGTGTATGTACATCGATCAAAAGTACAATATCCATGAGGCTATCAAAAAGGAGCCCATGAACGTATATCAATGATAAAGAATGGGGAAAAATAAAAAAGTGTCTATACATCAAAAAGCTAGCCTTGATGGTTGCTACCCTCTCCATCCTACCTCTCAGGTTGATCCTCTACTCGAGGACACACATCGCTGCACTGTGAAAAATCTGGTTGTCAAAGAGTCATTGGAACATCCTAATGATAATATTTCCTGTAGTATTCAACCTCTGTAACAACCTCTCTATACAACCGCGTTGATACTGTCTTCCCATGTGTCACTACTACCATCACCTCAATCGGCTGCCACTTGGCCACCTCTTGATCTCTCTCTCCTATGACAACATGTACCCTTTGTAGCGCCTGATCTCTCTCAGTTGTCACTGTGACCACCTGCTGCCGAGCCTGGTCTCACTCAACAATAATAGCCAAAATCTGCTAGTGGGCTTGGTCCTGCTCATCAGTCAATGTCTACACCTACTGCTACAACTACTAAATCAAAGCATCTCATGCATCTCATGGTGGTGGTGGTCCTGGTTGTGGTTGTACCTGTGGCTACTGTGCAACTGTAGGAGCTCTTGAAACCTGTCTGTCTTGGCCATCTTAGCCTCCCTATCCCCTGCCTATAGCTCCCCTACCTCGTGATCTCCCTCTAGGAGGAGCACTTGCTGGATCTATCAGTCGCATCAGTGGGATGAACCATGAATCATATGTCGGAGTGGTATGCACTACTAGATGACCCTGATCATATGACCAAGGCTAGGCCACCAACTATCGAAAGCTCTCAACGGCCTCTGGAGTTGGAATAGTCGGTCCCTATGTGGGAACCTCTTTGGTCAATCTAGTAAAAATGGCCCTATATGCATCATTAGGCTTGTCCTATACATCCTCGAACTGTTTGGTCACCCTGTCAAGGAGATATCTCTTGATCATAGTATGCTCTTGACCCTGCATGTAACAGGTTTGTCTGGAAAAATATAGCTATTGAATGTCATCAAACCATGGTGACATTTGAAGCCATGGGTGCCAGCGGAAAACTGTCATGTCATCTATAACTCGTCTCTAGTACGGGAGCCCAATCTATCTAGTGTGCCTCAGAGTAATGGAACCTCTATATCTCCAAATGACGGGATCATCCGGCTCCACGTCTGTCATCTGAACTATCGATCAAAGCACGACAATGTGCTCCCATGCCCAAATGTGTAGTAGAGTAACCCCTGCACCAATGGCTCTCCTATCACAATAAATAAAATCATGTAAATCATGATATAAGGAGGCTAGCATCACATGCCCCCACACAAAAAGAGTCTCCTATGTAGCATCTAGTGCCAGGCCAAGCCCCATCCTGGGCTAATCCTCTACCACATCTGTCTGGAGCCACCAAGCCCAAAATGATGGATGCGATGATCAATCTAAAGGTCATCACGTGACCTCTGTATGTCTCCAGATCAATATACGATGTGACCAAAGCAAACTAGTCCATCTCCATCACCTCAATGCATGCATCAAACCTGAAATTGGTGTCATAAATCATGTAATCACTATGAATTGACAAACACAATATCTACCACACATCCTCCAAGGTAACTATTACCTCCCTCGTCAGAAGAGAGAAGGACGAGGTCTCATTGTGTCATCTCTCACACAAAGTTGTCATCATCACCAAATGAATCCTAAATCACGGGTGCCTATGCAATGTACCACAGGCCAATCTCTCTCAGGTGCTCCTGGCATAACTCTGACAGGTCACCTAATCTCTCCAAAACCATGGGCCTGTGCTCCCTCAACATCAATGGTGGGAAGACCTCTTGCACCCATGAAGCACATGACATTAGGAAATCATCAAAATTTGAAGTTATTTGAAATTTTTGGCTTAGAAATCACAATAGCATCGCTATATTCAAATTTTAAAGAGTGACGCCCGATGCATATCAAATTTCAAATTGAAAAGTGCATTGCCAGACAAGTTGGTGTCACAATTCAGCTTTTTCTCTAACCTAACCCTAATTTCTAAATTGGCAAATGCATCGCCAAATAAGCATGTGTCACCATTTAGAATTAGAAACCCTAATTTTAAATCAAGAAAAGCATCACTATATACATATGCATCACTATAAATGGTTTGGGTGTCGTTGATTTTAGTTTGGGTGTCACTATATAGCAATGCCGCTAGAATCTAAATTTTAATGCCTAATAAATGCATTGAAATTTCAAATTTCAAATTGGATTTTGAATCACATACTGGTGGTCCTGTGCCAGGAAGCTGCTGGAACTCTCAAACTCGATCGAACATGTGTCTGGGAAGCTCTCTATGTGCCATTTCATCAAAGGGTCAAAGCTCAAATTGCAAGAATTCCTTAAGGTGTGAATGCATAAATGAATTGAAAATGACCCCTCTTGGCCTATTTAAGTTAGAAAATTAGGGTTTTTTGCTCTAATTTAACCTTAAAGATGGGGTTTATTATCATTTTCACCAATTTTGCCAATTGGACCTAATTTTGCATCATTTTTTGTGTTTTTGGCATTATTCTTGCATCTCGGAGCCTTTTTAGACCCTTGGGCCAGCTTTTGAACCTTTATCGAGAAATTGGGCAAAAATTTGAAATTTTTGCCCAATTTCTCGAGGGGGCAGGGAGTTAGCTTTATCCTTCCATTGGGGCATCTATAAGATTATAAATTTTTATTTTTTGATTAAGGCAACAATTTTGATCTGAAAAGCATTATTCTTTGAACTGAAGCAGTAGGTACTTCGCTTCAAAGAGGGGCAAAATGTAGACACTGAAAATGTCCTAGTCGATATCATACATTTAAATTAGATTTACTAACATCATTTCCTCTTTAATCCATCCTCTTTTTTCTTAATTAATTTAATTAGCCTAGCTAATTAATTAATTGCACCATTTCCATCTATTTGACCTAATTAATTTAATTGGGTTAATTCATCTCTTTTCACACTAACACTTCATCTTATTAAATTAAATAAATCAAAATATTTAATTTAATCTCCTAAGTCATTTTATTTAATTAAATAACCCTAAGTTATTTAATTAAATATCATTTCACCCCTCCCCTATTTATTAAATCATCTAATTTAATAAATATCTCCTTAATCTTCTAATCTCCTAATTGCATAAATTAAACCTTGTTTAATTCACAACTAAACTAATTTTCCTCTAAGCAAAGGGAATATTCCCATGGAATATTCCCTATCCCTTTTTGCATAATTAAAACTTTGTTTTAATTTATAAATTACCTTTTTCCTCATCCAAAAGGAATATTCTCTCTCCTCCAATCAACTAACTTAGCTTCAAATGCAAGTTAACCTTCAAACATTTGAGCAAGTTACCATTGACCTGTGTGAGCAGGTCAAAAGTTTGTTTGTTTGAGGAAAGTGTGAGACCTTGATTAACTTTCATCTTGCATTCTCATTCATTGATAAGAATCCATGATTCCTTCCTCTCATCCCCTTCATCTTGAATCGTTGATTAAGCTTTTTGATCTCAACCATTCATTCACTATTTGGAGACAAAGGGGTCCATCTTTCAATTGCAAACTTATGTTGTTGAATTCGTTTGCATCCATACTCTCAATTTACTAACTTTTTAGCTTATCTTAGTTCATTTTCATTTCATAATAGCCTAGAGCATCCATTAATGGATTCCATGCATCCATCTTAGTTTGTATATGAATTAGGGTTTTTATCTTTTAGCATAATTAGATCATTTGTAGCATAAAATCATGGTAACTTAGCTTGCATCATGTTTATTTTAACATAAACTAGGTTTTCATACATCAATCACAATGGTTTCATCGATTCTCTTCCATAGAATCGACTGAAAGAGGCTCACTAATCACAGGATTGGGAAAGGGTCATCATTTCACATCAACATGACACCAATTCCACAATGGGATAAGTTTTAGATGGATTAGAGTAGATGCTTTGAAAGCTTTCATATTTTAGTATGTTAGGTTTTGATAAAATGTTTAGTTTCAATTTCTTTTGATTGATCTTGTTGAGATTCGAGTATTAGTGGCTCCATTATGCTTCAATTCTTCATGGATCAAGCATAATTCGGCCAATACTGATATCTTTGCATCGACAAGTGTACTATCATACGGCTTCCTCTAAAATAATTGGGAGCATCTATAAATGTAAAATATCAAGAAATGAGCTTGTTGATCCTAAGTCTTCATCTTCATGCAACCCATACACTTTACCTAATCCACCCATATCCATACATATATCTCATCATTCCACCCCCCTTGGCAAAGTCTCTTGATGGAACTTTGATGGTGAATGCTTGATGCTCTTTAATCTAAAGGTTTCATAGGTTCCTTTATGTCTGAAGCATGACAACCCTTGTGGGGTGCACATTAGGGATCATACCTTAGTTCCCTCCATTCGTCATATAAAGTATCATGCATAATCCATCTAATATCATCCATATTCATCTATCACAATTTTCCATCCATCTATTAAAGAGAACCCACCATGATCGTAGCATCATCAAGTCTCATTTTCCCAAAAAAAAAAAAAATCTAAAAATCTAAAAAATAAATTAAAAAAAATCCAAAAAAAAAAATAAAAAGTCAAAAAAAAAAAAATAGTAAAGATAAATTTAATATTTCCAAAGGTGAAAACTTGGAAACAATCGCCATGTGTAGTAGTCTCATATCTACCATCTCTTAGGTTGCCACCCCATTTGTTATTGTTTACACCCATCCATCCATAATAAACCCATCATGGCTTGTATTTTATCCTTGATTAATCATTATCCCTTATCCATCCATCATCCATAATTAATAAAACATCAACCCATCCTATCACCTTTCATTATCATCCCATCTCAAACATAACAAAGAAACCATCATCCTTTCATCCCATCTAAAACATCAAAAAAAATTTTGCAATCCTATTAAGCTCCTTAGAATCAACAATCAATCAATCCAACACACTGCATCCATGACATAAAATACTTAATCAAAATCATATCATAAGCCTCACTATCAAGCACTAATCATTCATCTTATCCTTTTTCCAATCGATCATCATCCTTATCAAAGCCTTGCTTAAGTGATTATCCAAGCTTGAGTAATCAAATCAAATCCTTGCTTAGGTGATTTTCCAAGCCTAATGTAAGCAAATCATCTTTATCAAATCATTTCTTAGGCGATTATCCAAGCCTAATGTAAGTAAATCATTCTTATCAAAAAGTTAGCTTAGGCTATTATCCAAGCCTAATCACAAGAAAATTAAGAAAATCAACCAACCATTATCATCATCATCTGATCTTCGGAAGAAGATATGTTGGTTTCATGACATGTTTGCAATAAGTCTTTTGTTTTGATTTATCTTTTTATCATTACATTTTTACCCATGATTACACCTAATTATGACTACCTTGATCTATCTATATCTTGGCATTCACAAAAAGTGTATAATGGGGTATCATCTTGTTTGTTGTTCTTATCATTGCTTGAGTGTCAATTCCATGCAAAGGTTTCCTTTCCATGCCTTGGTTCCTCATACCTTTGTGGATACTTTCCTTTACTATATCAAATCTTAATATTTCTCAATACATACTGGAATAGCCTATCAATCATCATCAAATTGTCCTTTTCATTCTCATCATCAAATTCCCCTTCCTTTTCATTCACTTCCATCAAATTATCCTTCCTTTTCATCTCCTTCATCCTCTTTCATCTTCCAATTTATTTGCTTCTTGCTTCTAATCCCTAATCATTCCCTTCCATTTTGAGAGCACACTCATGTCCTCCTAACCTGCACGTCCTCTCGAGGAGGCATCCCATCACCCAATAATTAATCTTTCCTTCTTCATCCTTTCCCATCCTCCCTTTGATTGGGGCTTCATTCTTGATCCTTATCCTCTGCCATCCGCTATGTTTTAAACTTTATTGATTTAACGCCACTTCGTGATGTCATATGAAAGAGGGGAAAAAAGTAGGCACCTAAAATCTAACTTACCCAACCACACCTAATTTTTATCCTATCCTAATCCATTAATTAAATAAATATATATTATTTATTTAATTCTTCCCATCCTTTCCCATATTTATCCTAGTCCCTTTAACTAAATAAAAATTTACTATTTAATTAATTAGTATCCCTTCATCATGACCCCATTTGTTGAATAAATACTTTATTTAATTAATTTCCTTTTTATCCTCTATCCTTTTTCCATTTAATCCTATCCCTCCATCTTGTTCACATGGATCATAATCTAAATTTGTTCTCATGTGACAAATGTCCCCTTCGCATGTCTAAATAACTCTTTGTCTAGATTCATTGAACCTAGATGCCTATTCAAAATTCAAACTATCTTTTCATCATATTCACTCATCTCATTTAATCTCTTAATCCCAACCATTTTCATAAGGAATTTTGTGCTTATCTCAATCCTAAACCTAGATCCTATCCATTATATTATACATTCCATATGATTTCATCCTTGATATAAACCCTAATCCTCAACCAATCTTAGCCATCCATCATCAATCATTTCTAGCCATTGATTTTGTGTCTTCAAGACTCTATATCTAGATGTTCTCATTCTTTATTTTTCTCCTAGAATTGAATCTTGAGCTATCATACCTACATGCTACCAAAATTTGTATTGAATCAAGCTTATCATTATCACTATCAAATCATATTAAGGCTATGCTAGAGCATTGAGCAATCCACATATCAATATCAAAGAGAAAATCAAATGGAATAAGGGTACACTCCATTTCCTCTCATCGAGGAGAGAAGAAAAGATTCTAGGTGAAGTTATTATGCGTTGTATTTCCTTTATCTTCCTTTTTTTTTCCTTAAATCTTTTCCAACCGTCTTCAATAGGGTCAACAGATACCACAACAGTTAAATTAAAGAAAAAATGCTACATGTGACTCTCAGAGATAGACTCAAATATTTTCTCCATACCAACATCCATTAGGAGCCAAAAGGTACATGCAAGTGGATTTATTTGGGATCCCAAATTGTCCCAATCCCATTACAAGTTACATTAGAGGTAGGGTCCTCAAATTTTAAGGCAACAAAGCTATGATGGGAGAAGAGAATTTAATGTTTTTCATTAGTATTGCTAATGAGTATGAGATCAAGGAAAAATATGTGATGATGAACTTTTTTGTTCATTATTTGTAGGAGAGTGCTAGGGAATGGTTCAAAAATCTTCCTCACAACAATATATCTTCTTGGGATGAATTTGTGGATACTTTTAGATTGAAATTTTACATCCATTAACTTACCACCATTAAGAAGAGTATCAATAAAATGGTGATAGATTTCAACACCAAGTTCATCCTCACTATTTGAAAGGTATTTGAACATCTTAATCCTAATGAATCAATGTTTCTAGTTCTTGATTGTGGTGTATTTGATTCTAAAATAAGATATTGTTTAAAGATAAGAAACCTTATACCATCAGGGAAGAATATACTACATCTGTAAACATTGAGAGTAATATGAGGGCATCTGGTAAACAATTGAAAAAAGATGATGTGAATTTGTCACAACTAGATAGATTTTATTTGAACAAACCCATATCAACTAAGGAAAAATTAGACAATCTAATGGGTCTCATGAAGGAATTGTCATAGAATGAGAAAGGGTTATGAAGGATAGAGGCTGCACAATGGGCTATACAACACTGACTGGTTTAAGAGACCATAATATAATAATGAAAGGCTTGCTTAGAATAATGATAAACTCAAATAATAGGATAAGGATAAGTTGATCCCTTGACCAAATAATATGCCAATTATCAAGATGGTAATTTGAGGTGTGGTTTGTGTTTCCTTCCACATGATCCTCCCAATTATGTTATTGCACTCTCTATAGAAAGAGATGAAGAATTCCTAAATGATTAAGGTGGTCTAAAATACTATGAGGATGATATTAACCAATTTGATGAATTGGTTAATGATTATACAACTAGCACAACATGTTACAATCGTTCTAGTATGAGTGACCAAATTTTCTTGGTTGATGACAAGCCAATTCCACAACCATATCAATTACCAGTTCATGATTTTGAGCAAATGAGGTCTCTTATGTAGCAACGGTATAAGAGAAACATACCTTTATTTAAGGATATCAAGGTCCTCGCTAATGCAAGCATGTCATAGGTCCAAAATGACATTCAGTTGAGAAATAGAACTATTGTAGTATAAAAAGAGAAGGAAAATAAGTCAAATGTAGTGACACAAAAGGTTGATGTTGGTAAATAAAAGGTGAACGTCGATGATGGTCAGCATGTTCCAATTAAAAAGGCTACTTATAAGAGAAATATTCTAGAATAACAAAAAAATAAAAAAGGACAACCCAAACAACCCTAAGGCTCAATGACCACTGGTACAAGAAAAAGATGTTGTTAGTGGAGATAAGATCATATACATAAAGGATTCCAAGAAAGACAAGGGGATAGAAATGAACTAGAAGTCTATAGTTTCCAAGGTGAAAAGGAAACAAGAGATAATTGAGTTTTTTCTTCCCCTAGTCAATTGGTTTCATGCATACCAAATGCCAATACAATGACCATATCACTAGACACTCCTCTACCACAATATACCCCAATTGATATGGGACCAATTTTGAGTCAGGTAAAGGTTTGTTTTCCTTTGATTGAGGCTCCTAGGATCCCATACATAGGGCTCGAGCTATGTATTTTTATTCAAAGGTTGCACAAGAATGACTAGCTAATACCCCAATTGAAGAAGAAAAGAAGGTGGAGGATATTTCAGAGGTATACTTGCTTTAGTTATGAACAACCAACTAGTTGTTGATCCTTTCTATGCCACATTATTAATGGTTGGGAACCCATTTTTTTTATATATAAAAAGTTTCTAAAAAGGATGACAATTGGAATCAAGTACAACTCATGCAAACATTAGGACATTCACAAAATACATTTATAATAAGTCCTAAATTTTACAATAAATATTACATTTAGAGACCTTATTCCCCATCATGGACTAAGATTAAGGCTTCACTATGAATCACATGACTAGTTTTTCCTTATGGACCTCCAATTTTTGTTGGCCATGAAAATTTTCTTACACTCCAAGGTAATCTTTAATATGTACAATAATATAATATAGTTGAAGCAACATAAACTAAAACGCATTCATATTCACACACTCAACAACAATTGAATTGTCTCAACACATCATAGTTTAGTACATCATCATATTGTAATTCAATTAAATTTTAATTCTTTTAACCACACTATCTCTAATAATCTAATAACAAATATCCCATAACATAGTTGACCTCATTTTAGGTTATCAAAACATGAAGTAAGTAATTCACAATAATCACATAGAAATTGAGATACCTAATAAACCATTAGAATTGTTAACCTTATCAAGTGAATATATAAAAATTATTTTAAACTCTATGAATGCAAATCCATATCTAGTATAGTCCAATGACATGATCATATTCCCATGATAAGGATAATCATTGATAATTGTAAGGTGTAAAAATAATAATACATTCAATAGTGTAAATGTCAAATTCATCAAAGGGTGGGCCTCACATGTACATAATAGAACTTGATCACTATGATTTTAAAGGTAAGGAATATTTGGTTTATAGATTGAAAATTATTTGAGTGGTCTCAAATAGTCTACCCAAATGTATTTCCATAAGTTTGATTCCTTTATGTTGACATTGATTCCATATTATCACATTATAAATATATGATATGTTGTTTATGGTAACAATAAGGATACAATTTATGGTAAAGTATTAGTGTTTAACTTTGGTATATGAAATACACTCATTTATGTTTATCAAAAGAGATAGAGTGAGTAGAAATATTTGGTTGGGCTAGAGTAAGTATGTGAACTCTGTACTGCAATTTTTTAACATGATAGAAAGAAATTGAGTGTTCCTATTCTTGTGGTAATAAATATTTTAGTTAAGTAGTGTCCTACAACACTCACAAAGATGTAGGATATGAATTAGGTTCCTTTAAGTACTGTAATTGGGAGTTTGTTATATTCCTAAACTTCTCCTTATTAGGTTTACATGTTTTAGAAGAAAACTCCATGAAACCACCACCAAAACTTTGATCAACTTCTTATGTTTCTAATCATGTAATTTTTATATAATTAATTGATTAAGATCATTGTTTACATATACATTTTTCAGTGATGTCTTCATTATGTTTTGAACCCATATATTGGTTTTATAGAATAATTAATAAAACATAAGATGGAGGTGTGCATGCTTGAGGTTATATTATATTTTAGTGATAAAAAATAGATCACTATTATGTGTGCTTAGTGTCCCAAAATATCTTACTCTTTAACCATTTAAAAAGTATTTAGTAGCTAATAAACTAGATTAAGTGCACTACAACTCTTATATTTCTATTACATCTTCATTTTTTTAGTATAGAATAACTCAATTTACTCATCAATATTTAGGTTTCACTAATTTAAGGGAAAATATGACAAATTATGAACCCATTTTGGCCCTTCATTTATCTTAACCTACCATGTTGACAAACACTTATGGGAGTTTAGAAGACAAGGATCTTCTCCTTCAGTCAAATCATTGAATTTTAATCTAACAATTTTGTGAGAAGGATCAAATACATCAAGTGCAACTATGCAATATACTCTAGTCTATGACTAAATGTATATACTATTGTAATGCTCTCTATGAATTCAAATATTGCTTGTAGGTGATAGCTCTTTTTGGTAGATGAAATGAGATAAGGGTTTTCCATTTTACATAACACCATAACATGTAAGTTAGCAAAATATCACTCTTGATTTGGCAAATATTGACTAGTTGAGAAGGGTTAGCTTGGACTCAAATTTAATTTGAATTTAAAAGTTTAAGGGTTAAGTTCACAAACATAAACTTGACCTAAGTAAAAGAATAGATAGGGGTGGGGGGCCTAACTCAATTGTCTAAAGCATCTTGTTGCAAGCAAGAGCTCATGAGGTCTAGTATCCCCCCATCCCTATTGTACCCGAGGGCATGTCGCACTAGCGTCACTGGCCACATGAAAAATCTTACCATGCACATTGCAGTTTATAGGGGGGCTACTTGATTCTTGCAGTCTAAAAAAAAGTAAAAGAATAGATAAAATATAGTTGAAACATAATCAAGTTAGATTTAGAGTACTTGTCTAGAGTTTTATGTTGAAACGTGTCACTTATACACTAGTCATTACATTAGGAACAATTAATCAAAGTGACACAAATTAAAGGGTAAAAGCACACCATTACAATTTATTATAGAGAAATGAAATATGCACATTTATTATCTAAGCTTTTTAAATAAATGCAACAAAGTAACAAATAATTAATGTAGATATAAGAGTTGGGATAAATTATTGAAATAAATGTATGAAAATTAAATAAACAAACTGGGTGCATTTAGCTCTAGGATTGATGATGGATAGATAATTTTAATGCTATTTTGAATTAGTTCACCATTATTTAAGAAACATTTTCTCCTATTTTATATGTTCTTCAGAATATATACTATCCTAGAAAGTGTTGTAGATTAGTTTTAAGCCTTATAAAGTTGATTCCAACTATTGCAAAATTGATCTAATCCATGCAGGATTGGTATGATAAAAAAGTGTACCTAAATATTTGTTTTCCTTCACCTTCTAGATATCTAAAGTTGTCAAGGTGGTTCCTAGAGACACCATTAAGGAGTTTGTTGACTTAATGAATGAATATGTTCTTCTAGGTCAAACCCCTTGGTGGACCAAATTAACAAGGATTGAGGACAACATTCATAGTCTACATAGCCTATATGATGATGTAGATTTGATTCATTTATTACCCTTTACAATTAAAATGTGATATAATAATCCACCTTATAAAATTAAGTTCATGATCAATATCTCTAAATATCATGTCATAACAACATATTGCATAAACACATATATTAGATCAACTCTATAATAACTATAAAAAGGATCAAGAAACTAAAAAACTAATGATTTAAATTTTAAACATTATATCAACACTCCCAAATCAATATTCATCCCTTAAAAATAATCTATAATAAAATATTTTTAAAATAGAAATGAATATCCAAATATTAATAGAATTAAGGCGTTCCTATAATTACAATTAGCCTACTAGAGTGAAGGAAAGATGCCTTATAAAAAGGCCAAAAGGCGCGTTTTATACAAGAGAACGTCGAATCTTCATCATTTGCTGGTTTGTTTTCTTCTTTAAATTGACATATACCAAACGTGATTGTGAGAGTTCGACGTCATTCGATGACATTAGCTGGCTTTGGTGACGTAGGCGAATGTCTGGAATCGGTCAATACGCGGTGAAACGTTTGTTTCCGCGTAAACCCTAAAATGTATGTCGGCAAAGGGCCAAAAGTGACCATGACTTGGGAGTTCGATATAATCAATTACAAATTTTTAGTTTCTTTATATTTTCTCTTTAAATCTTACTTTTAAAATTTGATAATTACAAAACAATTATAACTAATTTTTTTGTGCTCCCACAAGAATGGACTTTTATGTACTCGGGCATAAGTTTGTGGGGGCACACCTTGTCAAAGGAGTCATAAACAATGAATAAGAAATTGGTACAGGTTGTATGGTCAACTTGAGGGTTGAGTTACCCACCTAATTAGTATTTATCAATAGTTATTGGGATAAAAACTCTTCTTAGAAATGGTGAGGTTATCTTATTAAAAGAAAAACACTATATCTATTATTGTACACTTACAAAATTTCCATTTTGAAGTTTTTGGAAGTTTTAAAAAATATTAAAAAATATTTTTAAAATAGAAAAATGAAATTGGAAGGACAGGTTCAACCAAATAGAAATCAAAGTTTGATTAACCATAATAATAAGATATTTTAAAATGTATTAAATTAAAAAATTATTAACTTTATAAATTGTAAAAGATAAATTCTAAAAATAGTCATTATATCTAACATATGGAAGGCACAATATCAATCATAAAAGAGACATAGTTGTGATTTGTATCTTTATTATTTTCAAGATGAAAAAGTTCAAGTTCCTTTACCTTCTCCATATAATCCTCAATTTTTTTTGCCAAAAGTTCAATAGCTTGTACAATGATATCTCTCATAAATATGTAGGCTAACTTTCATAACAACCAAGTAGTTATAAAACTAATTAATAATATTTCAACTACAAACAAATGTGGAACCATTTTCAAAATATTAAGTTTAAGCATTAAATTTTATAGGTAATATATTAAAATATTACATCTTAGCTCAAATTTGATGTTCATGTAGTTATGAATATATCTTTATGAAGCTTATTCTTTGCTTGAGTTGTTCTTTAATGGTGGTCCCAATCTTCCTTTTCCTTCTGATTAACCCACTATTGATAATAATTGAATGTGTTCAATGCTTCTTTGATTGAATGGGTGTGATATTTCATGAGAATAAAATGTTTTTCAAATTATTTAAATTAAAAAATTCATTCTAATGAGATTGTTTAAAGAAGAAAAATCAAAATTAGGAGGCTTCTCATTAACTTTTGTTTAACTACTTCAAAAAGATGATATTTGAAGATGTTAGTGTTGGGACATAATCGAGGGATCAATTCAATACTAAATTTAATATTGTAGCTTATGATTTAGTCAAGTCTTATGTCAATTTGGGATGTGAACTTGTGAAAGACGTAACGAGTATATGTTCAAGGTTAGTAAATAATAAGTTGAGTAACATGAAATGCAATGAAATTTTAAAAATAAAATACAATAGAATTTTATGTTACAAAAAATAACACAATCTGCTATAGGAACAACATTCTGACTATTGTGCTCCTTCAAATGTTCTAGCTTGTGGCTCAAATGTTTCTTCCTTTGTGGTTGTTGGTTGAGGAGAGCTCTACTTTTTTCTTCTTGGCTTTAGTTTACTGACTTGTCAAAGGATGCTATGGTGTTCTTTACTATGTGTGTAACTTCTTCCCTTTAGTTTTTTCAACTATGGTCTTCTTTGGAGGTGGAGACTACTCCTTTGGAGGTGGAGCTCTCTTCTTTAGAGGTGGAGAGGTGTGTTGTGGATCTAGTGGGAAGTTCTATTTTTTGTGGTTTAGGAACTCATTTCATCCTCTCCTATAGAGGGGAGCCCCTTCCTATTGAGGTGGAGGTCAAGTTGGTGTTGTGGGTTGACTGGTGCTGTGTGGTTGTTGTGGCTTTTTAGTGCTTTACTCTAATTCATAACTCTCCTATTAAGGTGGGGAGTTTGGTTTCGTTGGTTGGTGTTGATAAGTGTTGTGCTACAGTCTGGCTGATACAAGCTGATTGTTACCTGGATGTTTCAAGAAGTGTGCTACTGGTTGGTGCTGATAAGTGTTATGTTGCAGTCTAGCTATTATAGGCTGACGGTTACTTGGTTGTTTCAAATAGTTCTTGGATGCAAGTTCCCTTGTAATTGGTTGTTTTGGGTTTAAGGATCCCATTAAAACCTTTTCTATTTGGTGCATATTTGTGTATTCATGTTGGTTATTTTATAATTTGCTTCTAGTTCACTACTGGTTGTCTTTGTTCTATGCTTTTACATCTTGGTCTTTTTGTGTGGGTTTTTGGTCCCTGTCAAAACCTACTTTTTAATGATTTTGGGTCCATTAAAAACCTATTGTAAATGGTTTCAAGTCCATTCAAAACCTATTTTTCCCCTTTAATCAAAATAGGGTCTGCTACATGAATAGAGAATTTTCTACATGAACATAAATTATTTTGTTGTTCAAGAAAAACTTATAACTATTTTATTCAAAATACATAGAGAACATAATAAATAAAATATTATAACTTCAAATTTTAAGTAACACCAAGCACACCTCGCTTATATTTGCACATATGCCTATGATAATTTCATAATAATTATTGCCACATAAATACTAAATAATAAACATTTGTAACAAATATGCAATCAAAATGAACACACCAATATAAAAAAATATCACCATTCCAAAGAGTGGTCCCTCCTCTTGATCGATTGGGTACTAGGAAAGCTATTGCAACTTTTGATTCACCAAGAATAGAGAATTGTTTATATTGTTTATATAGCTATTAGAGCATTCCATATGTCTTGCAATACACAAAATTCACTTATATACATTAAGTAAAGTTAATGACTAATCCAAAAACAAATAATAGAGTTATTATTTTATGAATTCTAATTGAAATCAATTGATTTGATTACTAGAGTTTGGCCTACAACCACTATGTTTCAAATCCATCATTATAACTATATTTGCTAATATCGAGCATTCCAACAAAATTGCAAACAACCACAACTTCCCTCAACTACCAGCCTTTGTCATTTCCTACCACCACTATAATAGTCTTCAATTGTTTGTGTGCCTCCTTGCCAAAGATGAATTTTGTTTCAAACATTTTTGGCTAAATGGATTAATGTTCTTACAAATCAACATGCTAAAGTGTTATATTTCATTCTTTTAAAACATATTAAACTTCAATTTAAAAGAAAATAATGGTAAAAATAGGGAGCTAATGGTAGATTGAAATGGGTAAATTTTGGCATAAAGAAGGCTTAGAATTTTCTTAGGGTTTTAGAAAATTAAATGGATTTTAACCTATCATTTCCCCCCCAGCTTGAGATTTTGCATGTCCCCATGAAAATTATGTCACAAATCATGTTCATTCCTTAAGTGATGATTCAACAATCAATTTTTGTAAAGTAGTCGTGATCTTAGTATGCCAAGAAGTCTTCAAATATTCTATCTTCTTCTCATGCTCCTTAATAGATATGTAGAGTACTTATGTTGCATCATGCTCTTTGTTTTTATTCAAAAAATCTAGTTGATGTTTCAATTCCTAGATTTTTTTTTTCACCTTTATCAAGTTGTAAAAGTGTCCTAAATCTACCCTTATAAACTGTGGTTCTCAATTTTAAGCTAGTCTACCCATCCCTCAAGATCCAAATTTCCTCTTTTTCTTGCAAATTATGTCCTCATGAATGATTTTTCCTAAGGAAAGTGATTCCTTATGTTGTTCTAAGTTATGAGAACCTTCCTCCTTGTATTGATCCTCTAGGACCAGGAAAATATCTAAAACACTTGTATCATCAAGAATTCATTTCTCTTCCTAGGGGCCTTCATCTTCCTATAGCTTTATTATTTCCTCAGTTATTTGTGTATCTTTCATGGTTTTTGTACAATAATCATCAATATATGGTGTGGGAAAAGGGTTTTAATCCTAATATGTAGAGACATCCATTTGGGTAATAATTTGTTTCTTTGTAAGAATAAGGGGCTCAACATTCTTTGTGGCATCCATATCCTTTCTCATCTATTACTTTCTTTCTTCTTCTATTGATTTTGACTCTATAATTCTTGACTCACACAATCCTTTCTCCTTGTGGAGGTAGTATCTAACACTTCCATGTTAAAACCAACAACTTCTTGCTTTGAGATGTCCATTGTGCTTGCCACACCCACTAGATTTTTTAGTTTAGAATAAGATTTGGCCTCTAATTTTTGTTAACTCTTCTATCTTGTATCCAGGGCTTGAGGGGTAGATACTTCGGTGAATTTCTTAGTTTCCAATTTTGTGGTAGCATAGCTCATGGTTGCAAGGACCTCTTCATCCATTGCACATCTTCATGAGCTCCATCTTCAAGAACTTCTTTGTCATTCAATGACACATTTTCATGAAATTCAAGAAGTTCTTCACCATGGACTCTAGAGGCTGAGCTAGTTGGTTATTTTTCTTCCCCATTTTGAATAAAATCATTCCATCTTAGAGTTGGAGTAGCTAATTGAAAACCCCCCATAACTAGTAATTTAATTAATCCATGGTGGGCGAGGGGTTTTTGCGCCCATTCTTCACATCCTTTCACATTTTTTGTAATGAATGAAAAAAATAATGTGGTATATTAACAAGAAGACCAATACAAAAATGGAACATTAACCTAAGATGATGAGAAAAAACATAACCATACATACCTTCATAAGTGATATACTGGATAGAAAAATTACAACATCCCGTGGCTTTGGTAACAAAGCTCTCTTAGTGCCCTAACCTTGTAGCATTTCAAAGGACTCTCCACATTGTAGGAAATGCTTCCCCATGGGTTTGAAATATTTTACCCTACTAGACCTCATAGGGAAGAATACTCCATTTGTTTGGGGTAACTTGGTGACTTCAACAACCATTTGAATAGTGACTAGAAAAGTAATGCCTCGTAGAGTAACTTGGCTATTGGTGAAACTTAGTGAATTCTAGCAATGTGATCATCAAACCTGCATAATTTCCTATAGAATACATGTCAATGTGCCTATTTGAAATTAATCTTATAAACCTCGAACGTGTTGGATTTTTATTATGTCATGTCGGTAGGTTCTCAATGGGTATGGATTCCACCCATGATGTGTGGTAGGAACTTGTTGCAACTAAAATAGGTATGCACAATAATAATGGGAAGAACTATAATGGTTAAAAAATCAACATGGATAGACAATAAAAATGGAAAGGATTGTAAGAGGCAAGGGGATGTAGACATAACAACCAGTGGATTTGGAGTATCAGATAATGATTTTTATTTCATGGGTTATGAATGCACAAGGCCTCCTACGATACTAATGTGATAATTCCCTCTAGGTTAGATACAACACTATCCAAGAATGTGCCATTATAATTACTTATCTAGCAATCACACCTTGGTGTGCAATGGGTACGTTAAAGAGGTGTGGAAGGTCAATTAGGAAAAATGTTGGTATATTTTTTACATACATTTGTGCAGTGCATGAGGTCAATTGGTAGGTAATTTAACAAATCATGTATATGCAACAAAGGTCTCAATTGAGAAGTGATAGCTTCAAATCAACTATGCTTTCATGTATAGGGATCCAAACTAATACTTGAAACCTCTGAATCAAAATGAAAATTAGTCTCCAATATCATCAAAGTAATGTCATGTTTGTAACATAGAAAGAGCGAGAGACTCCTATGGAAATTTTCACTATTTTAAACATGTATGTTGTTCAACAATGTTCTACTCTATGTTTCCTTTGACCAAGAAAAGTGATAGTTACCAAGTTCAAATGTGTTGTTATATTTACAATAACCAGGGATGATTTGTTGTTAAAATTTGCTTTATCCAGGGTTTTGAAATAGCTTTTCTAGAAACTCTACCATTTTTTTTCTTCTTAGCATCATTGACAATGTGACACAATTAAACAAATAAATTTTTAGCTGGAATCGATAAGAGGAGGTGATTGAGAGGCGACAAGAGGTGGGTGAGTAGTTTTAATTTCTTCCATGACTTTTAACAGACCTGGTATCAAATCCAACTTTATATTCGACATCTACTTTATGAATCCGAAGCTTGTTGTACAAGTTACAGATTGGCACTAGATAAAAACACATTAAAAATAAACTTTGATGGTAGACCAACGTAAAACATGAACAACCTGTTAGAACTGTAAAATTTTGAAAATTTTATGGTTGTCTATACTCATAAGTTTCCTAAGAATCCTATACCATGGGTATAAGAATCCGCTTTTCATAACATTTTTCCCATGTTTTAGTTGGTTTTTGTCATTTGGTCCAATAGAATTCATCTAACCCTGAGTATTTCAATGTATAAATCATATCGGCAAGAGATGATGAGGGTCTCCCTGATCCATAAAGCTTTTTATACTAATGTATGTCTTTTTGCAGTCTATCGGCAAAAGGTCGAGAATGTCATACTGATAAAATTTTATTTGATGATACACATCGAGAAGATACAGTTCACAGTCACAACGACAAAAAGGGTTCTATTGGCAAGAAAATGGTCATCGGGATAAGTCATATCGAGCTTATTTGTGTCTTACCAATCGAAGAACAAAGAGATGTGTCGGCAAGACTAGAGTCATCAGAGTAATGTCCTAAAGCATTCATCTGGTCTTGTTGATAAATAAAAGGTGTGTTTTTTTTATGTTATCGAGATGAGTTCGGGGTCCTTCCAACCCTCCATGTCGTTGTGATGGAATTATATCGGTAAGGGACTTGGCGATATTCTTGGTCTCATCGATAGAAAAATTCATCGGTGAGACAGACTTCATCGATGAGAGATAAGAAGGTCATATCAAGTGTAGTTTTGTCGGCAAGAAAATCATTATGTCTCGACGATCAGAAAATAGACCGAAGGAAAAATCTTGGTAGGATACGATTAATCTGTGGAATGTTTTCCTGACTTACAAAGTCACAGCGACATGTTTGCATCGGTGAAAGTCACAGTGACATATCAAATACCGAAGGGATATTCGGGGAGACTTAGAACGTCAGTGTAACTATAGGACAACCTAGCGACATATGATCTGTTGATAGTCGGAGAGACTCAGAGTCTCGGGGAAATGATAGGATGTCATAGCGGATGTTTGTTGAACGTTGGTAAAAGCCCGAATGAAATAATTGCCCGAGATTTGAATACGAAAGGATGCGTCCTTTCAAACAACTGATGTATAAATATTTATTTTCGGTAGTGATAGGATATAGAAGAGAGAGAATAGGAAAAATACAGTAGATTAGAATGTTTTACAATTATGAGACTATGATGCATGTCTGAAACAATGGAGATATCAATGGAAGTTATTTGATTTGGTGGCATATTTCTGGTATCAGTTGTTTGTTGTGTTAATTGAAAGTAATGCTGAAGTTGTCTCCAAGGTTGTCATTTCTTGATTATTTAAATTGAAATATCAAGGATATTTTTTAATTTATCAAAGCACACTTGCTGCTCTTGTGTGATTCAATTAACTATTTCTTGCAAGACAGGATTCAATCCTTTTGATTAATCACAGTAATTTGAAAAATGACATTTGGATCATTATGAAGAACTTGGTAATCATATTCTTGCATGTTTATACAAGTTATAAACTCAAATTTGTATGCCAAACAATTAGAGTATCATCCAGAAAGGAGTTACTTATTTCAGATCTTTCATTTGACTTCGTACACCCAATAAGGCACTAGTCTCTACCACTCCATTGTTTAGTTTCATTCATTTTTCTAGCCTTGATATTGCTTATACAATTTTCACAAGAATAAAACTCATTTATCCACTCCCATTTTCCATTGTGGGTAAATTACTTTAAGAAATAAACAAAATTCAAGTCTACTTCATTGTTATAGGTATACCCACCTAGGTCTAGCAGCACCTGAAGAGTAGAAGGCTCAAATCTTTTGGCCTTGTATGTTACCCTAAAACGTTGTGAGAGCCTGGCAACCTCTCATGGTTCAAACCTGTATTTTTGAGAGCTAACAAATTGAAAACTCTGCTGGGGAGGTTATTACAAAATATCCAGTTGGAGACCATCATATAGAGTCATTGAAGAAAGGTTCATAATTTGAGAATTTTTAGAAAGAGTGATTCCACTGGGGATAAAATCAAGAATAATTTCATTTTTCTCACCTTTAACAAACTGAGTGGCAACTCTGACAAGAACATTGCATCAATTCAACTTGAATGGTAGAAGATCCCAATACAAAGGAGGTCCTGCTGGCAATAGTAAGTGGCTACATAAGGATGATAAGGGTAAGAAGATAGCTGATGGCATGTGCATAACAAACAAAGACAAAGCATCAAGACCACATTGTGAGACATATGACCATTATGATACATGGAGAGATAGTTCAGGTGGAGAACCTTGTACCCCTGAAGAAAAAAGAAATCCTTTTTATAATCCTTAGAAACAGGTGGAATTTGATGCTAAACTCGAAGCTGAAGGAGTCAGGTATCAACAGGAAAATGATCAAAGAATGGAGGGTAACCAAAATGAGCCTATTGATAATGTAACCCCTCAAGAAAATTTTGAGTTCTTGAATAATAAAGAATTAGAAATACAGTTGGAGTTTCAGAAACAAGAAGTAGAAAGAGCAAAAGCAGAACTAGAACAACAGAGGCACCAAAAGATAAAGGAACTCCAAGAATTGAAATTGTAGAAAGCCCAAATTAATGCTCAGACAGCTAGTCTTTCAAAATATATACTGCCTCATAAGCAAGGAAACAATAATGTAGGGCCATCAAATCTACCAAAGGCTCCTCAAAGTCATATAGGAAATCAATACATGCAGCCAAACCATCAACCGTATACCACATCACAACATACAAATGCACAACCACCTCATGGTCAACAATATGTGCCATATCTTCATACACAATACAATAATCCAGTGTACCAGTATCAACACTTGCATAACCCTCCCCCTCAGCAATACACAACAATGATTAGACAGTTTGATTTGATAGGGTTTCAATTATACCCGTACCCTATGGATAACAGTTGGAGAAGTCTTGTTCCTAAGTTTACAAGGAGCAATGCAATCATTGTTGAAGATCATTTAAGGAATTTTAATGCTTTTGTCCAAATTTGGATATACCATATGAATATTTGCATATGAGGTTGTTCATGATGTCACTCATTGAAGAAGCTAGGGATTGGTTCAATAGCCTGCCAACAACTTCTGTTGATTCTATCCAAGAATTTCAGGATCGATTTCTCGAACAGTATGGAAATATATGTGCACCAGATGCTGCTTTTCATGAATTAGTATGGATTCAAAAAAAATCAAAATGAGTCAATATATGATTTTAACTAGAGATTCAATAAATTATAGAATAAGATACCACCTGGGTCAAAGTTGCTAGACTCTGCAACATTGAGTATTTATTTGAATGCTTTCGATCCAAAAATAGGGTACGAACTAAGAAACAAGTTTCCAAGAGATTTAGTTGAAGCCCAAAAGATAACACTGACCATTGAAAACAATAGGAAAGCTGTTAGGATGATCAGTAAGAGAGATAATCCTATGGTTCCTTAGCAAGTCAATAATTATCAATACAAACAGGAGAGCACATACAAAAATGAGAGGCCTAGGTTACATGACATGCCTTACAATACAAATTGGAAGGATGGAAAACCTATAATAGATAGACCTAGGAACAAAGAAATACCTGATCCATTAAAGAAGAAGGGAGCGTATATGGTCAATAATAATCTTTGGTGTGAAGGTTGTGATGGGTCACATTCCCCAGACCACTGTGTTGTAGCCCAAGAAATGCAGGAAGAAGGAATGTTAGTGGGTAACAGTGGAGAGGATCACATAGTGTATTTGACCTCAAATACTTTTCACCCTGTTGAGGAGAAATATTCATCTTCAGAAGATGAAGGCTATGAGTATGATGTTTCAAATCAAAGGTGCAATGTCCACATGGCTGAACATCAAGTTTTTTTTTATTCTGAAGAAAATCATGTAGAACAACACTCTGTTGAGGTGCCTACTCAATGCAATATAAGGAGACCCACTAATGAGGAAATAAAGAGGTTAACCATTACTGCAGTTGAACAAGAAAAGAACAAGTATTGGTTAAGAAATAGGATAGTGAATGAAAAGGAAGGTGTTCCCAGGGGAGTATTTATGAAAGATAGAGAAGTAACACCAAGAGTTTTGAAGAAAATAGAAAATAAGCAACATGATAAGAATGAACAGAAGCTTGTCCAAAAGGAAGAAAACAAAGGAGAAACATTAGAGCAAAAGAAAACAATTAAGGCAGAGGGTTATTCTTTTGATTTCTCTCAGGTATTATCTCAAGTAAAAATGTTTGTCCCATTGCTTGAGATGATGAGAATTAAGGAGTATAGGGATAGTGCAATTCAATTGATATCAAATGGAAACGAGAAAAGTACAAGTTCTGAAAATTAGATGGCCACTAAAATGGTTAAGCAAGAGAAGGTGATTGTCCCAAAAGTGTGTCTAAATGATGTATTGGTAAATTCCCCACATGTTGATCCTTTTTTCACCACGCTACTTATAAACAACAAACTATTGAGGAATTGCATGATAGACTCTGGTGCTGCTATCAATATCATGCCAGTTGGAGTTATGAAATAGCTTGGCATGTGGGTGGATACTAATGGGGGGAAGTGCTATGCAATGTATAGCAGGCCTATTCCAATAGTAGGTGTTATGAAAGATGTTGAAATCAAACTAGCTGCTTATCCTCAGGTGGCCTATAATATAGATATAACTGTAATTGATACCCCTCCTCAGTTTGGGATGCTTCTATCAAGACAGTGGACGACAACGGTTGGGGGAAATGTCCAATTTGATTTATCTTAAGCAAAAATTCTAGTGAATGGTCAGGAAGTTAAGTTGTACATGGAGCCAAGGATGAACCAAATTGTAGATTGTGTACCTAAAGATCAATTCAATTGATTTTGTGATGTGGATCTTGGGAATTTTAAGATAGAACCAACTAGGCCAAAATTAGTCAATGTTGATCCAATTGATAAACATGTTGCAAAAAACTGTGATGGTGTGTGGAAAATGTACTTTGATGGAGCATGTAGCCAAGAAGGTAATGGAGCAGGAATAGTATTTGTTTCACTTGAAGGAGTTACATTTAAATATTCATTTTTTTTGGCATTTGAATGTACGAACAACATGGCAGAGTATGTAGCTTTATTAACATGTTTGAATATGGCTATAAAACATAAAATCAAGCTGCTAGTTGTTCTGGGGGATTCTGAGCTAGTTGTTTCTCAAGTTAAATCAAAATATACAACAAAACACAAGAGGCTAAAGCAATATAGGAATGTTGTATGGGACACAATTGAGTTGTTTGATGCTTTCTCTATTGAGTGGATTGATAGGTCGAAAAACATAATGACAAAATTTTTAGCCAATGTAGCACTAAGAAGAGAAGACATCACACTGGCTAGAATATCTCAAATTGAGTTCAAAACAAAACTCGTTGTGCCTGACAATATATATAGTTGGTAGGTTTTTAATGATGATGTTGACCTCCTGAAATTTCTTCTCGATATAGATCAATATGAAGCTCAAGAAATTGATTTCAATGCCTTTGTTGAATAAGTAGATGGAAAGTAGACAATATTCGGGAAAGAGGTCTTACAACTCAGAACTAATAAAATTCCCAAAGGGATAGTAGCATTGGAGAGGGTATATGATGGAAATGATCGGTCCCTTATGAAGCAGACACCAGTCAAGAGGGAGGATATTGAAGAGGTCAATTTAGGGACTGAGCTGGCACCAAGAAAAGTATACATTGGAAAGAAAATAAGCCCGACAATTCAAAGAATGTTTATTGCATTATTGAGAAAATATAAACATGTGTTTGCATGGTCTTATGAGGATCTCAAAGCATATAGGGAGGATTTGTTTCAACACGAAATCCCGTTGAAACCAGATGTAAAGCCATTTAGGTAGAAGCAAAGACCTATTAACCCAACACTGGAACCAAAAATGTAGGAGGAATTGGAAAAGCTTAGAGATGGGGCTATCATCAAACCAATCAGGCATTCAACATGGGTTTCAAACCTGGTTCCTGTGAGGAAGAAGAATGGGGATATCATATTATGTGTAGACTTCATAAATATAAATATGGCCTCCCTTAAGGATAATTACCCTCTACCTAATATGGAGGCTATACTACATAAAGTAATAGGGTGTGAGTTGTTATCTATGATGGATGGGTTCTCTAGTTACAATTAGGTCAAAGTCAAAGAATCTGAGCAGTACAAGACAACTTTTACAACGCCATGGGGAACATACGTTTATGCAGGAATTCCATTCGGTCTCACAAATGCAGGAGCAACCTTTCAAAGAGCTATGGATGTAACATTTGCAGACTTGATTAATGCTATAATGGTAGTATATCAGGATGACCTTACTGCTTATTCAAAAAGTGCTGAAGATCATGTAGAACATATGGAAAAAATATTTATTAAAGCTTTGGAATATGGTATTAGTCTGAACCCTAAAAAATGTCATTTTACAGTCACAGAGGGAAAGCTCTTAGGACATATTGTGTCAAAAGAGGGAATTAGAATAGATCTTGAGAGGATTGAGGCCATAGAAAAAATCCCTATTCCTAAGATTGTTAAGGCCATCCAATCATTTTTTGGACAGATCAACTTTGTTAGGAGATTTGTGTCTAATTTTGCTGAAATTATTAAGCCCATATAAAAAATGCTAAGGAAGAGACAAAAAATAGATTGGACTACAGAGGCACTGGAAGCTTTTATATCCATCAAAAAGGCCATCAAAGAGGCCCCTGTCCTTAAATCTCCAGATTTTGCAAAACCCTTTCAAATATTTTCATTTGCTTCATTGCACACTATAGCTATTGTTATGTTACAAAAGAATGAGGAAGGTCATGAGCAGCCTATGTCCTTTTTCAGCAAGTCATTGCAGGGGTCAGAATTGAAATATGATATAATGGAAAAGCAAGCATTTGCATTGGTGAAAGCTACAAAGGATTTTAGACCATATCTTGTTGGAGCCAAAGTGATTGCTTATGTCCCTCATGCAGTTGTTAAAGATATCTTGACACAGTCCGAAGTAACAGGAAAGAGATGCAAGTGGATTAATAAAATTCAAGAATTTGATATGGAAATACAAATCACCAAATTAGTAAGAGGTTAGGGCTTGGCCAAGTTAATGGCAGAAAGAAATATTGAAGCAAATCAAATTTGTAATGTAGAAGATGAAGGAAGTGCAATTGCAAGTATTGAGCATCTCTCTTGGTATACAGACATCATGTATTACCTTAGACACATGAAGTTCCCTGAAGGATTAAGTGATAATCAAAGAAGAACTTTGAAGTTGCAAGCATCTAAATATGTGTTCATGGAAGGTGATTTGTTTTGGAAAAATAAGGACGGGATGTTGTTGTTATGTCTAGATGAGTCACAAGCCAAGCACATTTTAAGAGAGATGCATGAAGGGGTCTGTGGAGGCCATTATTCTGCAAAGACAACTGCACATAAGATTCTCAGGGTAGGTTATTACTAGCCAAAAGTCTTTAATGATTATTTTTCATACGTAAGAAGATGTGAAGCATGCCAGAAGTTCTCAGGGAAAATGAACTATCAGGGAGCTTTACCACTCAGACCTTTGCAGGTTGAAGCTCCTTTTCATCAGTGGGGAATAGATTTTATTGGGGAGATACAAGAGAAATCAAGTGGAGGACATAAGTGGATACTGGTAGCTACTGATTATTTCACCAATGGGTAGAGGCAATCCCAACCAAGCAAGCAACAAGAAGAGTTGTGATCAATTTTTTAATGGATAACATTATTACCAGATTTGGTACACCATTAAGATTGATTACAGATAATGGGATGTGTTTCAGATCTGATGAATTCAAATTTTTTTGTAGTACACATGCTATCACTATTTCTTATGCAGCTCCTTACCATCCGCAAGCTAATGGTCAAGAAAATTCCAGCAACAAGAGTCTTCTAAAAATCATAAGGAGAATGCTATGTGGGAATAAAAAGGCTTGGGATTCAAAATTGAAGATGGCTATGTGGGTTGATAGGATAATTGTGAAAAAGGTGATTGGAAAGTCCCCATTTGAATTGGTATATGGAACACAAGCTAGGATGCCTTTACAAAATTTGTTACCAGTTTACAAATTTATCCTTCAGGAAGATATAGATATTCTAGAACCAATGGAGGAAAGAATGGAGCAGCTGGCAGAGCTTGATGAGATAAGAAGAGTAGCCCAAAACCAGAATGTGAAGTTGCAGGCACAAATGAAGTATTTATTTGATAGAAAAGAGAAAGATAGAAAATTTGAAGAAAATGATATGGTGCTAATGTGGAATGCAAGGTGTCGGGAGAAGGGAAAACATGAGAAATTTGAAGCTTTGTGGTTGAGACCCTTTGTTGTTGTTGGTAAGAAAGGGGAAGATTCATATTACTTACAAAACATGACTAGTGAAGAACAAGAGTTGCCTGTACATGGGAAATTTTTGAAGCACTTTTTCTCTTAAAAAGGGAATGCAGAGGTTTAAGGGTTGCCAGTGCATGCACAACTCTTGACAATCCTCTCAAAAAAAAATTCCATGCACAGTAGTTTAGGAAATAAAAGGAACATGAATTGCCAGTACATGGACAATCCTGAAATTCCTTCATAATTTTTTTTTTCCATGTACAGTATTATAGGATCATGTTCATCTCCATTTCCTTTCATTCCATCTTCCTCACTAATCCATAACCTTGAAAGTTTGGTCTGCTCATCCAGAGATATGGATCCTTGCAATGATCTCACAATCATTCATCCCCAGATGGAGCCACTGTTAGAACTGTAAACTTTTGAAAATTTTATGGCTATCTATACTCATAAGTTTCCTAAGAAGCTTATACCATGAGTATAAGAATTTGCTTTTCATAACATTTTTCCCATGTTTTAGTTGGTTTTTGTCATTTGGTCCAATAGAATTCATCTAACCCTGAGTATTTCAATGTATAAATCATATCGACAAGAGATGATGAGGGTCTCCCCGATCCATAAAGCATTTTATACTAACGTATGCATTTTTGCAATCTATCAGCAAAAGGTCAGGAATGTCATATCGATAAAAATTTATTTGATGATACACATCGGGAAGATACAATTCACAGTCACAACAAAAAAAAGGGTTATATTAGCAAGACAATGGTCATCAGGATAAGTCATATCGAGCTTATTTGTGTCTTACCGATCGAAGCACAAAGAGATGTGTCAGCGAGACTAGAGTCATCAGAGTAACATCATGAAGCATTCATCTGGTCTTGCGGATAAAGCAGAGGTGGATTTTGTCGATGTTATCAAGATGAGTTTGTGGTCCTTTTGACCCTCCATGTCGTTGTGACCGAATTATATTGGTAAGGGACTTGGCGATATTCTTGGTCTCACCGATAGCAAAATTCATCGGTGAGACAAACTTCATTGGTGAGAGATAAGAAGGTCATAACGAGTGTAGTTTCATCGACAAGAAAATCATTATGTCTTAGCGATCAAAAAATAGATTGAAGGAAAAATCTCAGTAGGATACGATTAATTTGTGGAACGTTTGCCCGACTTACAAAGTCACAACAACATGTTTGCATTGGTGAAAGTCACAGCGACATATTCAAGACCGAAGGGATAGTCAGGGAGACTTAGAACGTCGGTGTAACTACAGGACAACCTAGCGACATATGATCTGTTGATAGTCAGAGAGACTCAAAGTGTCAGGGAAACTACAAGATGTCATAGCGGATGTCTGCTGAACGTTGGTAAAAGTCTGAATGAAATAATTGCCCGAGATTTGAATACAAAAGGATGCGTCCTTTCAAACAACTGATGTATAAATATTTATTTTCAGTAGTGATAGGATATAGAAGAGAGTGAATAGGAAAAATACAGTAGATTAGAATGTTTTACAATTATGAGACTATGATGCATGTCTGAAACAATGGAGATATCAATGGAAGTTATTTGATTTGGTGGCGTATTTCTAGTATCAGTTGTTTGTTGTGTTAATTGAAAGTAATGTTGAAGTTGTCTCCAAGGTTGTCATTTCTTGATTATTTAAATTGAAATATCAAGGATATTTTTCAATTTATCAAAGCACACTTGCTGCTCTTGTGTGGTTCAATTAACTATTTCTTGCAAGACAGGATTCAATCCTTTTGATTAATCACAGTAATTTGAAAAATGACATTTGGATCATTATGAAGAACTTGGTAATCATATTCTTGCATGTTTATACAAGTTATAAACTCAAATTTGTATGAGTATCTGCTAGAAAGAAGTTACTTATTTCAGATCTTTCATTTGACTTCATACACCCAATAAGGCACTAGTCTCTACCACTCCACTATTTAGTTTCATTCATTTTTCTAGCCTTGATATTGCTTATACAATTTTCACAAGAATAAAACTCATTTATCCACTCCCATTTGCCATTGTGGGTAAATTACTTTAAGAAATAAACAAAAGTCAAGTCTGCTTCATTGTTATAGGTATACCCGCCTAGGTATAGCAACACCTAAAGAGTGGAAGGCTCAAATCATTTGGCCTTTTCTGGTACCCTGAAACGTTGTGAGAGCCTGCACCCTCTCGTGGTTCAATCCTACGTTTTTGAGAGCTAACACAACCAAGATTAAAGCAATGGTATTGTATCCTTTTCAGAGCAGTTATAACCATTGATGTAAATATTTTTCTGAAGAGACTTCATATAAGGGAACACCTTTGGCGTAATAAACCATAATATTTAATAGAATTTAAAATAATAACACAATAGTTATCGATTAGTAGAAAAATGATATAACATTCAGGTGTAGAATGTGGAGACAGTTGGCATGATCAAATAGAGAGATGCATGTGAACACAGTATCATCTAATTGGAAACCATTGACATGGACGTGGTGTACCATAGGTGGTAGGGTTGGGAAGCCAACATGGAATGGATGTGACAACATAGTTCCTGGTTGTTGTGATGGTTCAACAAAAAAATTATGATAATGGTGAAAGATTTGCACAAGAAATAATGAGGTTTGTTGTGCCAATAATAGAATATCAAGCCAATGATATGGGTTGTGATGGAACCCCTCAAAAAATTTCTTGGTTCCACCTTAAATATGTGAAAATTTTGGCTTGGGCCCTCGTTTCTGATATTAGGTTGTGTCCCCATCACTTTGTTAAGGTTTTATATTGATTAAAACCTTGTAGAAATGGCCTATGAGTCCAACAACCCTTGGTCATTGCATTATTACAGTGACTTGTATTCCTGGTCTCTTGTCACCTAAGTTATGTTTTATGTCATTCATAGTCATCAGGTGACTGGTTCCTCACGCCTAGGTCTAAATTTCCTATTTCTTATAAGGTTAAGTAGAGGGCCCCATTTTGGCCTTTACATCCTTTGCATTTCGTGACTTAGAAGTTTTTGAGCTCCTTCTCTCACATCATCCAAGAGGGTCCCCTCCTTAGAACAACTTAAGTGCACATGCTTAAAGTTTTCACTTAAGTCCTAATGGCCATCATATCTTTATCGCCCATGACTGATTACTTTTTGAGTGTATGTTTTAAATTGGTGATGAGCAATGAACGACATTTCTTTCTTTTCGCTCATCATGAAGAGTTATTGGAGCTTTTGGAACAATCAGTGATGAGCGATGTTTCGTGTATTGTTAAGGAATTGCTTATCGCTAATGGCTTTTGAGCCTTGAGCCTTGTAATAGCGATAAGTAATGTCCTTTGACCTTACGTTCTTATCACTCATCACGAATGGTCATAAAATGATAAATTTAAGAACAATGATGAGTGATATGATGGAATTCCCTTGCATCACGTATTGTGGGTATGTTTTAAGTGCTAAGTTCTATATTAGCGATACATGATACACATCATCACAATGTAAATCATCTCATTGTTAATTGCTTGTAAACTATATGAGGAGAATGAGTGATGAGCGATGGTCTAATGTTTCTATATTTTATCGCTCGTCGTGGATTCATTCCTGACCTTAAGTTTCAAAACCGCGATGAATGATGATATTCTCTAAAAGGTTTCTTTCGCTAATAATATCTTATGTGTGATGTCTTTTGTACCATTGATTTTCATGCAGGTATACGTGTCTAAATATGATTTCTTCACTGCATCTCTCGTCGCTGATAGGATCCAAGGTGCAAGGTTTGAATTAGCGATGTGTGATGGAAGGATGAATGTTATCAAAGACAAGCCATAGATCCAAGGGTAGATATTTCATCGCAGGGATGTTGACATCGCTGATGAGGCCGATGAAGGACAAGATGCATCCATGATAGGAAATGGCTATTGTTGGAACAAGCAACGTGGAAAAATCCTGAGGACATCGTATAAAGGAAAGTAGTGAGACGACTAGAGAACCATTGATATGGTTTTAAAACAAGATGATCTAATGGACTAAACTTCATCACAACAATACTTTCATCGATGATTGCACCCTAAAATTTGGGGACGATCAGTGATGAGCGATGAAATGTATAAGGAAATATTCTCTCTAAGAAAAACTGGTCTTATGTACTTTGCCAATATTAATGAAGGAGCACAGATTAGGTTGGAAATACATGCTAATTGACAGATCATGTATTATTAATCAAGATTAGGAGAAGACATGGCAGTATTTGAGATGGCAACACTGTTTTCTAGGAGCAAGTTGCTAAAGGCCAAAAAACAATGCTCATGGTCACCATAGATGAAGTTTTAAATTTTTTAAAATCGACAGCCTAGATTCAAAGCCAAGCTGTTAAAATTATCAACTCACTCACGTGAGGAGTTCTTGAATCATTAATACTTGCATGCTCCAAATTTTCTATTTAATGCAAATTTCTTGTTATTCACTTTCATCATATTTTAGTCTGCAGTGAATGTGGTGTTGGCTAGTGAAGAAGTGTGCAAGTATTAATTATTCTTGAGTTAAGAAGTGAACGTTCTTGTCTTGGATAAGTAGGTATGCCATGGCGGTTCGAGAGTCTAAGAGATTTAGTTTTCTTGAGTCTGAGGAAAATGCTCTTGAGGATGAAATTGAGACACAAGGAGCTCCTGATGTGCCAAAGAGTAGAAGGGGACACAAGAAATTCAAGAAGTATGGTGTCAAGGGTAATTACCATCTACAGGGTCAAATCGTTTCAAAAGAATTGGTCAAATTCGAAGGAAAAAGGCTAGTGGAATATGAAAAGAAGGAAAAGAAAAAATGACAATATCTTAAGGCCTATCTAGGAGGACGTAATTCTCCAAGTGAGGTTTCTGATAACACTTTAGACAGTGAGGGTGACATTGATCCAGAGGGTGATTATTATCCCCTCTCCCTAGTACTATCTAAGTATTACGATGAGGAGGTGGTGACGGTTCCTCTAGTCCCACCACGGGAAAAACAGGGTTGAGTATCCTCTGAGGCTAATGAATCAGAGTGATGATTGTGCCCTATTTTTGTTTTTGATGATACCATGCCCCTTTTTTTAGGATTGTCCTATTCAACATTCATGTGATTTCTTATTTCTAGCACTGATGTGGAAATTTTTTGGGCCAGTGTATTGGAGAATTGCTAGACTAAATGACCTTGGCAACATGTATGTTATTTCTAGATGATATACAAGTTTGTGCTAGAGCTGCTAGTGGAGAATCTTCTTTGGTTAACAAGGTCGAGGATTCAACACTGCTGCAACAAACTCTGCCTTTTGAGGAGCTGGCGTGTCCTCATGCAAGAAATATGGAATGTGGTCTTTTACTCTTCCATTCTCCTTAATGATTGCATGTAACTAACTGAGGATGCCTCGAATCCTGGTGCAAATGAAATGAAATGACGCTTGTTGCTCCCTTGTTCTATAAAAGGGATTTTAGGGCTTATTACAGGGTTCTTATTTTTAAGTCTCAATAGGGTTTTAGGTGAATGCTAAGTTCAGGAAAGGCACTTTGAATAGAATAATGATAAATAGGCCAGTAGTTTGTCTTGGGTATGAAATCCTGTATGTAATAGTCTTAAATGAGTTTTATAGAAACTACTGATATCGAAACAAATCTTAGCCTGAAAACAAATACTCTCCTATGAATATTTCTTACAAGTTATGAATGAAAAATAATAATGGTGTCATTTATCTTCAGATGTTCCATTTGAATGTATTATTTTGTTTTCAACTTTAACTCAAGGAGTTGATTAAAATGCTTGAATAGGGTTATAAACTTTGTAAGGAATTGCTTAGGATTTATAAGAAGTGAGTGTTTCAGGCATTGTGAGTTTTCATAAATGCAAAGCAATATGGAAAGAGTATGCCTATTTCTAAATTGAGTAGTTTATATATTACTGATTCTTACATATTTGACTCTGTTGCTCCAATTGATGAGACATTGGTTAGTTTGTTAGAAAATCTTGCATGAAATGAAAAAATAGTGTACCTGGCCATAGACTTAAAATAAGAACAATATTCATTTAAAATTGTTTCAAGGATAGTGCGGGTTAGGAATATCCTGATTCCTACCAAATAGATAGTCATTCATTCAAAGATCTTCCAAATCTTCTGTGAGATGGGTTTTATTTGCAACAAATAGGAATCAATTTGTGTATAAATGTGTTACTAATCGAATACACTTCATGAAAACATAATTGGGATCCCCCTCCTAGGTTTCATAGAGCCTGAAGTGGAGTAAGGACCACAAAATCATATACTCATTGTGTTGGCTATTAACCCTATAATTCTTCACTATGATAGTTGGCTACTTTTTAGAGAACTGCTTGGTTCTGCTGGAAAAATCACCAAAATAAATGACGAATCTGCTGGGGAGAACTTTGAATCTCCAGTTGTAGAATGTTCTATTACAGAGTCATATTATTTGTTGATCTCAGAATTTGGTTAAAATATTGAAGGAATTCATACCTGGAGAAAGAAGTTGTTGTAGAGAACTTGAAAGTTGCATGATCTATGGTGCTCTGCTGGTGAAAAGAATTTAATGGATGACTATGAGATAGATCATGAGGATGTGATTATAAGGCTATTTTTTCAATCATTGAAAGGAGATACAAGAGATTGGTTCTATGATTTACCAGCATGCTCTGTTTGTTCTTGGGATGAGTTCAAAGTAGTGTTCATGGAGCAATTTGGTGAAAGAATCAATACTAGTTTCGTGCTCAATAAATTTATGAGCATTGAAAAAGAAGAGGATGAGCTAGTTCCAACATTTAACCAAAGATTTGCTAAAACATTGAGGGATGTTCCTGAGTTTTTGAGACTAAGTGATGCAGTATGTTTGGTTGTTTATTTGGGAGCTTTTGATAATGAAATGAGCTATCTACTGAGATGACTCCTTTGCATTCGATATTTCAAGTTGTCATCTATCTACAAGTATTTGCTACCTTGAGACACCAAATGTTAATGAAAGTTGTAAGTCAGAAATTAAAAATGAATATCAAAGCACTTACACCCCTATTGTTTCAGCTTATACATCATTCCATAGTGTTGATCCCACTAGCCTTATTATGAGACATGATTCAAACAATGATGTGAGTAAAGAAGACTTATTCCAAGCTGGGATTATTCATCATATTAATATAGGGTCAGTAAGCATCCAAATAGTGTAATGTATGCACTTATGAATTGTATTCATGAAGTTTCAAATGCACCACATAACATAGCTAATAAAAAGATGGAAGCAACTTCAGATATTTGGCATATCACACCTTGTAATAAGACTAATAGTTGTAACAATGATGAGGTCACAGAAATGTTTCATCTGTACTCTTATAATTCGGATGAATCTAGTAAATTATTTGAAGATAAGAATGATAATGAGCTAATGTATTCATCATTTAGCATGCAAGAACCATGTAGTCCTGATTTCAATATTGCTAGGGTTGAAAGCTTTGTCAATAATGAGCTTGGTTTCATTGGGCCTATTCATGCACATTCAACTATGAGGTTGAATATGTTGATTGTTATTCTGCTAGTCATAATAGATTGTATGGAGTAGAGTTGGAAAGTTTTATATCATATGAGGATAACATTAGCATGCATCATGTTGATGATATAAGTTCGCTCTTAGGTGATCATGTTATGCATTGTGATGGGAATTTGAAGTGACTAATTCTGGTTGATAATGATACAAAGTTTGAAGAGCTTTCTAACCATGATATCTCAAGTCATGTGGACATGGCAAAAATTCCCAATGTTTGTGTTGAACAATTTGAGGGAGGAGATGCAGTTAAAAATATGTCTATCTGCTCTTCTAGTGATTACATTGATTTCGAGTGTAATAATGACTTAAAGGAATTTGACCTTCATGTTGAGGAAGTTGAGGCTTTTATGTCAAAAATGAGTGTGATGGGAAATCCATTATTTGATGAGCCTTTGTCTGCACTAGAGATGAGTAATGATGACCTTTATTGGTGCAGAGATAATCCACTTTTTGTTGAAAACTTTGATGATGTATCTAATGTAGAGTTAGAATATGGCCTTAAGCAGACAAAGTAACACATTGATGAGCTCTCTGAGGGTATTTATTATGATTTTTTTTACCTTTGAAATAGGTGTAACAAATAAAGATGAATATCATGATGACACTTACTTGCAGGAGTATGAACATTTTCAATTTCCAATTTAGTTGGGAGGTATTTTGATGGAGCATGACAATGAGATGAGTAACAAGAAATGTTATCTTCAATATGAACAAGTTTCATATGATGAACATAACACATATGTGTCATGTGATGATGAAGGTTTTCAGTTTATGTCTAAATATACAATACAAAATGACCAAGATTACACTAGCAACAATATACTCAGAAAAATTGAGAAAAATGCTAGTAACATTGTTTATAATCGAATAGACCGCAAGGATATCCACATTTTTTTGCTTGTAAAGAGAGAAATATACTTGTTGCAGTGGTATGACAGGGGTAAATGTGGATGGAAGGACACCAATTTTTCAAAAGGTTGTTTTTTGACAGAGGCAAGAATTAGCCTAAGGTTTCAGTGGTCTTGTGCCACCAAACAAGAAATGAAGCTTGGTTGGATTGTAGAGTACATACTAAAATTTGCACCTTAGGAGAAGTTTTCAAGTGGATTGGAGATTGGATCTCCCTTTCTAGGTCTTTTGGCCTGTGTAAAGCTTGTACATATGTTGTTTCTTTTTTTTTGGTTCTTGTACCTGGTCTGCTTCACCTGAAATTCTGGGATCCAACCTTGCCTACAAGAGGCATGTGTCCCCAATAGGAGCCACTAATGGAACCCCTCAAAAATTTTCTTGGTTCCACCTTAAATCTGTGAAATTTTTTGCTTGGGCCCTCATTTCTGATATTACGTCATGTCCCCATCACTGTGTTAGGGTTTTATGTTGATTAAAACCTTGCAGAAATGGCCTATGAGTCCAACAACCCTTGGTCATTGTATTATTACAGTGACTTGTATTCCTAGTCTTTGGTTGCCTAAGTTATGTTTTATGTCATTCATAATCGTCAGGTGACTAGTCCCTCATGCCTAGGTCTAAATTTTCTATTTCTTATAAGGTTAAGTAGAGGGCCCCATTTTGGCCTTTACATCCTTTGCATTTTGTGACTTAGAATTTTTTGAGCTCTTTCTCTCACATCATCTTAGAGGATCCCCTCCTCAAAACAACTTACGTGCACGTGCTTAAAGTTTTCACTTAAGTCCCGACAGTCATCATATCTTTATTTCCCATCGCTGATTAATTTTTGAGTGTATGTTTTAAATTGGCGATGAGCGATGAGCAACATTTCTTTCTTTTTTGCTCATCGTGAATAGTTGTTGGAGCTCTTGGAACAATCAGCAATGAGCAATGTTTCGTGCATTGTTAAGGAATCGCTTATCGCTAATGGATTTTGAGCCTTGAGCATTGTAATAGCGATAATTAATGTCCTCTGACCTTACGTTCTTATTGCTCACCGTGGATGGTCATAAAATGATAAATTTAAGATCAATGATGAGCGATATGATGGAATTCCCTTTCATCATGTATCGTGGATATGTTTTAAGTGCTAGTTTCTATATTAGCAATATGCGATACACATTGTCACAATGTAAATCCTCTCATTGCTAATTTCTTGCAAACTGTATGAGGAGAATTAGTTATGAGCGATGGTTTGATGTTTCTATATTTCATTGCTCATCACAGATTCATTCCTGAGCCTAAGTTTCAAAACCACAATGAACGATGAGATTCTCTATAAGGTTTCTTTCGCTAATAAGATCTTTCGTGTGATGTATTTTGTACCATTTATTTTCATGCAGGTGTATGTGTCTAAATATGATTTCTTCATTGCATCTCCTATCACTGATAGGAGCCAAGGTGCAAAGTTTGAATTAGTGATGCGTGATGGAAGGATTGATCAAAGACGGGCCATAGATCCAAGGGATGAGATTTCATCATGGGGATGTTGACATCGCTGATGAGGCCGATGAAGGACAAGATGCATTTGTGATAGGCGATGGCTATTGCTAGAACAAGCAACATGGAATAATCCTGGGGACATTGTATAAAGGAAATTAGCGAGATGACTAGAGAACCATTGATATGGTTTTAAAACAGGATGATCTAATAGACTAAACTTCATCGCGGCAATATTTTCAACATTGATTACACCCTTAAATTTGGGGAGGATCAGCGATGAACAATGAAGTGTATAAGGAAATATTGTCTCTAAGAAACACTGGTCTTATGTACTTCGCCGATATTAATTAAGCATGGATTAGGTTGGCGATACATGCTAATTGACAGATCGTGTATGATTAATCAAGATTAGGAGAAGACATGGTAGTATTTGAGATGGAATCATTGTTTTCTAGGAGCAAGTTGCTAAAGGCTGAAAAATGATGCTCATGGTCACCATAGATGAAGTTTTAAATGTTTTAAAATCGATGGACTAGATTCAAATCCAAACTATAAAAATTATCAACTTGCTCACGTGAGGAATTCTTGAATTATTAATACCTACATGCTCCAAATTGTCTATTTAATGTAGATTGCTTGTTGTTCACTTTCATCATATTTCAGTCTACAGTGAATGTGAGGTGTGGGTTAGTGAAGAAGCGTGTGAGTATTAATTATTCTTGAGTTAAGAAGTGAATGTTCTTGTCTTGGATGAGTAGGTCTACCATGGTGGTTCGAGAGTCTAAGAGATTTAGCTTGCTTGAGTTTGAGGAAAATGATCTTGAGGATGAAATTAAGACACAAGGAGCTCCTAATGCACCAAAGAGTAGAAGGGGACATAGGAAATTCAAGAAGTATGGTGTCAAGGGTAATTACCATCTACAGGGTCGAATCATTTTAGAAGAATTGGTCAAATTCAAAGGGAAAAGACTGGTGGAATATGAAAAGAAGGCAAAGAAAAAATGCAAGTATCTTAAGGCCTATCTGGGACGACATAATTCTCCAAGTGAGGTTTTTGATAACCCTTCAGACAATGAGGGTGACATTGATCTAGAGGGTGATTATTATCCCCTCTCCCGGGTACCATTTGAGGATTCCGACGAGGAGGTAGTGATGGTTCCTCCAGTCCCGCCATGAGAAAAATGTGACCGAGTACCCTATGAGGTTGATGATGCAAAGTGATGACTGTGCCCTATTTTTGTTTTTGATGATACCATGCCCCTTTTTTCTAGATTTTCCTATTCAACATTCATGTGATTTCTTGTTTCTAGCATTGATGTGGAATTCTTTTGGGCTAGTGTATTGGAGAAATGCTAGACTAAATGACCTTGGTGACATGTATGTTGTTTCCAGATGACATACAAGTTTGTGCTAGAGCTGCTAGTGGATAATCTTCTTTGGTCATCAAGGGCGAGGATTCAACGTTGCTGCAACAAACTCTGCTTCTTGAGGAGCAAGTGTGTCTTCATGTAAGGAAATGGAATGTGGTATTTTACTCTTCCATTTTCCTTAATGATTTCACGTAACTAACTAAGGATGTCTTGAATCCCGGTGCAAATGAAATGAAATGTAAATGTAATTGATCCTGACGCTTGTTGCTCCCTTGTTCTATAAAAGGGATTTTAGGGCTTATTACAGGGGTCATATTTTTAAGTCTCAATAGGATTATAGGTGAATGCTAAGTTTAGGAAAGGAACTTTTAATAGAATACTGATAAATAGGTCAGTAGTTTGTCTTAGGTATGAAATCCTGTATGTAATAGTCTTAAATGAGTTCTATAGAAACTACTAATATCAAAACAAATCTTAGTCTGAAAACATATACTCTCCTATGTATATTTCTTACAAGTTATGAATGAAAAATACTAATGGTGTTATCATTTATCTTCAGACATTCCATTTGAATGTTTTTTTTTTTTTTAACTTTAACTCAAGGAGTTGATTAAAATTCTTGAATAGGGTTATAAACTTTGCAAGGAATTGCTTAGGATTTATAAGAAGTGAGTGTTTTAGGCATTGTGAGTTTTCATAAATGCAAAGTAGTATGAAAACAGTATGCTTATGTCTAAATTGAGTAGTTTATATATTACTAATTCTTACATATTTGACTTTGTTGCTACAATTGATGGGACACTGGTCAATTTGTTAGAAAATGTTGTATGAAATGAACAAATAGTGTACCTGGCCATAGACTTAAAATAAGAACAATATTCATTTAAAATAATTTCAAGGATAGTGTGGGTTAGGAATATCCCGATTCCTAGCAAATAGATAGTCATTCATTCAAAGATCCGCCAAATCTTCAATGAAATGGGCTTTATTTGCAACAAATAGGAATCAATTTGTGTATAAATGTGTTACTAATCAAATACACTTCACAAAAACACAATTGGGATCAACCTCCTAGGTTTCACAGAGCCTGAAGTGAAGGAGTAAGGACCACAAAATCCTATACTCATTGTGTTGGCCACTAACCCTGTAGTTCTTCACTATGAGTGTTGGCAAATTTTTAGAGAACTGCTTGGTTCTGCTGGAAAAATTACCAATAGGTTGAAATTTTTTGAAGCTCTAACATGGAAAACATTAGGGACATAGATCCAATTATTCTAATGGAATGATGGCAACCAAAAAAATTGATGCAGAATAATCACTAATAGCTACCACCATCAAATGAAATAATGGTGGCATAAACAAACTTTTATGATGGTATCAATATGTGCTTGACTAGACATGTTGAGATAACTAGCATATATATTTATTAATAATATATATTAAAAAATTTGAGAGATGTCCTTCTCAAGGTGTTTATTTTTTTAATTAATTTGTCACATAAAATTACAATAGACACCTCGAGAAGGATATCTCTCAATTTTTTTTATGTATATATATATATATACTATTAACATTCACAACACAACATGGAAGGCATAAAATTTATTAGGATTACGGTTAGGGTTAGGGTTAAGGTTGAGGTTAGGATTGGAGATAGAATTAGGGTTAGGGTTATTATTAATATTATGTTTAGGATGAAGATTAGGGTTATGGTTAGGATTAGAGATAGAATTAGGATTAGGGTTAGGGTTAGTATTAGTATTAGGATTAAGGCTTGGGTCAGGGCCAGAGATAGAATTAGGATTAGGATTAGGGTTAGAATTATAACTAAGATTAGGGTTGGAGTTAGTATTAGTATTAGGATTAGGGTTAGGATTAGGATTAGGCTTAGCAGTAGAATTAGGATTAGGATTGGGGTTAGAATTAGGATTAGAGATAAAATTTGGATTAGGGTTGAGGTTAGAATTAAGATTAGGGTTGGAGTTATTGTTAGTATTAGGATTATGGTATCAATATGTGCTTGACTGGATATGTTGAGATAAAAATACATAAGGATATGATACCAAGTGGAGGTACTTCTATCTTACCGAGTTGGCGTCATCACATCCATTGGATTAAGAAGTCACTGATATGGATCATGTACTCACATGTGCTTTCTAACATGAAAACTAATTATTATGATAGGAAAAATTATTGAGGTTCCCAACAATGACAAAAAATGTCTAACAATATGAGGATGTGTAGTGTCAATAACTTGAATTCTTGTGGAAAAATAGAAAAAAAAACATGAGAAAAAATATTTTTTTATTTATTATTTATTTATTTTAATGAAAAATGACCACTAGTATCCCATTTTTCAATCATTCATTGCTTAGAGGCATTGAAAAATCATTTTTCACCTAGCTAATAATATTATTTTAATTATAATCTACTAGAAATTTGGTTCTAAAACTATAATCATCTAACAATTCTTGAAGGTTTTCATTGTTATATTTCATAGAGTTTTTTTCCTTTTTTCTCTTCTTTTTTTTGAAAGGAATTCCTAAAAGGATTCCAAAGGAGTGACAAGAACTCTATCAAACACATGGAGTTCCTTCTTCAAATAAAAAATATTTTTTTGTGATGGGATGCTTGTATATCTTCAAATGATGACCATTGGTAACTAAGGCCATGCGATCTAAGTCTGTAGTGTGAATTTTGATTGCACCATTATCATAGACAACTTCAATCTCATAAGGTTCTTGCCACTAAGTATGAAAATTTCGTTTGAAGTATGAGAATATGGATTCATATGTAAAAGTTCCCAATCCCCTAGCTAAAATGATCATTTATGAATGAAATGATCATGACAAAGAGCAAGTTGTTTTTGAACTACTTATGCATGAAATAAAGAATCCCTTCACATTTCATCTAAAAGAGTGGAGATGGTCAATTCTTGTCTTTTGTGCATATGTAAGATCTAGAACCAATTCCAAAGTAATACATAAAGTCTTGATCTCAAAGTCAATAGGCAATATCACTTTTTTACCATAGAAAAATTCATAGGGTGTAAGACCAGTAGTGGTCTTCCACATTATCCGGTAGGCCCATACTGCTTTGATAAGTTGAGATGCCCAATATTTTCGATGAAGTGATACTATCTTGGTAAGAATATTCTCAAGTTCCCTATTGATAACCTCTACTTGACCATTGGCTTGTGGATGATATGGAGAAGACTTATGTGTTGAATCTCATATTCATGGACCAAAGAATAGATAATATTAGATGTAAATTGTGGTCCTTGATCTATTACAATCTCTTTTCGCACACAAAATATTGTAAATATTTTAGTATACAAGAACTCAACTACCTTGGTATCTCTTACATGTTTCAATGCCACAACTTCAACCTCCTTAGTAACATAGTGTGTGCAAACCAAAATGTACTCCTTATTTCTGGATGGAGGATTGATAGGTCCTACAAAGTCTAATCCCCACTTTTAGAAAGGATCAATAGATAATTGTAGTTGAAGAGGCATCTCATCTAAATGTATGGGTCAACCCATGCATTGACATTTATCACAATTTCAAACATAATTTATGTAATCTTTGTGTAATGTAGGCTAGTAATATCCAAAAGTAAGGATTTTGTTGGTCGTCAATTAGCTGTAAAATTTCCTCCACATGGTTTTGTATGACATGCTCAAAGTATATTAAATACATCATATTTAGCTACACATAGACACATGACATTATCAATATTAGTGTAGAAAAGAGGTCCATTGATCCATATATAGTTGATGAAACACACAATTATATTGAGAGGGGGTAAATCAGTATAAGACAATCTTTTAATTTTTCAAAACTTAACAACCATAGCAATAACATCACACAAGATCTAACAATTATGTAACACAAGAACAAAACACAATTTATGTGGAAATAATTGCGATAAAAAACCATGACAAAATATTTCTTATATAAAAATTCTCTTAAAATATTTGTAGGTATCAATCCACTGGAGACACCAATACCCACAACTCAACACCAACCTGGAAAGAGACACTAATCTCTTCTAATGAGAGGATTAAACCTCCTAATCTCTTCAATATGAGGCACCAACCTCTCGATCTCTTCAATATGAGGCACCAACCTTAATCACAAAAAAGTATTTTTCTTCCTCAAAAATTTCTCTAACAATTCTGCTCAAATCTTCCTTGAAATCTGATATAAATCACCTTGAAGAGTCTTCTATAAATCTACCTTAAAATCACTTTCAGGATCTGCTATAAATCTTCCTTAAATCACTTGAAAGATCTATTGGTAACATGAGCATGATTATGTATGGTGTTTTCATTGATGGAAACCAATTGTAGAAGTGATGATTCATTAGTATGTATTAGTCCAGATCAAACCAAGTGTTTTTGGAGAAGTTGGCTAAGTCCCAGACTAAAATAGTATGTAACAAAGGAATAGTTTTGTGGTCTGCATTGCTCAGTGATAATGGTATGTGTTGAAGGATTCTATATCCAAAGTTTCAAGGTTTTATGTCTTCCGCAGTTGAAGAGATTAGTGACAGGGTATTCGGCTATGCTGTGATAGAGTTACAGTTGTAGAGTTCATGTTGGAATGCTCTGCATTCCATTGTAGATGATCATTGTGATTTTTAGATTTGAGAAGTGTTTGAAGATGTCAAATGTGTGTACACTTTGAGTTTCAGGTGGTTTGGTGGTCTGCGTGTCAAGTTGTGAATGAACAATTGGTTCATTTAGTTGTTGCTTCACCAATTTTGTTGTGTGGTGTCAACCTAAGGGTTTTGAGGTCATGCAGTATTAACTTGAGTATGAAGTGGATTCATAGGAGTGATTATAGGTCATGCCGACCTATTTTGGTTTCTTCCATGAGGTATGTATGATGGATTTTTGAGCTGGCAGGTTATGGTGTCACATTTTTCATCTAATTAGGCCGACCTAATTGATGATATTATTGTTTGTAGAATATATACATATATATATATAAGATCAATTCAGTGTGTGTAGTATGAAGATGTATGAGAGATAATGCATATGTGGGTGAGCGAGAGTGTGAAGTGTGAAAGGTGTTAGTGGTGAAGAATGAAGTGTGTAAAGTCAATTTACTAAGTCTAATTGGAACTATATCTTTAGCATATTGCAAATGAATTGTTAGAAGTTCAAAATTTGGTGGTGATCCACTCCTTTCTATATCTTTTATAATTCTATAAAAATTGATCTTCCTTGGGCAGTGAGACCTCCTATTTTCTGTACAACGAGTCCTTCGGGCAGTGAGCCCTTCTAGTAGTGAGCTTCCTATAATATGTTGTAACTAGTTATGATATATTGTGAGCTAATCCTCACCATGGTTTTTCCCTTTCAAGGGTTTTCCATGTAAATATGGTGTTCTTGTGTTGATTGTTGTGGTGCATGATTCAATTTTTTATTTCCATTTCTGCAAGTTTAATGAAATGCTTTGAATGCACTTTTATGTTAATGATTTTTAGGGAATATTGATTCACCCCCTCTCAATATTTTAGGTGCTCAACAATTGGTATTAAAGAAAGGTTCCTACAATTGGCTTAGCCACTAAGGTAGATCTTGAAGGTTGAACACATGGCAACTAGGTCGTATCCTATCCCTTCAGAAGAAATCATAATGGAAGGGTATACTGAAGAAGACTATGAAGTTGATATGGAATGAGAAATCAAATCTATGCTTGATGACTTGGATAAAGCAGAATGTGAGAATAGAGATCTGAAAGAAACTCTGAAGGAAGCAGATGAGTGTATCAAGAAGCTAAGGAATCAAGTCAAGAAAGTTAAATAGAAACTCAAGGAAACAAATAAGCAACTTAAGCAATCAAATGAGACAATCACTAATCTTAAAGTGCGGGTTGAAGAAGGAAAAAGAGTTGAAGACTGCTTGAATGCCAAATTGAAAGACAATTTTGCACAATGCTCAAAACTTGAAGAGATTGTGTCTCTAAGGAAATATATGGAGAAAGCAAAGAGTTAAGAAGACAAATTCAAGAAGAGATCCACCTTACATGATGATATGATTGCTATTAAAAAAGATTCAAAGGATAAAGAAGGCTTAGGGTTTGAAAAAGGAGAAAGCTCAAAGGAAAATCAGACTCCAAACAATGTTGAAAACGAGAACAATGAACACAAAAAGATTGGAGATAAGAAAAGCAATATCAAACATGTCCAGAACCAAAAGAAATATTTCAAGATACCTCCTATCAGACAACTAACTGCACAAAGGTACCCATCTTTCAATGGCTATTGTTATTCTTGCAATAAATTTGGACATAGAGTTGTAGAGTGTAGAAGGAATATGAATAAAAAATTTCAATTGTTTTCCAATCAATGCTATGCATGCAAAATATTTGGTCATAAGGTTAGTGAATGCAAAATAAAAATGATGAATGGTTACAATAATGGTATGATGCCTCAATCATTCCTCAGTTACTACTACACATGTAATGGGTTTGGGCATAATGCTTTTGAATACAAATCTAAAATGGCAAGAAGTAAGTTTGATTCACAACAAAGTATCATATGCTATAAATATAATAAACCAAGACACATAGCTAAGTGTTACATAGGAAAGAATGTGAAACCTTCTACTCCACAAAAGAACATTGATCCAATTGAGGTAAAGAAGGAGATGAACAAGATCTAGAATAAAAAGGAAGAGAATGATGTGAAGAATGAATCTGTGCCAAATTTTGGTGTAGATGTTTCCTCCAGAAACTAGATAGAAATATTTTGCTTAGGGGGAGTTTTAACAAAATACTTTCTAACCCCCTACTAAATATGTGATGTTGGTGTCTTCAACGTACTAGTGCATGTCTATAAAGTTGGTATGGTTGATACGTTGGTGAAATATGCGGTGAGAAATATCTTAATGCAAAGATTTGTAGAATGTTTGGAAGTGCCTATGATGATACAAAGAGGGCTTGATAGTTTTTGACCTAATTTTTTTGTTGTAACTAATGCATACTTTAGGTCACAAAAAGTTTTTATATTTCATTTTGCACATCTAAAAGGTATTTGTGCTTGAGAATTTGAAGAGGAGAGCAGTGCAAATGAGGGTTGAAGTGATTCTGAAGTGTTGAACAAAACCCTACTAGAAAATTTCACAAGGTGTTTACAATTTCTTGCAAACCCTAGCTCAAGAAAAGTCCAAAAATTTTACTCCACAAGTTATTGATGTGCTTGAGAGGCCAAGACCTAAGTTTAAGAAGAATCGATACAAATAAATGGTAACGAATAAAGAGGGGGTGTTATATAGGGTTCCATCAAACATGTTGCACATAGAAGATTTGTGCATTTACATTCATTCGAAGTTGGATGAATATGATCACTTGAAACTGGTGGAATTTAGGGAAAATGTGTTATTTGGAGATGATTTCAAGCTAAAACTAGAGTATGCCAGTTTGACAGAGAAAAAGTTGGATGTGTGGATAGAATTTCCTAATTTTTGTTTTGAGGATGAGTGGGTGAAGTATATTTTGAGAAGAATTCATGACATATTCATGTGGTTGGACATGTCGCATATGACAACTAAAGAGGCAATTAGGGTTCTTATTGGTTTGAGCTCCACTGGACTTGTTTCAACATTTAAAGCGATAAATAATGAAGTGGTGATGAAACTTACCAGAGCCAAGTTTGATAAGAGTTCCCTAATAGTGAACACCATTGAAGATTCCACAGTCAAATATGCTTCAATGATGATTGGTTACAAGATAGTTTTCACAAATAGAGAGAATTATGTCACTGTCACTGCAATACACATAACTTATCAAATGGTGAAAGAAGGAAAATATTTTGATATTTGTGAGCTTCTGATATTATAGTTGTTGGAAAATATACAAAAGACTAAGGAGTAAAAATACCCTTTTTGGTATGGTACTCTTATATTTTTTTTGATGTTTTACTTTCTTAATGAGTTGTCCAGAGTAAGCAATATTGTTTGGCAAGATAATGTTCTTGTAGCTATGAAAATTAGATATCATTTGAGGAGATTTTCTAGTAAAGAGTCTTGTTATTCAATATTGTGGGGATTCTTTAAACCTTTTCAAACTCAGATGCAAGAGAGAAAAAGGATTCCAAGAAAAGATGTGGATAAATATAAGGATGAATTAACATTTATGGTTAGTAGAAATTACTACTACATGGAAGCAGTTGAATCCATAACCATTTGGGTTCAGGAGATGCCTTATGAGGTAGATGAGTTTGAATACATTGATCTTGTAGAGATTGTATTTAGAAAACCTAAAGATCCAAAATTTGAAAGGCTTGGTACTTATGCAAAGAAATCAAGTAAAGAAAACCTTGAAAAGAAGAAGGATATTGAAGGAAAAGTTGAAAAGATGAAGGTTGAGTTGGAGAAGGAGTTTGGTACCCCTGGGACCTTGTAGAGAAATCCAAAGACACATCTGTTCCTCCACAGACTCCACCAAGACATCTAGGGGGAGATGTTGCTAGAGGGTAGTTGGTTGTTATGAGATAACTTGATGTTGAAAGTTACCTTCTGGGATGGGTGTCGAGATGGAGTTCAGAGAGTATAGGTTTGCTTTACCAAAACCTATTGTGTGTTGTTGCAACAATATTTTTATGCTTGGCCAAGCAATTATGTTCATTATGTATGTATGGACTATGTGATGACACTCTCTGCCATTCCTAGCATAGATCTTGCATTCTCTTCTCTAACTTGTAGATAGAAATGCATGTTGATGTATGGGCATGCACAAGAATCCACCTTGCAAATTGTTCTCTTGCTAAAATTTCCATGTAGGGTTGGGTATTCTTAAAGTTGGAATAATTTTGAGGAAGCGTAAGCTTCGTGATTGGGTGGTAAAGCGCTTCAACCATGTTGTCATCCACCAATGGTGGTGAGCACCAAGAGGAACCTTAGATGTATACATGACTATTGAGTCTATGATGTAAACTTGATGTAAATCCTTGATGTAAGCTTGATGCAAAAGTGGTACATTGTATTGACTTTGTGGCCTTAAGCACCAAGTCAAACTTGATATTGTAATTGACTTTCAAAATGAATATATAAATCTTGACTCATTTTAATTAGACATGTGTTACTATGATTGACTATAGATTCTTAGTTATGTCTTTTTAATTTGAATATATTCATATGTCATTCCAATAATAGTACTTAAGTAATAATTTAGAATGGGTTATTACACTTTGGTCTTGTGCTTCTTCCTAAATGTTTGTGTTCATATGGCATTGGAGTTGAGGTTTTCGTGGAGCTAGTGTGATTACTATATTTTTGGTCATGTGTTATTGTATTTTATTACTTTTTAGTAACAACATGGATGCTCTTAATCTCTTTCATTTTATTAGTGTGGAGAGAACTTGGGAGAGCTATGGAGACCAGTGGTGAAATTTATGTTGGATAGGGAGTTTGATGTTTTAGAAGTGGTCATAGGAACTCTATAAGTGTATTGTGATCTTTGTTCATGAGATAATATATTGAGTGTGTGAGTATTTTTGAGGGATATTTTTTTCTCATTAGGTTTTTACCATGGTACATATTATATCATCTTGATGGTATGTTTCTATTCTTTTGCATTATGGATTATGAATACTTGTATTTTTTATCTCATGAATTTATATAGAAATTGCTACACCCTTAATATTAGTGTACATCGGGTTATGAATAGTCGGCTTGTGGCTATATTAACTCTCTATTAAGTCATATTATCATTAGTATATTGTTATTTAGTTGTTTAGGTCAGCCTAAGACTTATATAGGTATGTCTAAGTCGGCCTAGGTGATATCCTAGGCATAAATATGTATATATAGGAGGTTGTGAGTCTTATTTCATCATCAAGTTGTGAAGTGTGTTCTCATTAGAGATATTTGGAGGTTTTCCCCCTTGAAGTTGCTTGTTATTCTCAGTTATTATCAAGTATTTGCAGCAAATTTCATATCATATTCTTCTATTGTGCAAGTTATTTCATAACAAGTGGTATCAAAGCATGATCTTGGCACCATAGAGGCAAGATTTTTTCTCAATTTTGGAGGCGATTTTGGGAAGAGCATATCTTTTAGATTTTGGGGAATTTTTTTTTTTTCTGATTTTTAAAGGTTTTTTGAAGAACATATTAAAGAAGCTATAGTCTATATTTTAGAAGAATTGGAGCAGAATTAAGCGAATTATTGCAGAATTAGGGTTTCTACACAATTTTTTTGGAATCTGCATATCTCACACATCTTATCGAATTGGAGTCTGATTTTTATTGGGTTTTTGAAGAAATACTAAAGGAGATTACAGTAAAAAATTTGGAAGAATTGGAGAATAAATAAGCAAGTTATTTTTTTTTTAGTGGTTCCCATCATGACAGGGCCTGCAACAAGGGGCAAAAAGAATGTTCTCACTCCAGGGAAGACTCCTAATAAGGATGGGGTAACAATAGAGTATATTAATCCTAATGAGGAAATCACTAAGGTCAAGGAAGAAATTTCCTCAATGAAGATGGATATGTGTGACCTAAGAGGTGATATATCGGACATACGAAACATGTTAAGCACCTACATGGCTGAACCAAGAAAGGAGTTCTCAAGTGACCAAGGTGAAAATTCTAGGTCAGATAAAATTGACACAAGCTTTAGTACTCCTATGGGAACTAGAAATTTATTTCTAAAGGTGGATATGCGCAAGTTCGATGGCAAGGATCCTCTAACATGAATAAACCAAATAGTGATTTTTTTTTAAGTACACCAAATCCCAAATGGACAAAAAATCATGATGGCTTCCCTATATCTAGAACCAGATCAATTCATTTAGTATCGTTGGCTTTGTAATCATTGAAGGAAAAAGGGTCTCACCATCTCATGGTCAATTTTTACGGAGGAACTCCAAGCACAATATAGCAATAGCATGACAAACAACTTCTTTAGCCAGCTGGCTAAACTTCAACAAATAGGATCAGTTAAGGATATTATTCAGCAATTCCAAAATCTATCCTTAAGAGTGGATACAATTACAGAGGAAAACTTGAATGATTTATTCTTGGGGGGTCTCGAGGATCACATTCAATATGAGGTATACATGTTTATCCCTAGCTCCATAAATGAGTCTTTTATCTTAGCACATAGGGTAGAGGAGTTTGATTCCTAAGAAGCAAGGGGTTAATGTGACAAGAGAGAAAGGATATTCAACACAACCTATTAGGTTGACTCCACAACAAATTGAGGAGAAAAGATAAAAAGGGTTGTGTTTCAATTGTGATAGCAAATACAGTCAAGGACATAAATGCAGTGAAAATAAATTGTTCTATATTGAAGGTCCAAGTGAGGAAGAAGAGGAGGAACCAATACTAGAGGATGAAATGGAGTCAAATGAGGAATCACATGATTCTTAACCAATCATTTCTTGTCATGCACTCTCAGGTTTTGGTGCTCCACAAACTCTCAAGGTGGTGGGGTTCTTAAAGAAGTAGAAGATAATAGTGTTGATTGACTCAGGTAGTACTCATAATTTCATCAACACAAAGTTAGCTACTCATCTAAATTGTTTTATATATCCAGCTCCAAAGTTTCAGGTTTTGATTGCAGATGGTGGTACAGTTAGTTGTTCAGGGAAGTGCCATAGCATTAAATTATCCATGGGAGATTATCAACTTGATACCCTAATGTATGTGATATCCATGGGTGCAACAGATATTGTTTTGGGAGTACAATGGCTTACTACATTGGGAACGATTGAGATGAACTTCCAAGAACTATTCATGAGATTTCAATCAAAAGGAAGGGTAGTAGAGCTAAGGGGGTTGAAGGAAAAATCCCCACCAATGGTAATCTCTCATCAAATGCAAAAGTTTCTTGAGAAATGAGTGGATGGATTTGTGGCCCAGCTATGTTCATTAGAAGTCTCTCAATCTAATGCTCCTACTCATCCAGATTTGCAAGCTATAATTGACCATCACTCAGTTGTTCTTGGAGATATTCCTAAAGGACTTCCTCCTAAGAGGGATCATGATCATGCCATACAGTTAGTTCCAGGGAGCCAACCACCGAACATTAGGCCTTACAGGTATCCACACATATAAAAGAGTGAGAAAAATTGTTGAGGAGATGCTAAAGGCATGAATTATTAGGCATAGCCAAAGTGCTTACTCCTCACCTATGGTGATGGTACGTAAGAAGGATGATACTTGGAACATTTTTCTAGATTATAGAGTGCTCAACATGTACACCATTAAAGATAAGTTTCATATTCCAATCATTGATGATTTGCTAGATGAATTGAATGGAGCTATGCATTTTACCAAGTTAGATCTTAGATCTGGTTATCACCAAATTTGAATTAAGGAAGAAGATATTTGTAAGACAACATTTCAGACTCATGAGGGTCATTATGAATTTTTGGTGATGCCATTTGGTCTTACCAATGCACCATCTACATTCCAAAGTTTGATGAATTCCATTTTTAAGAAGTTCTTGAGAAAGTTTGTGTTAGTATTCTTTGATGATATATTGATTTATAGCAAGACTTGGGAAGGGGCAACATGTGGATCAAGCATTACAAATACTTGAATCATAAACTCTATTCTAACCTTCAAGTGTGCTTTTGGTCTTAAGGTGGAGTATTTGGGACATAGTTTCACATGAAGGAGTAAGGTGGACCTAACAAAATTAAGGCTATCATGGAATGGCCTATTCAAAAACCATTAAGAAACTGAGGATTCTTGGGATTGACAGGGTACTATAGAAGATTTGTGAAGAATTATGGCAGTATAGCAGCACCTCTCACCACTCTATTGAAGAAGGATTCTTTTCATTGGAATGAGTCTGCCAATACAACATTTGAGAGATTGAAGGAGGCTATGTGTACAACTCCAGTACTTGCCACTCTTGACTTCACCAAGGAATTCATTGTGGAATGTGATGCTTTTGGAAATGGGATAGGAGCAGTGCTCATGCAAGAAGGTCGACCAATTGCTTTTCAGAGTCATCAATTAAAAGGTAAGAATCAACTAAAACCTATTTATGAGAAGGAAATGCTAGCAATACTCTTATCTGGGTTAAACTATTGGAGGCCTTATCTGACCAGATACTTCAAAGGTTAAAGGCGGATGTGATAACCTAAAATGTTGCCTTGAACAATGACTATCTTGAAGAAAAACAAAATGGGTCACTAAGATGTGGATAACAAACTTTGAGTTAGCCATGAAAGGAAGAAAATGTTATGAGACACACACTTTCGAGAGGATGAAGATGAGAAGCCTTGTGTGCTTTTCAATATTACAAGCAAATTAGGTGGAGAATAGCCAAGCGAGTGGCAAAATGATATTTTTTAACAAGTAATCTCATCGAACAATTAAAAGTGTATTAGTTGAATAAGTTTTGTTGGAAGGAGATACTCTTTGGTATAAAAAACGTTGCTCCTCTATAGCAAAATTCCACTCTTAAACACAAGATTCTCACAGAGTTGCATGAGTCTCCAGTGGGTGGTCATTTAGGATTTTTGAAGACATATCATTGAGTCAAGCAAGATTTTTTTTGGGAAGGGCTAAAAGGTGATCAAAAATTTGTGGCTGAATGTTTGGTTTTTCAAAGGAATAAAGGGGAGACAATTAAGAAAATAGGTCTCTTGCAACCCTTATCTATTCCTAGCCAGCATTGGGAAGAGGTATCCATGGACTTCATCATAGGGCTTCCCAAATCTAAAGGTCATATGTCATCATGGTAGTAGTTGATTGCCTCACTAAATGTGCACATTTCATTGCATTATCACATCCTTTTATAGCAAGTGTAGTGGAAAAATATTTTTTGGAGAATATCCAAAGGCTACATGGTACACCAAAGGTTATTGTTAGTGATCGTGATCCTATCTTCACTAGTCACTTTTGGAAAGATTTATTCTCATGTTTGGGTACTCAATTGGCTCATAGCTCTTCATACCACCCTCAATCAAATGGATGGTTATTAATGAAATATTTGGGTTATCTAATTTGTTCCTTGAACAATCTCAATGGAGTAGATTGGCTACCACTTGAGAATAGTGGTATGTACTTCTTTTCATAACTCATCAAAATGTCTCCATTTTGGCGCTATGGATATCATTATCCTTCATCACATCATCGGTAAAAATTATGCCAAGAGTTCGATGATAGAATAACATTTCATCAACAACAAGTACTGGGACTCGAGGATAATTTAGCCAACGGCACCGTCAGATAAGAACATGATGCTTCAACATTGTTGGTGATTTTTTGAGTTGAGGATTGGGTCTTAACGAGGATTCGCGGCTATAAGAAAATCTCTATAAGCAACAAAAGGCAATAAAGTTGTCTCAAGGTATTATGGTCCATACCAAATCATGCAAAAGATTGGTAGTGTTGCCTACAAACTAGAGTTGCCACCAACAACAAAGATACATCCAGTTTTTCATGTTTCCTATTTGAAGAAGGTAATTGGGCATAATATTCCCACTCAAACAACACTACCAAAGCTCGATGAGGAAGGAAGAATCATTTTGGAACCAGAGTGCATTCATCAAACACGCACAAAGATGTCGAGGAATAGAACTCTCACTAAGTATCTCATCCAATGGAAGAATTTACCAATTGAAGATGCCACATGGGAGGACGAGGAGTTCATTCAAAAGAATCCAAACTTGATTAGCATTGAGGACAATGCTTCTTTGAAGAAGGGGGGCATGCTACACCCTTAATATTAGTGTACATTGGGTTATGAATAGTCGGCTTGTGGCTATCTTATCTCTTTATTAAGTCATATTATCATTAGTATATTGTTATTTAGTTGTTTAGGTCGGCCTAAGACTTATATAGGTGTGTCTAATTTGACCTAGGTGATATCCTAGGCATAAATAGGTATATATAGGAGGTTGTGAGTCTTATTTCATCATCAAGTTGTGAAGTGTGTTCTCATTAGAGATATTTGGAGGTCTTCCCCCTCGAAGTGGCTTGTTATTCTTAGTTATTATCAAGTATTTGCAACATATTTCATATCATATTCTTCTATTGTGCAAGTTATTTCATAACAAAAATATTTTACTATGGGTGCAAATTTCCTTTCAATTACTGCCAACATTCTTGATCACCACTCAAATGTTTAACATGAGAAGTATGCTTTCTAGCATGATTTCCTTGTCATCCTTGATCTCTTGTAAATATTTATCTTGTGTTTCTTATCTTTTAACTTTCATTCATGATGTGGACTAATGATGTTGATGCATTTTCACTTTATTTCTATTGTATACTAGCATTTGTGAGCTCTTTTATGCTCTTGATACTTGTTGGGATCCTAATTCCCACTTGACATTCATGCACACTAGTTTATTTCTTCTCATAAACCTAAAGGTAAAATTTATGTCATTTCGATTCTTTGTTGTTAATCAAGATTAACTCAAGGTAGGAAACAGACACACCTCTATTTTATTTGCATCATTGACTACATGTGGAAACTAAAAGGTAAATAATTGCTTTCCCATTTGTGACAGGCTCCCAAGAGATCCAAACATTATTTCTTGCTCAAGCTATGAGCCTTCGAGATATTTGAACTCATGGAGGTTTGATCAAACTCTTCCTTTCTCCTTGTTATTTCATTATTTCACTTGTTTAGCTTCATTCCATCATTTATATATCATTTGGTATCCCTCAATTTGCTATCGTTCTTGTATTTTGCATCTTGTAAATCCAAAATATAGTTGTACAATAAGTTTGGTAGTTTTTAGGGTGACATCTTGTAACTTGGATTTTAGGGCATGAGTCAAATGGTAGTGCATCACATAGACAGTTGTGCATCATGGCGACATCTTGGACATTAAGTTTCATCCTTTGGTGCTAATTCTTTTATTTTACCTCATTATAATTCTAAGTTCAATTTGTCATTTCTAAATTTTAGTTTTCTATTATTAAAAAAATTGCATTAACTCTTATTTTTCTCTTCTATTACATAACTTAAGTAGGAGGATTCTTTTTTTTATCTAGATAAGATTTCATTTATTTATTTTTATCACAATATTAGATTAAAATATTAGACCAAATGCATAAGAATGTTTAATTTTTTAAATCTTATCTACATGGTATAATGTTGGATTAGTTGTGGAAACCTTAATACAACTAGGTAAAGAAAGATATTTTTTCTTTATCACACCCACAAACTACTCGGTCTCATGGATTTTATTAGAAACATCCATTCATTAATTTAGTGTCATCCGATTAATTGGGAATATAATGGAGTGAATATTTATTAATGAGAGAATCACATAAGAAAATCTCAAATATAAATTTTCAAAAGTTGGAATAATTAAAATACTAAACCATCTTCAAATTTTCAATTGGCGTGGGGTGGAGCGGATGTGGACAATATTTTCAAGACATGCCCAAATTTTCTATTAATATTTTTTAATTAAAAGATACATATGTATTAATAAGATGTTTTTGTTATTTTTAATGAAAATATTATGAAATAATATAATTTGCTAAAACATGTAGTTATAATCCTTAAAAAATATATGCAAAGAGAAGTTGGATACAAATGATCATATTCTTGTAGATCCATTACTTAATATATGCACCTTATGACAATATCTTTTGAGTGTATTTACTTTACGTGCATGTTTGTGAATGCTAAATACATTGAGATACATGTTCATCTTAGGATTGACATGCACCTCAAAGTGGGGGCAAAATGTAATGGTGAAATTTGCATACTTGTGTCATTTTCTATTTAGTTTTGTGTTTATTTTGAGGTAATGTCTTAATACATGTATATAATGAAAAATGACATAATATTGTACAAAGTTCGGCTCTTGCCCCTAGCTTCATTATACATATACACATATACATATCCATATACATTTAGCTTTACCTTGTCTAGTTATATACATACACACTACCATACATTCTCTTTATCTTCCTATTTGTCACAATTATCTATGCACCTACCTCCATTTAGTTGTTCACCTCCTAGATCTTACCTTTATTCCATTTTATGACAACTTTGTGGTCATGAACTTATTCCTTGCCAATTTAAATTTGGCTAACTAGGCCCCTTTACTCTTTTGTCTTGAGCCAATTAATCACACGTTTAGCATAATTTAATGTCATGTGTTAATATTTAAAGATATTTAATGCATTCATTTTAATCATTAAAGAATAATCAACAAAAAGTGGCAATAGACACATTTCGATCGGTGCAATTAAAAGAGTAATGAATCTGCATCTTAGGGTTACCTTTTGTTTTCAATATTTTTAAGTATTTCCCTTTACAAAGTGATTGCATTAACCTCACCAAGATATTCAGTAGTATTGCTAATCCACAAACTTTTTTTAGTTATATTAAAGATAGTTCACAAAACAAAGTCTTTTACAATATGGGAATAGAACTCCAATCCCAAACTTATGAATTTTTTCATAACAAGCTCATCTCGACAAGTGAGATTCATCACAAAATTACAAACAATTACATTGTCAAGAAACATTGTTTCCAAAATCTGACAATAAATAGATTCTAAAACCTTGTCTATCTAACATTGTCTTTTTATTAAAAGCAACTATAAGTCTTGTTTAATTTCCTACTCTATGCTATTTTTAATTAAACTAAATTTTTTAAACTTATTTACTTGTGTATTAATTTAATTAATACAGATTTCCTCTAAAGAAACATCATTTCCTTTTCAATAATATTCTTTAGATTTATATTTCTTTATTAAGATATTCAAACTTTCAAGCCACCCATCAACACCAGTGATCTGACAGTGCAGTTATCATTCCATTCTTCAAACGGCATTCATCACGAGTGATCTGCCCGACCGATTATCAGTGGATTCGTCAAATACCAATTAGCGCCCATGACCGAATAACCGGTTATCACCCGGTAAGCATACAACACGACGAAATACAAGGCCGTTTTTGTTCACAAATGACACGCCCATGACCGAATAACCGGTTATCACCCGGTAAGCATACAACACGACGAAATACAAGGCCGTTTTTGTTCACAAATGACACACAACAAGATTTAGTGGGGGCCCACCTAAAAACGTTAAAGATTAAAAATCCTCCTCTCAATCATAAAGCATACAAAAAAATGACTTTAGGCGTTTTCTGGCCAAAAGCAAGTTTCACCAAATAGCATGGGGTGAAACGGAAATACTAAATCAGCATCTTTTTATTGCATAATTAATAATAATAATAATAATAATTATCAAGTTGTTTCTTTCATCCATGATCTATGTAAAATCTGAAGAGATTCTTTGATATCTGAATATTGGGACTGCTATAAAGAGGAAATTACACTGTAGAGACTGTAATCAAAGAGGACACTATTCTGTAACTGCATTTGGTAACTTCATATCTTCAAAAGTATCCATACCCATCAGTGGTGGATCCTGCACAACATGCACGAAATTATTATTTTACTGACACTAGAAAATGCCAAAAAAACATGTAGCAACGCTCAATTTTAATCAGCCAGATCTGTTAAAGGCCAATAGTACAGTAAAAGACTCTAGGGCCAGTTGCCCTGGCCTATCAGAAACTAAAGATAATTATATCATTAGATAATTGAGCCTGGAGCTCATCAGAAAGTAATCATTCAATCAAATAGAGGAATCCCAGATAATCAGAAACAGAAAAATTAGTAAGGTAATCCGGAAACTTGAGGACTAAATATTATAATCAATAAATAGAAACAGATGATTTCAGAGGAAATCTCAGTAAACACAGAGCATCAGATGGCATATATGATATAACAATGCTCAGATCTTTCTCTTCGTCCCAATGATTGAGAATAAAAAGTCTTACAGGCCTTACCAGAAGTATTCTAAATTTCATTTTCAAGGGCTGTAAGAATATCATGTCTATTATTAATGCTTAGATCTAATATTAAATTTAGAATTAGCCAGATCTGGAAAAGACCTTTAGTACACAAAAAGTCTCTAGGGCTATGGAGTCGCGCCGGATATCAGAAACTAAATACAATCCAAAAGTAATCATATAAAAATTGGGCATGGCCTGAAGCTTTTCCTAAAGTAATCATTAAAAGCGAAACAGGGGATTCATAAATTAATCATTCAGTGGAGATTGAGCAATCCTAAAACAATCCCAAACGGGAAAATTCATAAGATAATAAAGAAACATGAGGATTTCATATTCTAATCAGTAAATAGAAACGTATGACTTAGCATTAAAAGAAATATAGTTAGACATCATATCTGCTATAAAAATGCTCAGATCTGCCATTACATTTAGAATTAGCCAAAAGGTTCTTACTATTCACAAGGAAAGGAAGGAAAGGTCTTTTTATAATCCATCATATCTGGCGAGCTGTTTTTGGGTTAACAGGTGGCTTTAAGTATATGGGACTACTCTGTATTCTCATTATATAGGAGATACCTAACTCTGTGCTTCACAATATGAAGTGTACATACCCTACCCCCTTTAGAATTTGAACTTGTGACCCGTCTTTCAAGAGTACAAGTTTTCCACCATAAGAAATGGAAATCGAAATGGATCCTTTTATAGTCCACAAATAAGGCGTTCTGTTTTTTTTTTTCTACAGATAGCTTATAGTAATATGGGACTACCCCGTGCTTCATACACCATAAGAAAAATGGAAATGGAAATGGATCCTTTTATAGTTCACAAATAAGGCGATCTTTTATTTTGTCTATGGATAGCTTATAATAATATGAGACTACCCAGTGCTTCATACAGGAGGCATCTAATTGTGCTACAAACGAGGCATACATACCCTATCCCCTGCAAGACTTGAACTTATAACCTCTCTTTCAAGAAACAAGTTCTCACCATTACACCAACTCAAAAATACACCTAGATGGAATCGTCAAAAGAGATTCATCCCGCTCTTGCCACCTTGATCGAATCGTCGTATGCTTTTCGCCTTTGCCCATTATCATTCCGACGGCCTTGCTAACGCTCTCCTTCCAAAAAGATCCGTCCTCACTCATTTTATTGATTTCTACTTCCACATCGGTTCCAGCAGTATCAGTTGGCAATCAAGCCCATCGGCAGTATGCGTCACAGCGTCTGGTGACGCCGTTCTAGACGGCATCGAAGCTCAGAGAGGCGTCGGGACACTGAGGCACACTTCTGCCATTTCCCGGAGAGGCTCATAGAGTCGTCGAGACACTGAGGTACACTTTTGCCAATTCTCCCTTCTGCCATTTTCCAGAGAGGCGTCGGGAAACTGAGGTACACTTTGCCGATTCCCAGAGAGGTGCAGTGAGGCTTCTGGGCACTGCGGTACACTTCTGCCATTTCCCGGCATAAAAGTGTACCTCAGTACCCAACATTAAGAAATGAATCTACCGACAACAAAGTGTGTCTTAATGCCCGGCCGCCTCTGGAAAAAACCAATTTCCCGGGCAAAAAAAAGTGTACAGTGCCCCTAATCGGGAAAATAAATGTCTCGGGAAAAGAAGTGTCCCTCAGTGCCCAGACGCCTCTCTGCACGGCAGAAGTGTACCTCAGTGGCCGACGCCTCTTTGCGCCTCTCTCTAAAATGGAAGAACTGAACTTCAGTGCCCCAACGCCTCTCTGGGAAATGGCAGGTCGTCCCAGTGCTCCGTCGTCGCCCCAATGTCGAATTCGATGCCGTCTGTAACGGCGTCGCCCTGAGGCTGCAGACGCAGGCTGTCGAGGGGCTTAACCGCCAAAAGATGGCGCTGGAATTGAATGCGGGAGCAGATGAGGACGGATGTTTTCGGAAGGAGTACGTTAGTAAGGCCATCGGAATGGTAATGGGCAAAGGCGAAAGGGTACGACAACTCGATAGAGAGGGGTTAGCCATAGCATAGTTATTAAATACAACAGAGGATTTCACAGAAATATTGCTGAACAGAAACAGAGAGGGGGATCCACCGGATTAAGTTACCAGTTCTTTTTGTGGATCTGTAATCTCCCCAGCTCTGCTCACAAAGGCCATTTAATAGGCGGAGAAAGAAAATATACAGGAATTACTTGCTTACCTTCCATCATGAGTTCTCTGCAATTCGACCCTCAGTGGGATGCAAATCCATATCTTCGAGAGCTTTTTCTGGATTATACATCAACAATGTAAGCAAAATAAGTTATATCAGTAAACCATAGAGCCTACCTGATTCCCCATGTCTGAAAACCCCAAACATGTATTGATTAAAACAAAACCCATGTCTTTTTTCAATCTTTTGGATAGAATCATGAGAAAATGAAAGAAAGAGAAAAGTCAAACAGTGTAAGAGTTAGAATCACGAGTCAAGTCTATTTACTTATTTCTGCAGCAGTTGTATTGGGGTTGTGCACGAATTTAACCACTTTATCTCCGCCCAATTCAACCTTCTCAATCCCCGCCATCTTTTTCTTCAGACCTTCCACCTCTGTTTTCTGCTTTGAAAAGCTGTAAATGCCGGCAAGCTGGAAACGAGTTGTCTTTGACATTGCTTTAATGTAGCTGAAAATACCAATCTCCCTTGGTCTGTGCAGACAATTTCTGGAGCTAAACCTTCTAATACTACTTCTAGCATTGGAAAAACAGAGGCATAAGAAGATATATATATAGCAGGCAAGGGGTTTTGTGTGAGACACCATAACACTACTATACATAATGCCACTCATCTCATCTGTGCAGTCAACGTGCCCTCTGGTTTCTGAGGCCTCACCTTTTCTTAAAGTTGAGATAAAACAAAATAAAAAATTCAACACGCCATGGCTATGCGTCAACGTGCCCTCTTGTTTCTTTCTGTGGCCCCACCTTTCCTTAAAGTTGAGATAAAAACAATAAAAAATTCAACACTCCATGGCTATGGCTGAAACAACAGAAAAAGTAAACAGAAGTTCCCCTAGCCGAGACCCCACCTTTACCTAGCAAATCTTTTCACAATATCCCCTGTTTTGAAGACCAGCGGAAGAGGCACACTTAAGCTGTTTTATTTAAAAAGTTTATTTGTTTATGCAAAGGTATTCAGAGCCGGCTAACTCCTAGACATAAAGCACTAATGTACATACAAAAACGCATGAAAATATACATGACGACATATATGGTAATATACATAACATGAAGAGACGGCGTAGTACGGGGCCCGTCAAACGGATGATAAAAGCAATGGAACTGGCAATAGAAGGAAACGTCACGGGAAGCAAGGAGGTGTCTCGTCGCCAAATTATGTCGGCATTTCATTGCCTTGTGTGAGAAGTTATCTGTTACACGCGGGAAGGTCGGTGATGTGATTAAAACATGCGGTTTAAATTGTAACGGGTACTATTCTTGGAAGACACCTGGAAAACACGTTGTGCTTTGGGTTTTCTCATTCTGAAGGTTGAAATCGAAAGATTGGAGAGGAAGGGCGTATTGCAGGCAAGGGAGATGACCAATTGACTTGAGGTGAGGGGTTTCTAACCGACTGTATGCAATGGTGAAAGTTTCTATGTATTGTTTCATGCGTTTTTGTATGTATATAGCTGTGTTGTTGTGGGTTTAGGTTTCTCAGTGTTTTGAGAACCTAGAATCTTAGAAAACATATGAATGTCTTCAAAAGTTTTTGTTATTAAAACCGTAGGAATGTAATGAAATACGAACCGTTTTATAAACACCCATTGTTTCCAACAACCTTTGACACTGTGTATTCTGCTTGTTCATTCTGAAGGTTGAAAGTGAAAGGTTGGAGAGTGGAGTTGCAAGTGAAAGGTTGGAGAGCAAGGGGAGACTAAAAAAAGTGAGTTGAGGGGTTTCTAATCATTTGGGTTGTTAATTGTAAAGGGGTTTAAAATGTTATGAAGGTTTTTGTTTGTAAATTGTTTTCAAACTTTAAGTGGGTTGCGGGTTTTGTAAAACCTGGTGTTTTGCATCTTAGAATTTTAGAAAAGAAAATGAATGTTTTTACAAGCTTTTGTTATTTAGACCTTAGGAATGTAATGAAAGGAACTATTTTATAGACACCCATTGTTTCCCAAGAAACATTAACACCGTGTTTCACCACTTTGAACAAGTTTACTCATTATTGGTGATAATGTCAAGAAATTGGAGTTCTTGCTATTTGTAATGCACACGTACATATACAGGCTTGAAAACCATGAGGGTTTGGGTATGTTGTAATGTGGGTTGCAGTTTTTTAAACACCCTATGTTTTCCATTTCATTGCATTGCACATCTTTCAAACTGAAAGAATTACTTCACATTGCATAACTAATAAGTAGATGCTCATAGATAGAGGACAAAATTTAAATTACAATATAGGTTTTTAACATAGTCAACCTAAAAGCAGTTATGCAGTTAGTTCACATTGCATAGGTAATAACTATACCCACAACTATAAGGAACTCCACCTACACAACCAAGTACTATTATGAAATATATTAATTTCTTCATTCTAGAGTGATAATTGCAGTTACCAATTGTATTTTTTTGTCATGGCATTCCATGAGAGCACATTTGTTTGAGGTATTTTTTGAAACAGTTCATTGTCTTGTTAATGAAAGCATAATAGTAAGCAACAGTAGAGACGAGGCAATGAATTGTTTGGAAAAATGGCTAAAAGAAATGTGGTCTCATGATCAATGGAATGCCATGCCAAGCCATAGATAAGGAAATGAACTGTTTCTATGTGGGATTGGTTATCAATGGCTTGCCACTATGTTTTGGCAGACATTCTCATCTCGCACTATTTTTACAAAATAATTGTAGATAGTTAGAGTGATAATTGTAGATATATAATGATAATTAGAGTGATATTTGCAGATGGAGACCCCCTAACCAAATTTTGTTAGAAAATGGGAAACACCTTATTTAACAAGCAATGTAGTTTGGCCTGCAAATATATATTGTCATCTTCAGTAGAGGTATCAAAAATATATTGTGAAACTATACCCACAACTATAGGGAACTCCACCTATGCAACCAAATACTATTGTCAAAGATATTAATTCATTCATACTAGAGTGATAATTGCAGCTGCAAATTGCATTTGTTTGAGGCATTTTTTCAAACAGTTCACTGCCTTGTCTATGAAAACATATTAGTAAGCATAATAGTAAGCAACAATAGAGACAAGGTAGTGAACAGTTTGAAAATTACCTCAAAGAAATGTGGTTTCATGGTGATTGGAATGTTGTGACAAGCCATAGACAAGGCAATGAATTGTTTGTAAGTATGATTGCTTATCTATGGTTTGCCATTGTGTTTTGGCAAACATATACTCACCTCACACTGTGTTTTCCAACTTGCAATTATAGAGTGCATGTATATGGTTGTTGGAAAACATTATGTGTTTACTATCAAAGCATAATAGTAGATTTGGATTGTCATGGCATTCCAACACCACGGTGATTGGAATGACATGACAAACCATAGACAAGGAAATGAACTGTTTCTATGTATGATTGCTTATCTACGACATGCCATTGTGTTTTGGCAGACATGTGCTCACCGCACACTATATTTTCCAACTTGCAATCACACTATGCATGTATATGGTTGTTGGAAAACATCATGTGTTTACTATCAAAGCATAATAGTAGATTTGGATTGTCATGGCACTCCAACACCATGGTGATTGGGATGATATGACAAGCCATAGACAAGGTAATGAACTATTTCTATGTATGATTGCTTATCTATGGCATGCCATTGTGTTTTGGGAGACATATACTAACCTCACACTATGTTTTCCAACTTCCAATCACTCTGCATGTATATGGTTGTTGGAAAACATTGTGTGTTTACTATCAAAGCATAATAGTAGATCAGGATTATCATGGCATTCCAACACCATGGTGATTGGAATGGCATGACAAGCCATAGACAAGGAAATGAACTGTTTTTATGTATGATTGTTTATTTATGGCATGCCATTGTGTTTTGGCAGACATATACTCACCTCACACTGTGTTTTCCAACTTGCAATCACACTATCCATTATTTTATATGTATTTTACCATTTACTTTAGAGTGTTGTAGATATTTATGGTCTATGGTTTCATTAAAGCTAACAACAAGAATCCATTGCACATTGTGTTGTGTAAGCTTCCATGCATCATACCATAATTATTGTTAGAAGTGTATTCTCTATTGTGCACTTCAATGTTTTTGTTCTATTGCATTTTTTTTTTTTGGGGGGCTACAGACCGCAAGGTAACCCATAGTGATCAGGTAAGATTGAAAGACCATTTTCATTGTTTGTTTTATTGCTTGCATTAGAATGACAAGATTAGTATTACTATTAGTTTTTTGTGATAACTTTGGAACTTTATGGGCTAAGGATTGGGAAGCAACCCATATCCTCCTAGGTAAGATTCAAAGATTGTGTTTAGTATTATGATTCATTTCTTGCATTAGAATGAAATGATTAGACTTTTGAAATAAATTTGTCGCTTTATGGGGTTAGTTTACATTGTTTTTTCTTGGTATTGTTATTTCCTCTATGTGCCATGCATGCAAAATGATCGCAGGAACTAGTCTCAGGTGCATTTATAAACTAATTTAAATAATTTTCTTCCCTCTCTTTTCCAAACAACACACCATTTGTTGCATATTTCCCGTTTCGACTGCCAGAAGAAATTTGTAAATCTAGAATACAAATATGCAAGTTAGACATTAGAGCTTATAATATACTTGTTTTGTTGTATCGATATGGAGCTTGAATTTAAAGGCATGCTAAGCTCAAACTAGGATAATCTACAAGTATTTCTAATTTTCAACTTAATACATATATCCAATATGTCCATGCACGAGGGTATACACTATAATAAATATTGACTATTTAATACTGCTACATGCTACTGATTCCCAATTATGACCATGTTTTACATGCCAGCAAAAGTAGCTTTCCACATCCTGACAGAAGAAATCCCTAAAATATAAGTTCCATTTGTCTTTGTGATATATGATAACCTTGTTCTATCTTTTTGCATAGAAATGAGTTTCTTGTGATATGGATGGTACAACAGCGATGTAGAGTATAATTGTGGTTATGATTGAGGACATTTCTTAGGAAATTCTCTAATGGAAGGTCAACTTGATATCAGGTTTGGGTTGTTGCAGTATTGACTTAATGGATTTATGTTGTAGAATTTTCATAATACATATTACTGCATTTTTTTTAATTCTGTGTGTTTGATTCTAAAGTTACATAAATTTCGTTGGCAAAAGTTGTCTATTTGAACAATTGCATAGCATAGTTTTTTCATTTTTTATTGAATCAAAGTTGTTGAGAAAAATGCAGAGAACCATGGTTATGAGAAAACAATAGCCATAACTAGTGCAACTACATAGCAACCATCTAATTAAGATACATATTAGCCCTCCAAAGAAGGGAAAAATGAAAATAGAAATGACAATAAAACTATCAGGCACCAAATGGGACTAAAGCAAGAGAAAATTGTAAACTGAAATAGTCCCAATTGAACAGTAAGCAATCGAAGCATTCAATTGTGTAGGTTCTAGTATCAGCTTTGATATCCAATTGATCAGCCACGTGGTTGATAGTATGATGTATGTCCTTGAAGCATTGATAATTGGATTTGTTCAAACATCCCTAAATACAACGAAGAATTATCCAAGCAGGTTCAGTCTAAGCCAACTTGCAGTTTTGAACAAGAATCATGGAGGCTTAGTGTATGACATCTCCAACCTAAGGCATAATAGAAAGTTAATGGATTTTTTTTGTGAGTAGTATCATAAGGGTATTATTTCAGGTCCTAGGAGGTCAAATTTGCTACTTTGTACACTGTAACTTTTTGAACTTATGATGGATCTGCATTGCATTAGGACAATCATAGATGCCATGAACGGATCTTAGTCAACTTGATTGGATGATTACATATTGTTCAACATAAGTTGGAAAATACTATATAAAGGTCGATTTACATAGACAAGGCACTGAACTATTTTTGTGTATGATTGTTTATCTATGGGTTGCCACTATGTTTTGGCGGACATATACTCACCTCACACTGTGTTTTCCAACTTGCAATCGTATTGTGAATGTATATGCTTGTTGGAAAACATCAGGTGTTTACTATCAAAGCCTAATAGTAAATATGGATTGTCATGGCATTGCAACACCATGGTGATTGGAATGCCATGACAAGTTGTAGACTAGGAAATGAACTATTTATGTGTATGATTTCTTATCTATGGGTTGCCACTGTGTTTTCCAACTTGGAATCCTATTGTGCATGTATATGCTTGTTGGAAAACATCGGGTGTTTACTATCTAAGCACAATAGTCAATATGGATTGTCATGGCATTGCAACACCATGGTGATTGGAATTCCATGACAATCCGTAGACTAGGCAATGAACTGTTTCTATGTATGATAGTTTATCTATGGGTTGCCACTGTGGTTTGGCAGACATATACTCACCTCACACTGTGTTTTCCAACTTGGAATGATATTGTGCATTTATATGCTTGTTGGAAAACATTGGGTGTTTACTATCAAAGCATAATAGTAGATTTGGATTGTCATGGCATTCCAACACCACGATGATTGGAATGCCATGGTGTTGGAATGTCATGGCAAGCCATAGAATAGGAAATGAACTATTTCTATTGTTTGTCTATGGCTTGTCATGGCATTCCAAGATGATGGTGTTGGAATGCAATGACAATCCATATTTATAATTATGCTTTGATACATTTTTCAACAATCCATATTTACTGTTTAGCCATGGTGTTCAAAGCCATGAGAATCCATATTTACTATTATTCTTTGATAGATTTTTTGCAAGCATGCATAGCTTGTTCAAAAGAACCTTTTCTAGGCTTTTAGCCATAGCAGCAAGGCAGTGAACTATTTGATAGGTTGCTTTGTTAGACATGTATGAAAAATGTGGTAGCATAGTGAACTATTTCATAAAATGCCTCAAATAAATTTGGCCTCATGGTGATGGAATGCTGCAATATGGATTGTCATGGTAGTCCTTCACCACAAGACCACATTTCTTTGAGGCATTATATCAAATAGTTC
>VDFB02000017.1:465707642-465732049 GCA_007258455.2 Sequoia sempervirens
TATTTGAAATTTTTGTTTCGAAATCACAATAGCGTCACTATATTCAAATTTTAAAGAGCGACACTCGATGCATTTCAAATTTAAAATTGAAAAGTGCATTGCTAGACAAGTTGGCATCACAATTTAGCTTTTTCTCTAACCTAACCCTAATTTTGAAATTGACAAATGTGTCGCCAAATAAGCCTGCGTCGCCATTTATAATTAGAAACACTAATTTTAAATTAAGAAAAGCATCACTATATACATATGCATCACTATAAATGGTTTGGGTGTCATTGATTTTAGTTTGGGTGTTGCTATATAGCAACACCGCTAGAATCTAAATTTTAATGCCTAATAAATGCATCAAAATTTCAAATTTCAAATCGGATTTTGAATCACATATCGGTGGTCTTGTGCTAGGAAGCCGCTGGAACTCTTGAACTCGATCAAACATGTGCCTGGGAAGTTCTCTATGTTCCATTTCATCAAAGGGTCAAAGCTCAAATCACAAGAATTCCTTAAGATGTGAATGCATAAATGAATTGAAAATGACCCCTCTTGGCCTATTTAAGTTAGAAAATTAGGGTTTTTTGCTCTAATTTAACCTTAAAGATGAGGTTTATTATCATTTTCACCAATTTTTCCTCATTTTTTTGTGTTTTTGGCATTATTTTTGCATCTTGGAGCCTTTCTAGACCCTTGGGCCAACTTTTGAACCTTTATTGAGAAATCAACCCATAATTTGAAATTTTTGCCCAATTTCTCGAGGGGGTAGGGAGTCAAGTTTATCCTTCCATTGGGGCATCTATAAAATTAGAAATTTTTATTTTTTGATTAAGGGAACAATTTTGATCCGAAAAGTGTTATTCTTTGAACCAAAGTAGCAGGTACTTCGCTTGAAAGAGGGGAAAAATGTAGACATTGAAAAATGTCCTAGTCGATATCATACATTTAAATTATATTTACTAACATCATTTCCTCTTTAATCCATCCTCTTTTCGTTTAAATAATTTAATTAGCCTAGCTAATTAATTAATTGCACCATTTTCATCTATTTGACCTAATTAATTTAATTGGGTTAATTCATCTCTTTTCACACTAACACTTCATCTAATTAAATTGAATAAATCAAAATATTTAATTTAATCTCCTAAGTCATTTTATTTAATTAAATAACCCTAAGTTATTTAATTAAATATCATTTCACTCCTCCACTATTTATTAAATCATTTAATTTAATAAATATCTCCTTAATCTTCTAATCCCCTAATTGCATAAATTAAACCTTGTTTAATTAGCAACTAAACTAATTTTCCTCTAAGAAAACAGAATATTCCCTATCCCTTTTTGCACAATTAAAACTTTGTTTTAATTTATAAATTACCTTTTTCCTCATCCAAAAGGAATATTCTCTCTCCTCCAATCAACTCACTTAGTTTCAAATGCAAGTTAACCTTCAACCTTTTGAGCAAGTTACCTTTGACTTGTGTGAGCAAGTCAAAAGTTTGTTTGTTTGAGGAAAGTGTGAGACCTTGATTAACTTTCATCTTGCATTCTCATTCGTTGATAAGAATCCATGATCCATGCCTCTCATCCCCTTCATCTTGAATCATTGATTTATCTTTTTTATCTCAACCATTCATTCACTATTTGGAGACAAAGGGATCCATCTTTCAATTGAAAACTTATGTTGTTGAATTTGATTGCATCCATAATCTCAATTTACTAACTTTTTAGCTTATCTTAGTTCATTTTCGTTGCATAATAGCTTAGATCACTCATTAATGGCTTCCATGCATCCATCTTAGTTTGTATATCAATTAGGGTTTTCATCTTTTAGCATAATTTTAGCTTAGATTGGCTTAGAAATAACATAATTAGATCATTTGTAGCATAAAATCATGGTAACGAAGCATCATGTTCATGTTAGCATAAACTAGGTTTTTCATACATCAATGCAATGGTTTCATCGATTCTCTTCCAGCAAATCATTTGGAAACAGGCTCACTAATCATGGGATTGGGAAAGGGTCATCGTTCCACATGATCACAACACCAATTCCACAACAAGATAAATTTGGAATGGATTAGAATGGATGCTTTGATAGCTTTCATAATTTAGTATGTTAGGTTTTGATAAAATGTTTAGTTTCAATTTCATTTGATTGATCTTGTTGAGATTCGAGTATTAGTGGCTCCGTTATGCTTCAATTCTTCATGGATCAAGCATAATTCGACCAATATTGATATCTTCACATCGATAGGTGTACTATCATACGCCTTCCTCTAAAATAACTGGGAGCATCTATCAATGTAAAATATCAAGAAATGATTTTGTTGATCCTAAGTCTTCATCCTCATCATCTTCATGCAATCCATGCACTTTACTGAAACCCACATATCCATACATATTATCTCATTCCACCTTGAAGAAGTCTCTTGATGGAACTTTGATGAGTGACCCCTTGATGTTATTTAATCCAAGGTTTCATAGGTTTCTTGTATGCGAGCATGACCAGCCCTTGTGTGGTGCACATTAGGGGTCATACCTTAGTTCCTCCATTAGATCATATAAAGTACCATGTATAATCCATCTGACCATATTACATATTCATCTATGCAATTTTTCCATCCATCTATTAAGAGCACCCACCATGATCATAGCATCCATCAGAGTCTCATTTTTCCAAAATAAAAAGAATACAAAAAATCAAAAAATCAAAATAAAAGTCCAAAAATCTAAGAGAAAATAAAAATAGTAAAGATAAAATGTGTTTCCAAAGGTGAAAACACTTGGTTTCCTTTGGATAAATTATAATAATTGAAAACTTGGAAACAATGCATGCATGTGTAGTAGTCTTATCTATCTCTTAGAGTTTACTTACCCCATCACATTGTATTTCACACCCATCCATCCATAATAAACCTATCATGGCATGTATTTTATCCTTGATTAATCATTATCCCTTATCCATCCATCATTCATAATAATAAGACAATGACGCATCCTATCACCTTTCATTATCATCCCATCTCAAACATAACACAAAAACCATCATCCTTTCATCCCATCTAAAACATTGATTTTTTTTTTTGCAATCCTATTAAGCTCCTCAGACTCAACAATCAATCAATCCAACACACTGCATCCATGACATAAAATCCTTAATCAAAGTCATATCATAAGCCTCACTATCAAGCACTAATCATTCATCTTATCCTTTTGCCAATCAATCATCATCCTTATCAATGCCTTGCTTAAGTAATTATCCAAGCTTGAGTAAGCAAATAAAATCCTTGCTTAGGTGATTTTCCAAGCCTAATGTAAGCAAATCATCTTTATCAAATCATTTCTTAGGTGATTATCCAAGCCTAATGTAAGTAAATCATTTTTATCAAAACGTTGCTTAGGTTATTATCCAAGCCTAATCACAAGAAAATCAAGAAAATCAACCAACCATTATCATCATCATCTGATCTTTGGAAGAAGATATGTTGGTTTCATGACATGTTTGTAATGAGTCTTTTGTTTTGATTTATCTTTTGATCATTATATTTTTACCCATGATTACACCTAATTATAACTACCTTGATCTATCTATATCTTGGCATTCACAAAAAGTGTATAATGGGGTATCATCTTGTTTGTTGTTCTTATCATTGCTTGAGTGTCAATTCCATACAAAGGTTGCCTTTCCATGCTTGGTTCCTCATACCTTTGTGGATACTTTCCTTTAATACAACAAATCTTAATATTTCTCAATACATACTAGAATAGCCTATCAATCATCATCAAATTGTCCTTCTTTTTCATTCTCATCATCAAATTACCCTTCCTTTTCATTCACTTCCATCAAATTATCCTTCCTTTTCATTCTTTTCCATCCGAATTCTCCTTCCTTTTCATCTCCTTTATCCTCTTTCATCTTCCAATTTATCTTCTTCTTGCTTCTAATCCCTCATCATTCCCTTCCATTTTGAGAGCACACTCATGTCCTCCTAACCTGCATGTACTCTCGAGGAGGCATCCCATCATCCAATAATTAATCTTTCCTTCTTCATCCTTTCCCATCCTCGCTTTGATTGGGGCTTCATTCTTGATCCTTATCCTCTCTCATCTGCTATGTTTTAAACTTTATTGATATAAATCCACTTCGTGATGTCATATGAAAGAGGGGAAAAAAGTAAACACCTAAAATCTAACTTACCCTACCACACCTAATTTTTATCCTATCCTAATCGATTAATTAAATAAATAAATATTATTTATTTAATTCTTCCCATCCTTTCCCATATTTATCCTCGTCCCTTTAACTAAATAAAAATTTCATTAATTGAGTATCCTTCATCCTTGATCCCATTTGTTGAATAAATACTTTGTTTAATTAATTTCCTTTTATCCTCTATCTATTTTCCATCTAATCCTATCCCTCCATCTTGTTCACATGGATCATAATCTAAATTTTTTCTCATGTGACAGAAATGTCCCCTCACATGTCTAAATAACTTTCTTTGTCTGGATTCATTGAAGCCTAGACACTAATTCAAATTCAAATATCTTTTCATCATATTCACTTATTTCATTTAATCTATTGTCCTAGCCATTTCCATAAATATTTCTACCCTTATCTCAATCATAAAACTAGATCCTATCTATCATTTGACACTTTTCATATGATTGCATCCTTTATCCAAACCCTAATCCTCCCTCAATCTTAGCCATCCATCATCAATAATTTCTAGTCATTGATTTTTCCTCTTCAATACTCTATATCTAAAGATATTCTCATTCTTTATTTTTCTCCTAGAATTGAATCTTGAGCTAATACCCTACATGCTACCAAAATTTATTGAATCAAGCTTATAATTATCACTATCAAATCATATCAAGGCTATGGGCATTGAGCAATCCACATATATCAATATCAAAGAGAATCAAATGGGAATGAGGGTACCTCCATTTCCTCTCATCGAGGAGAGAAGAAAAGATTCTAGGTGAAGTTATTATGCGTTGTATTTCCTTTATCTTCCTTTTTTTTTCCTTAAATCTTTTCCAACCGTCTTCAATAGGGTCAACAGATACCACAACAGTTAAATTAAAGAAAAAATGCTACATGTGACTCTCAGAGATAGACTCAAATATTTTCTCCATACCAACATCCATTAGGAGCCAAAAGGTACATGCAAGTGGATTTATTTGGGATCCCAAATTGTCCCAATCCCATTACAAGTTACATTAGAGGTAGGGTCCTCAAATTTTAAGGCAACAAAGCTATGATGGGAGAAGAGAATTTAATGTTTTTCATTAGTATTGCTAATGAGTATGAGATCAAGGAAAAATATGTGATGATGAACTTTTTTGTTCATTATTTGTAGGAGAGTGCTAGGGAATGGTTCAAAAATCTTCCTCACAACAATATATCTTCTTGGGATGAATTTGTGGATACTTTTAGATTGAAATTTTACATCCATTAACTTACCACCATTAAGAAGAGTATCAATAAAATGGTGATAGATTTCAACACCAAGTTCATCCTCACTATTTGAAAGGTATTTGAACATCTTAATCCTAATGAATCAATGTTTCTAGTTCTTGATTGTGGTGTATTTGATTCTAAAATAAGATATTGTTTAAAGATAAGAAACCTTATACCATCAGGGAAGAATATACTACATCTGTAAACATTGAGAGTAATATGAGGGCATCTGGTAAACAATTGAAAAAAGATGATGTGAATTTGTCACAACTAGATAGATTTTATTTGAACAAACCCATATCAACTAAGGAAAAATTAGACAATCTAATGGGTCTCATGAAGGAATTGTCATAGAATGAGAAAGGGTTATGAAGGATAGAGGCTGCACAATGGGCTATACAACACTGACTGGTTTAAGAGACCATAATATAATAATGAAAGGCTTGCTTAGAATAATGATAAACTCAAATAATAGGATAAGGATAAGTTGATCCCTTGACCAAATAATATGCCAATTATCAAGATGGTAATTTGAGGTGTGGTTTGTGTTTCCTTCCACATGATCCTCCCAATTATGTTATTGCACTCTCTATAGAAAGAGATGAAGAATTCCTAAATGATTAAGGTGGTCTAAAATACTATGAGGATGATATTAACCAATTTGATGAATTGGTTAATGATTATACAACTAGCACAACATGTTACAATCGTTCTAGTATGAGTGACCAAATTTTCTTGGTTGATGACAAGCCAATTCCACAACCATATCAATTACCAGTTCATGATTTTGAGCAAATGAGGTCTCTTATGTAGCAACGGTATAAGAGAAACATACCTTTATTTAAGGATATCAAGGTCCTCGCTAATGCAAGCATGTCATAGGTCCAAAATGACATTCAGTTGAGAAATAGAACTATTGTAGTATAAAAAGAGAAGGAAAATAAGTCAAATGTAGTGACACAAAAGGTTGATGTTGGTAAATAAAAGGTGAACGTCGATGATGGTCAGCATGTTCCAATTAAAAAGGCTACTTATAAGAGAAATATTCTAGAATAACAAAAAAATAAAAAAGGACAACCCAAACAACCCTAAGGCTCAATGACCACTGGTACAAGAAAAAGATGTTGTTAGTGGAGATAAGATCATATACATAAAGGATTCCAAGAAAGACAAGGGGATAGAAATGAACTAGAAGTCTATAGTTTCCAAGGTGAAAAGGAAACAAGAGATAATTGAGTTTTTTCTTCCCCTAGTCAATTGGTTTCATGCATACCAAATGCCAATACAATGACCATATCACTAGACACTCCTCTACCACAATATACCCCAATTGATATGGGACCAATTTTGAGTCAGGTAAAGGTTTGTTTTCCTTTTGATTGAGGCTCCTAGGATCCCATACATAGGGCTCGAGCTATGTATTTTTATTCAAAGGTTGCACAAGAATGACTAGCTAATACCCCAATTGAAGAAGAAAAGAAGGTGGAGGATATTTCAGAGGTATACTTGCTTTAGTTATGAACAACCAACTAGTTGTTGATCCTTTCTATGCCACATTATTAATGGTTGGGAACCCATTTTTTTTATATATAAAAAGTTTCTAAAAAGGATGACAATTGGAATCAAGTACAACTCATGCAAACATTAGGACATTCACAAAATACATTTATAATAAGTCCTAAATTTTACAATAAATATTACATTTAGAGACCTTATTCCCCATCATGGACTAAGATTAAGGCTTCACTATGAATCACATGACTAGTTTTTCCTTATGGACCTCCAATTTTTGTTGGCCATGAAAATTTTCTTACACTCCAAGGTAATCTTTAATATGTACAATAATATAATATAGTTGAAGCAACATAAACTAAAACGCATTCATATTCACACACTCAACAACAATTGAATTGTCTCAACACATCATAGTTTAGTACATCATCATATTGTAATTCAATTAAATTTTAATTCTTTTAACCACACTATCTCTAATAATCTAATAACAAATATCCCATAACATAGTTGACCTCATTTTAGGTTATCAAAACATGAAGTAAGTAATTCACAATAATCACATAGAAATTGAGATACCTAATAAACCATTAGAATTGTTAACCTTATCAAGTGAATATATAAAAATTATTTTAAACTCTATGAATGCAAATCCATATCTAGTATAGTCCAATGACATGATCATATTCCCATGATAAGGATAATCATTGATAATTGTAAGGTGTAAAAATAATAATACATTCAATAGTGTAAATGTCAAATTCATCAAAGGGTGGGCCTCACATGTACATAATAGAACTTGATCACTATGATTTTAAAGGTAAGGAATATTTGGTTTATAGATTGAAAATTATTTGAGTGGTCTCAAATAGTCTACCCAAATGTATTTCCATAAGTTTGATTCCTTTATGTTGACATTGATTCCATATTATCACATTATAAATATATGATATGTTGTTTATGGTAACAATAAGGATACAATTTATGGTAAAGTATTAGTGTTTAACTTTGGTATATGAAATACACTCATTTATGTTTATCAAAAGAGATAGAGTGAGTAGAAATATTTGGTTGGGCTAGAGTAAGTATGTGAACTCTGTACTGCAATTTTTTAACATGATAGAAAGAAATTGAGTGTTCCTATTCTTGTGGTAATAAATATTTTAGTTAAGTAGTGTCCTACAACACTCACAAAGATGTAGGATATGAATTAGGTTCCTTTAAGTACTGTAATTGGGAGTTTGTTATATTCCTAAACTTCTCCTTATTAGGTTTACATGTTTTAGAAGAAAACTCCATGAAACCACCACCAAAACTTTGATCAACTTCTTATGTTTCTAATCATGTAATTTTTATATAATTAATTGATTAAGATCATTGTTTACATATACATTTTTCAGTGATGTCTTCATTATGTTTTGAACCCATATATTGGTTTTATAGAATAATTAATAAAACATAAGATGGAGGTGTGCATGCTTGAGGTTATATTATATTTTAGTGATAAAAAATAGATCACTATTATGTGTGCTTAGTGTCCCAAAATATCTTACTCTTTAACCATTTAAAAAGTATTTAGTAGCTAATAAACTAGATTAAGTGCACTACAACTCTTATATTTCTATTACATCTTCATTTTTTTAGTATAGAATAACTCAATTTACTCATCAATATTTAGGTTTCACTAATTTAAGGGAAAATATGACAAATTATGAACCCATTTTGGCCCTTCATTTATCTTAACCTACCATGTTGACAAACACTTATGGGAGTTTAGAAGACAAGGATCTTCTCCTTCAGTCAAATCATTGAATTTTAATCTAACAATTTTGTGAGAAGGATCAAATACATCAAGTGCAACTATGCAATATACTCTAGTCTATGACTAAATGTATATACTATTGTAATGCTCTCTATGAATTCAAATATTGCTTGTAGGTGATAGCTCTTTTTGGTAGATGAAATGAGATAAGGGTTTTCCATTTTACATAACACCATAACATGTAAGTTAGCAAAATATCACTCTTGATTTGGCAAATATTGACTAGTTGAGAAGGGTTAGCTTGGACTCAAATTTAATTTGAATTTAAAAGTTTAAGGGTTAAGTTCACAAACATAAACTTGACCTAAGTAAAAGAATAGATAGGGGTGGGGGGCCTAACTCAATTGTCTAAAGCATCTTGTTGCAAGCAAGAGCTCATGAGGTCTAGTATCCCCCCATCCCTATTGTACCCGAGGGCATGTCGCACTAGCGTCACTGGCCACATGAAAAATCTTACCATGCACATTGCAGTTTATAGGGGGGCTACTTGATTCTTGCAGTCTAAAAAAAAGTAAAAGAATAGATAAAATATAGTTGAAACATAATCAAGTTAGATTTAGAGTACTTGTCTAGAGTTTTATGTTGAAACGTGTCACTTATACACTAGTCATTACATTAGGAACAATTAATCAAAGTGACACAAATTAAAGGGTAAAAGCACACCATTACAATTTATTATAGAGAAATGAAATATGCACATTTATTATCTAAGCTTTTTAAATAAATGCAACAAAGTAACAAATAATTAATGTAGATATAAGAGTTGGGATAAATTATTGAAATAAATGTATGAAAATTAAATAAACAAACTGGGTGCATTTAGCTCTAGGATTGATGATGGATAGATAATTTTAATGCTATTTTGAATTAGTTCACCATTATTTAAGAAACATTTTCTCCTATTTTATATGTTCTTCAGAATATATACTATCCTAGAAAGTGTTGTAGATTAGTTTTAAGCCTTATAAAGTTGATTCCAACTATTGCAAAATTGATCTAATCCATGCAGGATTGGTATGATAAAAAAGTGTACCTAAATATTTGTTTTCCTTCACCTTCTAGATATCTAAAGTTGTCAAGGTGGTTCCTAGAGACACCATTAAGGAGTTTGTTGACTTAATGAATGAATATGTTCTTCTAGGTCAAACCCCTTGGTGGACCAAATTAACAAGGATTGAGGACAACATTCATAGTCTACATAGCCTATATGATGATGTAGATTTGATTCATTTATTACCCTTTACAATTAAAATGTGATATAATAATCCACCTTATAAAATTAAGTTCATGATCAATATCTCTAAATATCATGTCATAACAACATATTGCATAAACACATATATTAGATCAACTCTATAATAACTATAAAAAGGATCAAGAAACTAAAAAACTAATGATTTAAATTTTAAACATTATATCAACACTCCCAAATCAATATTCATCCCTTAAAAATAATCTATAATAAAATATTTTTAAAATAGAAATGAATATCCAAATATTAATAGAATTAAGGCGTTCCTATAATTACAATTAGCCTACTAGAGTGAAGGAAAGATGCCTTATAAAAAGGCCAAAAGGCGCGTTTTATACAAGAGAACGTCGAATCTTCATCATTTGCTGGTTTGTTTTCTTCTTTAAATTGACATATACCAAACGTGATTGTGAGAGTTCGACGTCATTCGATGACATTAGCTGGCTTTGGTGACGTAGGCGAATGTCTGGAATCGGTCAATACGCGGTGAAACGTTTGTTTCCGCGTAAACCCTAAAATGTATGTCGGCAAAGGGCCAAAAGTGACCATGACTTGGGAGTTCGATATAATCAATTACAAATTTTTAGTTTCTTTATATTTTCTCTTTAAATCTTACTTTTAAAATTTGATAATTACAAAACAATTATAACTAATTTTTTTGTGCTCCCACAAGAATGGACTTTTATGTACTCGGGCATAAGTTTGTGGGGGCACACCTTGTCAAAGGAGTCATAAACAATGAATAAGAAATTGGTACAGGTTGTATGGTCAACTTGAGGGTTGAGTTACCCACCTAATTAGTATTTATCAATAGTTATTGGGATAAAAACTCTTCTTAGAAATGGTGAGGTTATCTTATTAAAAGAAAAACACTATATCTATTATTGTACACTTACAAAATTTCCATTTTGAAGTTTTTGGAAGTTTTAAAAAATATTAAAAAATATTTTTAAAATAGAAAAATGAAATTGGAAGGACAGGTTCAACCAAATAGAAATCAAAGTTTGATTAACCATAATAATAAGATATTTTAAAATGTATTAAATTAAAAAATTATTAACTTTATAAATTGTAAAAGATAAATTCTAAAAATAGTCATTATATCTAACATATGGAAGGCACAATATCAATCATAAAAGAGACATAGTTGTGATTTGTATCTTTATTATTTTCAAGATGAAAAAGTTCAAGTTCCTTTACCTTCTCCATATAATCCTCAATTTTTTTTGCCAAAAGTTCAATAGCTTGTACAATGATATCTCTCATAAATATGTAGGCTAACTTTCATAACAACCAAGTAGTTATAAAACTAATTAATAATATTTCAACTACAAACAAATGTGGAACCATTTTCAAAATATTAAGTTTAAGCATTAAATTTTATAGGTAATATATTAAAATATTACATCTTAGCTCAAATTTGATGTTCATGTAGTTATGAATATATCTTTATGAAGCTTATTCTTTGCTTGAGTTGTTCTTTAATGGTGGTCCCAATCTTCCTTTTCCTTCTGATTAACCCACTATTGATAATAATTGAATGTGTTCAATGCTTCTTTGATTGAATGGGTGTGATATTTCATGAGAATAAAATGTTTTTCAAATTATTTAAATTAAAAAATTCATTCTAATGAGATTGTTTAAAGAAGAAAAATCAAAATTAGGAGGCTTCTCATTAACTTTTGTTTAACTACTTCAAAAAGATGATATTTGAAGATGTTAGTGTTGGGACATAATCGAGGGATCAATTCAATACTAAATTTAATATTGTAGCTTATGATTTAGTCAAGTCTTATGTCAATTTGGGATGTGAACTTGTGAAAGACGTAACGAGTATATGTTCAAGGTTAGTAAATAATAAGTTGAGTAACATGAAATGCAATGAAATTTTAAAAATAAAATACAATAGAATTTTATGTTACAAAAAATAACACAATCTGCTATAGGAACAACATTCTGACTATTGTGCTCCTTCAAATGTTCTAGCTTGTGGCTCAAATGTTTCTTCCTTTGTGGTTGTTGGTTGAGGAGAGCTCTACTTTTTTCTTCTTGGCTTTAGTTTACTGACTTGTCAAAGGATGCTATGGTGTTCTTTACTATGTGTGTAACTTCTTCCCTTTAGTTTTTTCAACTATGGTCTTCTTTGGAGGTGGAGACTACTCCTTTGGAGGTGGAGCTCTCTTCTTTAGAGGTGGAGAGGTGTGTTGTGGATCTAGTGGGAAGTTCTATTTTTTGTGGTTTAGGAACTCATTTCATCCTCTCCTATAGAGGGGAGCCCCTTCCTATTGAGGTGGAGGTCAAGTTGGTGTTGTGGGTTGACTGGTGCTGTGTGGTTGTTGTGGCTTTTTAGTGCTTTACTCTAATTCATAACTCTCCTATTAAGGTGGGGAGTTTGGTTTCGTTGGTTGGTGTTGATAAGTGTTGTGCTACAGTCTGGCCGATACAAGCTGATTGTTACCTAGATGTTTCAAGAAGTGTGCTACTGGTTGGTGCTGATAAGTGTTATGTTGCAGTCTAGCTATTATAGGCTGATGGTTACTTGGTCGTTTCAAATAGTTCTTGGATGCAAGTTCCCTTGTAATTGGTTGTTTTGGGTTTAAGGATCCCATTAAAACCTTTTCTATTTGGTGCATATTTGTGTATTCATGTTGGTTATTTTATAATTTGCTTCTAGTTCACTACTGGTTGTCTTTGTTCTATGCTTTTACATCTTGGTCTTTTTGTGTGGGTTTTTGGTCCCTGTCAAAACCTACTTTTTAATGATTTTGGGTCCATTAAAAACCTATTGTAAATGGTTTCAAGTCCATTCAAAACCTATTTTTCCCCTTTAATCAAAATAGGGTCTGCTACATGAATAGAGAATTTTCTACATGAACATAAATTATTTTGTTGTTCAAGAAAAACTTATAACTATTTTATTCAAAATACATAGAGAACATAATAAATAAAATATTATAACTTCAAATTTTAAGTAACACCAAGCACACCTCGCTTATATTTGCACATATGCCTATGATAATTTCATAATAATTATTGCCACATAAATACTAAATAATAAACATTTGTAACAAATATGCAATCAAAATGAACACACCAATATAAAAAAATATCACCATTCCAAAGAGTGGTCCCTCCTCTTGATCGATTGGGTACTAGGAAAGCTATTGCAACTTTTGATTCACCAAGAATAGAGAATTGTTTATATTGTTTATATAGCTATTAGAGCATTTCATATGTCTTGCAATACACAAAATTCACTTATATACATTAAGTAAAGTTAATGACTAATCCAAAAACAAATAATAGAGTTATTATTTTATGAATTCTAATTGAAATCAATTGATTTGATTACTAGAGTTTGGCCTACAACCACTATGTTTCAAATCCATCATTATAACTATATTTGCTAATATCGAGCATTCCAACAAAATTGCAAACAACCACAACTTCCCTCAACTACCAGCCTTTGTCATTTCCTACCACCACTATAATAGTCTTCAATTGTTTGTGTGCCTCCTTGCCAAAGATGAATTTTGTTTCAAACATTTTTGGCTAAATGGATTAATGTTCTTACAAATCAACATGCTAAAGTGTTATATTTCATTCTTTTAAAACATATTAAACTTCAATTTAAAAGAAAATAATGGTAAAAATAGGGAGCTAATGGTAGATTGAAATGGGTAAATTTTGGCATAAAGAAGGCTTAGAATTTTCTTAGGGTTTTAGAAAATTAAATGGATTTTAACCTATCATTTCCCCCCCAGCTTGAGATTTTGCATGTCCCCATGAAAATTATGTCACAAATCATGTTCATTCCTTAAGTGATGATTCAACAATCAATTTTTGTAAAGTAGTCGTGATCTTAGTATGCCAAGAAGTCTTCAAATATTCTATCTTCTTCTCATGCTCCTTAATAGATATGTAGAGTACTTATGTTGCATCATGCTCTTTGTTTTTATTCAAAAAATCTAGTTGATGTTTCAATTCCTAGATTTTTTTTTTCACCTTTATCAAGTTGTAAAAGTGTCCTAAATCTACCCTTATAAACTGTGGTTCTCAATTTTAAGCTAGTCTACCCATCCCTCAAGATCCAAATTTCCTCTTTTTCTTGCAAATTATGTCCTCATGAATGATTTTTCCTAAGGAAAGTGATTCCTTATGTTGTTCTAAGTTATGAGAACCTTCCTCCTTGTATTGATCCTCTAGGACCAGGAAAATATCTAAAACACTTGTATCATCAAGAATTCATTTCTCTTCCTAGGGGCCTTCATCTTCCTATAGCTTTATTATTTCCTCAGTTATTTGTGTATCTTTCATGGTTTTTGTACAATAATCATCAATATATGGTGTGGGAAAAGGGTTTTAATCCTAATATGTAGAGACATCCATTTGGGTAATAATTTGTTTCTTTGTAAGAATAAGGGGCTCAACATTCTTTGTGGCATCCATATCCTTTCTCATCTATTACTTTCTTTCTTCTTCTATTGATTTTGACTCTATAATTCTTGACTCACACAATCCTTTCTCCTTGTGGAGGTAGTATCTAACACTTCCATGTTAAAACCAACAACTTCTTGCTTTGAGATGTCCATTGTGCTTGCCACACCCACTAGATTTTTTAGTTTAGAATAAGATTTGGCCTCTAATTTTTGTTAACTCTTCTATCTTGTATCCAGGGCTTGAGGGGTAGATACTTCGGTGAATTTCTTAGTTTCCAATTTTGTGGTAGCATAGCTCATGGTTGCAAGGACCTCTTCATCCATTGCACATCTTCATGAGCTCCATCTTCAAGAACTTCTTTGTCATTCAATGACACATTTTCATGAAATTCAAGAAGTTCTTCACCATGGACTCTAGAGGCTGAGCTAGTTGGTTATTTTTCTTCCCCATTTTGAATAAAATCATTCCATCTTAGAGTTGGAGTAGCTAATTGAAAACCCCCCATAACTAGTAATTTAATTAATCCATGGTGGGCGAGGGGTTTTTGCGCCCATTCTTCACATCCTTTCACATTTTTTGTAATGAATGAAAAAAATAATGTGGTATATTAACAAGAAGACCAATACAAAAATGGAACATTAACCTAAGATGATGAGAAAAAACATAAGCATACATACCTTCATAAGTGATATACTGGATAGAAAAATTACAACATCCCGTGGCTTTGGTAACAAAGCTCTCTTAGTGCCCTAACCTTGTAGCATTTCAAAGGACTCTCCACATTGTAGGAAATGCTTCCCCATGGGTTTGAAATATTTTACCCTACTAGACCTCATAGGGAAGAATACTCCATTTGTTTGGGGTAACTTGGTGACTTCAACAACCATTTGAATAGTGACTAGAAAAGTAATGCCTCGTAGAGTAACTTGGCTATTGGTGAAACTTAGTGAATTCTAGCAATGTGATCATCAAACCTGCATAATTTCCTATAGAATACATGTCAATGTGCCTATTTGAAATTAATCTTATAAACCTCGAACGTGTTGGATTTTTATTATGTCATGTCGGTAGGTTCTCAATGGGTATGGATTCCACCCATGATGTGTGGTAGGAACTTGTTGCAACTAAAATAGGTATGCACAATAATAATGGGAAGAACTATAATGGTTAAAAAATCAACATGGATAGACAATAAAAATGGAAAGGATTGTAAGAGGCAAGGGGATGTAGACATAACAACCAGTGGATTTGGAGTATCAGATAATGATTTTTATTTCATGGGTTATGAATGCACAAGGCCTCCTACGATACTAATGTGATAATTCCCTCTAGGTTAGATACAACACTATCCAAGAATGTGCCATTATAATTACTTATCTAGCAATCACACCTTGGTGTGCAATGGGTACGTTAAAGAGGTGTGGAAGGTCAATTAGGAAAAATGTTGGTATATTTTTTACATACATTTGTGCAGTGCATGAGGTCAATTGGTAGGTAATTTAACAAATCATGTATATGCAACAAAGGTCTCAATTGAGAAGTGATAGCTTCAAATCAACTATGCTTTCATGTATAGGGATCCAAACTAATACTTGAAACCTCTGAATCAAAATGAAAATTAGTCTCCAATATCATCAAAGTAATGTCATGTTTGTAACATAGAAAGAGCGAGAGACTCCTATGGAAATTTTCACTATTTTAAACATGTATGTTGTTCAACAATGTTCTACTCTATGTTTCCTTTGACCAAGAAAAGTGATAGTTACCAAGTTCAAATGTGTTGTTATATTTACAATAACCAGGGATGATTTGTTGTTAAAATTTGCTTTATCCAGGGTTTTGAAATAGCTTTTCTAGAAACTCTACCATTTTTTTTCTTCTCAGCATCATTGACAATGTGACACAATTAAACAAATAAAATTGTAGTTGGAATTGATAAGAGGAGGTGATTGAGAGGCGACAAGAGGTGGGTGAGTAGTTTTAATTTCTACCATGACTTCTAACAGACCTGGTATCAAATCCAACTTTATATTCGACATCTACTTTATGAATCCGAAGCTTGTTGTACAAGTTACAGATTGGCACTAGATAAAAACACATTAAATATAAACTTTGATGGTAGACCAACGTAAAACATGAACAACCAAGATTAAAGCAATGGTATTGTATCCTTTTCAGAGCAGTTATAACCATTGATGTAAATATTTTTCTGAAGAGACTTCATATAAGGGAACACCTTTGGCGTAATAAACCATAATATTTAATAGAATTTAAAATAATAACACAATAGTTATCGATTAGTAGAAAAATGATATAACATTCAGGTGTAGAATGTGGAGACAGTTGGCATGATCAAATAGAGAGATGCATGTGAACACAGTATCATCTAATTGGAAACCATTGACATGGACGTGGTGTACCATAGGTGGTAGGGTTGGGAAGCCAACATGGAATGGATGTGACAACATAGTTCCTGGTTGTTGTGATGGTTCAACAAAAAAATTATGATAATGGTGAAAGATTTGCACAAGAAATAATGAGGTTTGTTGTGCCAATAATAGAATATCAAGCCAATGATATGGGTTGAAATTTTTTGAAGCTCTAACATGGAAAACATTAGGGACATAGATCCAATTATTCTAATGGAATGATGGCAACCAAAAAAATTGATGCAGAATAATCACTAATAGCTACCACCATCAAATGAAATAATGGTGGCATAAACAAACTTTTATGATGGTATCAATATGTGCTTGACTAGACATGTTGAGATAACTAGCATATATATTTATTAATAATATATATTAAAAAATTTGAGAGATGTCCTTCTCAAGGTGTTTATTTTTTTAATTAATTTGTCACATAAAATTACAATAGACACCTCGAGAAGGATATCTCTCAATTTTTTTTATGTATATATATATATATACTATTAACATTCACAACACAACATGGAAGGCATAAAATTTATTAGGATTACGGTTAGGGTTAGGGTTAAGGTTGAGGTTAGGATTGGAGATAGAATTAGGGTTAGGGTTATTATTAATATTATGATTAGGATGAAGATTAGGGTTATGGTTAGGATTAGAGATAGAATTAGGATTAGGGTTAGGGTTAGTATTAGTATTAGGATTAAGGCTTGGGTCAGGGCCAGAGATAGAATTAGGATTAGGATTAGGGTTAGAATTATAACTAAGATTAGGGTTGGAGTTAATATTAGTATTAGGATTAGGGTTAGGATTAGGCTTAGCAGTAGAATTAGGATTAGGATTGGGGTTAGAATTAGGATTAGAGATAAAATTTGGATTAGGGTTGAGGTTAGAATTAAGATTAGGGTTGGAGTTATTGTTAGTATTAGGATTATGGTATCAATATGTGCTTGACTGGATATGTTGAGATAAAAATACATAAGGATATGATACCAAGTGGAGGTACTTCTATCTTACCGAGTTGGCGTCATCACATCCATTGGATTAAGAAGTCACTGATATGGATCATGTACTCACATGTGCTTTCTAACATGAAAACTAATTATTATGATAGGAAAAATTATTGAGGTTCCCAACAATGACAAAAAATGTCTAACAATATGAGGATGTGTAGTGTCAATAACTTGAATTCTTGTGGAAAAATAGAAAAAAAAACATGAGAAAAAATATTTTTTTATTTATTATTTATTTATTTTAATGAAAAATGACCACTAGTATCCCATTTTTCAATCATTCATTGCTTAGAGGCATTGAAAAATCATTTTTCACCTAGCTAATAATATTATTTTAATTATAATCTACTAGAAATTTGGTTCTAAAACTATAATCATCTAACAATTCTTGAAGGTTTTCATTGTTATATTTCATAGAGTTTTTTTCCTTTTTTCTCTTCTTTTTTTTGAAAGGAATTCCTAAAAGGATTCCAAAGGAGTGACAAGAACTCTATCAAACACATGGAGTTCCTTCTTCAAATAAAAAATATTTTTTTGTGATGGGATGCTTGTATATCTTCAAATGATGACCATTGGTAACTAAGGCCATGCGATCTAAGTCTGTAGTGTGAATTTTGATTGCACCATTATCATAGACAACTTCAATCTCATAAGGTTCTTGCCACTAAGTATGAAAATTTCGTTTGAAGTATGAGAATATGGATTCATATGTAAAAGTTCCCAATCCCCTAGCTAAAATGATCATTTATGAATGAAATGATCATGACAAAGAGCAAGTTGTTTTTGAACTACTTATGCATGAAATAAAGAATCCCTTCACATTTCATCTAAAAGAGTGGAGATGGTCAATTCTTGTCTTTTGTGCATATGTAAGATCTAGAACCAATTCCAAAGTAATACATAAAGTCTTGATCTCAAAGTCAATAGGCAATATCACTTTTTTACCATAGAAAAATTCATAGGGTGTAAGACCAGTAGTGGTCTTCCACATTATCCGGTAGGCCCATACTGCTTTGATAAGTTGAGATGCCCAATATTTTCGATGAAGTGATACTATCTTGGTAAGAATATTCTCAAGTTCCCTATTGATAACCTCTACTTGACCATTGGCTTGTGGATGATATGGAGAAGACTTATGTGTTGAATCTCATATTCATGGACCAAAGAATAGATAATATTAGATGTAAATTGTGGTCCTTGATCTATTACAATCTCTTTTCGCACACAAAATATTGTAAATATTTTAGTATACAAGAACTCAACTACCTTGGTATCTCTTACATGTTTCAATGCCACAACTTCAACCCCCTTAGTAACATAGTGTGTGCAAACCAAAATGTACTCCTTATTTCTGGATGGAGGATTGATAGGTCCTACAAAGTCTAATCCCCACTTTTAGAAAGGATCAATAGATAATTGTAGTTGAAGAGGCATCTCATCTAAATGTATGGGTCAACCCATGCATTGACATTTATCACAATTTCAAACATAATTTATGTAATCTTTGTGTAATGTAGGCTAGTAATATCCAAAAGTAAGGATTTTGTTGGTCGTCAATTAGCTGTAAAATTTCCTCCACATGGTTTTGTATGACATGCTCAAAGTATATTAAATACATCATATTTAGCTACACATAGACACATGACATTATCAATATTAGTGTAGAAAAGAGGTCCATTGATCCATATATAGTTGATGAAACACACAATTATATTGAGAGGGGGTAAATCAGTATAAGACAATCTTTTAATTTTTCAAAACTTAACAACCATAGCAATAACATCACACAAGATCTAACAATTATGTAACACAAGAACAAAACACAATTTATGTGGAAATAATTGCGATAAAAAACCATGACAAAATATTTCTTATATAAAAATTCTCTTAAAATCTTTGTAGGTATCAATCCACTGGAGACACCAATACCCACAACTCAACACCAACCTAGAAAGAGACACTAATCTCTTCTAATGAGAGGATTAAACCTCCTAATCTCTTCAATATGAGGCACCAACCTCTCGATCTCTTCAATATGAGGCACCAACCTTAATCACAAAAAAGTATTTTTCTTCCTCAAAAATTTCTCTAACAATTCTGCTCAAATCTTCCTTGAAATCTGATATAAATCACCTTGAAGAGTCTTCTATAAATCTACCTTAAAATCACTTTCAGGATCTGCTATAAATCTTCCTTAAATCACTTGAAAGATCTATTGGTAACATGAGCATGATTATGTATGGTGTTTTCATTGATGGAAACCAATTGTAGAAGTGATGATTCATTAGTATGTATTAGTCCAGATCAAACCAAGTGTTTTTGGAGAAGTTGGCTAAGTCCCAGACTAAAATAGTATGTAACAAAGGAATAGTTTTGTGGTCTGCATTGCTCAGTGATAATGGTATGTGTTGAAGGATTCTATATCCAAAGTTTCAAGGTTTTATGTCTTCCGCAGTTGAAGAGATTAGTGACAGGGTATTCGGCTATGCTGTGATAGAGTTACAGTTGTAGAGTTCATGTTGGAATGCTCTGCATTCCATTGTAGATGATCATTGTGATTTTTAGATTTGAGAAGTGTTTGAAGATGTCAAATGTGTGTACACTTTGAGTTTCAGGTGGTTTGGTGGTCTGCGTGTCAAGTTGTGAATGAACAATTGGTTCATTTAGTTGTTGCTTCACCAATTTTGTTGTGTGGTGTCAACCTAAGGGTTTTGGGGTCATGCAGTATTAACTTGAGTATGAAGTGGATTCATAGGAGTGATTATAGGTCATGCCGACCTATTTTGGTTTCTTCCATGAGGTATGTATGATGGATTTTTGAGCTGGCAGGTTATGGTGTCACATTTTTCATCTAATTAGGCCGACCTAATTGATGATATTATTGTTTGTAGAATATATATATATATATATAAGATCAATTCAGTGTGTGTAGTATGAAGATGTATGAGAGATAATGCATATGTGGGTGAGCGAGAGTGTGAAGTGTGAAAGGTGTTAGTGGTGAAGAATGAAGTGTGTAAAGTCAATTTACTAAGTCTAATTGGAACTATATCTTTAGCATATTGCAAATGCATTGTTAGAAGTTCAAAATTTGGTAGTGATCCACTCCTTTCTATATCTTTTATAATTCTATAAAAATTGATCTTCCTTGGGTAGTGAGACCTCCTATTTTCTGTACAGCGAGTCCTTCGGGCAGTGAGCCCTTCTGGTAGTGAGCTTCCTATAATATGTTGTAACTAGTTATGATATATTGTGAGCTAATCCTCACCATGGTTTTTCCCTTTCAAGGGTTTTCCATGTAAATATGGTGTTCTTGTGTTGATTGTTGTGGTGCATGATTCAATTTTTTATTTCCATTTCTGCAAGTTTAATGAAATGCTTTGAATGCACTTTTATGTTAATGATTTTTAGGGAATATTGATTCACCCCCTCTCAATATTTTAGGTGCTCAACAATTGGTATTAAAGAAAGGTTCCTACAATTGGCTTAGCCACTAAGGTAGATCTTGAAGGTTGAACACATGGCAACTAGGTCATATCCTATCCCTTCAGAAGAAATCATAATGGAAGGGTATACTGAAGAAGACTATGAAGTTGATATGGAATGAGAAATCAAATCTACGCTTGATGACTTGGATAAAGCAGAATGTGAGAATAGAGATCTGAAAGAAACTCTGAAGGAAGCAGATGAGTGTATCAAGAAGCTAAGGAATCAAGTCAAGAAAGTTAAATAGAAACTCAAGGAAACAAATAAGCAACTTAAGCAATCAAATGAGACAATCACTAATCTTAAAGTGCGGGTTGAAGAAGGAAAAAGAGTTGAAGACTGCTTGAATGCCAAATTGAAAGACAATTTTGCACAATGCTCAAAACTTGAAGAGATTGTGTCTCTAAGGAAATATATGGAGAAAGCAAAGAGTTAAGAAGACAAATTCAAGAAGAGATCCACCTTACATGATGATATTATTGCTATTAAAAAAGATTCAAAGGATAAAGAAGGCTTAGGGTTTGAAAAAGGAGAAAGCTCAAAGGAAAATCAGACTCCAAACAATGTTGAAAACGAGAACAATGAACACAAAAAGATTGGAGATAAGAAAAGCAATATCAAACATGTCCAGAACCAAAAGAAATATTTCAAGATACCTCCTATTAGACAACTAATTGCACAAAGGTACCCATCTTTCAATGGCTATTGTTATTCTTGCAATAAATTTGGACATAGAGTTGTAGAGTGTAGAAGGAATATGAATCAAAAATTTCAATTGTTTTCCAATCAATGCTATGCATGCAATATATTTGGTCATAAGGTTAGTGAATGCAAAATAAAAATGATGAATGGTTACAATAATGGTATGATGCCTCAATCATTCCTCAGTTACTACTACACATGTAATGGGTTTGGGCATAATGCTTTTGAATACAAATCTAAAATGGCAAGAAGTAAGTTTGATTCACAACAAAGTATCATATGCTATAAATATAATAAACCAAGACACATAGCTAAGTGTTACATAGGAAAGAATGTGAAACCTTCTACTCCACAAAAGAACATTGATCCAATTGAGGTAAAGAAGGAGATGAACAAGATCTAGAATAAAAAGGAAGAGAATGATGTGAAGAATGAATCTGTGCCAAATTTTGGTGTAGATGTTTCCTCCAGAAACTAGATAGAAATATTTTGCTTAGGGGGAGTTTTAACAAAATACTTTCTAACCCCCTACTAAATATGTGATGTTGGTGTCTTCAACGTACTAGTGCATGTCTATAAAGTTGGTATGGTTGATACGTTGGTGAAATATGCGGTGAGAAATATCTTAATGCAAAGATTTGTAGAATGTTTGGAAGTGCCTATGATGATACAAAGAGGGCTTGATAGTTTTTGACCTAATTTTTTTGTTGTAACTAATGCATACTTTAGGTCACAAAAAGTTTTTATATTTCATTTTGCACATCTAAAAGGTATTTGTGCTTGAGAATTTGAAGAGGAGAGCAGTGCAAATGAGGGTTGAAGTGATTCTGAAGTGTTGAACAAAACCCTACTAGAAAATTTCACAAGGTGTTTACAATTTCTTGCAAACCCTAGCTCAAGAAAAGTCCAAAAATTTTACTCCACAAGTTATTGATGTGCTTGAGAGGCCAAGACCTAAGTTTAAGAAGAATCGATACAAATAAATGGTAACGAATAAAGAGGGGGTGTTATATAGGGTTCCATCAAACATGTTGCACATAGAAGATTTGTGCATTTACATTCATTCGAAGTTGGATGAATATGATCACTTGAAACTGGTGGAATTTAGGGAAAATGTGTTATTTGGAGATGATTTCAAGCTAAAACTAGAGTATGCCAGTTTGACAGAGAAAAAGTTGGATGTGTGGATAGAATTTCCTAATTTTTGTTTTGAGGATGAGTGGGTGAAGTATATTTTGAGAAGAATTCATGACATATTCATGTGGTTGGACATGTCGCATATGACAACTAAAGAGGCAATTAGGGTTCTTATTGGTTTGAGCTCCACTGGACTTGTTTCAACATTTAAAGCGATAAATAATGAAGTGGTGATGAAACTTACCAGAGCCAAGTTTGATAAGAGTTCCCTAATAGTGAACACCATTGAAGATTCCACAGTCAAATATGCTTCAATGATGATTGGTTACAAGATAGTTTTCACAAATAGAGAGAATTATGTCACTGTCACTGCAATACACATAACTTATCAAATGGTGAAAGAAGGAAAATATTTTGATATTTGTGAGCTTCTGATATTATAGTTGTTGGAAAATATACAAAAGACTAAGGAGTAAAAATACCCTTTTTGGTATGGTACTCTTATATTTTTTTGATGTTTTACTTTCTTAATGAGTTGTCCAGAGTAAGCAATATTGTTTGGAAAGATAATGTTCTTGTAGCTATGAAAATTAGATATCATTTGAGGAGATTTTCTAGTAAAGAGTCTTGTTATTCAATATTGTGGGGATTCTTTAAACCTTTTCAAACTCAGATGCAAGAGAGAAAAAGGATTCCAAGAAAAGATGTGGATAAATATAAGGATGAATTAACATTTATGGTTAGTAGAAATTACTACTACATGGAAGCAGTTGAATCCATAACCATTTGGGTTCAGGAGATGCCTTATGAGGTAGATGAGTTTGAATACATTGATCTTGCAGAGATTGTATTTAGAAAACCTAAAGATCCAAAATTTGAAAGGCTTGGTACTTATGCAAAGAAATCAAGTAAAGAAAACCTTGAAAAGAAGAAGGATATTGAAGGAAAAATTGAAAAGATGAAGGTTGAGTTGGAGAAGGAGTTTGGTACCCCTGGGACCTTGTAGATAAATTCAAAGGTACATCTGCTCCTCCACAGACTCCACGAAGATCAAGAAGGTTAGGCATGACCTCAATCTCCACACTTCTTGTTATAGAAGAAGCCTTTTACTTGGAATGGAAACCTAAGTGTGGTTCACAAGAATAAAGATACATCC